>JAREYC010000018.1:7912500-8560000 GCA_030015325.1 Cryptoblepharus egeriae | reverse complement strand
TGGAAGAGCGAGACGGAAACCATCTCCTTTTGGGGGTCTCCTTGCGAGGAAGTGGGAGTCGAGGGGTGCCCGTCCTTTGCACCCCCTCTTGCCACCCACGTTCTGCCTACAGGTAGGAGACAGACTCCCCTCTGCAGAAATTCCACCAATAGCTTGTGGATCCAGCCCAAAATTGGGTTCCCTGGTGGGTGGGGAGAGAGGTGAAGATCGGGGGGGGGTCTGGGGTGGAGGTGGGGGGCAACCACACTCATCCTAACACACCAGCAAGGATCTGGTCCTCCTTTCAGGATCATATCGTGGGGCAGACTGTCGGCGCCCCCTTCCCTGCAGCGCCCTGCAATTGCCACCAACGCACCCCACCTAGCTACGCCACTGATCCAATTCAATGTACTTACACATATAAGTTCGCAACCGAAGATACAACAGAATTATTATTATTTTTTTAATTCTGTTTCAGTTGGTTTTATTGTAAATTTTATGAGGGGGGTGTTTTAAATGTATGTAAATCAAATTGTATTTGAATAATATTTTAATTGGGTTTTAATGTGTATTTATTAATCTAATTTTAGTGGTGTTTTATTGTTCTTTCCATTGCTGTTCGCGGCCATTCATTAGGGAAGAAAGGCGGGATATAAATCTAATAAATACAGAAATAAATAAATAAATGTGGGAAATAAATCTAATAAATCTAATTAATAAATAAAGGCGGAATATAAATCTAATAAATAAACAAATAAAGGTGGGATATAAATCTAATAAATAAAGGTGGGGTATAAATCTAATAAATAAATAAATAAATAAAGGTGGGGTATAAATCTAATAAATAAACAAATGAAGGTGGGGTATAAATCTAATAAATAAATAAAGGTGGGATATAAATCTAATAAATAAATAAATAAATGCGGGATATAAATCTAATAAATAAGTAAAGGTGGGATGTAAATCTAATAAATAAATAAAGTGGGATGTAAATCTAATAAATTAATAAAGGTGGGATGTAAATCTAATAAATAAATAACTAAATAAATAAAGGTGGGGTGTAAATCTAATAAATAAATCAAGGGGGGATATAAATCTAATAAATAAATAAATAGATAATGCGGGATATATAATAAATAAATAAAGGTGGGATATAAATCTAATAAATATATAAATGAAGGCGGGATAGAAATCTAATAATTCAATAAATAAAGGTGGATAGAAAGCTAATAAATAAATAAATAAAGGTGGGATAGAAATCTAATAAATAAATAAAGGCGGGATATACGGTAAATCTAATAAATAAATAAAGGCGGGATATAAATCAAATGAATGAATGAATGGAAAGTAGGCAAGTGGCTTTATCAGAGAAGTATATTTGTCAGTTTGGGGTGAGGGTGCTCCTGTCCCCCCTCATTTTGCAACCCAATCACACATTGGGTTGCACCTTTCTATCCACCTTTTTTAATTATTATTTATTAATTATTTCCCACTACAGTTTGCATCACCTGGTGTGGGAATCCAGCACATCGCTCCCATGACAAACCTCCACTCATGCACTGTGTGGGGCAATGCTCAAGGCTGTGGGCATAACCCTCGCCCTGCCCCACTGGTTTTTGGGCTCTCCCTTTTGCTAGAATCGATATATTTTGACACGGTTTTTTGCGTTGTATTCTACATGAAATTCCACATCGTTTGATATGTAACATGAAGGCATTATTCAGAAATAATCCGATTTTTAATTTTTTTGGGGGGTCACCTGTGTGCAACTCACCCTAGTGATGCCACTGAGCCCAAAAGCTGGGCACAAACCCAAATCCTTCCTTCATTGTGAGTCTCCAAGAATTTACTTTTCCAGCTAAACTGCTGCTGGATATGGAAGCTCAAATTTTAATTTCCCAGCAAATGGTTGGGTTTGTCCGCTCCGCAACACTATTATAAGTTCTGTACCGCCAAGGACGGCGCCATACATCAAGCCTGCTCCTTGCTGTCGATTTTTATCCTTTTAATAAATGAGAGCGCTCGTAATGGGAATTTTTTGTTGTTGTTGGCTGTTTAAAAAAAAAAGTAACAGAGGAAGGAACAACACACAATTACGCTCCTCGAATTGTACTCCCTCCCAGAGCATCGGCTTCGATGTGTTGCCGAAGGGGGGACAAGAGTGCCGCGGACGGACGAGCCCGGCCAAGCCCGGCTGGAGTTTTAAGAGACTGGAGATGGTTGGAGCCGCAGAGTCTTGAGAAGGGAGCAGAAGGTATGTGGTGGGGTCGGCTTAAACCCCCTTAAAAAACCCGTTTTGGTTTGGGGTTTGGCTGGGTTTGGGGTTCGGCTGGGGTTTGTAGGGAAATCGGCTCCAAGCATTGTGTTTGCTTCTGATTCATAATTTCCGCTTCCTGGCCTAACAGTGTTTGCCGATCGTGTTTGCCGTTGTTAAAAAAACCGCTTGCGTTTTCAAACGAAACTCGTTCTTTCTCGCAGAACAGGAGTAGAGACGGAGTAGACCTTGGAGTAAGTACTCCGATCTCCGGCCGCATCTCACACCCATTTCCATGACAAACAACCCACTGGCGTTTTGTACCGCGTCCGAAACATGGGTCAGGTTTTGGAGATCGTCCCCAAATCTGCGCCGTCAAAGTCAATGGTAACCTTCTCGTTGCAGGCGCTGTTTTTAAATGAGCCGTCGCTTCTTTCCTGAGCCAAAATGGTCGACGTCTACGGCATCACCCTGCCACCCCAGGCCAGTGCCGTCTTGCCCGTCCCGGCCTTGACGCTGGAGCAGAAGACCGCGTTTGTCTTCGTCTTCTTCCTTTTCGTCTTCCTGGGGCTGCTCATCGTCCGCTGCTTCCGGATCTTGCTCGACCCCTACCGGAGCATGCCGTCTTCGACATGGACCGACTACATGGAGAAGGACATGTTCGATTACCGGCTGCCGTGACTGATTTGGGGGGCAGAAAATCCCAAAATTGGCATCGTTTAATGGAACCCCCAGTTTTAGAGGTAGTCTACCTCTGAATCGGTGGCATCATTAAGGTTTGCTTCACCTGTTTGGGAAGCCACCCCTACGATGGACCTTCTCCCAGTGGTGATGCCCCAAGTGGTGCACATGCTGATGCCCCATTGGTTTTTTGGCTATAGCTTTTAATAGAATAGAGGCATTTTAATGCCCTTTGTTTCTTTTCATTCTGCACCAAATTACGCATTGATTGATATATAACATGCTGGTATTATTCAAAAATATCAAAATATTAATAATTTTGGTGTGTAGTGGTATCAATGCTCCCCCATGTGCACCACCAACACACCCCCTGGTAATGCCACTGCTCTGAATACAAATGGCTGGAAAGGTGTCCTCCTTATTGGCTTCCCAGGGGTACCAATCTGGCTACCCAGATTCTGAGTAGCCAATCTGGCTACCCTGGAACATCAGGCTGCTCTTACATTTATTATTTAATCCTCATATTAATTAATTAATTAATAATTAATTAATTGGTATTTAATCCTCATTTTGTGGAGCTGGTGGCTTTTCGAGGCCTTGGAGAAGCCCCCCAAGTGGTGTGGCCCCCTTGAATAAATGCTTTGTGCAACCCCGTGGCTGTTTGGCAACGTTAGCGTCTTGATTCGGAGAAAGGGATGACACTGGTTTCCAAATAGAAGACAAGAAACCTTATTCCTTCACCTATGCAGAGTTGACCTGTGGAACTCACCGCTGCATGACAACAGTCGCTGGCTTGGATGCCTCTTAAAGAGAGGAATTGGAGCTAATCACAGATCAATCCTAATCATTTAGCCCTTCAATCCAGAGTAACTGCAGGAGCACGTAAGAGACTTTACGTGCACCCGTAGTAACGGTACCACCTAGTGAAAACCTATGGGAAATTCATATTGCAATCCAGAGTAAATTGTTCTTACACCGGAGCAAGGACATCCCATAGTTACTCTGGATTGCACCCATAGTATGTTTTTTTTTCCCAAGCAAGAGAGAAATCAGGGTGGCTATCAATTTCCTACCTTCCCCTTGAGTATCTAATGAGTATCTAATGAGTGAGGAACTAATGCTGTCCTCTCCATGTGTGACCATCGATAGTAACCCAATAAACTCGGCTTCACCTTGTGTTGGCACCTGTCTCTCTTTCAGTGCAATCCTTACCATGTCTACTCATAAGTAGACAATATTCAATATTACTTACTTCAATATTACTTACTTCCAGAAGTAAGTCCCATGGTGTTCAACACTGCTTCCTTCCAGGTTAGGAAAGTGTGGTTCTGTTACCCTTTCAGTACAATCCTAACCACGTCTACTCAAAAGTAAGTCCTGTTGTGTTCAATGGGTCTTACTCCCAGGAAAGTGTCTTTAGGATTGCAGCCAAGCGAATGTATGGATTGGAAGTGCGACGAGTGTATATTCTTCCCCTGAGCTGAGGGAACTCCATGCCACTTGATGTGGCCATGGTTTCCAAACAGGAGAGTTATAACTAAAGGGAAAAAATAAGAGTAATTTTAGGACACAGATCAACGGGGATGTGGGGAGTCCTCGACTCAAATTCGGGGCATTAATGTGCCATGTCAGAATTAGGGATGCCCCCTTAGCAGCCTGTTCTTGCAAGACCTGCCTGCCCCATATTTCCACCAATACATATCTGGGCAGCCAAATCTACCTCCCTTCACAAAATCCATTCCCCCCATAAAACCTAATTACTTTCTCCGTCAAAACCCCGCTAAGCCGTTATAAATCAAAGCGCGAGTCGGCCCAGCAGATCACAACCACCGGCAAAATGTTAGTTATTAGTCAGAGCTTGGCTGCCGAGGACACGACACCATTGGAATCCTTAAGATTATGCCCCAAACTGGCAGCCGACGGACGTTTTGGAAATTGGCACGCTGGAGTTGGCCGATGCCCTTCCGTTGCCTCCCCCCAGGATCCCAATTTTCTATAAGTGGTTGTTTGCGCCAACGGGAAAAAATGGTATAACCACTATGCAGTACAGCCTCTTTCAGGCTGTCATCAATTCAATGCCCGATGGGAGACCTTCAGAATTCAGTCTGGCTCTTGCTGCTAGAAAACGGGTACAAGGGGGAAGGGGTGCAAGTGTTTACTCCAACGTTTTAAAAAGTGGGGTCAGGAATGGTGTCACCCCACCTGTGCATGGCCCCATTGCAGCCCACACCCTCCTTGCAAGGCCACTGGGATGCGTAGAATGGCTTTCCCTGGGGAAGTGCCAATCTTCACAGTGGCATAGCTAAGGGGGGTAATATTTCGATATCATGCATACATATGTACGTATCGTGTACCCAGTATCGCACATTGATGGGATGCCAACCTGTACCACCTTGGTGGGTCTCGAGTCAGAGATGGGGGACCTTGAGCTACTTCCAAGCCTTGGAAGGCCTGCCTGATGTCTTACAGCACAATCCTAACCATGTCTACTCAGCAGTATGGCTGCAATCCGAAAGTCACTTTCCTGGGAGTAAGAGCCATTGAACAAAATGGGGCTTACTTTTGAGTAGACATGGTTAGGATTGTGCTCTAAGCCCCATTGCGTTCAATGGGTCTTACTGCCTGGAAAGTGTCTTTAGGATTGCAGCCTTAGGAACTGGTTTTTTGAGGCTTCAGACCACTTTCTAGATGGCCTGGAGGTGTTCTGGGCATCTGGTCTTGGGGGGGGGGTGTTAAAAAATTAAATTTAAATTTAAAAACCCTAAACCTAGGATTGCAGCTTGTCCTTCAGTTTCTTTGAGGTTCCGAAGCCAATACTGGCACCCCCCCCCCCATGTTGCTGCTCCTCTGGATTTGCTCCTCCGAAGGCAGATGTCTTGAGGACAAGGGGTGCTCAGAGCCCAGGCAGACCTTCTTTGGGGTGCAGGTCTCCAAACCTCTTAAAACACCACTATGGATCCTGCCCGTCCTAGAACTTTTTGACTTTCCTTTACCACCACCACCCCCTCCCTCCGATGGTTGGGTGAGCAAAACCAGTTGGTGAAGTGCAAACCTCCAAAAACGACACTGGTGTGTTCTGGTTAAAAGATTTGATATATAAAACAGCAAACTTCCCCCCGCATCCAAGCCTCCCTCCAAAGGTCCGTCTCGAGGAAAGGGGGCACCCCATGGGACTAGCACCAAAGCACAGTCTTGAATGCGGCTAAGATGCAGACGGCCAGGCTGGGCCTCCCCAACAGGTCCCCTCTGCCGATCCGCACCAGGCTGTGCCGTCACCTGAGCGTAGGGGGATCCAGTGAGGGTTTTCAGCCCCCCGATTCTTCCTTGCAGCAGGGCCCCATTAACGTCTATGGCACCCCTCATTGCGCTGGTGGAGCAGGGCCTTGTTGAACAAATCAGGCTTCCTCGGCAAACAAAAAAGGGACTTGCCGGTACTTCCAAAGCAACATTTACAAAAATAGATCTCTGCGTATCGTGAAGTGATTAAAAGTGTTTGAAAGCCCCGATCCGAAAGTGGAAGGCTGGCTTCCCACTGGAGCTGGTTTCATCCAGAGCTGGGGGGCTCTGTGGAGACCTTGTTTCTCCCCCACCAATTTATTTTTAGAAGAGGCGGGCAGCGGCCTGTGTGTTACGATGTCACCGTCTCCACCGCGATGTCGGTCGGGGTTTCGTCGGAGACTTGGACGGAGTAGCCCTCGGCTGCTTCTTCGGTGACGACCTCTGTTTCGGTGGGCTGCTGCCTGGACATGGCTTCCAGCTTGAGCCGGTATTGCTCGGCCTCCTGCTCCTTCTTCAGCAACTGGCTCCGGTACTCCTGAGCTTTGCGGTTGGCTTCTTGGAGCTGCTGCTGCAGGATTTCTCTGGCGATGTTGTCCTGGAGGGAAAATGAGGAAGAGTCTGGTCACTGATGGGGCGGAGGGGCAGAGGGGAGGGTTGCCATAATGGGCAACCATAGTGGGCAACCTCAAGCCGTACAGGATGACAGCAATCCAGGACACCCTCTTCCTATTCCATCTACCCCCCACCCATTGCGGAGGCACAATCCATCACTTGCGCCTGCGCACCGCTTTCATTTGCGCCTGCGCACTGCACATGGCACTTAAAAGGGCATAATGGAACGCTGCCCTCCTGTGGACAAAGTGGGAGCTGCAGAGTGTAGGGAATGAGTTAATTCCCATTAACTCATTCGGGAATGGGATGAGCCACATCATGGCCTTTAGAACAACAGAGAGGGAGGTTGAAAGAGTGGAAAGTACGTTGAATGAATGAGATCTGGGTATAATGTGTGGAAAGAGTAGATCATCAGAAGAGAAACGGTCAGAAAAAGAGGGTGCTGTGAATGGAGGGAGAACCAGGCTTGGTCCAATCTAAGGTGACTGGAACTGATTTCCTCTGCCTGCCAGAGACCCCTTGCTAAGGAAAAGCCCCTCTTTCTTACCTTGTTGTCCTCTGATTCGTCCTCCACCTCTTCCACTTTGATTCTCTTGGCGAGGGGCTCATCCTCCTCTTCCTCATAGTCCCCTTGGCTGTGGTCATCTATGACTGTTTCTTCTGCTACCTGACCAGCAGGTACAGTTATAACTACAACAGGGAAGGGAGAAGCTAGTAGAGCAGCTCTACAGGGTGATACCACCAGGCATTCCAGGAGACCCATCTAAGCCACCCAGATGCCTTCAGGAAGCCTGGTTTTATATCCTGCATATATGGAGGTAGACTGCCTCAGCTCCTGGTGGTTCTACATAGCCGAGCCAGATGTGATGTAACCCCCACCTAACAGCTCCACCAGATGTGATGTAACCCCCACCTAACAGCTCCTCCTCACCTTGCTGCCCGTTTTGCATAGTCACTATGAATGGCTGGGTGATGCCGCTGGTGGGAATGGCTGCCTGGAGATTGCCCAGCGGGACACCATCGGCCACAAGAGTGATGACCCGTTGGGCCCTGCTGCTGCTGGCCACTTGCTGGAGAGGGGAACCCGTGGAAGGGGCCTCCACCATGCCCTCCGTGATAGCTGTCAAGGTAAAAACCCAAAAAGTGGCTTAAAACGGATACTGCGAGACCTTGTGCAAGCTACGGGAGGGGAAATCTCACTCATGGTCAGAGGGGTTGGCACACCAGGTGATGTGCCCAAGGGGTGAAGTGCCAGAGGTGAAGTGCCAGTGCGCACGTGGAAGGGCAGATTGAGCACTGAGCCTACTGTGCATGCCCATACATATGGGCATGTGCTCTAGGGTTCGGATCACGTTGCTCCAAGGAGCATGTGCGCTGGAGTCAGAGCACTGTTGGGGATGTAGGGGCATCTGCCCATCTCTCCCGAGCACCCCTCAAAGCTGTACATGTACAGATCTTATGGCACATGTGAAGTCCTCTGTCATCAGCCGCCCTGAGCGACTTCAGAGGTGCACTGTGTGTGGAACGTTTGCACATGGAGTGACATGCTGGGATCCCGCACCGGGTGACATGCGCCCTGGCAATGCCCCCGGAGGTGACACGTTCGAGCTATCTGATCCTCAGGATGGGTTGCAGGATGCGCTCTTGCACTCTCTCTTTCTCACACACACTGCCCCACTCGCCCCAGACACTGACAAGGCTCACCGGGTGCCCTGTTTGAACTGGAAAGCGGCCCAGAAGCTTCTGCGACAGCTGCTAAGGTGGCGAGGACAGATGTGGTGGTGTTGGAAAACTGCACGGTAGACACACAGGGGGATCCGGCTGGGCGGGGGAGATAGAACCACAAAATACGCATTGAGGGAGGCCTTTGGTATAGGTGGGAGGGGGAGGTTTTAGAAATGGAGCCCCTTCCCCACATCCTGCTTCATCAAGCCTTGGACGGCCTGGCTTCTGCTCTGGCACCTGGACAGAACCCCGTCTATTAGTTTGTCTTTCTGTCTGTCTGTCTATCCAGCCCTCTACCTATGGATCCATCTCTCCCTCCATCCATCCATCCACGTCTTCCATGTCTATCCATCATCCCTTCCTTTCTCCCATCTATCCATCCATCTCTTCCTTCCATGTCTATCTATCCCTTCCATCCATCCATCCCTATCCATTCCATATCTATCACTTCCTTCCATATCTATCATCCCTTCCTTCCTTCCATCTTTCCATCCACCCCTTCCATATATGTCTATCTATCCCTTCCTTCCTTCCATCTATCCATCCATCCCTTCCTTCCATATCTATCATCCCTTTTTTCCTTCCATCTTTCCATCCACCCCTTCCATATCTGTCTATCCCTTCCTTCCTTCCATCTATCCATCCATCCCTTCCTTCCTTCCATCTTTCCATCCACGCCTTCCATATCTATCTATCCCTTCCTTCCATCTTTCCATCCACCCCTTCCATATCTGTCTATCGCTTCCTTCCATCTTTCCATCCACCCCTTCCATATCTGTCTATCCCTTCCTTCCTTCCTTCCTTCCATCCACCCCTCCCATATCTGTGTATCCCTTCCTTCCTTCCATCTTTCCATCCACCCCTTCCATATCTGTCTATCTATCCCTTCCTTCCTCCCATCTATCCATCCATCCCTTCCTTCCATATCTATCATCCCTTCTTTCCTTCCATCTTTCCATCCACCCCTTCCATATCTGTCTATCCCTTCCTTCCTTCCATCTTTCCATCCACCCCTTCCATATCTGTCTATCCCTTCCTTCCTTCCTTCCATCCACCCCTTCCATATCTGTCTATCTATTCCTTTCTTCCTTCCATCTATCCATCCATCCCTTCCTTCCATATCTATCATCCCTTCTTTCCTTCCATCTTTCCATCCACCCCTTCCATATCTGTCTGTCCCTTCCTTCCATCCATCCATCCCTTCCTTCCATATCTATCTATCTATCCCTTCCTTCCTTCCATCTTTCCATCCACCCCTTCCATATTTATCATCCCTTCCTTCCTTTCATTTTTCCATCCACCCCTTCCATATCTGTCTATCTAGCCCTTCCTTCCTTCCATCTATCCATCCATCCCTTCCTTCCTTCCATATCTATCATCCCTTCCTTCCATCTTTCCATCCACCCCTTCCATATCTGTATCTATCCCTTCCTTCCTTCCTTCCATCCACCCCTTCCATATCTGTCTATCCCTTCCTTTCTTCTATCTATCCATCCATCCATCCCTTCCTTCCATATCTATCATCCCTTCCTTCCATCCATCCCTTCCATATCTGTCTGTCTGTCTGTGTACCTATTGGATTTGTGTCCTGCCTTCCTCTGCCAGCGAACCCTACCTGAGGTGGTTTTGGAGTTTGATTGGGTGATGATGCCAGCCAAGCTCACCACGTCCCCTGAGGTCAGGAAGAACGGCTGACTCACAGTCACAGAAGCCGGGACTGGGTTGGCTCTCTCGGGGTCGCCAGCCACCTGGTTCTGCATGGCCTCCTGAGGAAGAAAACACCGTCTCTCAACCACCAGTCCTTGGCCGCTGCCCACGACAATCTTGCGGCAGCCAAAATTAACCACGGTTTGCCCAACTGCCCTCCAACTCCCCAGGGCTAGAGACAAGAGAATGTGTGCCAAATGCTGCTTCAATAAGGGGGAGGGAAATTTTGGCTTTTAGTACAGCAGAGAGAGGTTGAAAGAGCAGAACATGTGTTGAATGAATGAGTTCTGGGTATAACTGAAAGGCGAAAGGTCAGAAAACAGACCGTCGCAAAGCGAGGAATGCCTATACTTTGCTCCCCCGCCAACTCGAATACAGAAAGCCCGGGCAAGAAGGTTGCGCCGATATCCCACCTGCAGGATTACCAAGGTTTCCGGATTGTTCTTGTCCAGAGCGATGTCGAAGGCGGACTTGTCGAACTTGCTGGAGATGTGCACGTTGGCGCCGTACTTGACCAGCAGCTCCACGACGTCGCGGTGGTTGTGCTCGGTTGCCCAGTGCAAGGCGGTCATCTGCAGCATGTCCTTGGCGTTGACGTCCGCGCCGTTCTGAGGGGATGAGAGCAAACCCTTTGGATCTGAGTGGCTGATTTGAATGGGACCCCTTGAAACAAGAGGGATCTGAATCAAGGGGACCCTCTAAATCTGTGCGTGTATTCAAATTCCAAGAGTTTAAACTATTGCCAGGAAACAATAAAGTAACACTTCAGCCCAGGACCCCCTTTCAAACTTATAAATCTATCTGGGACCCCGTCAAACTTACTGGGATGTGACGCCAGAACTCCTCCATGTCTACTCGGAAATAAGTCCTATTGTAATCAATGAAACTTACTCCCAGGAAAGCCCAGTGGCAGATTTCAAGATGGCGAATCCCACCCTCCTGTGACCTCCCTGACTCGTATTCGCAACCCCCCCCCCCCCCGGATCCTGACCCCCACTTTGAAGACCACCATGGAACATCTAAGATTGGCAGTTACCAAATTGGTATAATGAAGGAAAGGGGCGGATGAGACACAACAATGCAATCCTATTCGTGTCTACTCGGAAGTAAGTTCCATTGGGGCTTACTCCCAGGAAAGTGCTTTTGGGATTGCAGCCATGGTTCTGTCCATACCAGACACTCAGGCTGCGATCCTAAAGACACTTTCCTGGGAGTAAGACCCATTGAACAAAATCCGGCTTACTTTTGAGTAGACAGGGTTCAGATTGTGCTCTCACTCACCCTGATCAGGAGCTCCACGATGTGGGAGTGTCCGTCGGCAGCCGCCATGTGCAGGGGCGTCCTGTCGACTTTGGTCCGAGCATCCCGGCTGACTCCAGCCCGGAGGAGAACTTCTGCGGTGGAGTAGTGGCCATACTGAGCTGCAAGGTGAAGGGGGGATGTTCCCAGCTGTGGGGCGAGGAAGCAGAGATGGCACTGCCTTGTTATGGCCAATCTTAGGCTACAATCCAGAGTAATATGGGACCATTTACACCAACAGAATTACAGTGCCTCCTATGGGAAACCTATGGGAAATGCATAGAGCAATCCCGAGTATCCCCCAAATCCAGAGTAACTACGGGAGCACCTGGCCTAACCCTCCTCCAGGAGTGGTGCAAACCTGATGCAGTAAATTAAATATACTGCTGAGAAAGACACAGAACCATATGGACATAGATGTACATTCAATGCTACGCCTGCCACAGTGCCAGGGAGAGTGTGCTTTTTATTCCCCACTACTTTCCTGCGCATGCCCAGTCTGTACATACACATTTCCAGTACATACTTCCAGTACATATTCAATCTGTGCATACCCATTCCTAGCACATACTTCCAATACAAACCCAGTCTTTACATACCCATTTCCTGCACATACATCTAGTACATGCCCAGTCTATACATACCCATTCCCAGTATATACTACCCAGTCTGTACATACACATTTCCAGTACATACGTCCTGTGCATGCCCAGTCTGTACATACCCATTTTCCACACATACTTCCTGCGCATACCAATCTGTGAATACCCATTCCCAGTAAAACTTCCTGTGCATACTTGGTCTGTGTATACCTTTCCAGCACATACTTCAAGTACATACCTATTTCCTGCACGTACATCTGCGCATACCCCGTCTATAAATACTGTTCCCAGTATATACTATCCAGTCTGCACATACCTATTTCCAGCACATACATCTAGTACATACCCAGTCTGTACATACCCATTTCCCACACATACGTCCTGTGTGTAAATACCCATTCACAGTAATGCTTCCTGTGCATACCCAGTCTGTACATATCTTTTCCAGTATATACCCATTTCCTGCACATACCTCTGTACATATCCAGTTTGTACTAACCCATTCCCAGTAATACTTCCAGTACTTCCCCTTTTCCTCCACATACTTCTGTGCATACCCATTCCCAGTATATACTACCCAGTCTGTACGTGCCCATTTCTAGCACATACATCTAGTACATACCCAGTCTGTACATACCCATTTTCCGCACATACTTTCTGCGCATAAGAATCTGTAAATACCCATTTCCAGTAATATCTCCTGTGCATACCCAGTCTGTACATAACTTTTCCAGTACATACCCACTTCCTGCACATACTTCTGTACATACGTCTATATGTATCCATTTCCTGTACATACTTCTGTACATACTTGTATTCCCCCATTTTCCCACACGTACTTCTATACGTACCCGGTGTACACATACCCATTCCCAGTACGTACTTTCCGTACATACCCAGTCTGTGGTGAAAGGGGCTCCATTGGCCATCAGGGTCCGGACTTCGTCATCTTGGCCTTTCCGAGCGGCTTCGAGTAACCTCTTCCCCAAGTCCACCAGTGACATCTTGATACATGGGAGCGGATGTTTTCAGACAGCTGTATTTGGGGGGAATCATTTGTTATTTCAAGTAGGGACGTCCCCAAATGAGGCTCCCCACTTAAGAGGCCCAAGCACCTCACCTATAACCCCACACATGTGCTCACCCACACACACTGAGCCAACCGCATGCCATGAAACAGTTTCGAAAACCACCTTTTGTTGCTATATTTTGTCCTTCTGAAACTCTGTACTCTTTGTCCAATTATGGATACAGTATCCAGATACAGTGGCACCTTGCTTAACAAGCGTTTCACATAACAAGCAAAAATTTCCAAGAAATCTTGCTTCACATAACAAGTTCCGCTTCACTTAACAAGCAAGCGCACTATGGGCACGTGTGCTATGCAGCACTGACGCTCCACACGGAGGCTCTTTAAAAGGGCTGCCAGCCAGCACTACTGCCTCTAACTGCCCCCAACTTGGGGGCAGTTGCCTGGGGGTGCCTGAGGAGGCTGCCCCTAACTGTTCCCAAATGCCCCCACCAGCCACCTTGAACCTCCAGCAGCAGCCCAAGTAAGCCTCCCAGGAAAGTGTCTTGGATTGCAGACTCCTAAGCATGACTACTTAGAAGTAAGCCCCATTGTCTACTCAGAAGTAAGCCCCATATGTTCAATGGGGCTTACTCCCAAGGAAAGTATCTTCAGGACTGCAGCCTAAGTAGACTTCATAGGATCCTGCACATTGAATGCATGTTTTGAATTCAATTCCAGTGTTTTGTCATCATTTTTACAACCAGTTAATATTTTCATATGACTATTTTGGGGGTTCTGGAACCAATTGTCTGAGTTTCCATTATTTCCTACGGAAAAATCTGCTTCACTTAAAGAGCGTTTCACTTAAAGAGCAGGCCTCCGGAACGAATTAAGCTCTTGATGTGAGGCAACACTGTATTATGTTATCATCTGCCTCCTTTCCCATCTCAGAGCCAGGCTGGGGTAGTGCTCTGTCCCCCTTCCCGCACTGAGAGCATGGTGGAGCTCCTTGTGTTCCTGACCCTGGAGGGGCTCTTCTACCCCATCATGTGGCAGGGAGTTCCACAGGTTAAGTGAATCTGTCCAGAGAGTACAATGGAGGCAAACACACTGCCTCCCTCCCCTGTGCACTGAGGACGGGAGGAGGGGTCCTTGTGACTCCCTGACCTGGGGGGTTCTTTTACCCTATCCAGTGGCAGTGAGTTCCACAGATGCTCTCCTCCCTCCCCTTTGCACTAGGTGTGGGGGAAGGGCTCCTTATGCCTCCCCGACCCAGCAAGGCAGAATGTCCTGCTATAGGAAGAGGGGCCTGGCCCAGGAGGAGGCTATTCTTCCATATCCACTGGCAGGGAGTTCCTCAGGTTAACTGTACAGGGACAGCAGAAGAGCCCTGCTTGGCCAAGGAGGCCAAGGAGGCATAACTTCCCTCCCCTGAAGTGGATCTTGCCCAGAGAGTACAATGCATAGAGAGCAGGGAGTCTTCATGCCCCCTGTGTGGTTAACCAGTGGAACTCCCTGACGCAGCAGTGGAACCTTGGATACCTTGATCTGCTGGGGCTGTTGTTCTGTGTCCAGTGGCAGGGAGTTCCACAGGCACCCTGCCTCCTTCCCCTTTGGTAGGGGGGTTCCTTGTGACTCCTTGACCTGTGGGGGAGGGAGATCAAGTGGCAGGGAGTTCCAAAGATTCACCCCCTCCCCTTGCACTGAGTGAGGGAGGGGCTCCTTGTGACTCCTTGCCCCCCAGGGGGCCTATTCTTCCAGGTCAAGTGGCAGGGAGTTCCACAGATGCTCCCCTCCCCTTGCACTGAGAGTGGGGGAGGGGCTCCTTGTGCCTCTCCTGCTGCCACTCTGGGTTTAACCTGCGGAACTCCCTGCCACAGGAGGTGGGGGTGGGGCCTGTTTGCCTCCCTCGACCCAGGGGGGCTCTTCTTCCACATCCAGTGGCAGGGAGTTCCCTAGACCCCCCCCCGACCGCTCCCCCCTCCCAGGCTCACCCTCAGAGGCGGGGGCGCTCCAGGCTGCGTCTGCCGGCATCTCCTGGGGGGAGGGGTAAGGAGAGCCACTCCTGGGGGGGTCCTGACCCCCCTCAGCGCAAAATGGCCGACCCGGAAGCGCCACTCCACATAAAACCCACACACTTCCTGTTTCTCTTGACGTCACTTCCGATCTGTTGCCGCTTTCCGTGGTTTATGTGTGCCACTCTAGGCCTCCTCATCTCTATGGCACCCGGTCCTAGCCTCGAAATCGGTCATCTTGCCGCCTATTAGGCATATACGTGCCGCTCTAGGCTTCCTCATCTCTATGACATGCGTCCTAGCTGCCGCTCTAGGCTTCATAATCTCTACGACACTCTGCCTACCATCCATGGTCAGCTATGTTTTGTCGCTCTAGCCCTCATCATTTCCATGGCTAGCCTGGGGGCGGACGCTCTACGCCTTTTCATATCTATGGTGATAGAACTATGGTCTGTTGAAGCCTACTTCCGGTAAGGGAACGGAAGTGACGTAAAGGGCATCTCTGGAGGAGTTAGTGTGGTGCCACTCTAGGACTATGCATGTCTATAGTGGGGAGAATTGAAGGGTAGTTGTGAGGTAGACTCTGCCTGACTATGGAGGCTCCACAGAGCCAAGGAGGGTCAATGGGAGTTGAGGGGCCCCTTCTTCACCCCCGTACTGTGCACCATTCCCTCCTAATGCCATGTAGGCTAGAAAGTTTACTCTGCATCCTGTGGCAGTGAGTTCCACAGGTTTATCACATCCTGTGGCATTGAGTTCCACAGACTTACCACGTCGTGAGGCAGTGAGTTCCACAGGTTATTGCATCCTGTCACCATGAGTTCCACAGGTTACTGCATCCTGTGGCAGTGAGTTCCACAGGTTACCAACCCCCTAGCCATGAGTTCCAGAGGTAGTCGCATCCTGTGTTAATAAATCCCACAGATTATTGCATTCTGTGGCAATGAGTTTCACAGATTATTGCATCTTGAGGCAATGAATTCCACAGGTTTATTGCAGTCTGAGGCAGTGAGTTCCACAGGTTATCCCTGATCTATAACTTACCCTTCACCCCGGAGTCTCCACAAAGCCATCTGGGTTTAATTCCAATTTATGGGCTTCTCCTCTGCCTCAAAATCCCTTTTAACACCTTTTCTCCTTGCAGTGAGTTCCACAGATTAATTACACAAAGAGCTGTGAGCTCCTTGCGCCTGCTTTCTGAAGCCTGCAGTTCAGCTTCATCCAGTGGCGTCACTTGGGTGTGCGTCACCCAGTGTGGGAGACCAGCATAGCACCCCCCATGGACCTCCTCCCATGCAGTGGATGCCCCCCTGATAATGTACCCACCCCACTGGGGTTTTGGGGGGGGGGGTATACCTTTTCTAGAACAGAGATATTTCAAAGCTGTTCATTGCATGTGTTCTGCATTAAATGACGCATCCATTGATGGTATTCCTCGAAAATACCAAGATTTTAACAATATGGGTCAATGGTGGCGTGACCCCCCCCCATGTCATGTCATGGTGGCATGACCCCCCCATGTCACATGTTGTGATCCGCAGCCCTGAGTCACGCTCCCATCCCTATCCTCCCTTCTCTCCCGTAAGGGGCACAGGCATTGCGTAGCGTTTCCCTTTATGAACATACCTAAGGAGTGGCCCCTATGGCAGTGGTATTCCGGCATTTGAGATCGGGACCCTCTTTCAAAGTTAAAAATCTGGGACCTCTTACCAGGATGCTCCTCCATGTCTACTTGAAAGTAAGGCTACAATCCAGAGTAACTACGGGACCTTTTACACCAACGTAGTTACGGTGCCCTATATGGAAAACCTATGGGAAATGCATAGAGCTGTCCAGAGTAAGTGTCTCTTACGTCTTCCCGTTGTTACTCTGGATAGTAGTGTAACTAACTAACAGCTTTTGGTGAAAGCCACCTCTTGGATGCCTTGTTAGATGTACAATTGGGGGGTGTTATGGGGACACCCACACTCTCCTCTTACATCTTCCCGTAGATACTCTGGATTGTAGGGCATTGTTTTCAGTGAGACTAATTTACCCTACAATCCAGAGTAACTACATGTGCACATTAGATACATCACATACACCCGTAGTTACTGCACCATCTAGTGAAAACCTATGGGAAATTCATACTGCAATCCAGAGTCAATTGTTCTTACACCGGAGCAAGGACTCCTCGTTGTTACTCTAGATTTTGCCCTTACTCCCAGGAAAGCCCTGTGACTTATTCCAAGATGGTAGATCCCACTCACTGACTCCCCAAGGGGGTCCTGACCCCCACTTTGAATACCGCTGCCCTATGGGATCATTCTTCAGTGGACTTTCCCCCCTTTTCTGGTTATGATAAAACAATAACAACAACTGCTCTTAACATACACATCTATTTATTTATGCCATTTAAATCCTAGACACATTTGAGGGCTGATCTTTGGCTCATGCCAGGGATCTTGTGCCACCCCACCTTGTGCAACCCCATAACTGAAGCCAGGCACCTTCAGGTTCTCTCCATTTAGGCTGTCTATAGGTGCGGGATTCTCCTCTCTCTTATTCTTCCCTATCACCAAAGAACGGTGTCCGGAGCGAGGATACACCATATGAGTGTCAAGCCCATCACACTACATCTGGACAACCACGAATTGATGGAGAAACAGACCTCCTTCTCCTGAATACAGGTAGGTGGGGGAGAAGGTAATGGGGTAGCGACTGGGTCAAATCCCTGCCGCCTTTGGGCCGCTAGTTGCTGACTACAGCTATAGATCATAGTTGTAATCATAATAGGGTCAGACATACCCCCTGGCTTCATTATAACGGACAGGCAAAGAGATGCACGTCCTTCCGGGGGTATGTTCCAACTTCCAGATTGTCCCACATTGTCCCACATCGGCCTCGGATGGACAGGTACATTCATCGCGACTCAGCGTCAAGTTCCTTTCCCCTTCCGCCCCCACCCCGCCCCCAAAACTATGGGATAAATAAAGTTATTCATTGTTATTCCCAAAACTATGGAATAAATAAATACGGACAACTCGGCACAGACTCGCTTAGCCCCTTAGCTTGAAAAGGATTGCCACTTTAAAGAACGAATTGGGGAGAGGGGTAAGGGGTGGGGGAGAAAAAGGGGGGTCCACTTTGCCTGCCATACTCAAGCACAACCGGCATTTAGATCAGATCAAAATCTAGCGCACTAATCCTGGCTACGGGGGCCCTCCAGAAATTGAAGCTGTTGAACTGGAGGAGATCGTCCTCATCCTCGGAGGTGTCCCGGTTCTGTTGCTTCCGGTCTGGGGCCAGCTTGCCGTAGCCCCCCTTCGGCTTGTAGATGGCCACGTCGGTCAACCCCAGGCATTCCAGCTCGGACAGGTCCAGCTCCGGAATGGGCATCCTCCAGTAAAGGAAGGAGTCGTACTGGGTGTTCACTGTGTCCCTCATTTCTGGCTACAGAGAAGAAGAAGAAGAGGAAGAAGAGGAAGAAGAAGAAGAGCTGCGTCAACCCAGGAATATTGTGAACATCGAGCCAGGCTTTAGAGTAGACATGCAAGGCTAGGGGCAAAATCCAGAGTAACTATGGGGAGTCCTTGCTCCGGTGTAAGAACAATTTACTCTGGATTCCAATATGAATTTCCCATAGGTTTTCACTAGGAGGTGCAGTAACTACAGGTGCACGTAAAGTCTCTTACATGCTCCCGTAGTTACTCTGGATTTGGGGTTCTCTCAGGCTCCTTTCCCCCGTTACCTAGAAGTGAGCCCCATTGACTGTATTAGGTTTACTTCAGAGTAGACTTGCACGGGCTGGTCTCGTAGAGTGCTGGCGGAGCACCAAAACAGACCGTATTCCAGCCGGGGCTATATTTTTCACTTCTTTATCAAGACGTCACTTGTATATCAAATCAAAATTTATTTGAAATATTTGCTCGTCTTGCAAAACACTCTCAATCCAAGGTTTTATTGTAAAGGGCCACAATCCTAAAGACGCTTTCCTGGGATTAAGACCCATTGGACACATAGGGGCTTACTTCTGAGTAGACATGGTGAGGATTGGGCTCTATGTTAGGTTTTGGAAGAGGCATTCTCTCCAGGTGCCATCCACCTGCTGTTTAGTATACCCGTATTTACTCATATCTAGTGTGCCACCGAATCTAATGCGCACCCTGATTTTGGAGACGGGGTGAAATCCAGAGTAACAACGGGGAGTCCTTGCTCTGGAGTAAGAAGTTACTCTGGATTGCAGTATGAATTTCCCATAGGTTTTCACTAGATGGTGCAGTAACTACGGGTGCACGTAATGTCTCTTATGTGCTCCCGTAGTTACTCTGGATTGTGCCCTAAATTCGGCTGGAAAGGGTGAGCGTTACATTTGAGTAAATACGGTATATAAAAATGTCGCCAAGGATGCTCTTTCGTGTTCCTGAAATATTATTTCCCATAAACTCATTAATTACGCTCAAATCTATTAATTGGATTGATTCGAGGTTGTGATCCGGAGTCACACACGTACGTGGCGTATAGAGATGTGAACTTCTCGGAAAAAATATATACCACGTTCCAAGATCCTGGCATGCTCGGATGCGCCCAGGAGACCGACCGCAGGGTGGAGTCGGTGCTCCGGAGAAGATGGTGGACCTGGAGAGCATCACTGCATGCCCCAATGGGCCTGGGTGAGCCCGCCATTGTTCCAGGAATAGTACATGACGCCTTTTGAAGGATCTGAGGGGAGGGGGCCAGTTCTGCCCCCGTCTATCCCCCCCCTCTGCATCTTCCAATGAGTCGGCGATAGAACCCACTCAGTTGTGCGTGGCATCATGCGCGGTGGTTCAGCCCTGATGATGGATTGAGCTGCAGTGCCCCTCCCAGGGCCACTTCCCTCGAACCCCCCCACACCTCTCGTTTTGGAGATCTGCTCTTTAGGGTCAAGTTGTCCCACTATCTGGCATTATGGCCTTGTCAGAGATGCCACCGTCAATCCCCTCTTGCGCATCCTTGCGGCTGTGACCACTGCGGTCCATCCCAAGCCACATTTCGTTCGCTCGGGCAAGCGCCACGTTCTCAAAACGAGGCCGTCTCCCACCCTCTTCGGAGCCGTGATTGCCGCCGTGTCCTCAAGACGTGTCACTCTCCCAACGCATGCTTCTTTGGGACCCTGCCCAAATTGCGTCGGATCTTAATTTGACAGCGGACACCCGGCCGAGGGCTCCCGACAGCCCTTTTTTGCGGCATGCAGGCTATGTGACGACTGATTCAAAATAGCATCCGAGCGGACGATGCGCTATTTTCATGCACGGTGGCGGAGAATCCATTTTTGGCGGCTCTTAAAAAGAAGGCCAGCGCCGCTCCTTAAACTGCGGCGATGATGAAAAGGAGATGAAATTAAATATTTCGGTGATTCAAAACTGCCGTTAAAATGGAAAAGGATGCCATCTTTGAACGCACTGCTCCTTCCCGGCGTGGTGCGCACCTGCTACAAGATGGCTCGCGGAGGGAGGGAATGAGATATTCTTAATAGGATTGAATCGGGATTTCCCAGAGAAGGGATTAGTTCCTACATAATCTGATCGTTGGACACAGGATCAAATTTCACCCTTGAAAGTGCAAGAGCAAAACTGAATTAACAGCAAATTAGCAGCAAATTCCCTGCCCCTTATCCTGAAAATTAATTATTTTGGTGGGGGGGGGGAATGGAGGGAAACCCCATTTCACCCCATATCTTACCTTTTGATAGAAGGGCCAAGGAACCTGCACCCTGTAGATACAATGGAGAGGGTTGTCTGTGTGTGGATGGTGGGATCCAGAGGCGTACAGATGGTCCACCCGGCTCCCTTGGCTGCTTTTGTCTGGGAGGGTATGTGGTGGGGGGGTCTGTCTTGCGCACTGTCTCCCTCCTTGGCGCACTGCAGCCCCTCCTAATCAGGCAGCTAAAATGATGCTTTCTGGCTGCCAGGCCAATGAATCAGCAATCAGAAGGCTTTTTCTATTTGCAGTCCAAGAGGAGGGCAGCGCATGGAACCAATGGGGATGTGGTTCTCTTGGTGCGCCTGATGCAGCATGTGTTCGGCAAGGGAGATCCTACCAGCAAAGAACAGGTTCAATGCGCAGCTAGGAGTGGATTGCAGTGTTGGCTTCCAGTCTAGAAAGAAAATACCGCGTGTGCGCGGTTTAGTGCATGCAATGGATTGCATGTTACCTTACTAAGAGCACGATCCTAACCATGCCTACACAAAAATCAGCCCCGTTGTGGTCAATGGGTCTTACTCCCAGGAAAGCGTCTTTAGGATTGCAGCCTAAGAATAAATAGGCAACAGATCCGGGAGAGAGAAAATAAAAATTCCTTACACAGTGCAGAATTGACTGATGGAACTCACTGCCACAAGACGGAGAAATGGTAGCTCATGTAGGATGCTTTAAAGGAGGCACAAACACATTAGTGGAAGAAGCAGAGAAAGCCTGAATGGCAAAGAGGCACTAATTCTCTGATATGCAAAGGAGGCATCCCCTTTTCCATGAAAGCGAAGGAGGAAGAGGCATCCCCTGTTCCATGAAAGGCAAAGGGGGAAGAGGCATCCCCCTTCCGTGAAAGCGAATGTTAAAGAGGCATCCCCTTTTCCGTGAAAGCGAAGGGGAAAGAGGTATCCCCTTTTCAGTGAAAGCAAAGGGTGAAGAGGCATCCCCTTTTCTGTGAAAGGCAAGGGGGGAAGAGGCATCCCCTTTTCCCTGAAAGCGAAGGGTGAAGAGGCATCCCCTTTTCCGTGAAAGCGAAGGGGAAAGAGGTATCCCCTTTTCAGTGAAAGCAAAGGGTGAAGAGGCATCCCCTTTTCTGTGAAAGGCAAGGGGGGAAGAGGCATCCCCTTTTCCCTGAAAGCGAAGGGTGAAGAGGCATCCCCTTTTCCATGAAAGACAAGGTTAAAGAGGCATCCCCTTTTCCGTGAAAGCGAAGGGTGAAGAGGCATCCCCTTTTCCGTGAAAGCGAAGGGGAAAGAGGTATCCCCTTTTCAGTGAAAGCAAAGGGTGAAGAGGCATCCCCTTTTCTGTGAAAGGCAAGGGGGGAAGAGGCATCCCCTTTTCCCTGAAAGCGAAGGGTGAAGAGGCATCCCCTTTTCTGTGAAAGCGAAGGGGAAAGAGGCATCCCCTTTTTCGTGAAAGCGAAGGGTGAAGAGGCATCCCCTTTTCCGTGAAAGCAAAGGGGAAAGAGGCATCCCCTTTTCCATGAAAGAGAAGTTTATAGAGGCATCCCCTTTTTGTGAAAGTCATGTGGGGAAGAGGCATCCACTTTTCCGTGAAAGCGAAGGGGAAAGATGCATCCCCTTTTCCGTGAAAGCAAAGGGGAAAGAGGCATCCCCTTTTCCGTGAAAGTGAAGGGTGAAGAGGCATCCCCTTTTCCGTGAAAGCGAAGGGGAAAGAGGCATCCCCTTTTCCATGAAAGAGAAGGTTAAAGAGGCATCCCCTTTTTGTGAAAGTCACGTGGGGAAGAGGCATCCCCTTTTCGATGAAAGACAAGGTTAAAGAGGCATCCCCTTTTCCGTGAAAGCGAAGGGTGAAGAGGCATCCCCTTTTCTGTGAAAGCGAAGGGGAAAGAGGTATCCCCTTTTCAGTGAAAGCGAAGGTTAAAGAGGCATCCCCTTTTCTGTGAAAGGCAAGGGGGGATGTGAAAGGGGGAAGAGGAATCCCCTTTTCTGTGAAAGGCAAGGGGGAAGAGGCATCCCCTTCTTTGTGAAAACGAAGAAGGAATGCCTCCTCTAAGACTATTGTCTGCCACTTCCAATTCTTATCAATACTTATCCTAAAAAGTACTGCTTGATTATTATGGGCTGCCTTGAATCAATTCACCCAGGAATGGATGCCTGGCTGCAGGCCAGTGGATCCATCCAAGCAAGTGCTTCTCGTCTAGAGTGCTCATTGGCATAACAAAGGGTTCTCTGACCCTTTCTCTTCTCCTTTCAGCATGATTTACTCTTTTCCGAATGTTGCCCAAAGGAGGTTTCGCTTGTGAGCACAACCTTGCTTTTTAACCCTGAAAGCGGACTCTTTCTCCGAAATGGCCAACAAGCGCAATCGCAGTTACGGGGTGGGGAGGCGATCCAATGTGGGGGTGTTTGCAGATTTGGGGGGGAGTCAATCTTGTAGGAAAAAGGGGGGAGTCATAAGTTGAAACAAGCTCCAGCCGCAACACCCACCAGGCCAGGCTCTCTCAGCAGGCTATCAATTATGGAGGTTTTAAAAGAGGGGTACAAAGGCTCCGTTGTTGAGGCTTTCGTAGCTTGAAGCAGCCATAAATTGTCCAAAAGGGGGCTTTTGTGGGTCTGGCAAGTGACACCGGAGAGATCGCCCATGAGTTCTTTGGTCAACAAAAATTTCTTTTTGGGGAGCCACATTCTCCGTCCCCCATCTACGGGCAAAATCCAGAGTAACTACGGGGAGTCCTTGCTCCGGTGTAAGAACAACTTACTCTGGATTCCAATATGAGTTTCCCATAGGTTTTCACAAGGTGGTGCAGTAACTACGGGTGCGCGTAAAGTCTCTTATGTGCTCCGTAGTTACTCTGGATTTGGGGGTCCATCTTCTACTTCTTTTGCGATGGATGCATCGTAAATTCTGTAAATGGAATTTTTCCATTCTCACCAATTCTGTTAAGTGCATATAGGGACATATATGTTAAGTGGATATAGGGCCGGGCAAACGGGCACAATCCCACTCCAACGTTTACACCTTATTTTGTGCCTTCTTTCCTAGGCGGATGGCGGCAAGCCTAAACCCCGCAGATGCCAAACTGGGAGGGGTGTGTAATTTCAGGAAGGCTTCCACACTACACACTTGTCTTTTAAAAACCAACAACCTTTTTGTGGGTCCCGTGCAATGCTCCCGGCATCCAGGGTTGGTGCTGGTGTGTTGGCGTCCGGGACTGTGCATTGAATCAGCTCTGTACTGTGTGCATGTGTGTGTGTGTGCCTGCTTGCGCGCGCATGTGTACCCAGCCACAACCTTCTGAGCATTTCCTTATTCTCACTCGCAGTACTGTCGAGAGCCACACCTCGTGCAGCAGCAACTGAAGTTCTCAAGGAGAGGAAAAAGTTTCCATGCCAGGCAGGCCCAGACTAGCTGTCGAGTTGGGGACATCAGAGGGCAAAACACCCATGGGAGACACCAACTGACCACCCAAAGGAACAGGTAAGAGATGTGGCTCCTTTACGTCCTTTAAAACCCTGGTACTAAAGCAAACTGGAAATCTAGGAGTGTAAGGGGCTGGGGTTGAACTGGGGGGACTCACACACACACTGAAAGTCTGATCTTTGATTCACACACAGAAAATCTTTCACACATACACACTCACAAGGTCTGTACAGGGTCTGATCTTGGTTACACACACACTGAAGGTCTGATCTTGGACATACCCACTCATATAAGGCTTGATCTTTATTACACACACAGAATCTTTTACACACACATACACAAAGGTCTGATCTTTGTTACATACAAACACAACAGAAGGTCTGATTTTTGTCACACGCACAAGGTCTGATCTTTATTACACACACACACACAAAACAGAATCTTTCATACGCACACACAGTCTGATCTTTGCTACACACAAAATCTTACACACATACACACGGTCTGATCTTTGCTATACACAGAATCTTTCACACACACAATCTGATCTTTGCTACACACACAGAATCTTACACACACACACACACACACACGATCTGATCTTTGCTACACACAGAATCTTTCACACACACACACACACACAAGGTCTGATCTTTGACACACACAAAGTTCTGATTTTTGTCACACACAAGATCTGATCTTTATTATACACACAATCCTCCACACACATACAAGGTCTGATCTTTCTGCACACACAGAATCTTTCACACCTGCACACACACAAGATCTGATCTTTCACACGCACACAGTCTGATCTTTGTTACACACATACACACACACTGAAAGTTTGATCTTTGTTGCTCACACATACATGCAGGGACTGATCTTTGTTACATACACAACACGGAAAGTGTGGTCTTTGCTATTCTCTCTCTCTCTCTTTCTCTCTGAAGGTCTGATCTTTGTTATACACAGACACACACACAAGGTCTAATCTTTGTTACATACACAAAACAGAAAGCGTGGTCTTTGCTACTCTCTCTCTCTCTCTCTCTCTCTCTCTCTCTCTCTCTCTCTCTGAAGGTCTAATCTTTGTTATACACACACAAGTTCTAATTAACAAAGATTAGATACATTCACAACATGGAAAGTGTGATCTTTGCGACTCTCTCTCTCTCTCTCTCTCTCTCTCTCTCTCTCTCTCTGTGTGTGTGTGTGTGTGTGTGTGTGTGTGTGTGACGGTCTGATCTTTGTTATACACACAAGTTCTAATCTTTGTTACACACACAGCACGGAAAGTGTGATCTTTGCTACTCTCTCTCTCTCTCTCTCTCTCTCTGAAGGTCTGATCTTTGCTTCCTGTCTGATTTCCATCGGAAGCTGTTTTTCTGAGCCCCAAACTTTGTGGAGGGGAAGGTTTGTGTTGGTTGTGTTGTAAGGACATCCAACTGTTGTGAGATCCTTTGCATGGTTCTTTTCATGTGTCCCCATCCCCGCCACCCCCCAAAAATTATGTTTTTGTAAAAGTGGTCCTGGGGCTGCACCCCATTGATTCAGTCTCCTAATCCTAGATTGCGCTCAGAAAAATGCTGCACCCCATTGATTCAGTCTCCTAATCCTAGATTGCGCTCAGAAAAATGCTGCACCCCGTTGATTCAGTGTCCTAATCCTAGATGGGGCTCAGAAAAATGCTGCACCCCATTGATTCATTGGGGTGGGGAGCAGAGCGGATAATGTTCCCAGGCTCTGTGTGTGTGTGAAAGAGAGAGAGAGAGAGCAAAAAGAATAAAAGGTTTCTTTTCAAGTAGGTTGAAGAAATCCTTCTCCGGAGATCTCATGGCCCCTTTTAGCCCATGACACATTTTGTAGGGGAAAAAAAATTCAAACCCATTGACAGAGAAGGGGGGCAGGAAGCAGCCTGTCTGCCTCTAATCCTTCCCATTGCCGCCACCCCCATCTCCTTCACACATATCTGAATTTTCCACTGTGACGGGACCAGCCACTATTTGTAAGGTTGGCTCAGCCATCTTGGTTCCCCTCCAAATAGGAGAACCTAGACTTGATCCTATAGCATCTTTCAAAACCTGGGGTTGGTAATCGTCTTCCAACCTCCCATGCCAGCCCATGGGATTGCCTCTATGGGGCGGGCAAGAAGCTCCACTGTCCTCATAGTTTCCATTAAGCTTGCCAGTTCCACTAAAAAGCAGAAGCCAAACTTTTTATGACCCATATTTATATATGGGGTGTGTTTTATGGTCAATATATATATATATGGGGTGTGTTTTATGATCAATATATGTGTGTGTATATATGTGTTTTATGATCAATAAAGGGCACCCTCTCTCCCTTAAATGATCTGACGGTCAGATATAGCCCAGAGCTGCGGGGGACACTCCAGGCCACAAATTCCCCTATTGATGTGTAATCATAATTTAACTTCCCGTTGAAACCAGGGAGCTAAACTGGGGATCTAAATTAAAATTTAAACCGGGGATCTAAATTAAAAATTAAACCGGGGATCTAAATTAAAATCTATGGTCTCGGCTGCCACTTTTATTTTAAATATGGCATTTCCTCCCCATATAGGATCCCAGCGTAAGCTCTTGTACAACTGTCTAAAGAACATTTTTCCTTCCAGTTAGCCCCCACCCCACAGAATGGTCCTGCCCCCCCCCCACTTCCTTTCTTCTGCATTGACTCATTGTGTTGACGGCCCTACAAGATGTAGGGTTGGCGTGACAAGGCTGGCCAGGCCCGATTTGTAACTCATGAATGCGCACAACCCTCGCTAAGCCGGCTTTTGGGAGTGTTCTCAACCTTCCCGCCATCCTTTTGGAATGGTGGGAAAGGGGATCTCCCCCCACCTACACACATGGACCCACACACATGGACCCACACACGTGGACACACACACACAACACCCATTTCCACTGGTCTGGGCTAATAAGAATATTTAGATTTATTTATTTATTACCCCAAGGCTTAAAATACATGGTTCCCTCATCGTTGAGAAGCAGTATATAAATACTGATTGATTGATTGATGATTGATTGATTGATTGATTGATTGATTGGATGAATGGATGGATCACGACAAAAGGCAACCCCTTTTCTTCTGGCCTAAAAATGTGGAAGGATCAGAAGCCAAATAGAACATTTTGAGCACTATCCTAATCATGTCTACTCAAAAGTAAGCCCCATTGTGTTCAATGGGTCTTACTCCCAGGAAAGTGTCTTTAGGATTGCAGCCTTTGTGTATATCTCCTGAAGCTTATCCTACCCAGAAACCTATAGAAAGTTAAAACCAAATCCTAAATGTGTTGGTGAATTCCAAAAATTTGAGCAGTTTAGGCTGCTATCCTAAACACACTTTCTTGGGATTAAGCTCCATTGAATAAAATGGGACTTACTTCTGAGTAGACAGGTATAGGATTGCACCCTTTAAATTACTTCTTGGGATTAAGCCTATTGAATAAAATGGGACTTACTTCTGAGTAGACAGGCATAGGATTGCACCCTTAAATTACTTTAAATAAAATCTAAGGTTGCAATTTCCTGGAAGTAAGTACTATTCATCCTAAGGGGATTTACTTCTGAGTAGACATACTTAGGGTTGCACTGTAAATTTTGTTTCTTGTCCTCGTTCAAATCACTGAAATTCAGGGCCGGTTGGTTATAGGATCGTAGAGCCTTTAGGGACCTAAAAGGTCATCTGTCTCCCCATCCTGCAGGTGCTGATGAGTATAAATCTTTGCACCCTCTCTCTGCTGGTGAGCAGTTTCTTTGGCCTGCTCTAACCAGTAGGCAACTGGTCCTGGATCTCTGGTAACGTGATGTTTCCGGGGGACGGGTTGGATTGATCGGAAAGGTGTCGAAGATACCAAAAGCAGAGCGCATGAACATGCTTTTGAGATGATGCACATTGAGCATAATCCATGTCTACTCAAAAGTAAGCCCCATTGTGTTCAATGGGTCTTACTCCCAGGAACGTGTCTTTAGGATTGCAGCAATTCTCTGCTTCTGAAAATATTCACCCTATGATCTCTGCGCTTGTCCCTTGAGCAGTCGGCGTGTTTGGGAAACGTTCTCGAGCCTACATCGCAGGGCTGTTGTAAAGCTAGTAGGAGGCTGTATATACTGTCTTGAACTAGAGAATGGGAAATAGATTGTGGTCTTGATAATTCTCCCAACATCGTGGTAAGATTATCCCCATTTTGCAGATGGGAAAGTTGAGGCTTCCTAATATGGGAACCCAAAGATTTCCTCGGAATCGGCCTCAGCGCCCTTGTTATGTTTCAAAAAGAGCTTTACTCCCCGTGCAACTGAATTCCAAGGCCTCTTCCTTTTCCGTGTGTATCTTTTTCCCAATGAAAGCGCCTTTTGTTTGAGGCATGTGACCGAGCAAAGCCGCCCGGCTTCGGCCAGCCTGCCGAACGCACGCCCACAGCGACTCGTTCCCATTGGCAAGGGTTAATCGGAAGCAGGACGCTGGGCTAGGGAAGCATGGGCCCGATCCGGCAGGAGAACCAAAGCCTTACGTCTAAGAGAGCAGGCTGCTATGGACTCGCTTCATGCTTTCCACGCTGGATCGCACCGGATCTGGCCCCGTGGCACCTTCACAAGAAGCTGTCTGTGCCCCTCAACTGAGTTGGGTAGACCATCCCCATATCATTCCAAGACGCAAGTGTTGGTGTTGCCCCCTGGCACCCTAGGCTCGGAGATGGTGATACGTCCACACCTTTGGGGCTACGCTGGGACAGCTGAACGTCCCAAATTCCCCTACCCTTTCCAGACGTGCCGCTCAAATGTCCACATTCCAGATTCCGGTTATTTCCTGCAAGCCAGCAGAGGTTTTCCTCCTCTATGAGGCTCCGGTGTCTTGCCAGGCTGCCAACACCTGCCCTAATTTGAGTTCCTAGAATCTGCCACCTTTCCCCTCCGCTCTCTGAAGGTTTTGCCAAGATCTGTGCCAGGACGCTTGCCCCAGAGCATGTTTGACTGAAAGGGTCAAACGTCCTATGGGATGTGGAGTGTCCCAAAATGTTCCCCAGCACAGCCTGGCACAAGTGGCACAGGAGATCTGCCAGACGTTGACCCACCACTTGCTGTCTAGATGATCTCTGGAGATCTTTCCTTAAGCCACGTGACGTGGGAAGGCCACTCGACCCCATTTGGCATCTGCTGTCCTTGACCCCTCTGACCACATCACATGTGGGACCTTGGTGGTCATGACTCAAAGACACGGGGCAGAACCGGCCACCAGTCTTGCGAGGTAGGCTGCTCTTGGATCTTCCTGCTCAGCTGCTGGGAATTTCCTGCTTTGCAGCTTCCATCATCTCTGGCCGCCATCTAGGGCTGCGGGAGTTGGCAGAGACCTGTGGGAAAACCCTGCCGTCGCAACCGCTCTTTGGACAGCACAATAGGGCTGGTGGGGGGGCTGGAAGCACAACTGAGTGGCCACACAATGGGGTGGAAATAATGCCAGCCCCAGAGGAGGGAGAGGGTAGCCAAGCAGCCTGCGCCGAGCCCAGCTTCCCTACCCCTTCTCCGAACTTTTCTACCCAGGCCGTTCTTTCCTGTGCAGAGACAATCCCGATTTGGGGGGATAGAGGCTACAATCCAGGGTAACTACGGGACCTTTTACACCGACGTAGTTCCGGTGCCACCTATGGGAAATGTATAGAGCAATCCAGAGTAAGGGCCTCTTACATCTTCCCGTAGCTACTCTGGATTGTAGGGTATGTTCAAGTGTGACCCGATTTTGTGGAAAAGAATTATGGCAACCCTATCCCGAAGGAGGAGGGGGAATCGAGGCAGGAGCTGGAAGGGGGTAGTTAGTATAAGAGGGCAAGTCTCTGCCCCGAGGCGCTTGCAGTTCAACCCCACATGGGAACCGGAGGGCAATGGAGGCAGGTGGGAAATATGTAAGAAATCCAGGAACGTGCTTGGTTTTTTATGGGGGCAAAGACCAGGATGGTGGGGGCAGGTGGGGAGTAGGCAGAATAGAGGCAGTTCCCTTAGTTGATCCTTTTAATGGCTATGGGGGTGCACAATTTGGCTTGTAAGCCCCTAAAAGGCAGACTATGGAACTCACTGCCACAAGTCCCACTGACAAGCTCAATATAAGGCCTTAACCCCTTTGCCGGTCTCGGCTGGCAACGTCCCTCCCACCCCACCCTCTGCGGCACTGCGCCCTGGGGCTTCTAACGGCTTCGCCCCACCCTCTGTCTTCCCCTTTTCAGATTTGTTTTCCACCCATTGCTACACAGCAGTTACTCAAGGAGTTGCACAGCGCAGGGCTGTGTTGTAATCCGGGCTTTCGTCTGCCAGGGGTGGTGAGGGCTTACACAGGGGTCCGGGGTAAGCTGGCGTCCCCTCGCTAACCACCATGCAGGGCATCACATCTCCAAGGCACATCTTGCACAGGCACCAGACTGAGATGGGGGGATCAGATCTCCATGGGGGGGATCTGATCTCCAAGGGGGGATCCTATCTCAGATCCTATCTCAGATCCAACCTCGCAAGGGGTTGTTAAAATTATGGCCTGCGGCATGTGAGATTAAACATTAGGTCCCAGCCTAACTCCAAAAACAAATCAGTTTTAATTTCTCGATTAAAAGTTAAGTTTCTAGTCCTCAGGGAGGAATTAAAACATCTGCCCCAAATCCTTGTAGGACTGGGGCAGCTGATCCTGGTGACCCACAACCCATCACCCCCCCCCCCTCGGCCACTTGGTTTCAAGAAAGGTGAGCATCTATGCCTGCAAACATGATGCAGAGAGAGGCGCACCATCCGGTGTTCTCTGGAACATGAGCCCCGTTGTGGTCCCCTTCCACATCCTGTTTCCGTCCGACACATGATACTTCCCCCTAGCCGTGGATATACCACGGTCTTCCTCCCAGTGGCATAGCTAGAGGGGGCAGAGCAGTCAGTCTTGTGGCCCATCATTTTGGGGCACAGTCGTTTGGAAGGCATTGATGCCAGGATGCCCCACTTGTTCACGGTCTCCTCTCTCTCCTGCCTGTTGCACCTTCACCCCCATCCATGCACAGGGAGTGTTTCGTTTTCATTCTATCCGATCCAGGTGGATACATGAGTCACGGAGAGCAGGTTGAGGCAGGAAGGTGAGCAAGGCTGGGCTGGCGGAGGGCCCTCTGTGATGGCATCGTGGGCAGCCAGAAAAGGCTGGATCCTCGGAAAGAAGGTCTTGCCGGCTTGGCTTAGCCTCCGTGCTCCTCCATATAACACCAGTTTGGTTCATTTTCTCCCTGGCAGGGGTGCCCACTTCTGCCCACCTATTCCTAGAACACCTCCAGGTATAGGTTTTCAGTATCACCAGGTTGGGGCAGTTTCTCGTCTCGGACTGTTTTACTGGCCTCTCTTGTGGCAGTGAGTTCCATAGATTATTTCTGCCTTGCTACATCCACTTGGACCCTGAGAGCGCTTTCCATTCCGCTGATCCCGAGCCTTGTGAAACTGGTCTGAGATTTCCAGCCCGGATTTCCTTATGGTGTCCCATATGGGTGATTCGCCTATGGTGTCTCCTAGCCAGATAGTTAGGGGTCCCTAGCCCAAGAGGACACCCTCATCAGCACCCTCCAGAAACTGAAAATGGAGAAAACAGATGTGGTGTGTCATAGAGCCTCCATGAATAGAAGCAGTCTATCTCTAAGTACCCGGTCTGATGGGCAGTGAAAGCTTCTGCCCTTTGCCTTCATAAGGGCACAGATCTCCATTCAGACTTGGCCCGCGTCCCAGAACCGAGATAAACTACTCCTGTGGCGGATGTCCTCATGCATGCGCTTCCACCCAGCCATGTGCCTCCTTCCGATAGGAACCTGGACATGTGGCCAGGGCACTCGGTCGCCTTGTGCCAGAGGAGTGATTAACTCTTCGCAGGGCTGAGGAGGCATGAGTTGGCCCTTCCGCTGGAGTTGAGAAGGATTGGCCACTCCGTTGAGCTTGCTCCGCCAGATCGGCCACAGGTCTGCCACATCGGCCACAGGTCTGTCAAGCTGTGGCACCTGTCAGGTCCTCCGAGGAGCTTGCCCAACAATTTGTGGAAGCAACAACCCTGTGCTGCGGTCTAACCCCAGGATCTGCTACCTAGAGGTAGACTGCACTGTACAGGGAAGCTCCACTGGACTTCAACCAGATGCCACAATGAAGTCCATTTTGAATTGACCGCTGCGGTTAATTTCATGGGGAGGAGAATGTATAACTGTGTTTGAGGCCACTTGTGAAAATCATGCAATCCTGAGCATGTTTACTCAAGAGTAAGCCCCACTGTGCTAACCCTTGGGGCTTACTCTAGGGAGAAGGGCTCACAGCCTCCACTGTTGCTGGAATCAACACCCCCTGGGCAGCCAGGTTCAGTGTTCAGCAATGTGGGGACTTACCCCGATGCTGTGGGTCAATGATTCCCTCCAGCTCGAGGGCCCTTCAAGTAGGGCAGGGTTTACGCCTCCGGGATCAAGGGGATGTAAAGAAAGGGGGATCCAGCTATATCCCAAAAAACCAAGGCTGGGTTTGGTCCCCTTTGGGGACTCACAACCTGTGGCGAGCTTGAAATTCCCCCATAGTGTTGGAGGGAATGTCGGGGCACCACAGTCCCCGAAGCCAGGAAGCGCATGGGCCGGACTGGCTCAAGACAACAGTTTCCAATTATTTCCAAATAGTGGCGAGAAAGTGGCCTTTCCTGTTTGTTGTTGGCCTGCGTAGGTTGAGGGATCATCTCCTCCTCGTCCTCTCCATCGCTGAATTTGGAATTTGAGACCCAGCGTGACATCAGTGATGCGGGTTGATGCGCGATGGGGACGCAACATGTTGCATGGGGGTGCGGGGAAGAGTAACTGCGCCTCTTATGACTTTCCGTCTCAACATGTGATGTGAGCAGTGGTGGGTCTTGGAAGCCAAAAGGAGGAAGTTGAAGCTTTTGTTTTCGATTCAGACACCTCCTGTCTGGTTCTTTGGAAGGGCGAGCTTTCCTGTGATCCGTCATGACTGGTTTCTTGCACATCAAAAACAGTCTTCCCCTGTTTATTGGGGGTGGGACGCAGCAGGGAGAGGTTTGCGGCAGTCGAGATGCTCCGGCTGGTTGGGTTTCCACCTTGCATGTGGCCTGGAGCATCAACCGGCCTCACATGGGTCACCCATGGGTACCAATCTCACACTGATCTGCTGCCTTATGCAGCAGTCTGAGCTGGACTCATATAGGGGCCGGTATCGGCACAGAAATCCCATCATCAAATCTCCTAACCTGCATCCTCTCCCCCCTATTTCTTTGGAAGGTTTGGCTCAAGCACACCTCCGAGGAGGAACTTTTCCCAGAAGGAGCCGCAAGCAGGAACTCTGCCCCGCGTCACACTTTTTCTGACGGTCAGAAGCCGGCGCGACCCACAGGACGATCCTAGCGATGGAAGCCATGGTTTGAGTTTCTGACCCACAGAGAAAGCAACAACCTTGGGAGGGAGCCCTCCCAGTGGGGCGCGGAAGGATCTGGAAGCCCGAGTCCCAGAGAAGAGGTTGCCCCGTCCGATTGAAAGCTGGAACCGTCCACCAATATGAGCGATTTCTGGCACAAGCTGGGCTGTTGTGTTGTAGAGAAGCCACAGCCGGTGAGTGGTTGTGCTTTTATTTTTGGGTGGGACTTATATGGATCGACCCTTTGATGCTCACAACAACCCTGTGGGGTGGGCAGGCTGAAAGATGGGATGGCCACTAGCTTGAACAACATGAATAGGGGAATTGGAAACTCATGGCAGTTGCTGCTATACGTGATGGATAACATAGAGCCTCCTGGTTCAGGAGCGGTCTAGATCAGCATACCAATTGCAGGGCAGCAGCGGCATAGCTGGTGGGAAACTGGTTGGGGCCGCCCTGGGCATGATCCGGCAGCCAGGCGCATCTGAGGTTTTGATCAGATTCTGGCCAAGCTTCATTAGGCTCAAGGCAGCCGGGATGTTATCCCCAAGAACGAGCCTGCTCCGCTGTGCAGGCCTTTGCGATAAGGGCAGTTCCTCCCCCATCCGTGGGCATGGGCTGCCAAGCCTCGCTGCGCTCCAGGGCTTGGCCGGCATGCTTGGGCAGACATGTCTGGAATGCGCTTAACCCTTGGGGTGCCATGCTTGGCTGCGGGGGAGAGGGTGGAGGAAGCAGACAGAGATACTTCTCTCAACCCTGGAGGTCTAGATCTTGGCATCACCCATGAAACAGCCTGGATTTAGGAAAATCAGGGTTAGCATGAGCTTAGTTCCTCATCCAACTCCTCTCCTCCCCCATAATATAATCCTTTCCACCCCGTGTCTCTGCGTAGAAGAAGAAGAGGCGGCGAATTGATCGGAGCATGATAGGCGAGCCCATGAATTTCGTCCACCTGACGCACATTGGCTCCGGAGACATGGCCAGCGAGGGACTCCCCATGGTAAGAAGTTGCACCGGTTTCCTTCAGAGAGCGACACGCTGGGGTTGCGGGGAGAGCGGAAAGGGGTCTTCACTACACTTGGCACTGCAAGATCTGGGCACGTCCTCATGGCCGGTTTGGCACCAATGGCTTTCCCAACCCTGGTTGAGAGCCAAGAAGGAGCAGACAGCTTGGGTGCTCACTCTCCCCTTGTATACACCTGAGACCAAACCGCCGTAGATTTGGTCCCGATCAACATTCTCACAGCCCTTGTGGAACTCCTTGCCACAAGACGCAGCAATGGGCACTGGCTTAGGGTTGCCATAATCCTCTTCCACAAAATCAGGACAGGATCCTCTGTCCTATTTGCCGATCTACGAACACAATCCCCCAAAATCGGGACTGTTTTTGGGTGGGACATATATGGATCGCCCCTTTGATGCTCACGACAACCCTGTGGGGTGGGCAGGCTGAAAGATGGTACCATCTAAAAGTGGTCAGACACATTTCTGGAGGACCAGGGCGGCTACTAGTTGTGGCAAGGTGTGTGTGTGTGTCTTGCCGTTCCACACCCTGCGGCTGGCGAGGCTGATAACACTCGGAGGCTCGTGGTTTCCCAGCGTATCTCTTGTCCACACAGTCTCTTGGCGCCGAAATCAGAAGTGCGCAGGCAGGTCCTGCACCATATGTAATGTATTTCGGGCCCATGTATAGGGTTGCCATCTTATTGCCCTCAAGGAACGCCCACTCCCCCTCAAAAAAACCCCCATGTTTCCATCCTCCGCAGTCGCCCAGCTCTTGGGATCAGCGTGACGGTGTCTGCCCCTGGAGGAAAGTTTTCGGTTATCAGCAAGCCTGCTCATTAGATGATATCGACGGCGCCAACATATGGAGTCCCGATAGGCTAATTATAGCGTTGTGCTAACGGGGTTAGACGGTGTTCCCCGACTTGCCGTAACTTGCCTTCACCTCTTGGAGCAAAACCTGCCCTCTGCGCTTTGTCGAGTGATTGGATATGAAAGTCTAGAAATCCCCTCCATAAATCCCCTCCTTAAATTAAAATCAAGTTTCTAGTCCTCAAGGTGTGGTTTGCCGTCAACGTCTACCAAAAGATCAGGAGCCGGCGAAGGAGGCTGCCAAACATGGGGGGAGGATCCAATACAGACGACACGCACCATCTTAGAGTCGTTCCTTCCTATATGTGAGGAATAAGGGAATGCCTCTTTTGGGAGGGGGAGGCATTCCCACCAGTGGGTGAGAGTGAGTGGGTTGGGAGAGTGTGGGTGTGGGTGTCCCCATAACACCCCCCAGTTGAGTACAAGTCCTCCAAGAGGTGGTTTTCACCAAAAGCTTTTAGTTAGTTACCCTACAATCCAGAGTAGGGTAAGATGTAAGAGATGTAGGTTAAGATGTAAGAGACTATGGGAAGATGTAAGAGACACTTACTCTGGCTTGCTCACTGCATTTCCCATAGGTTTCCCATAGGGGGCACCGTAACAATGTTGGTGTAAAAGGTCCCGTAGTTACTCTGGATTGTAGCCTGTTTGTTTATCTAATTACTTACTACATTATTTGTACCCCACCTTACCCATGAAGACCCAACTCATGAAGACCCAAGACAAGAAGTTTAAGAGGTCTCCAGGGGGGTTCAGAGTCTGGGGGACACACACACTGGGTACCTTCTGAAGCCCAAGACACTATGCTTTGGGGGGGGTCTCTTAGAGACCTTCGAAAAGCATTGATGTCCCCCCAGGTGTGGTCAATGTACCCTGCAAAGGCATTGATCTCCCCCCCCCCCAAGGTGTCCCCCCAATGTACTCCATAATCTCCAGCCATATGTACATCACTGCTTTAAATCGATCAAGCTAACCTGCATTTTGATCTGAACCGTTTTATGTTGACTCGCTCCTTTTTTGGAGTCCGGGGGCCTCTTCGCCACACATCCGGCCATGAGCCTGGGTGTTCACGCGCCACAAGCGTAGCCTCGGTGCCTGCTGTCCAGGGAGCGCACGGCAGAGTTGTGCCCGGCGGTGCCAAGCAACTCGGAATGTAGGGGCTAGAATGTAGAATGTGGAGATATGTGACCACCCTAGGTTGTGCCCCCCCCCCCCCCCAGCGTTGCTCCTTTCCAGGTCTCCAGATCTCCGGCGTTGCTCCTTTCCACCAGATCTCCACCAGATCACCAGGAGATCTGGTGGCTCCTTTCCACCAGATCTTTAGAAGCCAAGCTTGATCCTACATGGTGGGGGGAGCAGAGGTTTGTCAGCAAGCTCCAGAACTGCTTTTTCTCTCTGGAGGGGAGAGGACGGGTCGGTAGGAGGCCACATCTGGTGGAGTCCTCACTCCTGCCCAGGGAACTGAACGGGTGAGACCAGGTGGCCTTGGGCAACCCACGGCCACGTGTCGTCTGCTTCTTTTCCAACCTACTTTATTGCTTCTCTCTTTCTGCAGACGGGAGCCGTCCACGAAATGAGATCCAAATGTGGCCGGGAACGACAGAGGAGCAGCTCCCATGTTTTGTAGCTCTGCACTCCCTCCCTTCAGTGTAAGTCTTTCTCTCGTTCCGAAGAATACCCCTTGGTGCGCCACTGAGGATTAGCACCTTGATGTAGGAGCGCACTAGGAATCTCTGCCCCCACACATTGGCATGCCCAGTTGTAGATTTTAGGAAGGGGTGTGTGTACCGGAGTCGGACAGGTCATAGGAAAGTGCGCACACACAAAAAATAATTATATATATTATATATATTCATATATCATTACTGTGTGTGTGTAAGAGTCAGACAGGTCATAGGAAAGTGCACACACACACAAAATAATTATATTTTACATATATTCATATATCGTTACTCTGTCTGTGTGTGTAACAGTCGGACAGGTTATAGGAAGGTATATGCACACAATATATATATATATATATATATATAGATAGATAGATAGATAGATAGATAGATAGATAGATATAAAAATAAAAATAAAAAATAAAAAATATATATGTGCACACACACACACACACACAGATATCGTTACTCTGTGGAACTCACTGCCCCATGATGGTGTTCCGCAGCTTCCAACGGCAGTAAAAGGAGATAATTCCAGGGAAGAGGAAATACGTATCTGACAAGAGATAGCTAGTTAACCATGAGAGCCAGATTGATATAGTAGTGGTTTGAGAGCTGCAATCCTAAAATCACTCCTGGGAGTAAGCTCCATTAAACACAATGGAACTTACTTTTGAGTAGACATGAACAGGATTGCACTGCAAGACCATGACGGTTAGCCATGAAGCTTCCTTGGTGAGCTTGGGTCAGTCTCACCCACCTCACAGGGTTGTTGTGAGGACAGCAGGAGGGGAGAACAAAGACTGCAATCCTAAAGATATTTTCCTGGGAGTAAGACCCCTTAAACACAATGGGGCTAACTTTGGAGTAGACATGATTAGGATCATGCTTTAAGTCTGTAAGGCTGCAATCCGAAAGACACTTTCCTGGGAGTAAGACCCATTAAACACAATGGGGCTTAATTTGGAGTAGACATGGTTAGGATCGTGCTTTAAGTCTGTAAGGCTGCAGTCCGAAAGACACTTTCCTGGGAGTAAGACCCGTTAAACACAATGGGGCTTAATTTGGAGTAGACATGGTTAGGATTGTGCTTTAAGTCTGTAAGGCTGCAGTCCGAAAGACACTTTCCTGGGAGTAAGACCCGTTAAACACAATGGGGCTTACTTTGGAGTAGACACGGTTAGGATTGTGCTTTAAGCTGCTTTGGGGCTGTGTTGGTCTGGGAAAGGCAGGGTATAAATTCCTTAAATATCGATGGCTAAAAGGTGAGCCTCCAGCTTCAGGCGCAGTCTCCCCTCCAAAATAGGGTTGGGTGGGACTGATAAGGGGAGACCCTGCCTTGCTAGCGGGGTTTCCGAGTGACCCTTTGAGAACAGGATGGACCTGTTGTGATCATCCCAAGGTTTAAGATAGGACAAGGGTTAAGATGGGGCAAGAAAGTAAACCATGCCGGTGAAAATGGTTTACGTGGCTTACGTGGTATCCCCTCTTTTCTTTCTCCACCGATCCCTGGGGTAAGGCTCTGTGTTGACACTTGTCCTGATCTGCTTCTTCTTGCAGGCTCCCAGCTCCTTAATCACAACCCCGCGGAGGGGGGGCCCACACTTGAATTACCTGTTCCAGTCTTGCCGGAACAGGCTGGATTCGCCACCGTAACCCCCGCCTAACTAATGCAAACCCAACTATCTGATTTTGGGATTTTGGAAAAGAACCAAAGCACGCAGGCCTTCCTACCAGCCGTGTTGACTCCCGAATCCGGTGGTCTCTTAATCCGGCGGTCTCTTAATGGCACTTCAAATTCCCCCCATCTCTGACCTTCCCCAGCAAGAGGGGTTTTGATCCCCGACACTTGCCCGTTTTTAGGTCTATCTGCCAAGAGTTGCACCCTCCCGTCTCTCGGCTGACTCGGGATCGACATCTAAGATCCAAGATCTCGTTATTTGTTCCCGAACTTGACGTTGTTATCTAGTCTGGAGGAACCACTCGTTTTAACAGAAGTTTGTCCACTGGATTTCCCCCCTTCCCATAAAAACGCACCCCAAATTTTGGATACGCTTCCAACCAGCAGCCGGCTTCGACCTACGTGCGGAAATTCTCCCGGGCGCTCCTCGCGGAGATGTGCAATAGCAGAGGAGTTGGAGACGTCACCGGCGCTAGCCACAGGGTGCCTTCCAGTTCTGGTCTTCCACACTTCCCAGTAAGGCTTGTAGTAGGGAAGCTGGGCGGATGAGTAGGAATTTGCCGTTTCGGATACCCACCTGGTGCACCATCCACTTCTCCAGGATCAACAGCACCGGAGCTCGGTGGGAAGTACTCGAGGAGGTGGGAGCCACGATCTCGAACCTTGGCCTCGTATTTCTTTGGAAACATTTCCCCCAAAAGAAAAACATAAGGATTATGGTGCCATAAAGGACAAACCGGGTTTCCTTGTGCCTCGTAGTTTTGTTCACGGCACAGCTTGTCGAGGGGGTGGTGTGTTTGATTCTGGTGGGGCAGATTTTTGGAAAGCCATGGGGCACAATCATGCCAGTAGGAGCCCTCCAAAGGGGCAAAGGAGCCGATGAACCCTACAGCAGCTTGTCCCAACACTGGACCCGGACAGAGCTATTCATGGGCCATTGGGGTAAATTGGGGTACCCCCATGGGGTAAATTGGGTCATTTCGAGACCCGGGGGGGGGGAACGTCCCTGCTTGATCTGTATGTCCGTTCAAGCCAGGGTGGGTTTTCTGCCTTCACCCAAATGGTCTGTTGCCTGATTAAAGAACGCTCCGCTGAATCTGATGAAATTAATCACTTGTTTAATTGATTAATTACAATCGATTGGAAGAGAAAAAATATTTTTAGACGCTGCATTTCCCTGTTGACCCCAATGCCATCCTAAAAGAATGTAAGGATGGGGGAATGCCTCTTCTTGGGTGGACTGAGAAGAGGAGGAATACCTCTTAACGCAGTGCCTTCCTCCTCCTACTTTTAATATTCATTTTTAAAAATTATCCTTAAAAATAAATTCCAAAAAAGATGCTTGAAAAAGGTAAAGATTAGATAAATCTGGTTAATGGGTTACGATTGTGCCTCCCGAGAACCCGGGACGAGCACCCCGAGAACCTGAGATGTGCCCCCCCCCCCGGTAGAATGAGCGTCACACACCGCCTGGCTTCCTCTCCGTACTCCTGACCCCCTCAGGAGAATCATAGCTCCATAAAGAGATAGTGGGACATCCCAAAAGGCAGGGAATCCCTTTCCAGAAGTGCAGCACCCTTAGGGGCAGCGTTGCCCCATCCCTGTGCTTAGGCATGGCAATCTCGACATGGATTTGTCGGCCACGGCGGGGAACGACACCATGCGCCGAGCCTGCTCTGAATGTTTTTAGGTGTCATGTACATTTCCTATTGATCCTTTGTGACCAGCAATCCTGGAGCGAGGCCATAGGTCTCTCTCTCTCTCTCTCTCTCTCTCTCTCTCTCTCTCTCTCTCTCTCTCGTAATGAGTGCCACGGATTCCCCACCTTGCTGATCTCAGATTGCTTAGATGGGGGAAAGAGGGCACTGCTTAGCAAGACCGGTCGCTCCCACGGCATGAACGAGGGTGTCAGGGTACAACTGTTGGGGTCTCCTCTCCTCCCTATTCCACTTCAGGGGCCCCCTCACTTTCTATGGGGTCTGGCCAATGATCAAATACGCTACTTGGGGAATCCAGCGGCATTATTTAAAACAAAGAGTGTATTTTGAACGTTAGAAATTTTGCATTAAACTATTTTTTTGGGAAGTTGCTCCTTCGCCTTTGGCGCTTTGTCTACACACCCTCAGTCCACCGGCGTGCCGAATATGGTGAGACTAGGGGACTCCTTGCCACAAGATATTGGCAATGCATTAGATCAGAGGTCATCAACCCCATCCGCGGCCCAGTGCCAGTTCTAGTGCTTTGGAGGCCACCAGAGGTTGCCATCTGACAGGCGTCCTGCTGGCCTGGGAGCGAACTAGGCACATGGAGCCCAATCGCCAGACTGCGCATGCCCAGATTGCTCTGGCCTGGAGTGAACCGCGCAGGCACAGCCTAGTCGCTGAGCTGCGTATGCTCAGGGTCCTCCTGATTCGGGGAGAACTGCGCATGCGCAGCCCAGTCACTACCCAGTTTGCTTTGGGATGGCGCCAACATGCGCACCCCAGTGATCAGTGGAAAAATTTTTCCCATGGAACTGGAATGGGGTCTGAGGAACGTTGAGAAGCACTGCCTTACCCTACAATCCAGAGTAACTACAGGACATTACGTGTACCCGTAGTTACTGCACCACCTAGTGAAAACCTATGGGAAATTCATATTGCAATCCAGAGCAAATTGTTCTTACACCAGAGCAAGCACTCCCCGTAGTTACTTTGGATTGCACCCTTAGATGGTCTTAAAAGGTCGGGACACACAGACACATTCCAATTGTGAACCCACTTGTTTGGGCCAGGCTGCCCAACCCAACTCCAAACCCAAATATTGGATCCCCCCACGTAGACAAGGACCCTTCGGATCGTGTCCCGATAATGAGGACCGGGAGAGAACAAAACAAGATTCTCCAAAATGTTATTTACTACAAACATCTGCAAAACTGCTGGAGGGGAGGATGCTCGGAGAGGGCACGATCCATCACCGGACACCGTCATCTGCTGTCTTCTTCTTTTCTTCTTTGGGTTTCTGAAATCGACAGCCACAGAAAGGAAAAGAAAGTGATTCAATCATTGATCAACGCGGACAGATCGTAGCTGGGATCGTGGCCACTTGTAGGTGGGATTGTAGCTGGGATCGTGGCCACACAGTATGGCAAAAGGATGGGGTGCAGGGCAGCCTTTCCCTTTCCGACCCTGGAATTGCCTTCATAAGTACTGCAATCCTAAAGACACTTTCCTGGGAGTAAAACCCATTGAACACAATGGGGCTTATTGTTGAGTAGGCGTAGTTGGGATTGTGGCTCAAGGACTCGTCTGTTGCTATTGACCTTGATAAAAATAATTATTGCTCTTATTGCAATCCTAAGCATGTCTACTCTACTACTTACTTCTGAGTAGACATGCTCAGGATTGCAATCAGTGCAATAATTATATTTACCAATCCTAAAGACATTGCATACAGAGAATGGGACCTATTCCCAGGAAAGTGTGATTGCGGCCTTACAAATTATTATTAATCTGTATATTAATAATAATATAATAATTATATTATAAATTATATATTGTGTAGGTAATAATATAATTATTAATTTTGATTACCATTAATGAGAGCTGCCACAGTTATTGCACTTATAGTGCAATCCTAAGCATGTCTGCTCAGAAGTAAGTCCTAATGTATTCAGTGGGGCCTTCTCCCGGCAAAGTGTGTTTAGGATTGCAGACTTACAGATTATTATTAATCTGTAATATTAATATTAATATAATAATTATACTATATATAATATATTGTGTAAATAATAATATAGTTATTAACTTTATTATTGAGAGTTGCCACAATTATTGCACTTGCAGTGCAATCCTAAGCATGTCTACTCAGAAGTAAGTCCTAATCTATACAACGGGGCCTACTCCCAGCAAAGTGTGATTAGGATTGCAGCCTTATGAATTATTATTAATCTGTATATTAATAATAATATTAATATAATAAGTATATTATAAATTATATATTGTGTAGGTAATAATATAATTATTAATTTTAATAATAATTTTAATAATTTTAACTATTAATGAGAGTTGCCACAATTATTGCACTTATACTGCCATCCTAAGCATGTCTACTCAGAAGTAATTCCTAATGTATTCAATGGGGCCTGCTCCCCAGCAAAGGTTGCAATCCTAAAAACACTTTCCTGGGAGTAAGACCCATTGAACACATGGGTCTTACTCTTGAGTAGACATGGTTAGGGTTGTGTTCTTTGTGCGTTTAGGACTGTAGCCGTATAGATTCGTATTAATCTGCATTATATATAAAATACGTAATATATTATTAATTATGTATAAAATATTGTGTGGGTCATAATAGAATTATTAATTTATTAACAATAATATAATTAATAATTAATAATAAAAAATCAATAATTTTATAATTATTAATGAGAGTTGCCACAATCTTGAATACTAACCTCACATTTTCCACACAGGCACACCCCCTCCCAACAAAACATATGGAACTGAGAGCTTGTGAGACAGCACATTGCGGTCACGCAAGCCATGTTTACAGTGCGTCATGTATGTTCGCAACCCTTGACCAAACAGTAGAAGCTGAGTTCTCTGCCCCTAGAAGCATCCAGTTTCGAACCTTCTAGGTCTCCCACCTTCCCATTCGGAAAGACGTCCTTCATGCTGTGATAGAGATTCTTGAGTCCCGAGTGGACGTTGGCCCAGAACGTGGTCTGCTTCTGATCACTTCTGATCGGCTGCTTCGAATCAATACCAAACGGCTGCTTCGGTTCAATACTGATCGGCCGCTTCTTTTCTGATCGATTCTGATCGAACTCAAGGTCTCTCAAGGCACACATGTGCGCGGGTTTCTCGTAGCAGGTCACCTCTTTCTGGTCGCATTGGTGCGCCTGTTTGTTGCAGCCGCAGTCGCCGTAATCGCAGGCCTTTCGCTCGAACCTCAGGACGTTGTATTGGAGCGGGTCGAGGTGCACATCCGGCACCGCGTAGGCAATATCTCGCACTCGGGACATGCTGCCGGCTGGACAGTTACAGTGCCACGGGCTCCACTCTTGCCAATCGTAGCGGTCGTCGCCCACCATCAGGATCTCCTCGTTCACTCTCATTTTCTGGTCGCTCTCCTTGGGGAACTCCATGGTGGCTACTTCCACGGGTGTCCCGACGATCTCGTTGTTTTCTCTGACGACGCCGACGGTGACCACCTGCACCATCCCGGCTGTTTGCTTCATCATGGCCTCCGTCGTGGCCTCCGGCGTGGCCTCCGGCGTGGCCTCCGGCGTGGCCTCTGTTGGGGCCTCTGTCGTGGCTTCTGTCGTGACCTCCGTCGTGACTCCGACATACTCGCTGCCGTTTGTGAGGGGCTCCGAGGGGGTTTCGGCGACGTTAGGGCTGCTGGTATTGGAAACCTCTTCTTTCAGGGACGACCCCATAGATTTGAGGCTCTCCTGAAGCACCTCCAGCTGCTTATCGGAGGCCGCGTGATCGGGCTCGTCATCGGCGTTGCTGATACTCTCGGTGGTTTGGGCATGGAGCTTAATCCTCCCTGGTTTCAAGATATTCACATTTCTGTTGGTGGTTCCAAGGGTGGTCGTGGTGGGAACTGTCTTTTTGCCCTTCGCGGTGGGGACGCTGGATGTGGTTGGGTTGGTGAGTTCCCCCTCGGAGCTGATGTTGAAATAGCCGGCGGCTACGGTGGCCGCGGCGGCTTCGGGGATGAGGGAGACGAGCTCCGGAGGGGCTGGAAGATTGTTGTTCATGTCGACCTCTTCTTCGCCCAGGCTGAGATCCCACGACAGCCAGAGCGTCATCACCAGAAATGTGACCCATGTGGCCATGGAGGAGGAACGCAACCCCCTCCTCTCAATGGAAACAGATGGAAGCCGAAGACTGCAGACAGCAAACCCAGGGCAGGGGGGATTCCAGGGTGAGGGGCCTTGCTAGGCAACGTGGCTGGAATGCCGGCAGAACAAAGAGGACAGAATGTTGGGCGACCCATAAGGTTGCATGATGTGTTATGTGATGGGATTCCCAAGCGTTGGAGGACAAGATGGCTTGCAAGAACATGCGCCGGGAAATCTTGCGTGCAGTGGCATCACTAGGGTTTGCATCGTCCCGTGCGGCAGGACCAGCGCATCAAACCCATGGTGGACCTCCTCCCATGCAGTGAGTCGGATGGTGGGCCTGGAGATGTACCCTCTGGTTAGAACTTTGGCTAGACCAGAGCAATCTCAACAAGGTTTCTTTCCTTGCATTCGGCGCCGAATTACACATCGATCGATATATAACATGATGATATTATTCCAGTATAATATAACACGATGGTATTATAGAAAAGCACCAATATGTTAAAAATTATGGCCCATCGCGGTGTCACCCACCCTCCCTTGCGCACGTCGCACCTAACGCACGGAGAGGCCGAGAGTGCGCACAAGCGTGCCTCTTTTAATCCATACCAAAAATAATAAAAATCAAACATAAGCAGTGCAATACAAAGCGGATAAAATGTACAGAGCTTGGGGGGAAAATCCTACTGGCTTCATCGGACGTTTGCTCCGGAGCTGTTCCTGGCTTGATCTAGTCTGGATAGAAAGAGAAGGGAAATAAATAAATAAAATAAATAAATAAATAAATAAATAAATATAATTTTTTTAAGGTGGTGTAAATTTTAAAATCCTTTTAAAAAAGATTTTTGTACAATGGTGTCACTATGGTTAGCATCACCCAGTGCATCACCCTATAGGTGATGCACCATTGCCTCGATCGGCTGCACCGAAGAGCCGTTGGTGACCCTTATAGGGTGTATAGGACCGGAGAGGCCAAAAGCAGAAGTTACTCACTGGCGGACGCAATCGGGGATGTGCGTGTGCTTCAGCGAGACGAGCTGGCTCAGCTCCTCCAAACTGTCCACAAACCGCACCTTCCGGCTGAACTTGGAGCTGCAAGAAGGAGAGGCGGACACGTTCACACAGGTAAAGCACCGCTGCGTCAGAATGGCAGCCTGCAAGAGACATCACGTCATAGGGCTGGGTCCAAAACTGCCCTCCTGCACGTGAAAGGTGTCATCTGCGCATGGAAAAGCTGTTTTTAATACAACTAGGGATACCACATAAAGGAGAGGCTGCAAAAGGCATAGCTAAGGGGGTGCAGGGGGTAGCAATTGAACCGGGAAACAGTCTTTTGGGGGGACCATTGAGCAATATATCATAAGCCGGTCAAGCCTACCTGATGAATGGTCTGAATACAGCCAGCAATGCCTTGACAAACCAGGTGGGGTGCACGATCATCAAGGACTGTAGGTTCTTCCTTAATCTGAAACAGAAGCCAAAAGGGACCATCAGTAATCAGGCAGGCTTTGCAGGACGCCTCGGGGGAAGGCAGGTTACAATCCCACAGACAGACAGACAGACAGACAGACAGACAGACAGACAGACAGACAGGTGATAAAATGAATGGATGGATGGACAGATAGACAGATAGATAAAAGGAATGGATGGATGCATGGATAGACAGACAGATAGATAGACAGACAGACAGACAGACAGACAGACAGGTAGGTAGGTAGGTAGGTGGAAGGAAGATAGGAAGGTAGGAAGGAAGGAATAGGTAGGGAGGTAGGAAGGAAGGAATAGATAGGGAGGTAGTAAAAGGAAGGAAGGAAGGGATATGGTAGGTGGAAGGAATGTAGGAAGGTTGGAAGGAAGGAATAGATAGGTAGGTAGAAGGAAGGAATAGGTAGGTAGGTAGAAGGAAGAGACAGACAGACAGACAGACAGACAGACAGACAGACAGGTAGGTAAGCAGGTGGAAGGAAGATAGGAAGGTAGGAAGGAAGGAATAGATAGATAGGTAGAAGGAATGGGTAGGGAGGTAGTAAAAGGAAGAGATAGGTAGGTAGGTGGAAGGCATGTAGGAAGGTAGGAAGGAAGGAATAGATAGGTAGGTAGAAGGAAGGAATAGATAGGTAGGTAGAAGGAAGGAAGGAAGAGATAGATAGATAGATAGATAGATAGATAGATAGGTAGGTAGGTAGGTAGGTAGGTAGGTAGGAAGGAATAGATAGGTAGGTAGAAGGAAGGAAGGAATAGGTAGGTAGAAGGAAGGAAGGAAGGAAGAGATAGATAGATAGATAGATAGATAGATAGATAGATAGATAGATAGATAGATAGATAGATAGATAGATAGATAGATAGATAGAGATAGGTAGATAGGTAGGTGGAAGGAAGCTAGGAAGAAATAGGTAGGTAGGTAGAAGGAAGGAAGGAAGCAATAGATAGGTAGGTGGGTAGGTGGGTAGAAGGAAGGAAGGAATAGGTAGATGGGTAGAAGGAAGGAAGAAAGGAAGGAATAGATAGATGGGACAATAAATAATCAATAATCAGTCAACAGTATTTATGTTGAGTATTTTGTCAATCAACAGTATTTATTACATTTTAACTGAAATAAATAAAATTATGCAGGGGTGGATAGAGGGATATTCTTTGCCCTCTCGCACAACATCAGAATCAGAGGAGTTAGAACAGGCAAAAAGAAATACAGTATATTTCTTTATCCGGAATATAAATTAAACCTGTGGAACTCCTTGCCTAGATGTATTTAAAAGGCAACTTTTAAATATCCCAGAGCAGCACAGATTCAGTGATTATTATTATTTTATTGATATCCTGCTTTCCTCACAAGGACCCAAGGCGGCTCACAACAGAAAAAAAATCCATTTTAAACACTATTAAAACTTCACAATCAAATACATTATAAACCATTTAAAAACCATTTAAAACCAATAAAGTTGTCACTGGGTGACAATTTCATTTTACTTATACATATACATATACATATAGCACCCCATGACCCACCTGGGGATCTAGAATCCAATAACTGCTGCCCTCTGGTGGGTATATCCAACATTGCATGCAATTGGAAGATATCTGGGAAGATCCCATATAGGACACAGAGAAAACTCAAGGAGAGCCCCCCAACTTGGTGATCTCCCCATTTTAATTCCACCTTATCCCCCCCATCTTACCTCCTGTCAATGGTCTGGTAACACTGCTTGATCCAGCTGAAGGAGGGGATCTGGCCACGCGGAGTAGCTCCATTCAGACACACCAGCAAGTAGTTTTCGGCCACCATGAGCTCCAGGGTTCCTGTGATGTACCTTGTCAATGGGGGAAAAATCCTATTATTTATATGTAGCCCAATATTGTGTGTGTGATGTGCACCCCATGTGCAGCGCAATGGCGCATCTTGGAAGAGTCGTTCCCCCCTCTTTCTCATGGGAGGGCATGCCTCTTCCAAAATCCCCTCAAAAGAATCATCTTCCTTCTCTCGCACATGTGGGATAGTATTGTAATAATAATAATAATAATAATAATAATAATAATAATAATAGGGATAGATCGATGGATACATAGATAGATGTGGAAGGAAGGGATACATAGATAGAATTAGGCTGGAATCCAAAAGACACTTTCCTGGGAGTAAGACCCAGTCAACACAACAGGGCTAACCTTTGAGTAGACATGGTTAGGATTGTGCTCTTAGATATGGAAGGAAGGGATAGATGGGAGGATGGGAGGATGGGACGATAGATAGATAGATAGATAGATAGATAGATAGATAGATAGATAGATAGATAGATAGATAGATAGATATGGAAGGAAGGAAGGAAGGAAGGAAGGGATAGATGGAGGGATGGGACGATAGATAGATAGATAGATAGATAGATAGATAGATAGATAGATAGATAGATAGATAGATAGATAGATAAATAAAAGTTTTGGACATACAGACAGATGGATGGATGATGTGGAAGTGTTGGGCAGACAGACAGACAGACAGACAGACAGAGATGATATGGAAGTGTTGGACGGGTGGATGGACAGACAGATTAGATTTAAAAACATGTGACCCCCACCTGAAAAGGTTGTCCATGACATACTGATAGTCCGGGATGCTACTATCCGGTAAGTAACAAGAGGCGAACACGATGACGGCGTTGAGGCCCTCGCCATGATACCCTATAGGAGAAAAAGCCTGGTGATCCAACTGGTTGTAGGGCAGCATTTTAGGATGGGCTACCAATAGGATTTCCCGGACCTGGTACAACCTTATCCACAAATTATTCTGTTCCCACAATTGGAAAAGAGACTCCCACCCATGTCATTGTAAGAATCTCAGCAGGTAGTGATCCAACAGGTATGGTTTCATCTTTCCACCATCCTGGTGAAGCTTAACCTGTGGGGTGCCTGCTTGCTGTGCCATTTTTTAAACCCAACAGTTGACTGTGTTGGCACCCCCAAACTCAGCCCCCCTATTACCTCCGTGGGTGATGACTCGCTTGTAGGGTTCAACGGCGCCCAGGTCAACCCTCTGCTCCCACTCGTCCAACTGGAAGATCCGCCACCTCCGTCCATCCGGGTCTACAACATCCCTGCGGCCAGTGCAGAACCTCTCGGGGAGGCCACCGTCTACCCTCTGAGCTCTGGGGAGGTCATCTGTGGGCATTTTTAATTCTCATTTTATTATTATCGAATTTATTGTTATTATTTTTTATTCTCGTTTTTTACGATCCTGCCAAACTGCCTCCTTCGTTGACATTCCAAGTGGGTCGAACTGGGATGAACTGGGTTCAATTCTTACCTTCCCACTCAAACTCGTGCCCGTTTTCCGAGCCCTCCTGTAGCTCGCTGTCAGACGGCGTCTCCAGCTCGTCGACGTCGATGTCCAGACTCCCATCTGGGGTGCCGTCCAGGTCCTCCCCGGACTTCACTGACCCGTCTCCGAGATCCGGTGCCGGGAGGCGTTTTTTCATGCGTCGCCGGCCACACAGCTCCAGGGTGTTGGGAGTCACTGGTTGTAGGGACAGATTATGGAGGGGAGACCACTATGAGGCCAACATACATTTTGCTTGACATGTTTCTGGGTATATTTGGGGTGCCAATCCCAAAAATGGCATCAATGTTGCTTGGTCGTGTCCAGAGTCATAGATACGGCATAACCCCATTAGCTGCTTGAACCCTTTAATAACAAGTGTTATTAGGATCGCTGCAATCCTAAACACACTTGGAGTAAACCCATTAAACACAATGGGGCTAACGTCTGAGCAGACATGGTTAGGATTGCACTCTAAGGCAGGGGTCTTCAAACTCCGGCCCGCGGGCCAGATATGGCAAGCTTTGAACTGGCCCAAATCAAGCCTCTGGTCCCACAATAGACTCCGATCCAGTTGATTGAACAAAACCGGAGCTGAGATGTTGGGGTGCGGAAATAGGGGTCCATTTGGGGTCCATTAAATCCAAGCGTCTGTTGCTAATACAACCTTTGGGCACCTCTCCAATTTCTCCACCAAACCTAAACCCCCGTACCCAAGTCTTACCTGGGCTGAGTTCGGAGCCGGACTCTTCAAGATCCTCCTCGGAGATCTCTTCTGGGAGGGGTCTGCAAGCAAGAGGGGGAAAGTAGTTTGGAGTTGGGGGGAAATCCGTGGCCAGGGAACCCTAAAATCGGGGTCTGTCACTGGCAATCCAGATCTCTGAGTCCTCCTACCACACTATTGATATTGCAGAAAATACCTCTCCACAAGCAGATCATGATGGAGGTAACAGCCTCTTGCTGTCCCACTAACACCCAGAGATAGACTGCCACTGAACCTGGAGGTTCCACGTAGCCCAACATCACCATCTGGAGTCACTGGTGTGCCTGATGCTGTCTGGGCTCCACTTACCGGGGAAACTCATCGTCCTGCCATTCCTCCTTCAGTTCCATGTCCCTGATGTTCACCTCGCCTTCTGCTTGCGCATGGATGGGGAGGGTCTTCTCTGCCTCCTTTTTCAGCCTGCAAGGTAAGGGGGGGGGGGGTCTAGATTCATCAGCATCACCTTCATGCAGCTGAGATCCTGTGCCAGAATGTGCAGCTGCATACTCAGTGTACAAGTCTGTATATTATATTATATTATTTATTAGTTCTTAATTAATTAATATATAATAATAAAATAATAAAAATTATTTATTAATAAATAATATTATTTATTTATTAGATTTGTACTCCGCCTTTCTCCCCAAAGGGCACCCAATATTATATTTTATTACTGTTACTGCTCAAACCTTATGCGCACCTTTTCAGCCAAATTTACAGTTGTATCCTAAGAATGTGTACTCAGAAGTAACTCCCATTGTGTTCAATAGTACTTACTCCCAGGAAAGTGTGTTTAGGATTGTGGCCTTATGTCTCCAAAATCAGGGTGTGCATTAGATTTGATGGTGCATTAGATTTGAGTAATTATACTAGTAAAATGTACCCGTGTTGAGGGAGTAAAATACCCTCCCATACCCCCATTGTGCAGTACCCCCTTGTGCAACACCTTCCCATGCGCATCAACCCCATGCGCATCAACATCCCCCCATGCACACCACCCTCCCATGCACACCACCCTCCCATGTGCACCAATCCCCCATGTGCACCAATCCCCCATGTGCACCAATCCCCCATGTGCACCATCTTCCCATGTGCACCATCTTCCCATGTGCATCACCCTCCCATGCGCATCACCCTCCCATGTGCACCAATCCCCATGTGCACCAATCCCCCATGTGCACCATCTTCCCATGTGCATCACCCTCCCATGCGCATCACCCTCCCATGTACACCAATCCCCCATGTGCACCATCTTCCCATGTGCATCACCCTCCTATGCGCATCACCCTCCCATGTGCACCAATCCCCCATGTGCACCAATCCCCCATGTGCACCAATCCCCCATGTGCACCATCTTCCCATGTGCATCACCCTCCCATGCGCATCACCCTCCCATGTGCACCAATCCCCCATGTGCACCAATCCCCCATGTGCACCATCTTCCCATGTGCATCACCCTCCCATGCGCATCACCCTCCCATGTGCATCACCCTCCCATGTGCACCAATCCCCCATGTGCACCAATCCCCCATGTGCACCATCTTCCCATGTGCATCACGCTCCCATGCGCATCACCCTCCCATGTACACCAATCCCCCATGTGCACCATCTTCCCATGTGCATCACCCTCCTATGCGCATCACCCTCCCATGTGCATCACCCTCCCATGTGCACCAATCCCCCATGTGCACCATCTTCCCATGTGCATCACCCTCCCATGCGCATCACCCTCCCATGTACACCAATCCCCCATGTGCACCATCTTCCCATGTGCATCACCCTCCCATGCGCATCACCCTCCCATGTGCATCACCCTCCCATGTGCACCAATCCCCCATGTGCACCAATCCCCCATGTGCACCATCTTCCCATGTGCATCACCCTCCCATGCGCATCACCCTCCCATGTACACCAATCCCCCATGTGCACCATCTTCCCATGTGCACCATCTTCCCATGTGCATCACCCTCCTATGCGCATCACCCTCCCATGTGCACCAATCCCCCATGTGCACCAATCCCCCATGTGCACCATCTTCCCATGTGCATCACCCTCCCATGCGCATCACCCTCCCATGTGCACCAATCCCCCATGTGCACCAATCCCCCATGTGCACCATCTTCCCATGTGCATCACCCTCCCATGCGCATCACCCTCCCATGTGCATCACCCTCCCATGTGCACCAATCCCCCATGTGCACCAATCCCCCATGTGCACCATCTTCCCATGTGCATCACGCTCCCATGCGCATCACCCTCCCATGTACACCAATCCCCCATGTGCACCATCTTCCCATGTGCATCACCCTCCTATGCGCATCACCCTCCCATGTGCATCACCCTCCCATGTGCACCAATCCCCCATGTGCACCATCTTCCCATGTGCATCACCCTCCCATGCGCATCACCCTCCCATGTACACCAATCCCCCATGTGCACCATCTTCCCATGTGCATCACCCTCCCATGCGCATCACCCTCCCATGTGCATCACCCTCCCATGTGCACCAATCCCCCATGTGCACCAATCCCCCATGTGCACCATCTTCCCATGTGCATCACCCTCCCATGCGCATCACCCTCCCATGTACACCAATCCCCCATGTGCACCAATCCCCCATGTGCACCATCTTCCCATGTGCATCACCCTCCCATGCGCATCACCCTCCCATGTGCATCACCCTCCCATGTGCACCAATCCCCCATGTGCACCAATCCCCCATGTGCACCATCTTCCCATGTGCATCACCCTCCCATGCGCATCACCCTCCCATGTACACCAATCCCCCATGTGCACCATCTTCCCATGTGCACCATCTTCCCATGTGCATCACCCTCCTATGCGCATCACCCTCCCATGTGCACCAATCCCCCATGTGCACCAATCCCCCATGTGCACCATCTTCCCATGTGCATCACCCTCCCATGCGCATCACCCTCCTATGCGCTCCAACCCCCCATGAGCATCAACCACCTTGCACAACACCCTCCCACCCTCATCACTATTACAAAGGAATTATTACCTTCCAAAGGGTATATGATTTAGGCTGCAATCCGAAAGACACTTTCCTGGGAGTAAGACCCATTGAACACAATGGGGCTTACATTTGAGTAGACATGGTTAGGATTGTGCCCTTGGCTGCAAATAAAGCTGGAGAAGGGTGACGCTCAGGCCATGAGACTGAGCCCAGGCAGAGAGAGGCGAGGCTGGGTTTGCGGTGAATTGGCACACCCAGAAGGGAAACCGAGGGCTCCTATGGTAACTCCGAGTAACTGGCAAAGAAACCGGTTAGCCTCGCTAAACAAAACCATCTCAGCAGAAAGATGGGCATTCAAAGGGGATCAGCGTATCACTTATATTATAGAGGCAGTGCCGTAGGTGGGGGTTCGGGCCTTATTGGGGTGATGCACATGGGGGCACCATTACTGGCCCAAATTTTTAAGATTTTGGTACTTTGGAATAATACCACCTTGTTACATATCAATCGATGTGGAATTTCATGCCGAACGCAATGAAACAAACCGCGTCGAAATAGCCCTATTCTATCAAAAGTTATGGTGTTTTTATTGAATTGTGCATGAAATTACGCATCGATTGATATATAACATGAGTGATATAATATATATAACATATATATCATATAACATACATACGCACACAGGTTTTGTGTGTCAAGCCAAGCAACCCCATGTGTGTGTATGTATGCATGTATGTTATACGATATATACATGATGATATATGTTATATCACTCATGTTATACATCAATCGATGCGTAATTTCATGCACAATTCGTATATATTATACAACATACATACATAACATGATCATGTATAACATATATCATATCACATATATACACACACAAGTTTTGTGTGTCAAGCCAAGCAACCCCATCGTATGTGTGTATGTATTTATGTGATATGTTATACATGATATATATGTTATATTATGTTATATCACTCATGTTATATATCAATTGATGCATAATTTCATGCACAATTCATATATATCATATAACATACATACACACACAAATTTTGTGTGTCAAGCCAAGCAACCCCATCATATGTGTGTGTATATGTGTGTGTATGTGTGTTATATGACATGTGTGTGTATGTGTGTTATATGATATATATGGGCGCAATCCAGAGTAACTACGGGGAGTCCTTGCTCCAGCGTAAGAACAATTTACTCTGAATTGCAATATGAATTTCCCATAGGTTTTCACTAGGTGGTGCAGTAACTACGGGTGCACCTAATGTCTCATACATGCTCCCATAGTTACTCTGGATTGTAGGGTATGTTACACATGATAAATATGTTATATCATGTTATATCACTCATGCTATATATCTATCAATGAGTAATTTCATGCACAATTCAATCAAAACATCCCCATGTGCAGCATCATCCCCCGATGCACATCAAGCCCCTCCCATACGCACCCACCCTCCCATCCATATATATATGGATGGATGTATGGACGTACATGTGGACGTATACGGGTATATATAAAACACATATTGTTCAAAAGTGCCAAGGTTTTAACAATTTAGGCCAGCAATCGTACCCTTATGTGTGCATCACATGGTACCCCGACATCCTGCTAGCGACGCTACTGGGGTGACATGAATTTAATGAATGTTCTCGGGACCGTATAGACTGCGCACTTCCTCTCTTACTGAATGCATACGTTACCCTTCCTGACAGCCTCACTACATTCCAGATCAGTGATCCGTGTCTTTTGAAACCTCCCAAGCCTGACTCACCTGCTGAGCCCATACCTGGGGCCTCCCCAACAGGTTGCAACACATACCCATGAAGGTCCACGCTCTAGGATTCCATCCCATAATAAGCAGGTGCTGTCTTGTAGAGACACCTACCCGGTTATTGAGCGCATGAAGCATAGACTGAGCGCCAGCGCCACGATTATGCATTAAAAAGTAATGAATTGTACAAAATTAGGATACAATCATCCATATCCACTTACCTTGGAGTAAGTTCCTCTTAGGAGTAAGTCCAGAGGAATAAGTCCCAGGACTTACTTTTGAGTTGACATGCATAGATTTGTGCTGTTATTTATTTATTTATACATACATACATACATACATACATACCATACTTACATACCCACCTTACTTGTAAAGACTCTCTATCATATTATATATAGACAGCATATACTATATAATACAGAGAGAATTCTGTGATCTACATCTGGTCTACATCTGGTCTACATGGGATCTACATGTGATCTACGGCGGGTGGCATCACTTGGATATGGGAGGCCAGCGCATGGACCACCCTCTGAGCAACATGTGATGTACCCCATCTCTGTAACTGCCCAGGTGAGGGGCACAAAACATCCAACTTCAGATTGGGGTGCCAAAGACATCTGGCTTAAAAGGAGAGGTTGAGTGCATGACCTATATACTAACATAGGCTGCAATCCTAAACACACTTTCCTGGGAGTAAGACCCACTGAACACAATGGGGCTTACTTCTGAATAGACATGGTTAGGATTGTGCCCTTAGAGGGGATTCCAATTCTCGCCAGTGTTTCGTGATACCAGAGAACACACACCTGGCTTTGGTCCCATTTAATTCTGGAAATTAAAATTCCAGATGTTTGGGATCCCATTTAAAATTCCAGATGTTTGGGATCCCCTCTAAAATTCTACCATTTAAAATTCCAGATATTTGGGGTCACATTTAAAATTCCAGATGTTCGGGATCCCATATAAACTTCTGGAATTTAAAATTCCAGATGTTTGGGGTCCCATTTAAAATTCCAGATGTTCGGGATCCCATATAAACTTCTGGAAATTAAAATTCCAGATGTTTGGGATCCCCTCTAAAACTCTACCATTTAAAATTCCAGATGTTCGGGATCCCCTCTAAAATTCTACCATTTAAAATTCCAGATGTTTGGGGTCCCATTTAAAGTTCCAGATGTTCGGGATCCCATATAAACTTCTGGAAATTAAAATTCCAGATGTTTGGGATCCCCTCTAAAACTCTACCATTTAAAATTCCAGATGTTCGGGATCCCCTCTAAAATTCTACCATTTAAAATTCCAGATGTTTGGGATCCCATTTAAAATTCTGGGAATGCTTGAAAGGGAAGCAAATCCTTCCCCCAGATTTTCTGCAAACAACACCCTCTTGAGTTGGAGATGCCACCTTTAAATGGTGTGTTCCTTCCATCCCACACTCTAGATATGCCCAGAGGCACTCTTGCCTTTTAAAATAGCAGCTTCCAGGCTCTTTTGTTTTCAAAAACAGAGCTCTGGAGTTACGGACTTGACCCCACGAGCTCCACGAGCTTCTCCTTACCTTCAACCTCACAAGTCCCAGCGTCAATCAAGTCCATTTTAATATAGATTTAGGACCGTTCCAATACTATAGACCAGCCTATAGACACTATATAACCCTATAGACCAGCCGAACACGTATCACCGTAGCATGGCAAGCACTCAAAGCATGGTGGGCATCATTTAATATGTCCCATGGGCACATCCAACAGCTTGCATAGTAGATCAGAATAAGGACTTGAAACAATTTCTGTAGGGCGATCATAGGCATCCCATAACTTTCAGAACCACAGAGGTGCAGAATACTCTTCCCATAAAGAACCTTCCCTATATGAACATTTTATCTCATCCGTTCCTCAATGCGTTTCACTCGTCCATCTTTTTTTAAATCCTCACAACAACCCTACGAGGTAGGACAGGCCACGAGATGGTGACTGAACCCCATGGTCCGAAGGGGTTTAAATCTCCTTACGTAAAAGTCTCCTGCACCCAATTTGCGGTGTACACCATACGGTGCCTGTCCTGGATGGTCCCATCCCTTTCCCAGTCAAAACCCAGACTTACCTTTCCGATGGCAGGTTGACTTCATTGCCCGCCGAGGAGCCCATTGGGGCAACCAGTCCGAAAATAATAATAATAATAAAATAATAAACCTCAAACAGCAATGCCGGGACGTCTTGTGAAGCTGGCTCATCACAAACTGGTTTTGCAGCCTTAATACCACGGTTGAAACTCCAAGGCATTCCTGGGTCCTAATGCCGCACCACATAGTACAACATGAGAAGGGCGGGGGGTGAGAAGTGGGGCATTATAAACAAACAAGGAAAATACTCATTTATGGCTGCAATCCTATCCACACTTTCCAGGGAGTAAGCACATTGACAATAATGGGACTTACTTCTGAGTAGACATGCTTAGGATTGTAGCGTTTGTGTTTATTTCATTGCAAGGTATCCACCTTCCCTTTTATTCTATCATGTCCTCCATTTTTTGTGGGTGTCCTACATTTTAGTGGGGGACTTGTCCTCTTTTTGCCACTTTTGCTGTGATGACATCTGGTTACCCTGAGACTAAAGGGAATATTTCTTGACCTAGCATGTAAATTAGTCTGTGGAACTCCTTGCCACAGGATGCGGGTGATGGCAGAGGAAGAAATCTTCTTCTTCATCATCATCATCATCATCCACATCAGCAGCAGCATCAGGGAGAAATCCCTCTTTCCAGCACCTCATCTTCCCATATTTTCAAGGGTGGCTAGGATGTTGAGAGTTGATGGTTGGAATGCTGACAGTTGCCTCTCCTCAACCTGCTTGATTGACACAGAATGCTGGCCAGAAGACATGTACACCCTCACACAGTTCTTGGCAGTTGATGGTTGGAATGCTGACAGTTGCCTCTCCTCAGCCTGCTTGACTGACACAGAATGCTGGCCAGAAGACATGTACACCCTCACACAGTTCTTGGCAGTTGATGGTTGGAACGCTGACAGTTGCCTCTCCTCAGCCTGCTTGACTGACACAAAATGTCAGCCAGAAGATGCAGTTGTTGAGAGTTGGAATGTTATCAGTTGACATGGAATGTTGGCCAGAAGATGCGAATACCCTCACACACAATTGTTGACAATTGATGGTTGGAATGTAGACAGTTGACTCTCCTCAGCTTGCTTGATTGACACAAAATGCTGGCCAGAAAATGTAGACACCTGTTGACAGTTGATTGTTGACGGTTGCCTCTCCTCAGCCTACTTGATTGGTACGGGATGCTGGCCAGAAGATGTGGACACCTGTTGACAGTTTCCTCTTCTCAGCCTACTTGATTGAAACGGGACGCTGGCCAGGAGACGTGGATACCTGTTGACAGTTTCCTCTCCTCAGCCTACTTGATTGATACAGGACGCTGGCCAGAAGACGTGGACACCTGTTGATAGTTTCCTCTCCTCAGCCTACTTGATTGATACGGGACGCTGGCCAGAAGATGTGGACACCTGTTGACAGTGTCCTCACCTCAGCCTAGTTGATTGATGCGGGACACTGGCCAGAAGACGTGGACACCTGTTGACAGTTTCCTCTCCTCAGCCTACTTGATTGACATGAAACCTTGACATGGACATCCTCACACACTGGTGAGAGGCTAAGCCTCTGCAGGTCTACTCAGAAGTAAATCCCATTAATGTCAATGGGGCTTACTCCCAAGTAAGTGTGGACCGGCCTGCAAGCCCAAACATCCACCCTTAAGGCTGTGGTCCTGTCCACATTTACCTGGGAGTAAGCCCCATTGACTTTAATGGGACTTAATTCTGAGTAGGCATGCCTAGGAATGTGCCTTAGCCAAACAGTGGCTGCTGTTCCCATTACACCAGTGCGCATGCGCAATCCCGCTTGCTTCATTCCGTCCATTTCACCAAGATCTCGCGAGATTCACCACCTACGCGAGAAGAAGCCTAGCTCGCCATTTTCCTTGTGGTCAATCTGCCCACGGTCCCGTGTGGGAATGTGACAGCAGCAAACGACATCTCGCGAGATCCTAGCTACCGACTCTCGCGAGATGAAGCCAAGCCGGTCATTTTTTTCCCTGTTCAGTCAGCCCACACTCTGCAACTGAGGACCTCTCGCGGGATTTCTCCTGCCAAATCTCGCGAGAATAGGCGAAAGTGGCCATTTTGCCTCAGGTCAGGCTGCCCACACTCCGATAGACGTGACGTCACACAGCGTCGAGGCGTCTCCAGGCAGACAGGCGGGCGTCGGGGAGGGGGTCGCGGCTGTCGCGAGAGTATCCGGAGTTCTCGCGCGACCGGCCTGAGGGGCAGCGGTGCGGGTGGCGAGCGAGATGGCGGCAGAGCGGGGCCGGGGGCCAGAGGGGCGCCAAGGGCCGAGCGGGGCCTGGAGCGGGAGGCGGCGCCGCGGAGGCTGCTGAGGAGGCCGGGCAGGGCAGGGCCAGGCCGGGCGGGGCGCCATGAGCCAGGGAAGCGGCGGAGGAGAGCCCGAGGCCAAGGCCCTCCACACCAAGAGGCTCTACCGGTGAGGAGGGGGGAGGGGCTCCTCAGGATGGGGGGCTCCTCAGGGGGAGGGGTGGGGTGAGGGCTCTAGGGGGAGGGGTGGGGCTCCTGGGGTGGGGGGCTCCTCAGGATGAGGGGTGGTGGAGGGGCTCCTGGGGTGGGGGGCTCCCCAGGGTGGGGTAGGGAGCTCCTCAGGATGAGGGGTGGTGGAGGGGCTCCTCAGGGTGGAGGTGAGGGGCTCCTCAGAATGAGGGGTGGTGGAGGAGCTCCTCAGGGTGAAGGTGAGGGGCTCCTGAGAATGAGGGGTGGTGGAGGGGCTCCTCAGGGTGGAGGTGAGGGGCTCCTCAGGGTGGGGATGAGGGGCTCCTCAGGATGAGGGGTGGTGGAGGGGCTTCTCAGGGTGGGGATGAGGGGCTCCTCAGGATGAGGGGTGGTGGAGGGGCTTCTCAGGGTGGGGGGCTCCTCAGCGTGGGGGAGGGGTTCCTGGGGGCTTCTATAGGAGAAGGACTCGGGGTGGGGGTCCCCTTTAGGGGCTTCTGTGGGGGAGGCTCTCTTGGATGGAGGTCTGTGGGGAGAGAGGCTCCTGGGATTGGTTGCTCTTATAGGGGCTGGGGGTCCACTTTGGGGGTTTTATATGAGGGAGGAGCTTCTGGGTATGGGGACTTCTGTGTTGGGGGAGTCCTATAGGGGAAGGACTCTTGGGTGGGGGTCTCCTTTGGAGTTTTCTGTGGGTGTTGTGTGCTCCTGGGGTGGGGGTGTCCTTTGGGGTCTTTTGTGAGCGGAGGGGGTTCCTTTTGGGGATCCCCCCAATCTTTTGTCCTTTGGGTTCTTCTGTGGGGGGGTTCCTTAGTGGGAGGGGTTCCTGGGGTGGGGGTCTTCTGTGGAGGGAGGGGTTCCAAGCGGTGGGATTTTTCTTTGGAAAGATGAGATGCTGGGGGGCTCCTGTGAGATGGGTTCATAGGAGTGGAGGGGTTCATGGGGATGGGGTTTCCTGTCTTGGAGGACGGGGGATTTCAGGGGATATGAATCTTCTGTTGAGTAGAGTATTCTCTGGAGGTGGGTGTCTCCTGTGGGGGGACAGGTGTTCCTGGGAGGAACTCCTTGGGGAGAGTTTGTCTCCTGTGAGGAGGGGGAGGGTCTGCTATGGGGGAGGAAAAAGGTACAGGGTCCTGTGGGAGAAGGGTTCCTATGGGAAAAGGAGCAACTGGTGAGCGGAATACTCCTTATTGGGGATCTCTTCTGGTGAGGGGGAGGGGGCTTGTGGGGGTCTTCTCTGGGGAGGGAGATAAAAGGGGCTCCTTTGGGGAAGGGTAGAGGCTCATAAGGGGTATGATGAGTCTTCTGGCAAAGAGGAGGGTGTCTTGAGGGAGAAGGTCTGTTTTGGGTCACCTTTGGGAAGGGAAAGGACTTCTGTGGGTTAGGGGTTTCTTTGGGAGAGGCAGAGGAGCCCCTGTGGGTGAGGGGAATGCTTCTTGTTGGGGGGGTCTCTTATGGGGGTAAGAAGGTTCCTGTGGTGTGGGGGAGGGGTGAAGAACTGTGGATAGGTGTGGGAGTCCCACCTCCTTCCCCCTTTCAGTCGCATGGGGGGGGGACTGTTGGGTGTCCCATTCTGAAAAGATGAGGTGTCTCAGTTAGGGGGCTTTGGGCATCTCTTGCTTCAAGGAACACCCAACACTTGTCCCTTGAAACTGTGGAAGGTCTTTGATGCCAGGATCTCACCCCACATGCACAGTGCGGGCTTTCGGTCACTCCCGGATGACCAAAGGACACACAGTGGTTACCCTTTGTACGCATGTGGCGGTGGGGATCTCTTATGTTGTGGGGGGACCTGTCCTCTTTCCCCTCCCTCCTCCCCCCCACATGAAACTGTGGATTTAGGGGGCACCAAGTTCAGGTCGCTTTGTACATAAGTACAGCCTTTTAAAATGTGATGGCGCATTAGATTGGTATAAATATGGGCATTTCTGTTCCACTGTTATCCACCACACATTTGGCCATTAAAAACCGTCTTAACTTGCATCTAACGCACAGCTTTTCAGTCCAATTTAGAGCACAGTCCTAACAATGTCTACTCAGAAGTAAGCCCCATTGTGTTCAATGGGTCTTACTTCCAAGAAAGTGTTTTTAGGATTGCATCCTTAGTCTCCAAAATCAGGAGACTAAATGCATTAGATTTGATTGCACATTAAATATGACATTGCAAAGGTCATATTTAGTTTACCAGTTTACTTTATTGTCATAAAAAATATAATAGCACAGTCAAGCGTGTCTACTCAGAAGTAAGTCCTGTTGTGTTCGGTGTTGCTGTCTCAAGGCTTTTAAATCGGGGTATGCGTTAAATTCAATGGTGCATTAGCTTTGAATACATACATGTATTATGTGACGTGCTGGTGTCATCCTGATTGAACAGGTCTTGAGCCAGAGCAATCGCTAGGATCCTGTGGACAGCCTGGGCCAAAGCAAGAGATGGAGACAGCAAGGTCTCCCCTGTTTCCTGCTTCCAGAATGCTTGTCATTGGATTCCAGCCACGGAGTTTGGCACACAGTGCCACTCTGGGGGCTTTTAATAGACTGTGGCATCTGACTTGTTTTCCGCAGATGAGGAAAGCAAGCAGCGGGCATCGACATGTGCCAGCAGGGCCCATGTGCCACCTTTCCTTCCTCAACACCTCCAACAGCCGTTCTGCTTTCCAAGTGTCCTGTAATGATCAGATCGGAACAAGATCTTCCCCTCTGAAAATGTGTCACCCATTGGGGGGTGGAACAGCTGTGTATGTAACCAGGTGCCAAATGAATGGTGAGGAGCTGCAGGCAATGAGCTGGACTCCCTGTCCACTGTTTGTGCCCTCCCCGGTGGTTACATGGCACCTACTTTGACATGACAATCACCACTAAACAATTGGGGCGCACATTACATTCGAGTAAATACAGGTACTTCCGCCTTGAACTCTCATTACAAAACCAAGACTCCAGCAGTGGCACAGGATGAAGACGTGGCTTCTTGTGTGCCACAGCCCCTTGACAGCTGTGTGTTCGGCTGCTGCTCAAGCACCTGCCAGGAAGTGCTGGCTGCAGCGGGTCAGACATTGTTTCCTCGTGCAATTTCACACCCCACAGAGTGCTTGGAGGAGGAAGCAGCAAATATCTGGACAGGCCAAGCCTTGGTTGAAAAACAGGGTCTTGCCCCACTCTTATTTTAGAAAGAATGTAAGTGCAGGGACAAAGGTGCAATCCAGAGTAACTACGGGGGGTCCTTGCTCCGGTGTAAGAACAATTTACTCTGGATTGCAATATGAATTTCCCATAGGTTTTCACTAGGTAGTGCTGTAACTATGGGAGCACGTGATGTCTCTTACGTGCTCCCGTAGTTACACTGGATTGTAGGGTTAGAGTAGCCTCGGTCATAAGTGCTCTGAAATTGTTTGGTTGGGTGGCATATGTGGCGCTTACTCAAAAAAAAAATCCTCAGTTGGCACCTGGCTGAATCTTGGTTATAGGAACGAGTACAGGTATCCCTTGCTGTCTGACAGTTCGTTTTCTGACGATCCACTCTTTCAACACTTTTCAATGAACACATTCATTCAACACATGTTGCACTCTTTCATCCTCTCTTTGCTGTTCAAAGGCCAAAATTGCCCTCCCCCATGTTGTAGCTCCTTGTCTAATTCCATTCCCAAAGGAGTTGATGGGGATCCGTTTGCAAAAATATTATTAAGAGCACAGTCCTAACCATGTCTACTCAAAGCTAAGCCAGTTGTATTCAATGAATCTTACTCCCAGGAAAGTCTCTAGTATTGCAGCCTTAGGAATCTGCAAGATAAAAAGGGCTTTTGCAATTTTCTAGATAAAAAAGCAACATTGGAAGCATCTTTTATAAAAAGAGATTGGATTCCACTTCTCAACGCTTTTCACTTTTGGACAGTTGTCCGGTCCCTAACCTGTCCAAAAAGTGGGGGAGGCCTATATCTTCCTTGCGTAGCTTGGAAGTGGGGTGTCCTATGTAGCTCCAAGAGTTACGATTTGATGTAAATGCTTACTATGTGTGTTTTACAGAGCAGTGGTAGAAGCAGTGCATAGACTGGATCTCATTCTTGGAAACAAGGCAGCTTATCAAGAAATATTTAAACCGGAGAACATCAGCCTGAGGAACAAGTAAGTATACTGAGCCTTGTTGGAATCAATGATCCTTGTCATCATCCCCCCCCCCCCACAGGCCAGTCACCCATATCCACTGTGCTGAAGCCAGGAGGTCTGGGTTGGGGTGCCAAGTGTCTGACACCCCAAGGACCTCCTTCCAAACCCTGGAGAACCTCATCCTAACCCAATTCTTAGGATGCAGTGGTGGTGGGTAGCCTTGGGTGTGTTCAGACAGGCAAAGCTGCTGGGGCTGTGATGGGACAGTCAAAGTCTAATCATTTGGTTTCCGGCCTCAGGTTACGTGAGTTGTGTGTGAAGCTGATGTTCCTGCACCCCGTGGATTATGGGCGAAAAGCGGAGGAACTGCTCTGGAGGAAAGTTTACTACGAAGTCATCCAGCTCATCAAAACAAATAAAAAGGCAGGTTCTTGGCCTCTCTGATCCAGTGATTTTCAACCAGTGTGCCGTGGCACACTGGTGTGCCACAGATAGGTATGCCATGGGAGTTTGGGAAAGTCCCATGGCACATCTTAGGCATGCACATTTATAGGAAATGTTCACGCAGACACTACCCCTTTCCCTTTTGCTGGTCCCCAGTGAAAGCAGAAGCAGTCGCTTTGAATTAATGTTAATGGGAGGTGGAGAAGCAAGCAACGGAGCATGTTCTGACCTCTCTGACCTCCCATCTTTCCACAGCACATTCATAGTCGCAGCACCCTGGAGTGCGCCTACCGGACTCACCTGATTGCCGGCATTGGGTTTTACCAGCACCTTCTCCTCTATATCCAGTCTCACTACCAGCTGGAGCTGCAGTGCTGCATCGACTGGACACACGTCACAGATCCCCTGATGGGTCGGTATCCAGCTGCTTGGGGTACATTATTTGAAAGACTGTGTATTTATGCAATTGCTTGTTTGACCAATCCACAGCTGCCCATCCGCTCTGCTCTTGACGCACTAGGGAAAAGGGACTCCAAACCCCAGCCTGGGGGGCCACATGTGGCATGTTGCGGCCCACAACCAACCTCTGTTCCCATAAGAGTCTCTGACCCAATTCAACAAACTCAACTGGAGCTGTGATGGTGTGGTTGGGCAATGGGGGTCCTATTAAGTACTGTATATATTTTGCTGCGTGTTGGTGCTTGCAGATATCCTGGAAATCTGAGCCCATTTATTCATGATCCTGATTTCTACCGCTAACCTGTTTAATTTAAACTTTTATTTTTGAAGTATTTTTCCCAGCCCTCGACACTGCCAGGTATTTGTTGTGGCCCTTTGACCCCTACTCTCGAGTTTAGAGATCCCTATTCTAGGGCATACCTTAGTCTAAATTGCATGACTTGAATTGGGGGGGTTCACAGTAATGGGTAGGGTAGGAATGTCCCAATGACCCAAGAATGGTTTTTCCAGGAGAAAGAAGGTGGATCAGATTTGATGTCTTTCTGAACTCTTTGACCCCCGCAATTCTATGTATGGACCCACAATGCTCACTTGCACCTATTCCATCTTAGGCCAGGCTAATTCTGCAACCACTTCCCAGAACGGTACACCGAGAGGCACATGTCCCTATTGCCATGAGAATCCCATTTGATATCTCTATACAAGTGATGAAATCCTTGGACAATCTTCCTGTCTGTGCAGAGATTGTGTCGTGTTTGACACATTAATCATGCTCGGAAATCTCACCAATGGGAACCACCATGCTCAGGCTGTTGTGGGGGCGAACCGTGTGCCGTGTGGAACTTGTGCCTGTGCCACATCTATTCAATCACATGGATTTGGGGCTGTGGGGAGGGGAATTTTTGACTTTTTCTAAAAGCAGTGTGTGTTCATTTGACAGCCTGGTCAGCTTGTGACAACATCATACAAATGAAGGACTTTTCCCTCTTCTTCGCCATGAGTTTTCATGGCCCAGAGGGTTAGAAATCCCACCCTCTTGCCCCTTTTGTAGTAGCTTTGCTGTGGTGTAGCATTGCCACAGGTTTTACTTTGCCAACAATAGAAGCCAAGGGTTTGAAGACAGCAATGTGTGGTGTATGTTTGGTGTGTGTAGAAAGTGTGCGGTGCTGGTCTTGGGCAAAGTCTGCTTTGGCTTCTGGTGTGGGCCTTGTGGCCACCAGGCCATGCAAGGCAGCTTAGGCTGCAATCCTTACCTAGGAGTGAGTCCCATTGACAATAATGGGTCTTCTGAGTAGAAATGCTTAGGATTGGGCTCTTAAACTCACAGACTGCAGTTGCAATCCTAGCCTCCAGCCTAAGAACTTGCATAAATCCTTTGCTGATCTGGGGGTATCACAAAAGTGGTACAAAGACACTCTGGGGGAAGGTTCGGCCAATGCAAGACATGTGCTTACTTCCCTACACCATCACGGGAACGGGAAGACGGATGAGTTGTGCTGGCCTAGGTTAGGATTGCACCCTGCCTCTTTCAACACTCTCATCCCAAGTGGTCTTAAAGGGAGCCGCCTGGAGCTGCCTTTCATTAGAGAAACAAGGCGGGATATAAATATAATAATAATAATAATAATAATAATAATAATAATAATAATAATAAACAATTCTCTTTTGCAGGCTGCAAGAAACCGGTATCCGCATCAGAGAAGGAAATGGAATGGGCTCAGATGGCCTGTCACCGTTGCCTGGTTTATCTGGGGGATTTAGGTGAGAGCTGGTGGGTGAACCAGGCAGGCTGTGCTGGGATGGGAAACTGGGATAACTGCTTGGTCACTGGGATGGAAACTGGGATACCTGGTTGGCCATCCTACAAACAGGATCGGTATGTTATCCCTTTAGGGTATCTTTTTAGGGTATGTCTGATCACAACCTTTTGTTTTGTTGCCCATTAGCTCGGTATCAAAACGAACTGGCCGGAGTGGACACGGAATTGCTGGCCGAGAGGTTTTACTATCAGGCCCTTTCTGTCGCGCCACAGATCGGTGAGTGTTTGGTCTGAACTTCTGCAACCACTTCAGAGATTTGTAAACCTGCGACTGTTGCACAAATAATTCCACAAACTACCCTCCCTTTATCTGGGAGGGTCAGTTTACCCCAGGCAGCACATGGGGGAGCATAGCACCCCACTAGCCATTCCACCCACCTGCAACCTCACTTCCAGCTTTGTAGGGCTGGAAACTTCCAGCTTCTTGGAGAAACCAGAAATGATATTTTTATGCTCTTAGAAGGCTTTCTGGGGGCTGGAGGGAACTGGTGGAGTTCTGGGTGGTGGCGGGAACTGGTGGTGGCTCTGGATGGCACTGGGGCCACTGTTGGGAAGCATAGGCAAATTGTGCCTTTTTGGACTAGGTATGCCCTTCAACCAGCTTGGGACACTGGCTGGGAGTAAATACTACAATGTGGAAGCCACCTATTGCTACTTGCGCTGGTAAGTGCATCTCTCGCAAAGTTTCCTCCCCAGGGAAGGGGGCAGAGGTCGTGTATGCTCTCCCCATTGGCCCTGGGCAGCAGCCTTTTGTTGTACTGTGGTTTTTTCCCAAAGAATGTCACCCCACTACCTGTGTAACTGGACTGGGTGGCCATCGCTCCCTTATAGGCAACTCTCCAGCTTGCACGGTTGGGCTGAACACTTGTCAAAAGCAGCTTTAAAATACCTGAGGGTTGCAGGGAGGACAGTGTGTGTTCTGTAGGCAGGGAGGCACTGAATTAGGCAACCTGGACATCTTTGTTTTTAAAAGGCAGGAGTTTGTTGGGGGGGGGGGGGAAGGAGCACATTCCCGGCCCTTGTGGTTGACAGAACTTCTGGCTTAGAATGAGTTGGGAAGGGATTGATGCTCTCTGTTTTGTGGGTCCTGTGCCCCATTGCAGCATCCAGTCCGAAGTGTCCTTTGAAGGTGCTTATGGGAACCTCAAACGCCTGTACGACAAGGCTGCCAAAATGTATCACCAGCTGAAGAAGTGCGAAACCAGGAAACTGTCGCCAAGCAAGAAGAGGTGAGAGGGAATCGGCACATGGTTTGCCAAACCTGAAATCAACAAGCCATGAAATCTGTCTATCCATCCATTTATCCCTTCTGTATCTATCCACCCATCCATGCGTTTATCCCTTCTATATCCATGCATTTATCCCTTCTATATCCATGCATTTATCCCTTCTATATCCATGCATTTATCCCACCTATATCCATCCTTTCTGTGTCCATTCATCCATTTATCCCTTCTATATTTATCCACCCATCCATTCATTTATCCCTTCTATATCCATGCATTTATCCCTTCTATATCTATCCATCCATTTATCCTTTCTATATCCATGTATTTATCCCACCTATATCTATCCATTTGTCCATCCATTTATCCCTTCTGTACCCATCCATCCATTTATCCCTTCTATATTCATCCATCCATTTATTCCTTCTATATTTATCCACCCATCCATCCATTTATCCCTTCTATATCCATCCATTTATCCCTTCTATATCCATCCATCCATCCATTTATTCCTTCTATATCCATTCCTTCTATATCCATCCATCCATTTCTCCTATATCTGTCCATCATATCTATCTATCTCCTACAGTGTTTGTGAGATCAATAATGAGATCAATAGCAAGAGGTCCTTTATTGCTTTCCATCCTATTTCCAATCCTTACTGCTTTCCATCCGCTCAGTACAATGAGTGCCATGGTGTTCGCTTTTATTGTGCTACCCCAAACGAAATCGAGGCTGTCCCCATAACCACCGACACGTCAATAAAAATGTGTACGTGTTTCCTTCTCTCCTCTCCCCACGCTCCCCATTGCGTAGGTGCAAAGACATTAAAAGGCTGCTGGTGAGCTTCATGTACTTGCAGAGTCTCCTTCAGCCAAAGAGCAGGTGAGAATCTATTCCTTTTGGAATCATTATTGTACTGTTGTTCTTGTTAATTCCTGGTATTTTTGTATACTAGAATAGCGTAGGGAGGTCTGAACAGCCAAAAGGAGTTGGGTTTCTCTCTGCTTGGGAGAAGGAGTCCTTGTTCTAACATTCCTCTAGCTTATTTGATGCTCTAAGACTGAGAGCACAATCCTGATCATGTCTACTCAAAAGTAAGCTCCTTACTTTTGGGTCTTCCAGGAAAGTGTCTTTAGGATTGCAGCCTGAAAGGATGTTCCAGAGAGCCACTGCTTTGAGTTGCCTCATCCCTGTTGGGGGAATAGGCTTGCTCATCCCTGATGGGGGTATAGCTTTGGGAAGCTTCCCCTAAATGTAATAGAAGTCGCAGCTCCCCATTGATGACCCCCTTGTTGAAAACCTCTACCACAGACATTGCTAAGGTAGATGGAGCAGTGGCCTGGGTTGCGCCACATACGTCCATATGTGATGCGGGACCCCACAGTGTAACCGACCACTGAAGCTCTCTCCTCGTACTCAGTTCTGTAGACACCGAGTTGACGTCTCTCTGCCAGTCAGTCCTGGAGGATTTCAACCTCTGCCTCTTCTACTCGCCCTCGTTGCCCAACATGGGTGCTGCCAATGACGATGAAGAAGAGTGTGAGAGCGGCTACTCCTTCCTGCCTGATCTCCTCATCTTCCGCATGGTCGTCGTCTGCCTGATGAGCGTCCACAGCCTCAAGAGGGCAGGTAATGTCCGTGTGGCTGCCACAGGTCCTTACAAAATGGTACCTTTGCTTTCCCACCTACTCTGTGCTCACCTCCTCTCTCCTTACAGGCTCCAAGCAGTACAGCGCAGCCATTGCGTTCACTCTGGCTCTCTTCTCACACCTCATCAACCACGTCAATATCCGCCTGCAGGCGGAGCTGGAAGACGGCGAGAACCCGGTTCCAGCTTTCCGGAACGATGGCACAGGTGAGGGCAGGGAATTGGACTGTGTGGATACTTAGAGGTGGATCTTGTACCTTTTGGGAGGAATATACCTGGCTGTTTTTGAAGGCTTGGGCCTTCTAAGGCAGTGGTTCTCAATCTCAATCTCCCTAATGCCGTGACACCTTTATAAGTTCCTCAAGTTTTGGGGGGTCTCCCAAAATTATTTTTGTTGCTACTTTAAGGCATGCATAGGATTGGGCCCCGAGGCTGCAATCTTATGCACTTTCCTTGGAGCCAGTCCCACAGAACTGAATTGACTTACCAGTACTTCTGAGTGCACATGCATAGGATTGGACTCTACTGCTGTAGTGCCATACACACTTTCCTGGAATAAACCTCACTGAACTCAATGGGAATGACTTCTGAGTAGACATGCATAGAATTGGGCTCTAAGCTGCAATCCTAGCACTTTCCTGGGAGTGGCCCCATTCACTATCATGGGGCTAACTTCTGAGTAGGCATGCATAGGATTGGCCTCTCAGGCTGCAAACCAGCAACAGTTTACCTGGGAGTAAGACCCAGCTTGTAGGCTGGCGGGCAGCGTGCACGCCTGGAAGGAAGCTCCCTCCTGCGTGATCTGGGAGGGCAGCACACATGCACCTACAGGAAAGCCGCCTGCAGAATCTGGGTGGATGGTGCGCGTGCCTGGGGGAAGCCCCCCCTCTGCAGTCAGAAGTCCCTGGGGCAGCCTCTAAGGAAGCCCCAGTGTGCCCGAGGCTACAGCCGGAGGTCTGGCAAGCCTGACCTGACCCCCTGCACCAGGGGTCTTTAGGCGACCCCCAGGAAAGCTCCAGGCGACCCCCACAGGGGTCCCGACCCCCACTTTGAGAAATGCTGTTCTAAGGTCCCTGAAGACGTTCCTGAGAACCCATGGCTTGAAAACTCTCCTAAAGGGCTCTGTTGGCAAGCCTGACACACACCCATTGGCAATTAGGACTTGGTTTCATGTAACCAAAGTCAGTATTAAGCAGCTTGAGTCCATCAGTCTAATACAGCCAGATTACAGGCAGCCCAATCCAGGATTACTTAGCAATTGGCTTCCTTTTAATTAAGAATTTTGGCAGAGACATGAAACTTCTCACCATCGAGGCAGCACCTTATAGGATCAGGGAGCCAAGCGTTGTTGGAACAAAATCTTTTTATTTACAGGTTTGGGTCCTTTGACTAGTAGTGCCGCTGATCAGTGGGGCAGATTCTTGACAGTCTCCCCAAATCCAGGCCTCTCAGTCCTACCTATGCTTCACCCTGTATACTTTTGGAAACCAAGTTGTGTGCACAGTCGTTCAGTGGAGCAGACAGCATGGTTTCTCTTTTTTGGTTTGCTTGTACAGGTGTCCCCCACTTTCTGACAGTTCCACTCTTTCAACATCTTTCTATTATACCCAGACGTTCATTCAACACATGCCCCACTTTTTCAATCTCTGCTGGTCTGAAGGCTAACATTGTCTTCCCTGAACAACCCTAATTCAAATATATAAGATATTTGTTGCCCATACATGCCTTCCATTTTACTGTAATTTGTTATGTATTTTGGCTGTGTGTTAATAATATATAATAATAAATAATAAATTATTTATTTAAAATAAATAATAAATTATTTAGGCTTTTTGGTGCATTTGCAAGCCAAAAAAGACTGGGTTCCACTTTTCAACAGTTTTCACTTTTGGACGGAGCTCCGGTCCATAACCTGTATATATATTTTATTCCCCTATAAAATTATTGTTTTATTTTTATAATAATAATAAATATTATTATAATATAATAGTTAATAAATATTAATTATTAATATTAATAATAATAAATAGATAATAAATAAAAACATATTTAATCTAATATAATGCACCATCGAATCTAATGTGCACCCTATATTTATAATAAAAATGTATTTACTCCAGTCTAACCATCAAATCTAGTGCTTCCAAAAAAGACACCCTGATTTTGGAGACTGAGGCTGCAATCCTAAAGACACTTTCCTGGGAGTAAGACCCATTGAAAACAATGGGGCTTACTTTTAAGTGGACATGAGGCTACAATCCAGAGTAACTATGGGACCTTTTACACTGATGTAGTTACAGTGCCACCTCTGGGAAACCTATGGGAAATGCATAGAGCAATCTAGAGTAAGTGCTTCTTACGTCTTCCTGTAGTTACTCTGTATTGTAGAATGAAACTAAAGAGTTTTTAGAGACTAAGGGCTAAATCCAGAGTAACTACAGGGAGTCCTTGCTCCGGTGTAAGAACAACTTACTCTGGATTCCACTATGAATTTCCCATAGGTTTTCACTAGGTGGTATAGTAACTACGGGTGCACATAAATTCTCTTATGTGCTCCTGTCGTTACTCTGGATTTGGGGGTAAATTTGGCTGGAAAAGGTGAGCGTTGAATTTGAGTAAATACAGTATTTATGTATTTTGCATATATCCTGCTACAGTGCAACATAAATTATACCATAGGGAAATGATGCGCAGTGGGGGGTGATGCGCATTGGGGGATGATGTTCATGGGGGGTTGATACGAGGTAGGGGGGTGATGTATGGGGGAATTTTGCTCCTGCAACCCGGGTACATTTTTGCTAGTGTCTGTAAAAGCAGCCAGTTTTTAAAAAAGTGGAGAACTCGGAAGACTTGTCTGGGATAGGGGTAGGGAACTACACAAGCCTTTTTAGGAAACTAAAGGGTGGTTTTAGGGTGGGGAACTAAATAAGGTTTATCCCAGTTCAGCAGGAGGGCTCTAATGTGTCTTAGCTCTGTGTTGCAGGGGAGCCAGAGCCCCGGGAGTCATTGAACTCTATTGAGAGAGGAGAAGTGGATGTGGACCTGGCCAACCACCAGCCTGGAGAGGAGCAGAGGAAGAGCCAGAGCAAAAAGGGCAAAAAATACTCACGCCTGTCTTGCCTCCGCCGCCGGCGTCACGCCCAGAAGGTAGACGAGAGTGACCTGAGTGAGGGTTTCGACTCTGACTCCAGCCCAGACTCGACCAAGGGCAGCAACGGGTCTGACACCGGTTCGGAGAAGAGTGACGAGGAAGCGGAGGCGGCTTTTGACGTGGAGACAGACTCAGACATGAACAGTCAAGAATCCCGTTCGGACCTGGAGGATATGGAAGATGAGTCGGATGCCGAGGGGGGAGGCCGCGCCAGGGGCATGCGCAATGGTGCCAGGGAGGCTTCGGACCCTGTAGAAGGCGAAGGGGGCAGGCTGGTGGACTCTAGAAGCCCTGGCATGGCCAAGACTGAAGCCCTGGAGCCCGTTGCCAACGGCCCAGGGTCTCTGGGTGCCAGCCATGCCAGCATAGCCAGCAACCTCCAAGCCATGTCCACCCAGCTCTTCCAGACCAAACGGTGCTTCCGTCTGGCTCCCACCTTCAGCAATGTGCTCCTCAAGCCAAACTGTGAACTGCCTGCCCCGAAGGAGGTGGCGGACAACAAACCCTTTGTGAATGGGGGCATCGAGAAGTCTGATGTGGCAGAGCAAGGTATGGGGGCATAGTAAAAAACCTTTGACGGTTGTCCCCCTTCCAAGAGTGACCCATGGTCAAAGCTAGCTGAAAGATGGTGACCTCAGATGTGCCCAGTATAGGGCTGGGGTGTGTGTGCGCAAATGAGACCACTTAACCATACCATCTCTCCTCAGTATCCCCACCATTGGCTTGTCAAGGGTCCACTCTACACATACAGCCTCCAGGTAGTTGCGGGGGAACGCCTTTTGTTAAATTGAATTTTTAAACATGTAGCAGGGAAGCCTTCATAGTTATGAAGCTCATATGCTAAGATCTGGTCTTGTGTTGCATATCTGTACACCCATGCGTTACACATCTGTACACCCGTGTGTTACACATCTGTACACCCGTGTGTTACACATCTGTACACCCGTGTGTTACACATCTGTACACCTGTGTGTTACACATCTGTACACCCGTGTGTTACACATGTATTCTAAGGATACATGTGGCGCAAGTGGTTAAGACACAGTGCCTGTTAACCAGCAGGCCAGGATTCGATACCCGGGTCGGCCCCACAAGACAGGGTGAGCTCCTGTCCTTAGCCCAGCTCTGCGACGCCAACTGGATCCAATTGTATTGGCTCTGCCTTTCCATTGGACTAATTCAGTGGCGTGGAGGGGGGGATTTGCTGCTTGGGTAACAGCCTATCCTCCATAACAATCTAACCCAGGCTTTTGTGCTTCGCATGCAGCATATGCAGTGCCGAGCACGATACCATAGTCTTTCAAGACTGACGGCCTGCTAAGGAAGATGAAACCCTTTTCACTAGCAATCCAAAAGTTGGCAAGGGTTATTGGGGGGGGGGGCATGATGGCGATGGGCCCCCACCAGTTGTTCACACCGAGTGGGGCTTCTCTCCCATTTAGATACCTATTGTGTGCATCTTGAGGCATCTGGTGGGTTGCTGTGAGATACAGGAAGCGGGACTAGATAGGCCTTTGGCCTGATCCAGTGAAGGCTCTTTTTATGTTATGGCCTTCCCTATACTTGGGGCTGGTGGAAAATTCTTTAGCCAAGCCCTGATAGCTTCCAGAGGCAAATGTCAAAGCCCTTGAGTTCAAGTGAGGCATCTACTCGCTTAGAGAGGAGCCTCCTCTTCCAGCTGGGTGACCGTTTGCCCTCTGTTCAGCCTCCAAAGTTGCCCATTCTCACCAGCGTGCCTTCTCTTTTGCGGCCCCAGATGACGTGTCCGAGTCGGAAGAAAGCGTCTCCAGCAACAAATCCTGTCGGAACGAGCGCTCTCTCCAGGAGAAACTGGAGATCCTCACCCACGAAGGGCTGTTGCCGACCGTCAAGGTGTTCCTCGATTGGCTGAGAACAAATACGGACCTGATCATTATGTGTGCACAGGTAGGAAGGAAGCGTGTCCAGCTCTGTCTTGGTCCATACAATGCCTGCAAATAGGGGAACTTGTAGCCTTCTTGGGGAACGAGCCGCAAGTCTCATCCCTCTAATGTCAAAATGTTTTTCTTTATTTTTGTGGGTATTTTTTAAATATAGGTTAATGAGTTCATTAACACATTTAGTTCTGAGTTTGTTTATAAATACAAAATATGTTTGTTACAATTTTAATGTATTATTTTTTGTTATTATTTTAACAACATTAATGCTGTTAGCCACCTTGAGTCTCTCTGGGAGAAAGGCAGGCTATAAAGTATTATTATTATTATTATTATTATTATTATTATTATTATTATTATTATTATTATTATTAACCCCTCGAAAAAGCATGGGTGAAGTTTGGTGCAGTGGAAGAACAATGACGCTATCTATTACCTGGGTGGATCTTGCACCTTACGCCCCCCTTTCCCAGGATGTGTCCTGGATTTCGGCCTTCTGTCCTGGAAAAAAAATATCAATTTCCTTGTGAGCAGGCAGCACATGGACTCCTTGTAAATAATAATTCCTTGTAATAATTATGCCTGGACTCTAATAGTTTAATAAATCATACGTAAAGGTATTAAACTTACTAATAAGTGATAATGAGCACAATCCTAACCATGTCTCATCACTTTCTTCACAGGAAAGTGTCCTTAAGTGTCCTTAGGATTGCAGCGATAGTGTTTAAATTAACCCCATGAAAATATAATAATAATAATAATAATAACAACAACAACAACAACAATAATAATAATATAAACAACTTTATTTATATACCACCTTTCTCCTGGAGGGACTTAAGGAGGCTTACAAAACAGCCATAAAAACAGTAACAATAAACACATGAGTTTAGGTTTTATTGTGTCATGTTCATGTCCTACATTTTTCTTGGATGTCCTACATTTTGGGAGGCCTTGTCCTCCTTTTTGAGTTATGACACTCCTTTTTGAGTGGTCATTCAATCAAGGGGACACACTTTGTCAGGGAGATGCAGGAAGGAAGGGCTGGAAAAAACAGAGGGAGGGGCTGTTAGAGGGTCTCTGACGGGCTTACGCAGCTTCCTGGGGAGCCACGACATGCAGATTGGGAACCTCTGGCCTAGCCAAAGGAGTCCAAAGGAATAGCTAGCTCGGTATCCCCCAGAGAGCTCGCAATCAAAGGCGTCGCACAAAGGCGGCGCCAGAAAGCGGCCCTTGGAATGGACGCTATGCTGGAACGAATAGGCACCATTGTTCTCCCCTGTTACATAAAAGAGCTGGAATTTGGAGGGTGCCTGTTTCTCTAGTTAACAGAGTGCTGGATCCAGATCATATAGGGGTTTTCTCCTGAACCCCCCATTGCAGGCTCTACCCACTTGCTGTGCATCCCTCTAAAAATAAGGCCCCGAAATTGCTCTGTCAATGACAATATAGGCTGCAATCCTAAGCACATTTTCCTGGGAATAAGACCCATTGAGCACAATGGGGCTTAGAGCACATTCCGAACCATGTCTACTCAAAAGTAAGTCCCATTGTGTTCAATGGGTCTTACTCCCAGAAAAGTGTCTTTATGATTGCAGCCTTACTTTTGAGTAGACATGCTTAGGATTGTAGCCACAGTAAGCTATTATCTATCTCTGTACAGTATTTATGTACTGCTTTTCAACTAAAAAGCTCACAAATTTACAAAGAAAATGGAAAAAAGGCTGTTAAACTAAATATTTACATATACTTATAATCAATATAGTGTATTTACTCAATACATTTACTCAAATCTAATGTAAATAATGCACACCCCAATTTTGGAGACTAACCCTACAATCCATAGTAACTACGGGAGCACGTAAGAGACATTACGTGCACCCGTAGTTACTGCACTACCTACTGAAATCCTATGGGAAATTCATATTGCAATCCAGAGTAAATTGTTCTTACACCAGAGCAAGGACTCCCCGTCGTTACTGTGGATTGCACCCTAAGGCTGCAGTCCTAACCATATTTCCCTGGGAGTTAATCCTATTGAACACATTGAGGCTTACTTTTGAGTAGACATGCTTGGATTGCACTGTAAATGTAAATGAAAAAGGTGGGCATTAGATGTGAGTAAATACAGTATTTGTCCCAGTCCTCCTGGACAATCTCCGAAGGTGGTGGGTCTGTATCAAAGTGCTGACCCCAATTGCATCCACAACTGCCGTGAGCGGAGTTTACATCAGAAAAGGGGTCCTCAGTCCTCCTTTCTGCAGTGCCAGCTTGTGGCATCTGACTCCGGCCAGGGGAGAGGATGGAAGTGTGGAGGGTCTGTGTGACCTGCCAATCCCATTGATGGTTTGTACCCCTCCCTCGTCTGAGGGACCCCGGCTGGGCCACTTTACACTTACACTAACACTGAGCAGAGTTGCGACTGAGCATGGGTTGAAATCTAGACCCAGCTCCAACTGATGGACTCCATGCTCAACACTTCTCCTTTTTTAACCCCCAGAGCTCTCAGAGTTTATGGAACAGGCTCTCTGTCCTCCTGAACCTGCTTCCTTCAGCCGGAGACCTGCAAGACTCAGGTAATTTTACGAGGTTTTCTCTCTCTTACTCCTCAGTGTGCCTGAGATCAGATCCTGCTGTCAGAACCTGCCCTGACTCCCCTTTTTACATCTGATGTCCCTATTGGAAGTTGGCATGAAAATCCATTTTATTCTCTGCCAGTGGTGGGCAGATGTCCAGAAGTGTGTTGCTTCTCCAGCTTAATGAATCATAGAATATAGAATCATAGAGTTGGGAGAGACCAGGTGGATCATCTAATTCAACCCCCTGCCTATAGCAGGAAATCCGCTTCTTATGGGGACCCAGATCTCAAACTCTGCCCTGCTGGTTAACAGGCACAGTCTCTTAACCACTTGTGCCACCAGTGCCAGTGATGTGGCATGTGGTCCCTTTCAAGGAGGGACCCCACTTCCCATTCAAGGTCTGCCTTCAAACAGACATGGATCAGAGACTCTTCTGATGAAGGAAAGGCCCATATTTGGCTGATAGGAGCTCTCAGGGTTTTGGCATTCCCAGGCATGCGGACTCCCTCCTTTTAGCTGCCAGCATGGCCAAACTCCTCCTGTGTGGAGGAAAGAGATCAACTCTCCATTGACTGGTCACCATTGAAGCTGTTCTCATCTGCTGTTCTCCCATCGCTGCTAATGTAGGGCTGTACCTTTGCAATGAGGTGAAGAACTTGTTGTCCGGGTGTGAGCTTCCAGACCTGAGCGCCTGCCTGCTCCTGCCAGAGGATGTGGCCCTCCGCAACCTTCCTCCGCTGAAGAGCGCACACAAGAGGTTCAACTTCGAGCAGGATAGGCCTTATCTTACAGAAGTGGAGGAGGTGAGAGCCAGTTGCAGCAGCTCCTGTTTGTCTTGGTGGTAGAGAATGAGGCACACTCCTCAGCAGATCAGCCACCACCCTCGTCCCCCATATGTCACAGAGCAGAGATGGGGGCCACCCAAAGAGGTGCTGCCTCCATTTAAAGGCTGCCTGTCTCTCCCACTTAGTGCGTGGTCCGCATCTGCTGCATCCGGAGTTTTGGCCACTTCATCGCCCGTCTGCAAGGCAGCATCCTGCAGTTCAATTCCGAGGTTGGGATCTTCATCAGCATCGCACAGTCAGAGCAGGACGGCTTGGTCCAGCAAGCCCAGGCCCAGTTCCGCATGGTGAGTGCTTGGGATAGGGCTGGGGCACCCCAGCAAGTGGCCGTAGCTAGCTCAATTAGGGCTGGCCGCTGCACCAGACTCCCCACCCTGAAGGCTCTGAACATTGGGCCGTATAAGGCAGAAGTCGAGCTAAGAACTCGGGGACTGGTAGTTTGTGAAAAATAAATGCTTTGGGGTTTCTTGTGTTCGCATGTTAACTAACAGGGCCAAAGGGAATCAGTTTGCTCTAACTTGGCAGTTCTGTTTTGCATCATAGGCTGCTGAGGAAGCTCGCCGGAACAGACTCATGAGAGACATGGCCCAGCTTCGGCTTCAGGTACCATGGCGGTGGGGGGGTGAGCTGAGGTGGTGAAGAGGGGAATTAAACACATAGAGCACCTCTGGTGCCAATGCCCAAAAGGGTTGATCTCCTTCCCAGTTCCTAGTGTCCAGATATTGCCTTAAAAGCACACTCTGGTGAATGCTGTGCCGATCCTGGCCTGGATTTTTGGCTAGGTTGGTCAAAGTAGGGTGCTGATAAAAAGCAGCCTATGGGTCCAAGAATTATGTCCTAGATTATCTCCTTGGATGAGGTCTTCAGTGGTGAAACATGTGGTCCCAGGTTCAATCACTAGACTTCTCCAGTCACTAGAAAGCCAAGACCTATAGCACATGTCCATCCTTGCACCAGTTTGCTGAACTGGGGAAGGCAGCGTCCTGTACCGGTCTGGCAATCCATCCCTATTTCCCAACCAGCTTCTTGCTTCTGAGGTGCACCAGTCTGATCTGGGGCCGTTGCTCACAGGTTGACATTTTCCTTCCTTCTCTCCATCAGCTGGAGGTGTCACAGTTGGAAGGGAGCCTCCAGCAGCCTAAGGCGCAGTGTGTTATGTCTCCCTACCTGGTTCCCGACACCCAGGCTCTCTGCCAGCACCTCTGCACCATCAGGCAGCTGGCCGCCAGTGGACGATTCATCGTCATCATCCCACGGACAGGTCAGTTGGATGAGAGACATTCTGCGGGTTCCCAGCTCTGATGGTGGGGAAAGCTGTGACTCCCCCTCCCCGAGGGGGCAACAAATCTAACACCTTCGCTTCCATTTCATTATTAGTAATTGACGGCTTGGACTTCCTCAAGAAAGAGAACGCTGGTGCTCGGGACAGCATCCGGTATTTAGAAGCAGAGTTTAAAAAAGGAAACAGGTGGGTTGGTTGTCCTTCTTGGTTGCTTGGGGGGGGATGGCATGACAGGTGTATTGTGAGATACAGGAAGCTAGACTAGATGGGCCTGATCCTGCAGGGCTCTGCTTTTATTTCACTTTGTTCTTATAAAGTGAAAATGAATGGACAAGGTGAGTCGTTGATCTGAACCATTCTCCTGTCTTGGTCTTTGAAGGAGATAAACGAGGGGGGATCTTTCCTGAGCTGTCACTGCTTCCCTTTGCAAGGCAGAGGTGATAGGGACCTCTTGTGTGGACAGACCATGCGTTAATCCACATGTAGCATGATGCATAAACCTGACCTGTCGCCTCCAGGTACATTCGCTGCCAGAAGGAAGCTGGGAAGAACTTTGAGAGGCATAAGCTGAAGGGGCAAGACTTGGATGCCTGGTAAGAAGATTGCACAGTCCTTGCCCAGCATAGACCATTAATCTTCTTTGGGGATCATAAGGTGGGGCACAGCTCTAAGAGCTTGGAAACTCAAGACTCTCAGGCTGCAATCCTAAAGACACTTTCCTGGGAGTAAGACCCATTGAACACAATGGGGTTTACTTTAGAGAAGACATGGTGAGGATGGTGCTCTCAGACTCCTTTCTATTGCCTACCTTGCAATAGAATAATATAATCAGTGATTATTGCAATAGAATAATATAATCAGTGACTGAGCCCCACTGATTATAATAGGGTTTACTTTGGAATATATAGGTCTCTCAGGCTTCTTTCCATTGCCCCCTTACATAGGAGTGAGCCCCACTGACTTTAATAGGCTTTCTTCAGAGTAGACATGCATAGAATGGTTTCTCAGCAGGTGCTGGTAAAGCACCAAAACTGACCGTATCCTGGCTGTAGCTAATTTTTTGCTTCTATTGCAAGACATCTCTTGCATATCAAGTCAAAATTTATTAGAAATCTTGTCTTGGAAAATGCTCTCAATCCGAGTTAACTCTACGTCCTGTATGTGGCTGTTCCTCACGGCCTTTTCTCCGCAGGAACCTCTATAAGATCCTTGACAGCTGCAAACAGTTGACGACTTCCCAAGGGGGCGGAGAAGATGACACCACCGGGATGGTGACCATCATCACCGGCTTTCAGCTGGACGACCCCACCAAGCTCTCTGCACCCATGCAGGTGGGTGTGCTCTGAAATCTACAAGTCAGCATCACTTGGGCTGCAATCCTAATCCCCAGTTAGGCCGGCCTAAGTGCTGGCACAAGTCCAGTGCTGGTCTGGGGGTGTCACAAAAACGCTGTAAGACACTTCTGTGCCACTCCTGGGGGAGGGTTAGGCCAGTCCACAGACATAGGCTTGCCTCCCTACATCCCCACGGGAAAACTGATGAGTCTAGTCTAGATTTGAGTCCTGAAGTCAGATAGGGAGGAGAAGGACTTTTTGGGGAGATGGATGGGTGGGTGGGTGGCCAGTAACCTTTAGGATTGGGGTGATGCAAGCCATTAAAATCAGTTTGTGGAAGGACAGGGTGAGAACAGCGGGGGTCACACTGCTCTGACCACCTCTCCAGTCCTGGCACTGAGCCATCTCGTTCTCTCCTTTCCAGTCTGCCGTCCAGGCCGCAGCCAACGCCAGCGTCGAAATAAAGAACGTTCTGGAATTCTACAAGCAGTGGAAGGAAATGGGCTGAGGGGACGGATGCTACCGGGTTGGTCGAAGCTCTGTCTCCCCGCCTCGGGCCACCAGCGTTGGGACGAAAGTGGACACAACACAGGTGACATTTGGACACGAAGCAGCCGCCGCCGCAACTGCAAACCATAACACAGCCGGTGGGCGTGTGCACGAAACCACAGGCCCGCGCGCACCCCCGCCACCGCCATCCCTTCTCCTTTTGCAGAACAGGTGACGCCTGCGGTGGGTGACCCAGCCCCTCTGAGAGGAGAGCCTCGGCCAGCCAGACGGCGGAGAGGCGGTCTCCGTTCTCCTGGTTGAAAGGGACTACCGGTGAAACTGTGGGGTGGGTTGAGGGGCTCCATTCATCTCCAAAAACGGCTTGCTTGAGTTCTCATCTTCAGAACAAAGAGCTTCACGGGCAGCTCTCTTTTCCCGCCTGTGCTTAAAACGAAACCATCCAACGGCAGCGTTTGTCCACCGCATTCACTCTGCCAAGAAGGACCCCCCGCGATTCGGAGCGAGGGGACCGGGATCCATGAAAAGGCTCTTCAGGAATCTGGTGATGGGGGGGAATGGAAGCGTTCTTGTAATATTTTGTTTGTTCCTTCCTTATTCCTTCTCCCTTCTCCCCTCCCCACAAAAGCCTCTCTTCTTTGTGTTTCCCCTTTAGAGGGTTCTGGACCTTCAAGTGTTTGAAGCAAGAGTGGTTCTGAGCAACACAATGTCTCTTCTTATATAGGAAGGATATGTTGCTTCCTCTTTCCTTCTCGGGGACGGGGGGAGAATTAGCTGTAGAAAGGAAGCAAGGTGACCCCCTCGTTCCCTTTCCAAGCCTTACCCTCTACCTGTTTTCTTGCATTCCTTTAAATTTTGGCTTTATCACGACGGTCACATGTTTAGCGGGTGGGGACTCTGAATCAGTTTGGGCCGCTTGCTCAAACAGCAAGTGGGAAAGACCCCCCTCTTTTGCTGGGCCTCGGTGAATGTGTGCCGGGTGCCTACCTCCCACCGCCAATTTTACCCCATTGCTGGAAATGAAAGCTTGACACTGAGAGGGTCGGCTCTGAAGCAGCTCCCTGTACCACGAGAAGAGAGGTGGTGCTCAACCCTCCTGGAAACCCTGTTGAGGAGGAAAAGGGGATGACTTAGAGTGGATTTTCCCTAGAATTGGGGCTTTGGTTCCCTTGATGAGTCCATGCCTTTTTCCTTGGGGTGGGAATGAGGCCTGTTGAGGCTTTGGAAGAGGTTTTCCATGGTAGGCAGACCCTAATTCCTCCCCCCTCCCAATAAACTGGGAGTCTCATCAAACACTTGCCAATCAAGTATTTCCTTAAATACTTGATTAGATCTAACCAATATTTTCTTAAACCCCCCACCTCTGATGGTGAGGTAGATGCTGGTAAACTGTCTTCTTGGAGCTCTGTGGATAGGGGTGGGGGTCCAGGCCCTTCAGCTTGAGACCCTCGATGTTTCCCTTTCCCTTCCTCTGGAAGGTTCAACCAGCTGCCTCTACCGCTTTGCATCTTCGTCTCCTATTAACAGAGAAAGTTAATTTAATCCTGCTCTTAAACTCAGGCCCAAGTAACTTGCATAACTTCCATCTCTCCACGACCGACGTGCAGAATGTCTCGGGCAAAACTCTGTGGTTTCCATTTTGCCCCCTGAGTTTGGCCTAGAGTGAGCATCACTCCAGGCCAGTGGGCTCCAGTGGGCCACTCCAGGCCAGTTTGATCCCATAGTGGGCATCAGTTGGGCCAGTGCATTAGAAATACATTTGGGCTTATTGATTCTCTCCCTAGTTTTCAGACAACCCATCCAGCAGCATCTCCCCAACCTTGCAGGGCACATAGCTTTACTTTGTATCTCTAATGTCCTCCATGCAAAGCACCTAAATAGGGGAACTCCTTGCCCTGCGGTGGGAGCATAGACTTGGCATGGAGAATTGAAGAGGCAAGAGCCAAACCAGGGGTGGGCCTGTTTTTTGGCCACGTGTTGGAGCATGTGCCTTGCAACCTGTTGTACTTCTCACTGCCCCGATACAGTGGTCTGCTGTGGGGGTGGGGAATAGGTGGGGATGGAGAGGGGCTCCACGGACCTGACGCAGGCCAGCAAAAATCTGCAGGCAGCCTTGCTCAGGCCCGGTGGGTTGTGTTTGGCATGGCAGGTTGCAAGTTACCAGAGCATGGGATGTGCATTTGTGGACTCGGGAGGATTGCAAGGGGCTGGGTTTGGATAAACCTTAAGACATGAAAATAAATGCTCCAGCCATGGCAGCATGGCAGGAATCCTTCCCCAGCAAGGCAGAAGTCCAGCTTCCCTCACTATACAGGAAGGTGAAGCGTCCAGAGATTTGCCGCATGGGGTCTTCCATAGTGTGAAGCTGTGGCGGGGACAGCTTTGTTACAATGGTGAGCAAAAAGGGACAGGCCTGTCTCCTTTCCCACCTTTTGTAAGGGCTCAAGAAGCTGTGTTTGTCATTGAGTAGGGGCTGCCCCAAAGCCTCTCGGCATGTGGGGGAGTATATCCAGTTCCCCCCACTCCTCACTCCAGGAATCAGCGGTACGGTCTCTTCCGCATCACTTAGGAGGGGGTCCACTGCCTGGGCAGACGTCTCAAGATGGCCTCTTGGACCTACTGACCCAGGACTGTTCAAACGAGACTCTTTCGGACAGGACCTTTAAGAGAACCCGCTGTTTCTGGCATCCTTTTTCTGTATTTAATTTCATGGCAGTAATTTTGGAGATAGACTTAGGACACTTCTTTTAAAAATCCGAACCACGCAGACCCTTCCAATTTACGTTGAACACCCAGAGCCACCTCCGACTGCATGCTTAAAATGTAAATTAAGTCCTTTGCAACATCTATTATGGGGCTTGTGTACCTTAGCCAGAAAGTGAGCCGCTTCCGGGGATGTGGTCCCCATGATGTGGCGTTTCTGGGGCAGGGAGAAATGGGAGCCTTTCCCTCCAGCGTGCTGCAAGTGCAGGAGCAGTGGATTAAACAAACCCTCGGTGACATGGGGCACCTTCCCAAGCAATGTTTTTGGCCGACAACTCGGCTTGTAGGTCCAGGTGTTGGTCTATAGGGCAGGCCATGGACGATGATAGCAGAAGCCTTCATCTCCTAGCAGGGACTGGGTGGCAAGTGGATCTTATTGGAGAGTCCGCGACAAACCTGGTTTGGGCTGAGCGACGCGCATGCTCAGAACATTGTCTCAATGCTCCCACGTTGAGTGTTTGATTCAAGGACTCTCGGCTGTGGCGATGATCGGCCTGGTTGGTTTGTGCAGTTGCACATCAGGAAAACACCTGGATCCTCCCAGGGGAGCTTTCCTGCGATGAGCCCGGCAGAGTTTCCTGGTCATTGACCACACTCAACCCCGTACAGCTAGAGAGCCCTCAAAAATCCCAAAAGCTCTGGCTAAGCAGGAAGAGAGGAAACCCCTGGAAAATCAACTTCATTCTCCATCTCTTTGTGTTTCTGGAAATGGGGGTGGCTGTTCTTTCCCCTCCCCAGTTAATCCTGCTGGCCTTTGGGGCATCAGTGAAGTCTGACTCACTGGACGATGAGAGCAAGTGTGTGTGTGTTATTTTTTCCCTATGTGGAGTATTGTTATGGATGTTTGGTGCTGAAGTATTTTGGGCCGGGCCAGCTCCTTCCCTATCCGCTTCATGTTCAGCCGCAATCCAACAGGTGGGGAAGCACACGAAAAGGCCAGCCCGCAACATACCAAGGGGTGTTTGACCCCAAAACATTTGCCGGGGGTGTGTGTGCGTGATCCGATTTGCAGCCCAAGGGGCCGTTGGGGGCACCATTGCCGTACTGTATGCGAGGATCTTACGCCATACTGTACGTGAAGATCTCGCAAAGCATGAGAGGGCGGCAGGAGAAAGGGGGAGTGTTCCCCGGCCCCTCATTTCATCACACATTTCATTGGACTGTGATTTGATCTGGAGCGCATAAAACTGGCTTAATAAAAATGCAAGGTGTTTGTAAATCTTTACTTCTGGTTTCTTGTTTTCCTTGCCAAATTGGCTTCAACCGGCTTATTCAGGGCTTCTTTGGGGAGGGGGTTGTGGGGGAGACACTACAGAACCTGTCGCCACCCTGAAGATCATCTGGTCTGGCTTTTGGAGGTGGAAAAGCATCCCTCCAGGCCATTTATGGTACTTGGAGGTGGCATCCAATGGTACTCATGGGATCCCTGGAAAGACCCGTAGACTGATGGTTCCACTTGGTGGGTAGGGCTTCATTGGTGATGGAACCAGTAGATCCTGGACCAGTTAGGTCCAAGAGGCCTTAAAATATTTTAAATGGGTGATTTTCAACCAGTGTGCCATCAACCACTGGTTGATGGCACTGGTGTGCCATGGATGGTCCTCGGCACAGGTTGAGGCACTGGTGTGTCATGGATGCCCCTCGGGTGTGCTGTGGGAGTTTGGGGTGGATTTGAGCCCCCATCCAACAGTATGGTGTGCCTTGTTAATGGTTAAAAAAATGATGACAATCTGTCCAAATCCCTATTAAAGGCATCTAGGTCACCCTGTGGTAAGGAGTTCCACAGGCTACGGGGAAAGATATTTTCTTCTGTCTGGCCGAAAACACGCGAGACCAAGCCTGTAAACGGTCGCCGATGTTCCAAATGTCAGAAGTCAGGCAGTCGTCCAGGGGTCTTGAAATTTGCCCCCCTCCAAAGAAAAACCTCAAATAACCTCCAGTGTCTTGATTCCTACCCCCTCTTCTTCCCCCTTCCAAAGACATGTTTGAGTGTTTGCTTTCAGCCGGGAAGGAAGAATAGTGGTGCTCTGGCTCTGCGCATAAAAGAACCTTCTTTATTGCGTTCCTGGCTCTCGGTCGGGTCTTCTGCAACCCACAGAGTGAGAGAGAGAGAGAGAGAGAGGCCTGCTCTTCCCCTTCCGCCCATCAACTCACGCCAACGGGGAGGGCGTCTTGGCGCTGGGCCACCGGTGCTGCCAAGGAATGTCGCTTAGGAGGAGAGAAGGAAAAAACACAAACCCTGAACTTGGCTCGCAGGCCAAGCAACACCCTGTGATCCGCTCTCGGTGATGCTGGAGTCTTGGTGGTGATTTGCAGGGTCCTTGCAACAGGTACTAGCTCTGAAGCCCCCTACCCACTTGCCTTTTCTCCTGCCTATTTCTAGGGTCTCTCCCTTGGGTGGTGGTGAACTTTCCATCCGTCTTTTACCAGCTGCAGATCCTTCTAGGTTTTGTTCTGGCCTTTTGGGAAACTTTCAAGAGTGCCGGTTGGCGGAATCTCCTCCGGACCTGATTCATAAGGAGTTGTGAGTATTAACGATTCATTCCTACAACACCGATGTCCTGGAATGACCCGGATCTTGGCCTGGTATGGAAAAGCAATAGGTTTCTTTGAAAGCTTTGAACACCCTGAATTGAGGAAACTGACAATAATAGGAGATTGATAGTAGTCCCACTACCAGTAGGAGGTGGGTAGTTGGAGATTGTATCAACCTACTGGCCCACAAACAATCAGCGTGGCTTTGAACATCCAGGATTGAGGATAAAGACGATAGTAGGAGATGGATAGTAGTCCTACTACTAGTAGGAAGTTGATAGTAGGAGATTGTAGACTAGTAGATTGTCTACAATCAGTGTGGCTTTGAACATCCAAGACTGAGGACAAAGATGATAGTAGGAGATTGGTAGTAGTAGTATTACTACTACTAGGAGATTGCTTGCAGGAGATTGCCAGGCTAGATAAGTAGATCAGATTGTAGACAACCTACTAGTCTGCAATCAGTCTCCTACAATCTCCTACTACCCTAGTCGTAATACTACCAATCTACATCAACATACTACACAGTAGTCAAAATCAACATCTACATACTATTAGTAGTAGTGCTATCAATCTACCAGTCTACAATCAGTAGACTAGATAAGTAAACTTAGATTGTAGACAACCTACTAGTCTGCGATCAATCTACAGTCTCCTATCAATCTCCTACTTGTAGTAGTACTACTGATTGTAGACTAGTAGATTGATAGTAAACTAGATACATTGGCTAGATTTTAGACAACCTACAAGTCTACAATCAATCTAATCTACTGATTGTAGATTAGTAGATTGGTATTAGTACTACTATCACTAGTAGGAGAATTGATAGAGTCAGTGCTTTGGCCGCAACTGGGTGAGCCTCAGTTGACCCCACTGTAAAATCAACTCCATTTAGGGTGGAGCAAAATTTCTGTATGGGGGACCTCTCAACCAGCAGAGTGGGTATATGGGGGTGCAAGGGAAGGTACCAGAAAGGAACCAGTAAAATGGTTGGGGATAGTGTGGGTCTGGAGGCATCTGAAGGCATTTTATCTGGTCACCCTGCATATGATCATTAAATCAGAATTTCTATAAATATATATGAATATATAATACTATGATGGTAGGTGGTACTCTGGTCATGCCCGACTCTAGGGTGCGGTGCTCGTCCCCATTACATAATACACCAAATGCCAGTCTTCATACAATGTAGGAGAAAATTGCTCCTATGCTCCCAGGACCCCTTTGGGGTATGATGTATGGGGTATGTATAGGGTATGTATGCATGGGGTATGATGTATGGACCGCTTTCTTGGGGTATGATGCCCGGGTATGATGTACTCCCTGCACCCACCCTCTCGTAGACCCTGGAAAAGCAATACAATGGAAAGAATTGTGGTCCCGATCCTCTACTTTCTTGCACTTCAAAGGGACCTTTCTCCCGGATCTGTTTATCTCCACCAGTTCCAAGGAAGATGTGGGACGGGAAGAAATCTCTGGTGTTCCCCCCCCCCCTCGCTCTCGCCTTGATCCCCCTGCGGTCAGCTGGGTGGCCGTGACGGCCGACAGCTGTCAATGCTGGCCTTGTGCGAAGGAACAAAGGAGAACATTTTCTGATTGAATAAGGAAGGATATTTGGGGGGTGGGTGGAGATCTTTGATGTACTTCTTTCCCCCATTGACTACATCTAGATTGTAACCTCGGGGCTCACCACAACCTCCCCATGCCCCTTAGTGGCACCACTTAGTGGCACCACTGCTCTTGGGAGAGAAACTTGTATGGCCTTAATCAACCACCTCCATCGTTCTGTTGTTGGAATGAATTTTTTATGTGTGTTTCCTCGAGGTGCGCATGCCTCTGCGCATGCCATTTTCAGGTCACCAATGTTGAACCTCCACATCCCAGCCTGGGGGAAGCTACCACCAGCCCAGGAAGGTTGTCCTCCTGTGAGAAGTGTGGCCTTTTAAAATAGAGAGAGATCTGGAAATGCTGACACTAAAGCTGCCACGGATCTTCCAGGTCCACCAAGTACCTCGTGTGAGTAAAGAATCTGGAATATGTCAGGTTAGATTTGCCAGCTATGGGGTCCTGATCCTTCCTAGGGGGAACACTGGGAGAAAAAGCCCCATTCATAGGACAGGTATGGGTGAAGGGGAAGTAAATCGGCAAGCAGTCCATGCGACAACAGGTCCTATTGCTGAGCACTGGAGACACTCTACCCAATACTCCATTGTCATCCTACTGTTGAGCACTGGAGACACCCTATTCCACTCCTCTACCACCATCCTATTGCTGAGCACTGGAGACACTCTATCCCACCACTCTATTGTCATCCTATTGGTGTGCATCCTATTCTGTCCCACTTCTCTATTGTCATCCTACAGTTGAGCATTGGAGAATCCTGTACTAAGCTGAGCACCAAAGACACTCTATCCCACTACTCTACTGTTATCCACCTGTTAAGAGCTGGAGACACTCTATCCCACCATTCTATTGCCATCCTACTGTTGAGCACTGGAGACATCCTACCCCACTCCTCTACTACCATCCTATTACTGAGCACGGGAGACACTCTATCCCACTTCTTTATTGTCATCCTACAGATGAGCACTGGAGAACCTTATCCTCCACTATCATCCTATTGCTGAGCACCAGAGACACTCTATCCACTACTCTACTGTTATCCATCTGTTGAGAGCTGGAGATACTCTATCCCACCACTCTATTGCCAGCCTGCTGTTGAGCACTGGAGACACACTATCCACTGCTCCATTGTCATCCTACAGTTGTGCATCCTACTCTATCCTACTACTCTACTGCCATCATGTTACTGAACACTGGAGACAGTCTATTCCACTACTCTCCTGTCATCCAGATATTGAAAGCTGGAGACACTCTATTCCACTTCTCTATTGTCATCCTATTGAGCAGTGAAGAATCCTCTGCTACCATCCTATTGCTGAGCACTGGATACACTCTGTCCCACTACTCCATTGCCATCCTACTGTTGTGCATCCTATTCTATCCCACTACTTTACTGCCAGCCTGTTACTGAGCACTGGAGACACTCTATCCCACTACTCTATTGTCATCCATCTGTTGAGCACTGGAGACACCCTATCCCACTTCTCTACTGCCATCCTATTGCTGAGTGCCACTACTATCCCACTACTACATTGTCATCCTACTATTGTGCAACCTACTCTATCCTACTACTCTACTATCATTCAGGGATTGCTCTGGTTTGCAAACCCAGGTAGAAGGAGGAAGAAGTGATGGTGGCAGATACAGAGATGGTGCTGGAAATTATTGGGGGGTGGTGGTTATTGGGTTATTGCTTTCTGTCTTGCAGATCTTCTGGGAAGATGGCATCATCTCGGGGTATCGTCACCCCAAAAGCTCCGCCCTGGACTGCGTCCTCAGCTCCTTCCAAATGAATAACGAGACCATCAATATATGGACACATTTTCTCCCGACGTGGTACATCCCTGACTTCTTCCATACATAATTTTGTAGGGAGATGGTCTTTGTCCCCCAAATTCCCCATTTCCTTGACCCCGTTAACATTCCTGTTAACGGAACTGAGCAAACTGAAAACCACCATAGTGAAATATTAGGGGGTATAAGGGGATATCTTTGAGATATTAGGGGATATCACCATATTAGGGGATATGGAAGAAAAGGTTTCATAAACCAGGGTAACGGTTGAGTAATAAGAGGGGGAGAGGGAAAAAGGTTCATCCCCTCCTTTTCATTCCCAAGTCAGCGCATGAAAAGTAAAGCACTGAATTAATTGGTGGCGTTGCAAGTTAACGAAGACTTTAATTAAACATTGCGGACTTCATTAAAATACCAAACCCTATTTATCCACCCAAACCCAAAACAAATGAATGCATGTTGCCAAGGTGGGGGGGATCACAATTACAGAGAAAATGTCAACTCAAGGCTTTGTGGGAGGCAGGACAAGAATGCGGTGGCGTCACGGGGTGCATTGAATGATGCGCAAAAGGGGGGGTTGACACCATTTTCGAATCATACCATCATGTTATATATCATTCAATGCGTAATTTCATGCAGAATGCAGCAAAACAAACCACGCTGAAATATCTCTTTTCTATCTATGGTTATAGCCAAAAAACCAGTTGGAGTGGCACATAATGCTCGACAGTGTACGCGCATGGAATGAGATGGTTTCCCTTCCTCCCCGTTGCAGGTATTTCTTATGGCGGTTCCTCGTGCTCTCCTATAGCCTGGACTTCTGGTGCGACACCTACACCTGGCCGTTCCTGGCCTATATGGGCCTGGTGTGCCTCTACCCTTTCATGTCCAGCTGTGCGCACACCTTCAGCACCATGTCTGCCCACGCCAGACACATCTGTTACTTCTTGGACTACGGAGCTCTCAGCCTCTATAGCTTGGGTAAGGCATTAAAAGGGTCAAGAGGAAGAGGATGGTTTTTCCTAACGGATCCCCCCCCCCCAGTATTGTTAGCAATTGGAGGCTATAAATCCTATAAAATCCTATAAAATTTATAATCCAATAAAACAGTGAAACTCTTTGGATCCAAGCAGTGCACATTACAAGACCTCAGTTGCTCCATAAACTACCAGGACCAAACTCTGAGGGTGCAATCCTAACCATTTAGGATGGCACTGTTCTCCATTCCCATTGCAGAGTGGGCCTACCCACCAGGAGTGTTGCAGAACTGCATTACGGCAACACCCCCTGGCCAACACAGGACATACGCTGGCCTAACTGGGGGGTTAGGTTTGCAGCCCCAAATCATGTGCAGAACCTCATGTGCAGAACCACATCGGTTCTGCCCCAGACCTTTAAAAAAAACCATCTTTGCTAAATGTGAACTGCTTGAGCAGCTCAGGTCTTGCAAAGGGATCCTGGCCAATTTTATTAGGGTGACCCCGTCGTACCCACTGAGTCCCACCGCCCGAACATCAGGTGAAATGGCAATCCAATGGGAAGCATGGAGTGGAAATCTCCCTACGGAGAGGTTTTCAAGCATTGGACAGGCATGAAGTGAAGTCCTTCTCCGTAACAGGCGTGTCTTTGTGTGTTTGTAGGCTGCGCTTTCACATACGGAGCCTACGCCATGCCTGAGCGCTGGGTGAACAGTCCGTTGCACTCATACTTTGTCCCCATGGCTGCCTTTAATTCCTTTATCTGCACCAGCCTGTCTTGTTACTCCCGGTACGTACGGGCTCCCTCGCCACGGGCCGCGGTTGGAGCCAAGAATCTGCGCAAACACACCCAGTGTGGCGTTCTGGATCACAAACCACGTGTTTTGGAAATTATTAAGTTTGAAATTTCAGGTTGAGTCTCAATATGACTTTACCCGGCGCATAATAAGTCTGTGGAACTCCTTGCCACAGGATACGGTGATGGCATCTGGCCGAAATGCCTTGAAACAGGGAACTGGAAAATGCCTGCACTTTGCACATGTTCAGAGACCTTTTTCCTCTACACGCCGGGGTTGAGCTTGTCTGCTTGCCCGAGGATACTGTTGTCCTTCCATGCAGGGTTGTTGTGCACAAAATGCCTCGAGCGTTGTACAAAGTAAGCTTTGCGCCGCATGTTCAATTCCAACTTCGTTTTGTCTGTCTTGATCTATAGATTTCTGGAACTGGAGTATCCTTCTCTGAGTAAGATCCTCAGGACAGCGGCTTTCCTGTACCCCTTCCTCTTCGACAACATCCCGTTGTTCTATAGGGTAGGAAAACTGGGGGAACTATATAGTGTGGGGTTGCGTGGTGAGGGCCTGGATCGTGACCCATCATGTACCCGACTGATGCAGCCACAGCAGAAGTGGATGGACGCAGGGGGCCAGTCTCAGCCAATATCCCACACTCCTGGGATTCCAAAAGAAAGTGGAGAGGGGAGAAGAGTTGTGGGCTAGAGTGTCTCCTGTCCAGATTACTATTGTTCTAATTAACTATTACATGCAATTTATTAATTACAATTAATTTCTTCACAAGAAAAAGAAGGATGTGTCCTGGAAAAAGAGGACATAGGATCTGGATTTCAGATCCTCCTGGCTCACTGTTGTCCAACTTGCCTTCCAGCTGCTGTTCTGCTTCGGCGACGGCTGCGCATGGAACGATTCTGTGGCCGGCTACTTCTACCACCTTCTCTTCGCCGTCCTCACCGGTTTCCTCTTTGCGTCCCACCTGCCTGAGCGCCTGGCGCCGGGACGCTTTGACTTCATTGGTAAGAGGGAGGGAGGAAAAATCCAGACGTTCTTAAGTTGCTCTCGAGGAGGCATCACTAAGATTGGTTTGCGACACTAGTGCATAGGAGGTGATGTACACTAACACACCTCTTTCCCCTGGCCGCAGGCCACAGCCACCAGCTCTTCCATATCTGTGCCGTGGTGGGCACCCACTTCCAGCTGGAAGCCGTCCTGTCAGACGTGCACGTGCGGCGGGCCTGGCTGAGCACCCATGCACCGGCGGCCATCTTCACGCATACTTTTGCCACCCTGGGCATGGCGCTGCTAGGAAACCTCGTCCTCATCTCCACCTTCACCGCCGTCCTCCTCCACAAATCCGGCTCCACTCTGATCTTGCAGAATAGCGTCCCAGAAGTTGAGCGGCCCAAGAAGTGAAGCCCCTCGAGGACCGTGGCTTTGGTACCCCAGAGACCGTGTGTTGTTCCCCGCAATTCTTTGGAACCCCTGGGTTTTGTTTGCTCAGCCATGGTATCCGTTTCCTCCAACGCTGCCTATCTGGGAGGTATCCTGATTCACCCCCAAAGATGTACCCCTAGATCTGACCACTGTAAACTGTTGGTTGGAACCCGTCTACCCAGAGGGGTGGCACTCCTATCCACAGCAACGAACCTGTGGGAGGTACTGCAGAGCTGGTGCTCCTCCAATTCTTTTGCCTTTGCATTGGGGAGAAAGTGAAGCAAAGGAAAGGGTGCTGTTGGGGAGAGGCTGGAGCAGCCAGATTTAACCACCATTCAACTGGAAAATTTCCCATTTTGAGTTGGGGGCAGGGCCTTAGATTATATAAAAGGTCTTGGGTTCAGATCCTGGCAGCTTCTCTAGGTAGGGGTGGGAAACCCCTTACCCAAAATCCTGGAGGACTGTTGCCAGTTTGTCTCTGCAGTTCCTTACTAGAAGGACCAGACTCTGTTGGAAGAAGTTTTCTATATTCATTCTGCTTTGCTGGGCTCAACCGCCCCCCATCATGTTCTAGGCTCAACCCTCTATGTTCGATCTGCTCCACTGGACTTGACCCCCATCATGTTCTAGGCTCAACCCTCTATGTTCATTCTGCTTTGCTGGCCTTGACCCCCATCATGTTCTGGGCTCAACCTCCTATGTTCATTCTGCTTTGCTGGGCTCAACCCCCATCATGTTCTAGGCTCAACCCTCTATGTTCGATCTGCTCCACTGGGCTTGACCCCCATCATGTTCTAGGCTCAACCCTCTATGTTCATTCTGCTTTGCTGGCCTTGACCCCCATCATGTTCTGGGCTCAACCTCCTATGTTCGTTCTGCTTTGCTGGGCTCAACCCCCATCATGTTCTAGGCTCAACCCTCTATATTCATTCTGCTCCACTGGGCTTGACCCCCATCATTTTCTGGGCTCAACCCTCTATGTTCATTCTGCTACGTTGGCCTCGACCCTCATCATGTTCTGGGCTCAACCCTCTATGTTCATTCTGCTCCGCTGAGCTCGACCCCTATCATGTTCCGGTCTCAACCTCCTTTGTTCATTCTACTCCCCCAGGCTTGACCTCCTTCATATTCCAGGTTTGACCCCATATATTCATTCGGATCTACTGGGCTCAACTCTTGCCCCATCATCTTTGTTGGTAATCTTTGGGCCTTACCCTATCCAAATTCCCATCACTGATGCAGCAAAGGGGTCTGAAGTGTTCGGGGCAGTTGTGGAGGCCACTTTAAGGTAAGGGAATGTTTATTCCTTGATCTTGAGGCTGCCTTGCTGCTGTACCTGAACTGAAAAGATGGATCAGATTGGAACACTCTGCACATGGCCAGAAACACGGATGCCTTATCCTGAGCTAGAAAGAGGTCTGACCCCTTTGCTCGAATGGTTCCCTTCTCTTCCTTGGGCCATGGAAAGACCCCATTCCAAACCTTTATCTCTTGGATCAAAATTAGAACTCCCAAGTGCATCTTTACTAAGGCTACAATCCAGAGTAACTATGGGACCTTTTACACCAACGTAGTTATGGTGCCACCTCTATGGGATATGCATAGAGCAATCCAGATAAGTGCCTCCTACATCTTCTTGTAGTTACTCCGGATTGTAGAGTAAGTTGGCACAGTGGAAAGTGCCCAAAAGGGGCATCAGGAGATAGTTAACCACAACTAATCACATTTATTCCGTTATTGTTCCCATAGACCATAGAGCTATCTTGGGGAAAATTATAATACTGACCCTCTTCTCTATTCCAGGCTCGAGGTTCAGCAAGGTTCTCCCTGGGAAGAGGGCTCTCTGGAAACCTTGGGTACCTCTTGCAACAAACCACTTCTTTATACTTAAACTGGTTATACTTAAACTAAACTGGTTATACTTAAACTAGCTGCTATTCCCCCAGCTGCTCTCAAACTCTTGTTTCCCCAAGATCTGCAGGGGGCATCTGGAGCCTCCCACAACTTGGGTTTCATATAAGACAAATGGGGTCCCAGAACATGATGTGTAGACACTAAGGCTACAATCCAGAGTAACTACGGGACCTTTTACACCGACGTAGTTATGGTGCCACCTCTATGGGAAATGCATAGAGCAATCCAGAGTAAGTATCTCTGATGTCTTCCCATAGTTACTCTACGTTGTAGGGTTAGACACCAGGGACCTGTTGCAGAATAATACACTAATTACTTTTTTGAAACACAGATAATCTTAGCAATAGTGATCAATACATTAAATAAGAGGCTTCAGTATCTGAACTGTGCTTGAACTATGCTTGGCCTTACTTAGAATCATAGAGTCGGAAGGGACCCAGTGGATCATCTAGTCCAACCCCCTACCTGTAGCAGGAAATCCTCATCTTGTGGGGACCTGGGTCTCGAATCCTGCCTCACTTATAACCCTAGGACCTTAGGAAAGTTAGGATAAAAATATTTAAAGACGTACACAGAGGTATAGGAGACGTTGCAAGGTGCAAGCGGAACCCATATGCATGAGAGTTTTGGGTGCTGCTTCAAAGGCACTTGACTTCACTAGCTGAACCAAACAGGATTTTGTGGTTAGATCCATCCTACACAACTGCGTCATGACACCTTGGTTTGGAAATGTCAAAGATGGATATATGGCTATATAAATGTCAAAGATATATCTATAAAACTTGGCATTTTTGGTGTAACAAATCCCATCTCTGATCATTGATCAAAGAGATTTTTCCATCAGATCGGGCGTTGCGCCTTTCTGCGCAATAAACCCTTTGAACCACCGAATCTGTGATTTAATCTTGCGGTCTCTCGGACCACGACGACACTTTTTCTGGAAGAGTCTAAAGGATGCTGCAGCACAAACGGTGGTTGATTTAGACGTGGTTTCGATGATGACGGGACAGTAAAAATGGCGCTGGGGCAAAATAGCGGCCAATCGGTCGCTTGGCTCCAAGCGTTCATAGATCTTGGGTAGCTAGTGGTAGGGATGCCAACCTTCCACAACTGGCCTGGCATTTTGGGAACCAACCACTGCAGGCGGTGAATGAAAGTAAACCTATAGATTTTAACAGGGCCGCTAACATCACTATGGGGAGAGAACATTATATATATATATAATTTTTTACATATATAGAAAAATTATATATACAATTTTTATATATAAAAAATTATTCATTATATATATGTGTGTGTGTATATGTATATATGTATATATATCGTGTATATGTATATATGTATATATATCGTGTACATATATATATATCGTGTATATATATATATGTGTGTGTGTGTGTGTGTGTATACACACACACACACACACACACACACACACCGTATATATTTGAGTATAAGCCGAGGCACCTAATTTTACCACAAAAAACTGGGAAAACATATTGACTTGAGTATAAGGCAGCAATCCTAAAGACACTTTCCTGGGAGTAAGACCCATTGAACACATTGGGGCTTACTTTTGAGTAGACATGGTTAGGATTGTGCTCTAAGCCTAAGGTGGGAAATGCAGCAGGTACTGGTACTGGTCCTTTTCCTTGTAGCCTACTTGGAACTCATAGGCTGCAATTCTAAGCACACTTTCCTAGGAGTAAGCCTCATTGAACTTAGTGGGGCCTACTTCAGAGTAGACATGCATAGGAAAGGGGGACCAGATGCCAAACCCAAAATTCCTGAACCCCAAGGCCAAAATTCCTACCAGCTTAAAAAAATTGCCCCAAAATGTATTTTTTATTTTTAAGGTTTTTGTTTTTTGGCCATAACTTTTGATAGGAAGGAGAGATCTCAAAACTGATTTTTGCACTGGATTCTGCTTTTCTATACGAGTCCAACGCTATATGACATGATGGGGTTTGATCCCGCCACTTTTCGGTTCACCCGAGTGTAAGCCGAGGGCCCAAAATTTTGGGGCCCCCAAAAACTCAGCTTATACTTGAGTATATACGGTATATTCTTTTTAGTCCAACCCCACAATCCAGAGTAACTACGGGAGCACGTTAGACACATTACGTGCAGCCATAATCACTGCACCGCCTAGTGAAAACCTATGGGAAATTCATATTGCAATCCAGAGTAAATTGTTCTTACACCGGAGCAAGGACTCCTTGTAGTTACTCTGGATTGCGCCCCAAGTTGTCAACCCAGTCTGGGAGGTAAAACAGATGTGATGATGATGGGCAAAGTTTTAAAGGATTTACTGTAAGTGCTTTTTTCAGCAGAGTTGAAGATGATGAAGATGATGAGGATGGACATGATGAGGATGGACAAAGTATTTATAAATACTTTTTTAGCGAAGGAGTCTAGAGTTGATGATGATGGACAAAGTTTTTAAAGGATTTATAAATACATTTTTAGCAAAGGGGTCTAGAGATGATGATGATGATGGACAATTTTTTTAAAGGATTTATAAATAACTTTTTAGTAATGAGGTCTAGAGTTGATGATGATGATGGACAATTTTTTAAAGGATTAAATTATAAATATAAATTTTTTAGTATAGGGGTCTAGAGTTGATGATGATGATGGACAAAGTTTTTAAAGGATTTATAAATATATTTTTAACAAAGGGGTCTAGAGTTGATGATGATGATGGACAATTTTTATAAAGGATTTATAAATAACTTTAGCAAAGGGGTCTAGATTTGATGATGATGATGATGGACAATTTTTTAAAGGATTTATAAATAACTTTTTAGTAAAGGGGTCTAGAGTTGATGGTGATGATGGACAAAGTTTTTAAAGGATTTATAAATACTTTTTTAGCAAAGAGGTCTAGAGTTGATGATGATGATGGACAATTTTTTAAAGGAATTATAAATACTTTTTAAGTAAAGTGGTCTAGAGTTGATGATGATGATGGACAATTTTTTAAAGGAGTTATAAATACTTTTTTAGTAAAGGGGTCTAGAGTTGATGATGATGATGATGGACAAAATTTTTAAAGGATTTATAAGTACATTTTTAAGCAAAAGAATCTAGAGTTGATGATGATGTAGGACGAAGTTTAAAAGGATTTATTGTAAGTACTTTTGTAAGCATAGGGATCTAGATACAGTTGTGGTCTTAAAAATAAGAGGGTGACTCGCACTCTGGACTGAACCAAACTGGGACGCTCGCTAGTGCAGATTTTGAAATGGCAGGCAGAAGTTTAACAGGTGTAGCCATTATTGCAAAGAGTTACCTTTAGAACTTCTACCTGTCGTGTGGCTGTGCAAGGCACAGGTTGGCCACTGTGAGATATAGAAAGCTGGACTAGATGGGCCTGAGCCAGCAGGGCAAGGAACCCCAACGTGAAAAAATTAATTTAATTTAATCAATTTAATTTAATCAATTTAATTTAATCAATTTAATTTAATCAATTTAAATCAGTTAAGGTCCAACCCAGAGCACAAGCCAGTACCAGGAGGATACCCATCAATGCGACCCACAATTCATCCCTTGTTCCAGGCGGTGGTGAGATGGTTGGGGGGTGAGTGGGAAGAAGTTAGGGGTAGGATTGGGGACTTCAGACATCCTTCTCCAGAGCATCCCTTTTACTTTATTTTTAAAATTCTGTATATTCAAAACAATTCTTTATTCTTATTTATACATCTTATTCTTATATAAAATTCTTATTCAATACAATTGGGCTGAATCCTCTTAAAATACAAAATTCCACGTTCCTTCCCCTTCCTAATGGAGCCGCACTTAATTGTAATTAATAATATACTTATTATATAATAATAAGTTGTATAATATTTGGCTGCCTTAACCGAAAGACGCTGTTATGATCATTTTTTTAATATCTATTTGTAAAAAAACTGCTTTGATGCAAAACTGGAAATAAAAAGCACAATAATTTTGAGACAAAGGAATAGATGTTTGTATTTTTCTTCTATAATTAGCATCTGCAAAAGAATTAAAAATAATTTAAAAATAAAATTATTTCAAATAGTAATTATTTTTGAATTCCTGAGCATGGAGAGCTCAAAGCTCAATGCTACTCAGAAGTAAGGCCCATTATAATCAATGGGGCTTACTCCCTGTGAAGTGTGGTTAGGTTTGGTGCAGCTCCAGTCTCTACAGTGTGTTGCAGGTTTACACCACCAGATGGCACCAGAGAGCCAAGTCTTGGTAGGAGCAAGTCTCTAACCAGTGGCATAGCTAGAGGGGGGCAAGGCACTGAATTTTTTTAGGGAGCCCCCCCCCCCCCCCGATATGTGAGTGGCCTTTCCACTTCAGAGCCGTTCTGGGCAGAAGGAGCAAAACAGATGCTCTGATGGCTTGCGCACCATAGTGTTATGCACACCATAGTGCTCGAGCTATGGCACTTCCCCCCGAAGTGGTGGAAGAAGCCACGTCTGACCCCCTTGCTCTCCCAGGGGCTGCCCCTCACATCCTCAGATGGGTTTTAAATTTGCCTCCATTGAGTCTTAATGAGATGGAAGTGCCTATTGTCAAGATGGCTTTCAGAGCCATCTACGCTTGCACATAATTATTCCCTCCGCGCACTCCATCCTCAGTGCGCACAGCTGGGGCCGGGAAGTGCGCTGTGCTTTCTGACATCCCCCTATTCCCCAACATGAATGTTGATATTCCCCAACATCGTGGATGGTCAAGCCTGGTCTGGTGCTCCAGCTTGAGCTACATCCATGATGGTCAACCCCAGCAGGCCGCATGTCCCATGCCACATGGAGACCAGAGACCAAACAGACATGTGCCATCATTCCTTCCTATTATTGTGATTCCTTCCTATTATTATTGTAATTCCTTCCTATTATTATTATTTCCACCTCCCATCCCAACACACTCCGTGGTACTGCATAGTTGAACCGAGTTCAAGTTCTGCTCCACCTTGTGACACCAGACATGTTTTCAGTGTGGTGGCACCGGTCGGCTTCTTCAGGGTGCCATTCAGCAAAACATACGCATAGCCCCCTTGCTGCCCCCCCACCCCATCTGTTCCCCCCCATCTCAGAGGAGCCATCACAGTGAATGAAAGGCCCTTGAAGGCCAAGGGCTCCCTGGAGCCCCATATATTCGGAGAAAGGGGGTTCCTCTGTGTCTCATTTGTGGCTACATTAGGATGTAGCCAGGCAAGCAGAATTGAAATGGGGTGGGAGAAATGGGGGACATCCAGACTTTTTCGGGGGTATCAGATTCTTGCCCCTTTAACCACTGGGCACCATCCGCAGCCATCAGGGAAGGGTGAGGCCAGTGAACCCTCTTGCCGGGGCAGCCCTTGGGTGGTCTTTGAACTGCAGATGCCAGGACTGGACTCTGCTCTGGGGACAAAGGTGGGGGGATCTGACCCAGCCCCCTTGCTTCCGGGGAGAGGGGAAGGATCCCCTTTGAAGAACCACTCCGGTTCATGAGTCCGTGGAGATGGTCATTGGTTGGGAGTGAAGGACTGTCCAGTGGTGTCACTCGGGGGGCATCACCCAATGCGGGAAGCCAGCATATCCCTCCTATGATCGACTTATGTGGCTTACTCTTGAGCAGACATGGTTAGGATTGGGCTCTGATCATCCCCTAATTTTTAATCCTATATCTAATTTTTAACCCTATAGCCAGCATTTCAACTTATTTATGTATTTTTTATAAAATCTAGTTTTTAACCAGTATATCTCTGTCACTCTTATTAAGGTTTTGGGGCTATAACTTTTGATAGCATCGAGCTATCCCGACACGGTTTGTTTCATTGTGATGGACATGAAATTACACATCGTTTGATATATCACATGATGGTATTATTCAAAACATACCAAGATGTTGACCATCCTGGCCTGGAGGGGTGTCACCCCCCTATGCACCACCTGCGACCCCGCCTAGCTATGCCACTTTGTGTGTGTGAGCTGGAGAGGGGGAGGAGCCAGAGTATCAAGCCCCTCCCCTTTCAAGCTGAACCCCTCCCCCTCCCCTTAAACCCAGCAGATGTCAGTAGCCTTATCAGTGTCCCTGCTTGATCAGGAGCATCACAGAAGGTGAGGATGCCACCCTTTGGGGGGAGAAGGGTGCACCTATGGGTGCCCCTGATTCTCCTTCTCTACATGCACCTGTGCCAGGGCTCCCCCTGCCTGGGGCAATGCAGGTGCTACCTGGGCACCCTCCTCTGCCAGCAGCCTGACACCATCCACAACCTGTCTGAACTGCACAGCCTGGAGAACTTCACAGAGATGTGAGTGGGGGTCAGAGCTTTTTTGGGGGGGATCAAAGCTGGGGGGGTGATGGGGCTTTAGGGGACTATCTCCTCCTCTGCTCTGCCTGCAAAGGATCCTCTTGGGGGGCTCCAGACCCCAGCCACAAGTCCTGATCCTCCATCCAGTGGCATAGCCGGGGGGGCAAGGCACTAAGTTTTGCAGGGAGTCTCCCCATGGTGGGATATCCCCATGGTCCCCATGGTGAGGATAATGCAAGCAAGGAGTGGCATAGCTAGAGGGGGGCAAAGCACTGAGTTTTTCAGGGAGTCTCCCCATGGTGTGCAAGCAGAGATAATGGTGGAAGCAAATAGTGGAATAGTTGGGGGGGCATGGCACTAGGTTTTGAGGGGAGCACAGTGTTCAATGGATAGGAGAATGCCAGGAAGCAGTGGCATAGCTGGGGGGGGGCAAAGCACTGAGATTTTCAGGGAAGCTCCCCTTGGCATGCGAGCAGAGAAGGGAATGCATGCAAATAGTGGCATAGCTAGAGGGGGCAAGGCACAAAGTTTTTAGGTAACACATTGTGTAAGTGGAGAGGAGAATGCAAGAAAAGGTGGCATAGCTAGAGGGGGCAGAGCACTGAGTTTTTCAGGGAGTCTTTCCATGGTTTGCAAGTGGTGAAGAGAAGGCAGTGGCATAGCTAGAAGGGGCAGAATTCTCCATTTTTGCTCCCCCACCCAGAATCACTCCAAAGAGAAGGGGGGCACTTGCACACCAAGGGGCGTCTCCCTTCGAAATGTGCATTGCCCTCTTCTAGCTATGCTACTGCCTCCTTCCTTTGGGTGTACCTCCTTTGCCTTGAACACCCCAGGGTGCCCTTCATCAGTTCAAGGAAAGTGGGTGACAGCAGGGTAATCTGGGGTGTGGCTCTGGTGGCTATATGAGCGTGGCCCGGACGCCACCTACAACAATGCGCTAACCCACCTGCGCCACCCTTGGGTGTGCACATCAGAGCAAACTTGGGTGCCGAGAAGGACCCTTGGCCAGGCAATGAATGGGGTGTTCCAGGGAGCAGGGTAAAAGCCGGCATTATCTTTTTCTGGCACAAGTCCTCCTTTTTAAGCCCCGTGTCCTGGAAATATCTGAAATGTCCTCCTTTTCCAGTGAAGTGCCAGGCAGAGCCTTCATTTAATTAATAATCTTATTTAATTAATAAACTCCCTACAATATAGTTTTAAATTTAATAAGTAATATAGTGTTTAAATTAGCCATATGAAATCCATATATAAGCGGAACCACGTCAAATCCATATACGGAATCCATATATAACCACATGAAATTCAATTTAAAAAATAATCTACGAGTGTTTCTAGCTTTTATTCTATCACGTCCTACATTTTTTGGATGTCCTACATTTTCGTCCTCTTTTACGGTTATGACATCCGGTCGCACTGGGCGAGAGGTCTATGGAGCAAGGCGACCTCTTCCCCGCCAGGTCATGGATCTTCATGCTCACATTGACTTTATTGCTCTTCAGAGTCTGTTATTAAATTAAAATAAATTAATTAAATGTGAAACTAATTTATTACATCTAATTTATGAACTCCAAGAAGGCTTGCAAGCGAAAAGAGGACGTCTTGGGGAAAAAGTAGTTAATAGTAGGTGCCAGCCCAAACCCCCCAATAGCGCCCATTTTTGTACCCAAGTCTTAGCTAATGGGAAATTTTCCTTGAGGCCCTGATCCTATAACCCATGTGGGCCCAAACATGGCTGGGCATTTTTTTTGGCCCCCAGGCTACTCACAGTCTTTTCTCCGCCCCAGTGGGTTTTTCCTGGACGCAGCCAGCTGATCTCCAGGAACTGGCCCGCTTCCTCGGCAAGCGGGCATGTGCCAGCCTGGCTCCCCGAATGGCGTCATCCACCCCTTTCCTGGCCAGGCTGGGAGTTCTTTCCTTGAAAAACCCCATGTGCCCTCTTGGCACCTGCTGCGCCTCATGACAAGGCAGGGTGGCAAAGGGGGGAAGCAATCCGGTCCCGAGAGAACTGGGCACCTAAGGGTCCGTCGTTCCCTGTTCTCCAGTGCCAACGGGGCAGCCAAACACTTCAGATGGGGGCAGCACCCCTTCCAGGCACCAGGCATAGCCAGAGTGGCCTCCTCCAGGTCCATGGATCGGGGTAAAGCTGTCCTACAGCTGTCCAATGGTCCCAGTTCTTGGGTTTAGAGATGGTGCCAAGTGAGTGCCCAGATGGTGCCAAGTGAGCCCAGTAGCCCATTCAGAGGGCCCCACCCTCTCTCACAATGGCTGCCACACAACATACACCAATTACCGCCGGCATCCCCTTTCCCTATATCTGGATCGGGACCCTCCCAGCCCAATATTGTGGGAGGGGGGTGGCAGGCTGAGAGCAGGTCTTTGGGGCCCTGTCTTGATCGAAGACTGGTCGCCCCACCACCACCAGGGGTTTGGCGCGTTGGCACAGATAAGTGGTTGACTCATATTAGAAGATCCATCCAACTGGGTTGCTTCTGAACCCCAGAACTGGGAGTCATGGCAGCTCCCAGTATGCCACTGGGGCAGGTGAAGGGATCTGAATTGGGGTCCTTGCTAACAGACCCACCCTGGGCTACATTCACGACAGGATTTGAGTCCAGCAGTGGCTTCTGCCCTACAACCCCCTTGCCCTTCACCTCTCCAGGAGTCACCCAAACGGCCGAGGGATGTGCATTGCGGGGGGGGGGGGGGGTCTGAGTGCTAAATTGGCTCACCAGCATTTGTGGGGTCTTTCCCCTCATAGTGTCATTGAAAACCAACCTGGCCTGATGAACTTGACCATGGAGGACATGAAGAACCCCCGAGAGCTGAAGAACCTGTGAGTATCTGGACTGGTTCATGGGGGTCGCTTCTGCATACTGGTCCCAGACTGGTTGACCAGGGTCCCGTTCACTGGGGTCGTCTCCACTGGTCTTGGACTGGTTCATGGGCATCCCTTCTTCATACTGGTCACTGGGGTCCTTTCCACTGGTGTGGACTGGTTCACTGGGTTCCTTCCACATATGGATCCTGGACTGGGTTCACCAGGGTCCCTTCCATATATAGCTCCCAGACAGAGTTACTGAGGTCCTGGACTGGTTCACTGGAGTCCCTTACACATATGGATCCCAGACTGGTTTACTGGGAACGCTTTCACTGGTCTTCGATTGGTTCACTGGGATCCCTTCCACTGGTCTGGACCAGTTTATGGGAGTCCCTTCCACATATGGGTCATGGGAAAACGGGTCCCATACTGGTTCACGGGGGTCCCTTCCAGCCACATCTCAACATGAAAAGGGGCTGGAGTCCCTCGGACCAGTATGGTGAATGTCTGGGGTGGGGGAGATTGCCACATGCCCCTGGCTCGCATGTTCCTCTATACCTCCCAAGCACCCCATGGCACACCATAGGCCTGACCACAACCTCCCAGTGCCACCATGGGCTCAGGCGTTGCAGCCTATGGAGAGGCTTTTTACCAACCCCTCCCCCCCAGTCCATGGGTTTGCTGGCCCAGTAGCTTACTGGTGTGTATGTTGGGGGGATCTCACAGGACCATCTGGAAGACCAACCTGCAGTTTGTGTCGCCGGATGCTTTCAGGGCCAGCCCAAACCTGACGCACGTGTGAGTAGACTGCGTTGGCCCGCAGTGCCGCCTCTGCCACCTGCGCTGTGGGACTTGTGGTGGGGGGCTTCAAAAGGGGGGCCCTTAATCCCCCATTTTGGTATTGCCATAGAGTGGCGCTCGGTTCCCCATCTGTAAAATGGGCCACAAAAAATTGTGGTGGGTCTGCTGGCTCTTCCCCCCCCCCCACCTGGTCTCCTTTCCTGGAATGAGACCAGCTCCCTCCTCTTCCTCGCTCCCCACACCTCGCACATTTCAGCCCCAGGCTGGGACACTGTTAATCATTGTTAGTGTTAATGTCCCCGTGACCGACAAGAGGCATTGATTTGTTCCGGCTACACCGTCAGCCTCGCGCACTCCATCCATCGCCTCCAAATCCACCAGGCTCAGCAGTGTGGGGGGGGACAGACGGACAGCCAAGACCCCCCTTTCCCATCCAGCCTCTTTGTGAAGCACTCAGTCCGGCCAAGCCCCTTCACAGAGGGGCACATCCCCCCGGCACCCTTCGGAGAGGGCATTGCCTATGGGTCCCCCCCCCCAAACAAAGAGCAGCTTGACCTGCTGAATGGCTGCCTGTCATACAGCTGAGCCATACAGGGAGGGGTTGCCCCCCAAGTCTTGATGTGACCTGAAGCTTGTGTTTCACCCCTTCCTCTTCCTCACCCATCAGGAACTTGGCCTTCAACCAGCTGCAGTTCCTATCCTGGAAACTCTTCTACCACCTCCATCTTCAAGAGCTGTACGTAGTGGAGCATCTCCACCTGTGCCCCCCCTTAGTGGAGCTGGGGGGAGACCCTCTAGTTGTCTGTGGGGCTCAGGAGCCAATGGATGGGCCTGTTTTGGGGGGGAAGCAAACAGACATTGCCCCCCTCCAACACACATCACAGCACCAGAAGTAGCCAAGGACAATCTAGATGTCCACCAGCTGCATGCCAGGGTGTGGGGGAACCTGCTTGGGACCCCTGCCGGGCCCCCATCTCTCTTGTCCCTTTCCTCAGGGTCCTCATCGGAAACCCCCTTCACTGTTCCTGCGGCCTCCGATGGCTTCAAATCTGGTTGGAGAGCCGACCATCAGTCGAGTCCGGCAACCAAACCCTGAGCTGTGTGGCCGAGGACCAAAAGGCGATCCCCTTGGCCGATATGAACATCGAGGGGTGTGGTGAGTGAGTGGCACGTTGGGGGGGCTGGGCAGTGAGACCCGAGACCCCCCTCGCCAATCCGAGACCTCCTGGCCAGTGAGACCCGAGATTCCCCTCGCCAATCCGAGACCTCCCTGGCCAATCCGAGACCTCCTGGCCAGTGAGACCCGAGATTCCCCTGGCCAATCCGAGACCCCCTGGTCTATGGTGGCTTCTTCTGAAAGGCTTATCCCACCCATCCGCTTGGTGCCCCTGATGGTCAGGCGTGCCCCCAAATTGGCTATGTGGCCTAACCCTGACCTTTCTGTCCAACAGACGTTCCAAGGGTCTGGATCGAGTACAGCCAAGAGCCGGTGGGAGAGGGCGAGACCGTGAACCTGACGTGCCACTTTCGGGGAGAGCCGTGGCCAGTGGTGGAGTGGATCATGCCGGAAATCGAGGCCTCTTTCCACATTGTTAAGGAGGCAAGCCATGGGGGGGGGTGTTAATTATTCAGCACTTGTACATGGGTATACCTATGAGAAGGAATTGTCCTTTGGGTTAATCAAACCCAAATATCCTGGGGGGCAAAGAGGTGGTGGTGCCAGGAGGGTGGCAGGCCACACCGGCACAGCTGCCACTTCTTGCCCCCACACAGGACTTGGTGCCCGAAACCGTGGTGTGGATCCAGAACGTGTCCTCCGACTTCAACCTCCAGAACATCACATGTCGCGCGGAGAACGAGGCGGGGCTGAGCGAGGACGTGGCGCGGCTGAACGTGACATGTAAGGGTCTGGTTGGCACCATTGAACTCTTTTTTGGAGGGGTCAACATGGGGGGCTATGCACGGGGTCGGATGTCTCCTCTGCCCTATATTGCGCTGTGCACCTGCCCTGCTGCAACTACGAAGGACCCTAAACCAGTAACCAGCCTATAATGTGTGTTTGTGTCTATGTCGGCGTCCAGTTCCGGCCACGATCCTGTGCTTGGAAACTGCCGTCAACCTCCATCTGGTCTGCATTCCCTTCTCGGTGGACGGCAATCCCTCCCCCAGCATCCAGTGGCAGTTTGGCGGCGGGGACCTGGGGGAGACCGAGTACATCTACACCCAGATCATCCACGCCAACAATTACGGCAACTCCACGGTCGTCCACGGCTGCCTCTACCTCAACCGGCCCACCCATTTCTCCAACGGCAACTACACCCTGATCGTGAGCAACCCCCTGGGCTCCGATTCCCGCACCATCTACCAGACCTTCATGGAAGCCCCAGACGCCTTCCAGGAGGAGCATGAGTTCGGTACAACCTCTGGAGCCCTTTGACCTCTCTTTACGGTGGACCGGTGTCCGGTTCATGGGATGGGGGCTGCGCTTAGAGCCCGGACCTGCTAACCTCTTTTTTCCATCTTCTTAATGTTTCAGTGCCCCACATACCCTCACGTGAGTATTTGCCGGTCGGCTTTGCCACCTTGTGTGGGGCAGGGGGGGGTATTTTCAGGGCTGGGGCAGACCCCCAAACAGACAACAGGAAGGGAAATCCAACCCCGCTGCTGTAGGGCAGAAGTCTCCGTCCTCACCAAGGCATTCCAGTAGGGCGTGCATGTGGGGCCACATCACTGTGTAAGGTCTGGATTCCTCCCTTCTTGAGATCAACCCCATTGACGATCCTTATCTCCCCGCAGGCGACCGGAACAGCACTTCAGAAGAACCAGTGGAGACCCCGGAGGAGCACACCTATGGGGTGAGGCCCAGGAAATGGGTGCTGATGATCCGTTGCCTATCCCCCATCATCTGATGTTGCTGCCCTGCTTTGGGGACCCCAAAGCGCCCCATTGTGGGGTGTGTTTACATATCTGGGACACCAAGGACAACAGCACCCTTGCCCATGTGCAGAGAGCTTTTTCCTCGGACACCCGGGGGGACACCCAAATCTGGTTCCTTGAACTGCCAGCCTGGATGGGGGTCCCATTCCCCCCTTTATCTCCCCCAGATCTCCCTGGCCGTGGTGCTGGCCGTGTGTGCCTGCGTCTTCCTGACCGTCATGATGATCGTGCTCAACAAGTGTGGCCAACACTCCAAGTTTGGCATGAACCGTAAGTCGGCCTCGACCGCCACCCCTACCCTTGCCACATCCAGGATTGCTCCCCCCCCCCAGGGAAGAGGGGGACTATACCATCGAGGAGAACCATCCAAGGGGTGACCAGCCTCAACCAGGAGGATCAGCCTGGGCCGTTCAGCCAGGATCCAACATGCGGAAGGGAAACCAAGGCACTCAGCATGGGGGGGGGGGGAGGATGATGTGAGCCTCCTTTTCATGGGACACTATACGGTACCCTCTTCCCAGATTTGGCTCCCCTTCCTCAGCCCCATAATGTATCGGGATCCCTATTTATGCCATCCAAATAAATAAATTTTATTTATTTTCAATAAGGATGAGCCTGGAAGTTGGGGGGGGGGGTGGAGATCAGCGCTTTCCACTGAGCCAGGAAGGAGGGGGGAGTATCTCGCTCCCTACTCTTCCCCCCACCATTTCATTAGTGTTTCTTCCCCTGCAGTTCCCCCACCCCCAAAAGTCAGGCATCGTCTGCTAATTCACTGCTGGAATTGATTCAGGTTGTAAATGGGTTTGATCTGCCTGGATCACCCCCAAGGGGCTGTTGGGAGGGGGTGGGAGACCAAGCAGCCACTTGTAGCAGTCCGACCTGGGGCCGAGCCAGATGCCCCGGCAGCTCCCGGATTTGAGGCTGGCCTCTGACCCCTGCGTGGCTTGAGGACCCCTCCCCAATTAAGTGGCAATGGGTGCTTCCAGAATCTGGTCCCGATCACAAACCCAAAAGGTCCCACTACATTCCCTAGACTAATAGGGGAGTACTGGGGAAGATAAAGGGTTCCCACTTCCCAAGGGGGGGTCCCCCCTCCTACATCTAGAGTGAGCGAAGGGAGAACGAGAGGCCAAAACAGTCCACCTGTTCTGGTCCCATTGGCGGCTCAAGTTACCGCATTTGTGGGCAGGCAAAGCCCGTCTACCGCTCCCCAACTTTGCTGATCCATACTATGCCCCCCATACACATGCTACACCCCCCCCTCCCGGCCCTCTATCAGCCTTTGCTCAGAATAGCCAGAAGAAGGGAGCCCTCGTGGCACGGGATGGGGGTCTGAGTACCCGTACAATCAGGCTGTGACCCATAGGCCAGGACGGCTGCAGAGGACACGTCCATACATCTTTGTGGGGTATCCTACATTTTGTCCTCTTTTTCAGTTACATGGTCACCCTGATACTGAGCGTTTGGACAATCAGTGCAAATATTATAAATTTATCTAATTTATAATTAATAATAGGATAGGGTGGCCTGGTGTGCCGCAGTCTATGGGGTTACGAACAGATGCAACTTAACAACAACGAATAAACAACAACAACGAATAATAGTTTTAAATTTAATAATATGGAATAATAGTGTTTAAATTAATCACATGAAAGCAATACATAGGAGTGTTTTGCAAGATTAATTTAAACTCTATTAAATTTTATTTAATGATTAAGCTTTGCCTACATTTTTTTGAGGTGTCCTACATTTTGTCCTCTTTTTCAGTTATATGATCAACCTGATATTGAGCCTCTGGACAATCGGTGCAAAACAAGTCCAAGTCAGGCCGGACTGGACCCTTCCAGATGCCCTTTGCATCAGGGGTAGCTCCCCCCCCCCAAGGAGGGCTCCTCCGATCCCAGATTTGGGGGGCTCAGGTGCAAAGTGTGAGGTTGCTCTGTTTCTGAGCATGCTGGTTCTTCCAAACCCCCCCCCCCAATATGCACACACTACACACACACATGCGCCAAGCCCTGTGGATTTGGAGCCATTATCCTCGCCTGCGGCTGCAGGCAACAGCCTCCCCGTGACGTTGATGAAGATGCATGTGGGGGGAGGCTGGCCACTTATGGACCCTCTCGCGGTAATTACTGGAGACTTACTGCTCCCTTGCCAATGCCTCCTCTCACACTGAGTGGGGAAGGATATGGGGGGGGGGGGGGGAGAAGCCTGCACATTTCAATAGGGCAAGGAGACCCTGGCCTGGCACAGATCTGCCAAAGCCTGCCAGGATCTGAATGGGCACGCACCCCTTCCCCACCACCAGTGCATGGTTTGGGGTCTTACCATGGACACTAGGTGTTCCGATCCTTAGACTGCCAATCTAGGGGGTGGGCACTGGCACTTGCTGGACACCCCCTGTCAGCCACATGCACAGGCTGGCTGGTTGTGCTTTTCATCCGGTCCCCCCTAGATTGGGGAGCACCTCATTGTGGGGTGGACAGTAGTGGGTGCTTCCCCCTGCAAGTGATTGATGGGTGCCACCATGGGGTGGCAGAAAGCCCCAGGTCACAAGTCTGTGTTCTGTGCACCCAGCTTTCTCCCACCCCCACACCCTGGTCCTCCTGCAACCACAGGTGCTCACCCTTGGGTGCCTTGGGTGGGGGACAGTGGTGAGGGGCCACTCTGAACATGCATTGTCCTCCATCTCTTATCCTTTGGAGAACCAAGATGGGTCCCTGGGTGGATCTAGTCCTGGGGAGGCCAGAGGGGCCACTGTGTCTGATGACCCCTACCCCCTGCAGGGTCGGCCGTACTGACTCAAGAGGATGACCTGGCCATGTCCCTACAGTTCATGAACCTGGGCAGCAACAACAGCCCCCCTTCTTCAGTGGAGAGCAAGCTGGATGCCCCCAAACCCAACTGCATCGAGAACCCCCAGTATTTCTCCAACACCTGTGAGTCTTGGGGGGTATGGTGTCTGGGGCGAGCCTAGCGTCGGCGATAGGAGGGTGAGGTTAATGCACACTGGGTAAAGAGGTGCCCCCTTCTGCCACCACCCCAGGTGTCCACCACATCAAACGCAAGGACATTGTCCTCAAGTGGGAACTCGGAGAGGGTGCCTTCGGGAAGGTCTTCCTCGCCGAGTGCTACAACCTCACCCCAACTCAGGAGAAGATGCTGGTGGCCGTCAAGGTAAGCCCTACCCTTGTATACCTAGGTATCCTCTTCACCCTAAGCAAGCAGAGACCCCAAGAAAGTCTGTGGTGGAGCCCAGTGAAGGTCTCCCTCCACTTTGGTCCCAAATGCCCCCCACTACTGCGACAGTGATGGCAACACCCTTTCCTGCCCCCCACCCCAGAGCCTGAAGGAGGCCACCGAGAGCGCCCGGTTGGACTTCCAACGTGAAGCAGAGCTTCTGACGGTCCTGCAGCACGAGCACGTGGTCAAGTTTTACGGGGTCTGCACCGAGGGCGAGCCCCTCGTCATGCTCTTTGAGTACATGAAGCACGGAGACCTCAACCGCTTCCTTCGGTGAGCCTGCCTGTGCCCAGAAAAGAGGGACTGAGTGTCTGGGAGCCTCCTTCCCCGCATGCCCACCCATGGCCCACCGTGACACACCATGGCCCACCGTGACCCAAAGTGTATGGTTATGTAACATTAGATGCCCAGATGTCCATGTGTGGTTGTGTTAGATGCCCACATGCCTATAGCTTGCCCCGAACCTGTGACCCACTGGAACCGGAGACCTTACTCTTTGATCACTAGTGTCAAGCTTCCTTGACGCCCCTTCAAGGTGTGGTACCCGGGGCGATGCACCCCTCCTGTCCTCATTAGCTACGCCACCACATTAAAGGACTTAATATTTTAAACTTGCGCAGATGTTTAGGAGGGAAGGGTCTCACTCGCAGGAACGGGGGTACGTGCCCCCAGCAAGGGGGGCATGCCCAGATCTCCCCCCGTTGGCATCTGTTGAGTGTCTGGTGTGGCTCTCCTCTCCACCCACTTTCCAAGACAGCGGCTGCTACTGATGCTGCGGTGACAGGGACTCTTCCAGCACAACTTCACCTCGCCGCCTCCTCCTCCCCCCCCCCCCGCAGCCTCCATTACTGTAGCCTCGGCTTCGACAGCCTCCCCCCTCCCCTGCTAATGCAATCTTCCCTTGCAATATTGATTAGATTAGCTGTCTGAGAGGCTCAAATTGAGGGAGATGGGCCATCAGCTGGAATCAGCACAGCCTGGGCAATGGGCCCCCCAGGTATTGCCAATAGACAGGAGTTGCCAAGGGCCCGGATTGCGCACCCCTGGGACGGGCTCAGAGACACATGGCGGCTTTGGACGCTGAAGTGATTCTGATAAGAACTGGCACGCGTCGCTCGCGCTTTACCGGAGAAACTCTCCCAAATCGTCCCCCCCCCCTTTGCGCTAGTGTCAGTCAAGCTTTGCGTCAACCCTAGAAAGGCCCAAAGAAAGACACTGCTTGGTCTCCTCAACCCTCTCCCCTCCAGGTCGCATGGGCCAGACGCCAAGATCCTGGACAACGGCAACGGCGCTTCCTTTGGCCAGCTGAACCTCAGCCAGATGTTGCAGATCGCCACCCAGATCGCCTCTGGGATGGTCTACCTGGCCTCCCTGCACTTCGTCCACCGCGATCTGGCCACCCGGAACTGCCTGGTGGGGCACAACCTGGTGGTGAAGATCGGGGACTTTGGCATGTCCCGTGACATTTACAGTACTGATTACTACCGGGTGAGTGGCAGCCAGAAGGAGCTCAGTGGCCTGTCCCAGATATCCACACATGGTTGTGTCCATGTGTGGTTGTGTTCTAAAGTTATCCAGATATCCATGTTGATGCCCAGATGCCCGGGTATTCATGTTTGGTTGTGTTTAAATGATGCCCAGATAACCATGTATGGTTGTATTAGAAGCTCATATGTCCATGTTAGATTAGATGGCCAGATGTTACTGTGTTGTTTTGCTTTTGCCAGGTGTCCATGTGTGGTTGTGTTGTTTAAAAGATGCCCAGATAACCATGTATGGTTGTGTTAAATGACCAAGTATTCATGTTTGATTGTGCTGTTTAAAAGATGCCCAGGTGTCCATGTATGGTTATGTAATGTTAGATGCCCAGATGTCCATGTGTGGTTGTGTTAGATGCCCACATGCCTAGGTATCCATGCATGGTTGTGTAATGTTAGATGCCCAGATGTCCATGTGTGGTTCTGTTAGATGCCCAGATGGCCATGTGTGGTTGTTGCTCAGATGTCCATGTGTGGTTGTGTTGTTTTAAAGATGCCCAGATATCCATGTATGGTTGTATTAGATGCTGAGATGTCCATGTATGGTTTTGTTGGATGCCCAGCTATCCATGCCCAGCTATCCATGTTGTGTTGGATGCCCAGATTCCCAGGTGTCCATGTGTGGTTGTGTTGTGTTAAAGATGTCCATGTCAGATTTCCATGTGCGGTTGTTGCTCAGGTGTCCATGTGTGGTTGTGTTGTTTTAAAGATGCCCAGATATCCATGTATGGTTGTGTTAGATGCTGAGATGTCCATGTATGGTTGTGTTGGATGCCCAGCTATCCATGTTGTGTTGGATGCCCAGATTCCCAAGTGTCCCATGTGTGGTTGTGTTGTGTTAAAGATGCCCAGATGTCCATGTGTGGTTGTGTTAGATGCCAAGATGTCAATGTATGGTTGTGCTAAGTGCCAAGATGCCCAAGTAGCCATGTGTGGTTGTCTTGGATGCCCAGATGTCCATGTGTGGTTGATGCTCAGGTGTCCATGTTTGGTTACATGCCCAGATGTGATTCTGTCCTCAATCACTCGCAAGACAGGTGGACCTCATTTGACGCCTGGCACCTTCGGGGCACCTTGTTCTTCTGCACCCTGAACAAGGCTGTGGTCTTTGGGTACAGATTAAAGCAGGTTGGGGTTGGGGTTATGTCAGCATGAAACACATCTTATATAGAGGGCTGAAGCTGGCACTGCGGCAGGTCAGGAATGACATCATTAAGCAGAACGTGACATCATCAAGCAGAATGTGACATCATTAAGCTGATGATGAACGAGCACTTTGTTCTCGTATAGATACCCTGTCCTGTTTTTGGGGATGGGGAGTCCGGAGGAATCCAAAGGTCAGGATTTGTTCCAGGTTGTATGAACGTGGGTTGCATGATCAGCCCGTTACCCCATACAGGTTGCATGGGGGGGATCAGGGCAGCTCAGCTCAGGAATGCCTCCCCTCTTTGGCCTTAGGAGACCCATAGATTGCCATCTCCTCGTTGACCGAATTTTCTCCTCTCCCTCGACGGCTTTGAAGGGATTCACCTCCCTGACAGGCAGGGAGTCCACGGGGGCCACTCCTGATTATTATTTTCCCTTTTAAGCTCCTGCCCCGGACCCACATCCATATTTAATGGGGCTTGTGGTGGAAAAAAAAACCCTTCCAGCACTTAGTCAGTGGAAACACACACGGGGAGGGAATGGCCATTAAATGGTTAATTAAAGTGGGGAGGGAAGCAGATGGTGGGGAAAATCAGGGGGGTTTGGAAAGTTCCCTGGAAAGCCCATCTGGAGGAATAAGTACTCTCTGCCTTATAAGTGCACTTACCGTAAAGCGGGCACAGGAAGCGGGTCTTCCACATGCGCCTGGCCCGGGCCTGGCGCATGGATCTGACTGGCAGGTCTTGGCCCATTGCCTTCCAAGGAAGATCAGCAACGCTTTTCCAGAGGGCTGCGCTTGTTCCAGGTTTTGTGCCCCCTTGTCCTCACTCTTCATCCCCCCCATAGGTCGGGGGTCGGACTATGTTGCCTATTCGGTGGATGCCACCGGAGAGTATCCTCTATCGGAAGTTCACCACGGAGAGCGACATCTGGAGCTTCGGGGTGGTGCTCTGGGAGATCTTCACCTACGGCAAGCAGCCTTGGTACCAGCTCTCCAACACGGAGGTAATGGGCCTGATTCTGAACCCTGCTAAAGACAGCCAAGTAAAGAGTAAAGAGTAGCGGCTCTTTACTCTTTACTCAGCGGCTCTGAGTAAAGAGTAGCGGCTCACTTCCAATGCAATCCTATGCATGTCTGTGCACCCAGTTCGGCCACCCCCTGGTTCCAAGATGACCTCTAACCTAGCGTCCTGCTTCACCCCACAGGCCATCGAATGCATCACTCAAGGCCGGGAGCTGGAGCGGCCCCGAACCTGCCCCGCGGAGGTCTACGACGTCATGCAGAGTTGTTGGCAGAGGGAGCCGCAGCAGAGGCAGAGCATGAAGGACGTCCATAGCCGGCTCCAAGCCTTGACCAAGGCACCCTCCATCTACCTGGACATACTGAGCTAGAGGTGGAGATGGCGGCTTCATAGACCGGCTTCTCCAAGACATCCCCTACTCCCAAATGTTGGGGGGTTGCGGGGGTCACACTCTGCACAACCGTCTCCTTCTCTGGGCCAATGGCTCTAGCACTTAGCAGAAAACGATGCTCTGCTTGTCCGCAGATTGGAGTGCGCAAGGGACTAGTCAAGGCCTTGGATGGGACCCCCTGAAGGTCTCTGGCCCCCCAAAAACAAAAACTGCAGAAAGGGGGCCCACTTCCTCGCTGGGGGTCCGCTGTAGCTTCTGTCCTTGAAGGGCTGGCCGCACCAAGGGGGGTGGCTGCTGAGATGTGTATATATATTGTCCTATATGCTTTCCATCTTTTAATAGTGTGATAGCTTCTTTTGGGGGGGGGTCCCAGAGGTGGACCCTCTGCTTTAAAAAGGTCTCCTTGAAGGAGAGCTTGGCTCAGGCTAAAGTCCTGGATGGTCTCCCCAAAAAGGGTTGCTCGAGAATTGGGGTACCTCATCTCCAGCTGTGTCCCCAGATGCTTCAGAAGCAGAGGGGGTTGGGGGTGAGATGGAGCAAGTGTTGGGGGGATCAGCACAATACAGTGGGGCCTTGGCCCCAATCCTATACTGTTGAGGTCTCTGACGGGGCCAAAGCCAACAGCCAGGCTGTTGTGATTTTTTATGGGTGGTGACCCATAGGTTGTCGTTGTCATCCCCCACCACCTTTGCCTATATGCAGTGCTTCTGCCCCATGTTCAGTGGGGCTGGGCTCCCTTTCTCTTGTCCAGATGCCCCAGGCAAGGGGGGTACCCTGGGATCTTTCTGCTTCCCATCTTTATTAATCGGCCATGCACATTCAATAAATGGATATAATTGTGTAGCACACATCTCTGGTTCAACCTTGCCTATTGGGGGGTATGATTGCACCCCCACTTCTTTGACAAGGGGGGACCCCTGGCAATGCACTCTCTGGATTTGGAATGGGACTGCAAGGATCATGGGGCTGGATGGACTGGGTGAAGCGGGGGGGGGGGGTATTTTAACCATATCGGTCAGATGCAGGAGGTATACACAACTAAGGGGGCAAGAAAGCTCTGCCAATACAGTGCCATCCAAAGGAGGGGTGTCTCCTTGCTGTGGTGGTGGGGGGGGTTATGATTCCAGTTGTTGGCTTAGAAGAAAGGCAAGCCTAAACCCCCAACAGGTCTTGCAGCACCCAGGAGCGAAAGAAGTGGATATAGGGTGGATAGAGGGTGGAGGAGATGGTGCTGGCGACATGGGGTTATTCCAGCATACCCTCCAGGGTGTTCCAAGAAGCTCCACACGTATATGGGGGGAGTAAAATGTGGTCCCCCAAGACCTCATCCTGCAGCAGCAGGTGGCCAGCATGGCCAAGAATTGGCATTTTCTTGGACAGCAAAGCAGCAGATGGTACAAGGGGGGGGGGGCATGAGACTCACCCTCCTCTCCTAGGGGGTGCATGTGTGTGATCAGGGGGATCTCCTACACCAAGCTATGGGGTCTGCAGAAAGAGGGCCCACTTTTTGCCTTCACCTCTGCGGGGTCACTCCAGGTGCCAGGGACGCCTGATCGTGCCAGGGCCCTCGGGCAGCGCACCTTCATCGAATCAAGGGACTTATCGCCTCCTGGTAATCACATCTGCCATGGGTAATGGGGGAGGCGGACTGGATGAGCCCCTAATGGGAACAGATTGATTTCTGCTGCACGGAGTAATGGGTCAGATGCCCGGAGGGATGACACAAGGGTGGGGGGAGATCGGGAGTCAGGGAGGGGCACCTCTGGCCTCCAGGAAGGCAGGCAGTGAGATGCCAGCTTCGAAACCTGGAACTTGGGGTAGGGGGGTGAGGAAAGTGGGGACTGCTCTCCCCCAGTGGCATAGGGGCAAAGCACTACATCTCTCTCCAGAACCCCAGTATAGCCATCCCATTGCGGTAGATTATATCCCGTTGCTCTCTCCATCTGGCCTCCTGCAGCCATGAGCGTGGCTAGCCAGTTGCCCTAACCAGCATGTCATTAATCTGCGGAACTCCTTGCCACAGCATGTGGCGACAACATTGGGTACAGATGCCTTTCAAAGGAGGTTGAATCCAAAGGCAGACCATGATTTGGAAACACAGAAGTGGGTGACCCCCAAAAGGCCAGACAGTGTTGGACTGGCTGTATGTAGGTGTGTCCGTCTGTCCGACCCTCCAGATCTGGGTACCCAGAGAGGTCTCCTCTCTGTTTCCCCCATCTTCTCCTATCTCTTCCCCCTCCCTTCTGTGGCCCCCCTTCCCTAGCCTCATTGAGGCCAACAATAGATGAAATTATATCTGGCATAGGGGGTGGAGGTGGGGGGAACTTTATCGATTGACAAGTCAGAGGAGTCGATGGATGTTCTGTTGGGGGGGGGGCTCTTTCCATTTTAGAGGTTTTTCCACTGGGCCCCTTGCCCGATCTGCTGCCTCCCTTTTCCAGGATGTGGGGGTTGGGGGTCTGCAAAACGGAGGGCTGAGCCACCACCAGAGAAGTGGCATGTAAGCACTCTGGCCCCATGGCTATGACCATGCTGGGGTTGGCATCGGAGAAGGGCCTGGCTGGTGGCATAGCTACAGGGGGGGCTAAGGACTAGATTTTCCAGGAATCCTCTCTGCAGCATACATGCAGCTCCTTCCTGTTCAAATCCAGGCGTAAGCCTCTATCCCCCCCCCTTTTTGGCTCTCCCCACAAAACTGAGTGCATTGCACCCCCTCTAGCTACGCCACTGCCTGGAGGTTCCTGGTGGAGGGTCCCAGTGCCCAATTCACCCTCGCGGAGTTTGAGATCAGCACACCACCGTGTGCCCCCTTGCCAGGGGAGTGCCATGGAGAGGCTTTTGGGAGAGCTGCCCCAGATCCAGGACAACCAGTGGGACCAGGGCCTCGCCTTTACTGGCACAGGATGGACACCTACGCCACCTGTGCCCACCTGTCCCTGGCAGACAGGCAGTGAAGAGACGCCACATGGGTCCCGATCCAAGAAGGACACTTTTTGGGTCACAGGCATGCCACCCACCTCTGCACCCCATTGACCACTGTGCCCCCCAACACATTCCCTCCCCTGCCTCAAGCCGTCCTGCAGTGCCACCTGGTGCCTGCTTCTAGCAACTGCATCCAACCTCATGATTCCCTTTTGGGGCAGAGACCTGGTACTGAGTGAAGGAGGGAGGGAGTGTGGGCAGGGGGACCATATATATGGCAGAGGACAATAGCACCCCAAGAAGTAGGACACCCCAGAAAAATGTAGGACATGACAAAATTAAAACCTAAAAACACTCATATTTCTATAGTGTGTAAATTAACTATAAATAAATTAAATTATAAATATAGTGTCTGACATAATAATAAATTAATTATAAATATAATGTATGAATTAATTATATAGTGTATAAATTATAGTGTTTAAATTAACTCCATGAAAACAATAATGCTTTCATGGGGTTAACTTAAAACACTATACTACTTATTACATTTAAAACTGTTACATATAATTTATAATATATAATTTATGAATTATAAGAAGGCAAGATAAGCATGTTCATTGCTCCTATATGATGTAGTGCCATACAACTTATGCCAACTTGTGGGCACAGGAGGAGGGCATGAGTCCCCATTCCCTCCTCCTTACTTGTGAGCCCCTGGCTACAAGCCCCACACTGGCTCCTCTCAGCTGAGTGGGGAGAAGGGACTCCAAACACCGCCCCCTGTTGGCACAGGTTGGGTGGCATCAGCAGGGCATCAGGGACTACTGGTCCACAGTGGGCATGGGAGAGGAGCTGCCTTGATCAGAGAGGCACCCAATGCCACCCTTTTCCTCCTCCATGGCTCAGGGATCTTGACCTATTGGATTTCTCAATTCACCAGGGTGGTCAGCTGGGAAAGGGGGTGCCCATCACAGCCGTCGACACACCCTTTTACTGGCAGCCTGGGACCCCCTTCTGGGAACATCCAGGACCCCCCAGAAGTGATGTCGTGGCTGGAATCACTGTGATGATAGATGTTCCTCCACGTCTACTCAGAAATAAGTCCCATTGTGTTCAATGAGTCTTCCTCCATAGAAAACAGCCTGAGTGCCCCTAGTGCCCAGTGCCGGATTCCAAGATGGTGGCATCCAACTTTTCATGACCCTCCCAAGGGTGTCCTGACAATCACTTTGGGAACCCACTTTTTTAAAGCACTGGGTCCTGTGTCCATGAGGGTGCCAACTCCTGGCTTGTAGGTTATGGGCCCACATTGCCCCAGAGGCCTGGCCACAAGGACGGGGTTGGTCGAGATGGGGTGCACCCCCCAAAAAACTCTTTTGGGGTCACTCCGAGCCAATAGCCCTGTGTGGGAGCTGCTCGTTCCAAGTAGTTTGTTGCCCTGCCAAGGAGAAAGAGAGTCTCAGCAGCTGGTGATGATGATGATTCCCTTCCAAGCCCTCTGCTGAGTTAGCTTGTCAAAACTTCCTAAGGGCCGACAGCGGCTCCCAGCCCTCTTCCTGCTTCTCCCCGCCTCTCCTCTTTCACATCTCTTGGCTTCGACTCCGCCACAACCACCCAGAGCGGAGAGCAAGACTTGATTCGGGGCAGGAAGCCGAGAGGAGCACCTCCCTGGGACCACTGATTGCCTTTGTTTGCATTGCATTCCTGGATAGCTGTGGTTTGACGGCGCTCGAAGGCGAAGGACTCCTTGGAAAACCAGGTAGGATCCAGCGCAGGGTGGCAGCGCAGGTGACTGGATGGCTACAGTGGGCGGCTAGGGCTCCCCTCTCAATCACTGACCAGTACGGTGTATGGTCCTGGACCATACCATGCCCACCGTAAGAACAGGGTGGCGACTTTGGTCAAACCTGTGGGTCTGTGCCAGGTGACACGTCCTGTGCCAGTCATGCTGGGAACATGGGGTGCGACTCTGGGCATTGTGGCAAAATCGGGTGTCATTTGGGGTCCTGTGAACACTCCGTTCCCTCCATCAGATCCTCAGATCCTCCCAGCTGACCCCACAGACTCCCTTTCTCTGCTATCTCTTGGGCAGGGAAGGAAGTGTGTCACTGTCTGTGGGTCAAGCTTGGCATGTTGGCGGAGGCCTGGGGGGCAGAGATAGGAGGGGGTCTGCACCCGGCTCTGTTCCTCTTGCTTTTTCCAGCAGAAGACGTCAGCCTGGTGGCTTCGCAAAGCAACGGTGGGACGGCTCGGTGGTGGGGTGATGGGTGCTGGCAGCCGGGAGCACCCTGTTGGGCACCCGCAGGCTGGGCAGACCTGGTTTTATGGCTTGATCAAGTGGCACCCTTTCGTTTCCCACTTCCCTGCCATGTCTGAAGATAGTATTAGTATCTTGAGTTTTCTGATGAGCCTTGGCCAGCTCCTGCTCCTTGCCAGCTGCCCGTGTCGGCCACATCAGTCCCACAAGCTAGGCCAGCCATTCCCCAGTACTGACCAGTGTCAACCCATGGAGTGAAACTGGTTTGGGGGGGGGGGGTCCATTGGAAGGAATGACCACCATGGAAATTCCCTTTCGTTTCCTTCTCCTTGGCGTGGCATCGTCCCCCAGATTGACCGTCGTTGTCCTCTAGGGCTGACCATCCACTTGCTCATTTCCGATAAACAGGAAAATGGAAACAAGCCGTGCCAAGCGGCTTGGGTGACAACAGCCACTTCCTGCTTTGGGGGGGGGGTCAGTTGGGGGAGAACAGCAAAGGGGTCCATTGGGTGGCAGGTAAACCTTCCCAATGCCAGAAAGGTGGTGCAACAACAGCTGGGGAATCCCATAGAGGGGATAGTACCAACTCCATACCCTCTACAACAGGGACACTGAGAAATGGTTGGGCACATGGTAGGAATTCAGCACTTCATTTGGCACCCCTTCCAGAAAGTCCGATCATGCCAGGCTTCTAAGAGTGTCCTCGGATGCTTGGAAGGAAAGACCCCCTTACTGGCAAAGAAATATGGGTCCCCCAGTGTCCCCAGCCTTTGTGCTTGGCATGGCACCCTATCCTCCTGGTACCCCAGACGGGGAAACTGCGCCACGTTCTATGTGAGCCGGCTCTCTTGGTGGCATTGCCACCCCGTTGCTTGTCTTGCCAGAATCAGGGCCGCCGCCTTGAAGGCTGCGAGACGCTGTTCTTGCCAAGCTTCTGACGGGACTCCTTCCAGACGGGAAGAGGAAACTGATCCTCTTGGTTGGCACCTCCATCTGGTGCCCACAAGGATTCCTGGGTGGCCCATGAGCCGTGTCAGGTGGGATGCCCTCTAGGTGGGGGTTGGGCTCCTGATCCCTCACCCCCTGACCCTTTGGGTTAGACTGGGTGTGTGCCATGCAGGCCAGTTCTGTCCTAGGTGCACATGTGTCATCACATTGCCACACACGTGTCATCGCATGGAGCACTGACCTCCCATAGGTGGCCAAGTGGCTGGTGCTGGCCTCTTGGGCTCTGTGATGCCGTGATCAGGCTTGCGTGGTGATCACGCGTGTGTCACGTGGCCATGGTGGGGACCTTGTGTGGGTGCGTCATGTGCCCCCATCCGTGGCTTACTGTCAGATGGAGCGCAGGGGCCACTCTCAGCAAGTGATGAACACCAGCTACTTCCCCAGCAGTGCGCAACGCTAGGAATGCTTAACAGCCCTGGGAAAAAATTGTTCCCTGAAAGAGGATCTCGCAAACACGCCAAGTTGTGGCACTGGGGTTGCGTTGCGCGTTCTTCTTTGCCGGCTTCCCACGCAGGAGCTGCACCGCCTCCCTGCTCGGGACTCCAGCCTTAATTCAAACCAGCCCTGTCCGCCCACTGCTTCTCTCTCCCCTTCCCCTGGGGACCCTTCGGTCCGCTGCCTTCCGAAATATGGGCAGAAGGAATGGAACACCCCGGGTGAATTGGGGGTGTTGCTTTTAGGGAGAGGTTCCCAAAAGCGGAAATGTCCGGGATTTTCTGGATATATGGCAACCCTAAGTGCTAGCCTTTTTCTCAAGGGCAAGCTGGCCTTGTACCCCCCATTAACTCTTGCCCAGCATCTTGGGGCAGGGGGGAGCTTTCTTTCCTTCCTTCCTTCCTTCCTTCCTTCCTTCCTTCCTTCCTTCCTTCCTTCCTTCCTTCCTACCTTCTGTCCGTCCGTCCATCCATCCATCCATCCATCCATCAATTGTATTTACCTACTGCGTTTCAACCAGAGAAGCCTCTCTAGGCACCACTAGGGTTTGCGTCCCCCTTTGCGGGAACCCAGCGCATCACCCCCATGACGGACCTCTTTCCATGCAGTGCGCAGGGCAACCCATCAACACCCACCTTGCCATTTGGGGGGCTCTAACTTGTGCCAGAACAGAGATATTTCAACAGGATTGGTTGGATTTGATTCCGCGTTAAATTGCGCATTGATTGATATATAACATGACGGTATTATTTGAATATACCAAAAATTTTGGTGTCATCCCACATGTGCGTCACCCAGTGTGGCCTGCGCACCCCGTGGTGGCGCCACTGTTTTGTAGGTGGAAGCAAGAGGGGTGTGTGTACATGCGGGGTGCAAGATCCCTCTCCTGCCCATCCCTCCTTGCAACGGGGATGATATGTGGCTGGGGTGGGGGAAAGCTCAGCCCCTTCCCCCCCCCCCACATCAAATTTTGGCTGGGGGGAGTGAGAATCCCTAGGGTTACATCCTCCTCGGCAGTCAGTTGCGGGGTGGGGAGGGGGTGGAAATTCACAGAAAAATTCATTTAAAGGGAGAGGCTCAATTAATTGTGCTGAATACCCTGTTAGAGGCTGATGGTGTCCAGATGTGTGGGTCTGGACGGGCGAGGCCGGACCCTCCTCTCCATATTGCAGCCATTTGGAAATGGTGAGACTTTTCTGGATGCAACTCCTGTCCCCTTCTGGCTCTAGGACAGCTTGAGGGCTGGACAAGTTCCTCCCCCTCCCCACCCTCCCCTCTCGAGGAGAGGAAACTGGCGACTGTGTTGATGGGGTTATGGAAGGTCGAGTTGTGCAGAGTTGCACACTTGCATGCTCTCCTCCAGTGATGCAGCTGGGCCTTCCTTGTACAGCAGAAGCAGCCAGGCGTCCTCAACCTGAAGTCTTCTGGTGGCGGGTAGTTCCATAGTCCACATCCTCAGGCACATGATGCGCCGGAGTGCCCAGCGGCGCTTGGAGGTGCTTCGGAAAGGTTCAAGATAAGATCCGATGAGCAGAGCAATGGGTGAAAAGAAAACCTTATGTAAGTGTGGTGGGCGATGGGGTCCAACTGGGTGGGGGTTCAGCCTGTGGGATGGTAGGATAGGGTGGCCTTTCTTTAGAAGGGGACCAGAATTATGGGAAGAATCCAGGGACACCAGAACGCCATTCCTGACAGGTGGGACCTCCAGGTCTGATTGGATATGTGCCTGTGATCTGGGAGAAGAGAAGGCAAGTTTGCAGATGATGGTGGGTTCTTTCGGGGGGGGGGGGGTCTCCTGATGGGTTCTCCTGGGTGTTCTCCTGATGGGTTCTCCTGGGTGTTCTGATGGGTTCTCCTGGGTGTTCTCCTGATGGGTTCTCCTGTAGGGTTCTTCTTGGGGTTCTTCTAATGGGTCCACCTGAAGCCAGAGGAACCCCCTCCCCACCAAGATGAGCAGGGTTGCTCTGGACCACAACTGTAGGAGGAGATGTTTCTGGTTCTCCTGGAAGGTGCAGCCTGAGTGTTGCCTCCAGGGACAGGGATGGGCCACCCCCTCTGAGTGCCTTTGCTATCCCAGCCACAGGAATTTGGTTCTGTTCACAGAGGAGGCAGGACGTGGGCGGCCAACTTGGACTAGGGTCCAGCAAGTCAGGCTTAACTCTCCCCCTCCTTGCCTGGTCCCCCCCCCCACACCTGCTTGTCTCCTGGATTGCGGGAACGCTAAATGTGAGGGGAGGAATGCAGATCTCCCCTCCTCCTTCCCGGGTGGTCCTGGCTGACTCTTCTGAATGGGACAAAAAGTTTTAGGAAAGAAGCCCCTCCGTGATCTGGTGGCATTTAAGTGCTCTTAGTTGCCTCCTGGGCACCCAAATCTTGGGAGGGTCTTGGTTGCCTCCTTGGTGAGACCACCTGGAGCTACGTCTGCAGGCTGAGATGTTTGCCATGTATCTGCAGAACCCCCATAAGTGAGGACAGAGGGAGGTTTCCAAGAGATGGGCCTCTTTGGGTCCATGGTGATGGGCCCATGGTGATGCATGGATCCAAATTGGGGGGGGGGTTCCAAGAGATGGACCTCTTGGGGTCAGGGTGATGCTATGGACCCAAAGGAGGGGTTCTCCAAGAACCCTCTTGGGTTCAGGGTAACGCCATGGACCCGAAGGGAGCATTTCCAAGAGATGGACCTCTTGGGGTCAGGATGATACCATGGACTCAAAGGTCCACTCCAAGAGATGGACCTATTGGGGTCAGGCTGATATCACGGACCCGAAGGGGAGGTTTCCAAGAGATGGACCTCTTGGGGTCAGGGTGATGCCATGGACCTGAAGAAGGCATTTCCAAGAGATGGACTTCTTGGGATCAGACTGATACCATGGATCCGAAGGGGAGGTCTCCAAGAGATGGACCTTTTGGGGTCAGGGTGATGCCATGGACCCAAAGGGGAGGTCTCCAAGAGACGGACCTCTTGGGGTCAGGGTGATGCCATGGACCCGAAGGGGAGGTCTCCAAGAGATGGACCTTTTGGGGTCAGGGTGATGCCATGGACCCGAAGGGGAGGTCTCCAAGAGACGGACCTCTTGGGGTCAGGGTGATGCCATGGACCCAAAGGGGAGGTCTCCAAGAGATGGACCTTTTGGGGTCAAGGTGATGCCATGGACCCGAAGGGGAGGTCTCCAAGAGACGGATCTCTTGGGGTCAGGGTGATGCCATGGACCCAAAGGGGAGGTCTCCAAGAGACGGACCTCTTGGGGTCAGGGTGACAGCATGGACCTGAAGGGGAGGTTTCCAAGAGACAGACCTCTTGGGGTCGGGATGATACTATGGACCCAAAGGGGAGGTCTCCAAGAGATGGATCTCTTGGGGTCAGGGTGATGCCATGAACCACGATACGCACACATCTGTTATGGGTTCCACCATAGTGTCCTTGGAGCTCATCCGTTTCCCATTAATGGGGAAGACGGCTCCAGCCGATCTGCTTGGTGTGGATCTGCTTGGTGTCCTTGGATCCAGGCATGTTGTGGCACACTGGCGCACATGCAGAAGCCGTCAGCTGTGGCGGGTGAAGCAGGAAGACCTTCTCCGCTCGGCTCGCTTCCTGTTTTCACACTGGGCTTCCTGTGTTTATCTCCTGGCTGGAGGGATGCCATTGGATCTGAGTGGAGGAAAAGGGATGTTCATGCTCTCTTGAAGCGGAGACCATCACACCACACTTGTGAACACTGAGGGATGTTCACCGAGGGTTGCGCATACCCATCGTGGCTTGTAACCCGTGACTGATGTTTCCAGAAATGCATACCATCTTGTTTTAATAGCCACATCCTCTGGCAAGGAGTTCCACAGATTAATTCCATACGGAGTAAAGCGATATTTCCTTTTGGGTGTCCAAATTGTCCCACCGCCCAATTTGAGTGGCCACCCCTGGATTCTGGTGTTGTGCAAGCAGGGAACAATTCCATGGGGAATCACTTGCCCCCCATATCCCAACATGCCCCCCATATCCCAACATGCCCCCCATGGCTTTTCTAGAGACCGAAGCCCCTCCAAAAGCCCTTCCTGATCTGGGTGTTTCCCTTTCTTTGTCCCCAGGATGGAAGGGTCGACCCTCCTCTTACTGCTATGGATGCAACTGGATTGGGGTTCCTCGCTCAGTCCCAGTGACCCCAATGTCTGCAGTTACTGGGAAAGGTGAGGACCAGGCTGGGATGGGGCTGGTGGGGAGGTGGATGCCCATTGGGAGCCCTTCCACAAATATATGTACTATATATATTGAATCATAGAATCCGAGAGTTGGAAGGGACCCGGTAGGTCATCTAGTCCACCCCCCTGCCTGTAGCAGGAAATCCTCCTAGAGCATCTCCGACAGATGCTTGTCGAGCCTCTGCTTTTGTGTGGTTAATATAAACATTACGTTAAACTTAAAGCCATTTAAATTTACGTCAAATTTATTAATTACAAGTCAAATTTCTTAATTATTAATTAATTATCCCCCCCCCTCAGTTTCACAACCCTCTCCAAAGAGTCGTATGCGCAGCCCTTCGCCCAGGTCTTCCAGGAGCCCTGTGATGGGATGTGGCCCTTCGCCAAGACCTGCACTCAACAAAGGTGAGGTTGCGCACGTTTCCGCGAGCCTAAGAATCGGGGCCCAGCCTCAGCTGCCCGGGTACCCCGAGGCAGAGATACCCATAAGCTGCAATGTCTTGGCCTTTGGGGATGGGCACAGTCATCTGGTGCCCTTTTTTGGGAGGCCCAGATTCAGCCGCCGTCTGTCTTGCTCATCCTCTGCAGGGTCCTCTACAAGACAGCCTACCGTCAAGGGGTAAAGGTGGACTATAGGGTGCGGTATCGCTGCTGCCAGGGCTACTATGAGAGCACTCAGCTCTGCGTCCGTGAGTCTCATCCTATTACCCTGAGGGGGGTAATGGGGGGCAGAGCAGAGGAGGAGAAGGTTGCAGAGCTCTGGGGAGGGAGAACCAAGTTAAACGGGGTTACAGTAGGAACGATAGGCAGTCCTTCCCTATGGGGCACCTCCAAATATGGCTTTCGGGTCCCCCCTCCATTTTTCGATCCCCCACACCAGGGCTTTCCAGAGGGCCAGTTCACAGAAGCCCCCAAACTCCCATTCCTCTTCTACCCCCTGATGACACCCATTTGATGTCACCCATCTGATGACACCCATCTTCCAGGAGAACCTCTCCAAAACACAGGTTCAGGCAGGTGTTAGGTCAGCCCTAGCCGTGTCCGTCTTCCCCTACAGCTCGTTGTACCGCCGAGTGCGTCCACGGGAGGTGCATGGCTCCAGATCGGTGCCAGTGCGAGGAAGGATGGCGGGGCGCCAACTGTTCCAGCCGTGAGTTTCTTACAGATGAGCACCCCATCTCTGGTAGCACCAGGTGCACCCTATGTCTGGACTGAAATTGGGAGTACATTTGGGTGGGTGGGTGCCAGGTGGGTGCAAGTCTGGGTATTAGGGGCTTACATTCCACATCACCTCCTGGTTGGATCCTGAAATATTTGGGACCCCAATGAGTGTGAATAAGCCACTTAGGGGGCATGCCTCAGAGCTAGTAGGGGGTCAGGCGTTGAAGACAGGGTGCCCCATAATGAGCCCAGAGTGTCCCAATTTGGCTGGCTCTTGGGTTGATTAACCGGTACCCGATCTTGATCCCCCAAATCGACTTGGGGGGTCCATAGGGGTCCAATTCAACTTGGGGGGTCCTATGGAGGTCCATAGGGGTTGCTTTCCTCGCCTAGACAAGGCAGTCTAGGACAGCTTTTCTTGGATGGTTGGCAGCTGGCCTCCACATCCCCCCCACCCCCGCCCCACCAGCCTCTGTAAGGGGTCAGGAGGAGACAGACATTCCCACGCAGAGGCCGTCCCTCGGGGCTTGGAGTTTTATAGTGAGCGGCTGCCTGAGAATTCGGCTTCTGAAATGGGGGGGTCCGAGCCTCCGAGGCCTGGCATACCAGAGGGACTTGCTGCCCCATATCCACGCAGGGCTAGGAGGGCAGGATCAGCACTCGAGGCCACAATGAAGAGTGCCACCCTTGCTCTGTGTCCCACTGCCAGACCCGCCACACCTCCTCGGGTGGAAAGAGGTGGCTGTGACTGATCCTGCTTCATAGTTGGAAGCACATGTGCCAGCCAATTATGGGTTGCTGGTTTGCCTTAGAGGGTTTCTGATCTGCCCCCCTCTTTCTGCTTCAGCCTGCAGCAGCCTGTTCTGGGGGCCTGACTGCCAGAAGCCCTGTGAATGCCTGAACGGTGGCACCTGCGACCCCTTGGATGGCACCTGCCTCTGCCCGCCAGGCTACAGGGGTCCCCTATGCCAAGAACCCTGTGCCCCAGGTGCCTACGGCTCCGGATGCCTGCTGGGTTGCCACTGCATGAACGGGGCCGACTGTGACAGGGTGACGGGGGCTTGCCTCTGCTCCCAGGGATTCACTGGACCACAGTGAGTGCCTACTGGGGTGCCCACTGGGAGCGCCTACTGGGGTGCCTACTGGGAGGTGGTAAGGCTGAAGGTCCTCTGTTCTCTCAAGGTTGTGCTGTGCTTTTTTCCAGCTGCGAGCTCCCTTGCCTCAACGACACTATAGGGCTCCAATGTGAGGCCGCCTGCCCCTGCCAGAACGGGGGCATCTGCCACCCCCCTGGCACCAACACCTGTGTGTGCCCCCCTGGATGGATGGTATGTGCAGTGGGGAACCTTTTCTTTAGTGGGGAGAGGAACCATGGGGGGCTCCAGATTTGCCAGGGAAGAACTGGGTCCATGTGCAGGGGAAAGGGGTCCACGTCTAGGTGGGAGTGGCTGCACCGGATCTGGGGCTCACCCCCTTCTCCTCGCAGGGTGCCATCTGCTCCATCCGCTGCCCCGAAGGACGCTTTGGCTCCGGCTGCCAGGGGGAGTGCCGATGCCACAACGGAGGCCGCTGCGACCGCGAGACGGGGCTGTGCCACTGCGCGGCGGGCTACACGGGAGACCAGTGAGTAAGGCTGATGATGCAGGGAAGTTTTCCTTGGCCAGAAAGAGATCCCAGATGGCGGATCCAGCTCTACCTACACCTCCCACTCCTCTCCCCCATCCAGCTGCCGTGAGGAGTGCTCCATCGGCCGCTATGGCCCAGACTGCCTCCAGACCTGCGACTGTGCCAACGGTGGCCGCTGCTTCCATATCAGCGGGGCATGCCTCTGCGAGGCCGGCTTTTACGGCAGCCACTGCGAGGAACGCAAGTGTCTGGACGGCCTCTATGGCTTCACCTGCAGCTCCCAGTGCCACTGCGACCCTCGCCATGCTCAGAGGTGGGTCCGGATGTTGGGACGGCCACACTGTGCCCTGAAGGCCAAAGATCAAGAGTTTTGTGGGACGGCGCTCTCTACTCCATGCCAGGGGGGCACTGGGGGGGAATCTAGGACCCTAAGTCTAGGTCTGAGATGCTGTTGACCAACGGTCTTGCCCACTTGTTGTCCAGCTGTCATCCGCTCACTGGGGAATGCTCGTGCAAGCCCGGCTGGGCAGGGCTATACTGCAACGAGACCTGTCCCCATGGCTCGCATGGGGTCGGCTGCCGGGATCCCTGCCTGTGCCTTCACGGGGGGACGTGTGACAGCGAGACGGGGCTCTGCCTCTGCACCCCGGGTTACATGGTAAGTGGAGGGGTGTGGGCATCAGTGCCAAGGGTGAAGCCCCTCTGTGGTCGGGCCAGGGTCTCCCTTTGTTGGCCCTGCCAACCTATGCCTTGCCCCCAGGGCACACAGCATCTGAACCTACTGGGGAAGAATTGCCATTTATAGCCATTAAACCAGGCAGGATGCTCCCCACTTGATGCCGCTTTGCCCCTATAGGGTGAGCACTGTTCCAGCCGCTGCCCAGCCAACACCTATGGACAAAACTGTTCCTTGAGTTGTGCCTGTCAGAATGCCCTGGCATGTTCCCCCATTGATGGGATCTGCATCTGCAAGGAAGGTACGTAACATAGGGCTGGTGGCACCTTTGTGGCCATGGGCACCTCTTTTCCATAAGCAGAGGGGCATGCACAGTCCAGCGAGCAGGGGTCACCAGGGTCAAAGTGGCAAGGCATCCTTGCTTCTGGCCCTGGCATTGACGGTCGCTCCACCTCCCTGCTCACCCACCCTTATCCTCCTCCAGGTTGGCAAGGCACAGACTGTTCCACCCCCTGTCCTTTGGGCACCTGGGGCTCTGGTTGCAACGAAACCTGCCAGTGTGCCAACGGTGCCCGCTGTAGCCCCATCAGTGGGAAGTGTTCCTGTGCCGCCGGCTGGCGAGGTAGCAGATGCCAGGAGCCCTGCCCGGTAAGTCACCCTGAGGAAGGCCACTTCCTTCTCCGGCACCTCTTGCAGGAACCAAGAGGTGGGGCACAATTTGGGGTCCACCTGGAGCTGTACCATCCATCCTGCCAACAAGCCCCCCACTGCGTCCACTGAGCCCCCCACCCCGTTAAGCAAGGTTTCTCCTCCCTCTCTTACCTTCTATTCCCAGAGCGGGCTTTATGATGTGGGCTGCAGCCGAAAATGCGCCTGCCAAAATGCCGAGGGCTGCGACCCAGTTACCGGCCAGTGCTCCTGCCTCCCTGGGTGGACAGGTGAGTGGGGAGGTGGACAGGTGTGTTGGATGGAGACCAGCCAGGCCAAGGAGCCCCCCCCAATCAAAGCTGAACCATCTCTACCACCCGCACCCACAGGTCCTCGCTGCAGCCAGCCATGCGCCGAAGGCCGGTGGGGACGAGATTGCAGCCAATTATGCTCATGCAAGAATGGTGCCACCTGTGCGCCCACGGACGGCGCATGCGACTGCACCCCCGGTTTCCGTGGCCCCAACTGCCAGCGCCGTAAGTTGACCACCTCCCAGACTTTAGGGAGAACCCAGACCCTCCAATGTGTTGGTCCCTCTTCTCCTTCCTGGGTTGAAGGCTCCAGCAAAGGTCCTGGACCCATTTGTCCTCGAACCATGCCCCATGCTCTGGAGGGCTAGATCCGCACTGGTACTGCCTGTCCCAGTAACCTCTCGGTCCTCCTTCCTCTGCAGCGTGCCAGCCGGGACGCTATGGCAAAAAGTGCTCCATGGCCTGCCAATGTGCCAACCACTCCATATGCAACCCCATGGACGGATCCTGCGACTGCTCACCCGGCTGGACAGGCAGCGACTGTACAAAGCGTGAGTCGCCCACCAAGGGCGGGTGGGTGGCAGGCAGAATTCTGGGGTGGGTGCCAATTCTGGGCCCCCGCCTCTCCCAGATGAGACCTCCTCAATGGGACCTGTGTCTGCAAGGACGGTGGGGGAACATGTGGCTGGTCTCTCCACAGGATGCCCAGATGCCTTCTTCGGAGGGAACTGCGCCCACCCCTGCCTGTGTCAGGATGGGGCACACTGCGACCCAATCACAGGAAAGTGCTTATGCCCCACTGGTTACACTGGGGCCCACTGCGAAACCAGTAAGTGCTGGGTGATGTCCCTTGTGGTCCCAGACACCCTTCCAAGTGGTGGATGGGTGGATGGCTCAGAGTCCTGAGCTCTCTGGGGCACCAGTTGGGTTGGGCAATCCCCTTCTCTGGAGTCCGTTATGGGTTCCCAGGGTCTGGCCAGAGCACCTCATAGTGTGGGGCCAGGCACACACTGCAGGGTGTGTCGGGGCACGTGGGCATCAAATTCCAAATTTGCTGACTCTGCCTACACCTTGCAGGGGTCCTGAGTAGCAGAACTCAGGGTTCCTCTTTTTTCCTCCTGATGGGCAGGGATCCCCCAATACCCACACACGATTGTGCCCGCCCCACCCCCTGGCACCACCTCCCTGGGCGCTGTGATTGGTATCGTTGTCCTGACCGTCCTTGTGGTGATACTGTTGGTGCTATTCCTCTACTACCGGCATTGGCAGAAGGACAAGGAGAATCGGCACCTGACTGTGGCCTACACTGCAGGGCGGACGGACAGCTTAGAGTATGCTGTGCCAGGTAAGAGTGCCTCTTGTGGATGCACCCACCCAGTGGCATAACCAGCCATCTTGGAACCCAGGGCAGAGTTAAAAATTACACCCCCCCCTTTTATATCACACCAGCCTGTTCTTTAAATGGTGCCTCTGTCTGTCTGTCTGGTCTGTCTGTCTGTCATATATATGGTTGATGATGATGTCAATCTAGACCTGCCTCCCTGCTACACCCACTACTACTCCAACCCAAGCTACCACACACTGTCGCCCTGCACCCCGAGTCTGCCTGTTCCGGCTGTCCCGGAACAGCCCAGCTCCGGCAAGGTAAGGGACCTCCCAACCTCGAGTCTGGTGGTGCACCCTTGGGTGGCAAACGTTTCTCTGCCCAGGGGTCTCAGTATTGTCCCCAGAGATCTCGGTGGAGGGGATGCTCTCCTTATGAATGATACCATCTCTCCTTAGCTGCCCAGTGGACAACTCTTCTCTGGCCCCAAAAGTCTGGACCGGGACTGGCCAGGGACGTTCGGGGGGCCAGATTGCAACGCCACCCTGCCTGCTGACTGGAAGCACCATGGGGGTCAAGGTAAAGCAAGGGGTGCCCTCCCTGGGGAGCACTGGTGCTGTGTTTGGCCAATAGGGTGCAGCCTCACCTGTGGCAGACCTAAGACCCTCACCCCAGACTGCAGCCACGTGAACCTTCTATGATGTTGTCCCCAAATCCCATGTCCGCAGGTGGAGGCCAGATGGACAGGAGCTACAGCTACACCAACGGCCTGGGACACTACCAGAGGAAAGGTAATGTAGCCCTCGGGAGCCCCTAATTGGGTTACGGGTGGGGGGACACACAGTTGACCTTGCCTTGTCAGGCCCCACAGCTGCTACCACTTCCTTGGCACTTGATCCATCCCACTTCATGGGCTCCTGTCCCTGTGCCCCTTTCTCTTGCCAGTCCCCTGCCCACCTTTGAGGGAGGAGGCCTGCCCTATATGCTCGTATTTGGGCAATCAGGGGCACCCCCAGGATGGCAATCCGTGGCCTCCCTCTTCCTCTTGGGGGGAAACATGGCCCTCTTACCCATTACGCAGAAACCGGAAACGAGGCGTTCATTAGTGATACCTTTTAACGAGTTTTGCTAATTACTGTAAGGCACAAATGGCCGAGAGGCTGAAAGAGGGAGAAATTCAAGTACTACAAGAGGATTTGAGACCCAAGAGATTCAAAATATAGGACAGATGTAAGCTTGTCTCCCTCCAAGACTGACTGCTCCAACCCCCTCTAGCTATGCCCCTGGCACCGACAATGCTGTGTGTTAGGCCATGCGTTGAGATGCCTGGCTCGGTGCCAGGCACAGCCACCATAGGCTGGCCAGTGTGCCCCAATGCCTGCCTCCCCCCACCAACCAGCCCCTCTCCTCCATCTTCCTGCAGGCCGTGTCCCTGAAGAGTCGCTGTGCCGTAGCGACAGTTCCATGAGCAGCGAGAACCCCTACGCCACCATCAAGGACCTACCCGTCCTGGCCGGTAAGCCCGCCGAGGCCAGCTACATGGAGATGAAGTCCCCTGTGATGAGGGAGCTGTCCTATGCAGAGATTGGCCTCTTTGAGGGGTCTGCCCAGGTCCCCCAGGAGGAGCACGAAGGTACCCACTTGGGGATGGGTGGGCAAGGCTGAGTACCCCCTCAAGCCATAGGAGCTAGCCCTAAGTGTGGCTGATAGCCATGGGCAAGCCACCACTGGAGAACGTTGTGGCCATATGTGTGGCATTCTTTTGGGGTTCTTCTGTTGCCCCAGCCTGGCTTGGAGGGGGGATTCCAGATTCTGCCAGCCAGAGGGAAGTATTCAGCCCCCCCCCCGTCTCTTTTCCAGGGGGCAGTGTGACCGGGGCAGAGGCACCTGCGGCCCCTCCACCCAACCACTATGACTCCCCCAAGAACAGCCACATCCCTTCCCACTACGACGTGCCGCCTGTGCGCCACTACCCCCCCTCGCCTCCGCTCCGCAGGCAGGACCGGTGAGGCTTGGAGGAAGGACTGCAACTTCCCTGCTCTTCGGGTGACCAAGGATGCAAGGTGCAAGGACGGATGAGGGCCTGGCCCTTCCTTTTGGCCAGTGACGGCCACCCTTGGGGCTTGATCTCACTGGGTAAACTATGGCCATGAGTCTCCCAAAGGCTGGAGGACGTATAGGGGTCTTCTCAGGGACCCTCCAAACCAGGCGCACTCTCAGATCAACAACGGCTTCTTAAAGGCAGCCCCCACCCCGGCACAAGGAAGAGTGGTAAGTTGTGCCTCCCATCAAAGTGGGGCTGCAGGAGTTCAAGTAGCAGGCAGTTCCACCAGCTGGCATGACTTTTTGAGTTCAAGCTGCACATCAGTGCGTTTCATACGAGTAAAGATTTGTGTTGTGGTTCCGGAGTCTCTGGTCTCACTTGGGGAAAGGGGGGCTCCAGGCAAGTCTTCCCTATAAAGGGAACGTCCCCTTTGGGGCTAATTGTCCTTCCCCGGCTGCCCTGCTGAAATTTGGCCATTGAGAGCAGGGTGACACCCCAAGGTGCTGGTCCAAATCAGGTGGCGCCAAGACCCGGTGATGCAGTGCCCACCCTCAGAGGCAGGGCTTCCCGCTAGAGTAGCAATAGTTTGTTAAATGGGACTGGTCCCTACTGGCGCCAAGAGCAAGGGGGCAGATGCCGTTGGGGGTGGAGGTCAGCGGTGGGACCTGGCCAGGCCCATCCTCTTCCAGCAGCTGGTCTGTGTCCGTGTCCGACGCGGCTGGTTCTCCGGATCCCCTGCGGGGCTTATTCTCTGGGCTGTGAAAAAACGATACGGCCCGGAAAGTGCTGCTCATCTCCTCCTCGATGCTCTCCAGGATCTGGACGAACGAGGGTCGCAGCCGGGGGTTCTGCTCCCAGCACCAGGACATCAGCTCACACCTAGAGGAGGAGGTCTGAGGTCAAGCAGAGAGACCCAGTGGGTGGGGGCAATCATGTGCCGGGTGGGGGGAAATACTCACAGCTTTGGGGGACAGTCGTCTGGCTTCTCCAGCACCCCGTTGTCCATCACGAAGTGGAGCACCTGCTCGTTGGACATGCCCTGGTAGGGCTGCTCGGCCAGCGTCGCGATCTCCCACAACACCACTCCAAAGGACCTGCAAGGTGGAGGGGGCACTGATCTACTAGCAGTGGTGCCACTCCTGCATGTGCGGGCATGCACCCAGACTCCCCCCACAGTGCCCAGACTTCCTCCCCAGTGCCCTTCAGGTTCATACCAGACATCCGAGTGTGTGTTGAAGATCCCATCCTTCAGGGCCTCAGGGGACATCCAGCGGACAGGCAGAAGACCCTTCCCCCCTTTGCGGTAGTAGTCAGTCTCATAGATATCCCGGGTCATGCCAAAATCTGGCCGGAGAAGAGACAAAGGATCACTGCCTTTTTCTGGCCCCTTTTTCTGGCCTCAGTGAGTGAGACCCACTGGGGGACCATCCTCTCCCACTACTCATCTGTAGGAGCACCCATGGGACCCACTGGCCCAGCCCTGGGCTACCACGGTAGACAGCCTGGCAGGAATTCCCAGGAGCCTTCATAGCCTCTGGACCTCCTAAGCTGGAGAATGATCTGGCCCAGGGGCTCGATCCTGCCAAGAATATGTGCTCTGGTTAGCCTCAAGTGACCAGCCAGGTTTCCTCGGCCCACCTCCGATCTTTACGGTGAAGTCCTCCGACACCATACAGTTGCGGGCAGCCAGATCCCGGTGGACGAACTTCTTGGCGTTCAGGTAGGCCATACCATCGGCGATCTCGCCAGCCATCTGGATCATGGCCCGTAGCGACGGGGGAGGCAGCCCAGGGTTGTTCTGGGCAGAGGACAGAGAGGAAGGGGGTTTTGACTGGGTGTGACAACACTGTTCTAGGTGCTTGCTTTGCTGAATCTTCTATCAAGGGTTCTGAATTATCATCTGGGATTATGCGCACCGAGCACATCCCTGCCACACCAGCCTTGCCGTGCGCACTGACACCCACCTCTGCCTCAGGCCTGAGCGACCGCAGGTAGCTCTTCAGGTCTCCCCTTGTCATCAGCTCCATAATGACAAGGGCGGGTTGGCCCAGCGAGACCACACCGAGGAGGCGCACCTGAGAACAGTAGGCCAGACAAAGCAAAAGGTCACCATCTGGTGTGGCACAAGTCCAACGCCAACCCTGCATGGTAGGCTGGGAGGCTGACCTTGCAGGGAGGAAGACAAAAGCAAGGACAGGCAGGAACTGGGGGTTTTCTTCTCCATAGACAGGCCAATGTCCACAAACCCCTCTGCATGCAGCCCCTTCCTTGCCCCCCGCAAGCCCCTCACCACATGGTGGCAGCGGAAGGCCTTCATGACAGAGGCCTCGTTCAGGAACTCGATCCGCTCCCGCATGGTGGCCAGTTCGTTGACGGTCTTCAGGGCCACCCGGATCTCCTTGCCCTCCTGTTCGAGATCCTGGGCGAGCCCCTCGTAGACCATCCCAAAAGAGCCCTGGCCCAGCTCGCGCAGCACCGTAATCCGTTCCCGCGGCACCTCCCACTCATCCGGGATGTACACTGGCAAAGGAAGCCAACCAAGAGAGTCTGACCTCTGGGGGGGTCAAAGGGTGGGTTAGGGGGTGACTGGGGGTGTACCATAGAGTAGGTGGGGTGGGGACCCATGCAAGCCCCACAGAAGCCATGGAGTGGGACAGGGGGCTCAGACCATTAAGGAACCAGGATGCCCTCTTCCAAAGCAGGCTCCCAGTTACAGCAGCAGCTGTGATGTCCACCCTGTGTGACGCCCCCCTGTGTGATGCCCACCCTATGTGATGCCCACCCTATGTGATGCCCACCCTGTGTGATGCCCACTCAGGATCACATCTCATACTCACTGTTTGAAGTCCGGAAGTATTCGGGGTTGACAGAGGCATACAGTGTGCCGCTGGGATAACCCTCGGTGCTTCTAGAAGGGAGGCAGGGGGAGGGGGAGGGTCAGCCACAGCACCAGTTGGGTTGATCACCCCAAACTGGGCAGTCCGAGCCTAAGACACATGGCAACTATGTACCCTGGATGCAGCCCAGTTTGTGGGATCACTGGTGACAAAATATATGGGTGCCCCAGTGTGTGGTCGGGATGGGAGACAGTTCACCTTTTTTTGTTGTAGACATAGACGAAGATGGCCAGGCAGGTCACCAGCACCACCAGGACGACGGGCATCAATGTCAGGAGCACGTAGACATTGCCAGGCTCCTCTTCCTCTACTTGGGAGGGGTTGTGGGTGTCCGGGGGCAGGAGGAAAAGGAGGTGCCCATCAGCACACAGACATGGTGGCACATGGTGGGCACATGGTGGCATGTGCCCATCAGCACACAGACATCCCCCTTCTCACCTGACCACAAGATGGCACTTCTGAGCTCCAAACTGTCCCCACTGCCCCCGTCCTTTTGAGTGCCACTCTAAGGTGGCACTGCCTAGAAGTGCTACCCATTGCCCATGTTCTCAGCTGTCTCTTACCCCTTGACGCCAGGAGGGGGGAACCGCCCAGAGCACTTGCCTGACACTCTTCCAGGGACACCTGCCGAGCACCTACCTGGCCCCATAACGTAGAATTTGATGAGCCCGGTCCACGACCCGTTCCCCGCCAGAGACGTGGCACGCACCTTGGCGGAGTAGTTCCCTGGCTGGAGGAGTGCAAGGTGGAAACCTCCGTACCGGAAGTAGCGGTGGCGGGAGACGCACACCACCGTGGTGACCTGCGTGAGACGGAGGAGGTTAAGGGTTCGCATGTACCACTCACCCCCATAGCCTGCATCAGAGTGGGGGCAGGAGGTGTGGGGGCACACCCCATGAGTCGGTCCCTCACCTCACTTTCCCGGCTGTACTTGATCTCATACTTCAGGATGAGGCCATTGGGGTTCTGGGGTTCCTTCCAGCGAAGAAGGATGCTGTTTTTGCCGACAGATTCCCACGTTATGTTGCCTGGGATGTTGTCTGCTTGAGCTGGTTGGGGGCACAGACAGGTGGATCATAAGGGGGGGGGCAAACCCTGACCTGCTGGGGCTACCACAAGGCAGACCCTGCGCCCCACACTGAGCCAGTTATGGCCAGTCCCCACCATACATGACTTGGCTACACCGGTCAGCTGTTCCACCCTGAACTTACGTTCCGGCATCGTCCTGGCTGACACAAACGTGGCGGCACTGCAACCCACGGTCTGTGCGGCATGGTTGCAGGCGTGGATGTCGATCCGGTACTCGGTGAAGTGCCGCAGGTTGCCGATGGCCGTCCGGTCCCGCACCACCTTGTCCTCCAGGATGCGGAATTCTGGCTTGGCCTTGGTGGTTCCGGTGCGGTTCGGGGTGGACGTGTTGCTCAGCATCTCGGGGACAGGGATGGGGCCGGCGGTGCCCGATGCGAGGGTATCTCTCCGTTTTTTGGGGATCCTGGAATGGGGCAGGGAAGAGGCCCAGGAGGAGGGGGGAGAGGCAGAAACAAGGGTGGCTGCAACCTTTCTAGGGGGAGTTATGTGCAGAGAATCATCTGCTACCCCTGGGGGAACTCCAGGAGTTAAAGGCTTGGGATTGGAGGGGGCAGTGAGCGCCTAGTGGGCAGAGCTGGACAAGTCCATGGAGCTGTTGATTAATTAATTAATATTGATTGATTCATTCATTTACCTGTAGGAGAGCTTGTTCACTGAGGTTACTTTCCAGGGGGGTCTGGGGAAAGGGGGGTGAAAAGAAAGGTTAAAGGTCACTCACTACCTTGCCCTCTTGGCTGCCAATCTTGGGGGGGGGGGGGAGGACACTGCTTTCATCCCAGATCCCGACACTGGTTCTTCCTTGATCTCCGCCAGCTATAAAGAGGACTGCCCCCCACCAACCTGCTACCCCTCACTGGCATCCCTTTCCTCACCTGGCGATGGTGATGGCGTTGCGTAGGAAGTTCTCAAACTTCTTCAGGAAGGAGTCCGTCTCAGCCCCCCAATGGCTCTGCCCAACAGGGCTGTGGCAAGGGCAGCACTGCTCGTCCTCCGCACCCCCTCTGCCCTCGTCGTCCGTGTCAAAGCGGGTGTCTGCACTGCTGGTGGGCAGCCGCAAGCCTGCACAGAAAGGTGGAGAGATGCTCGAACAGGTTGCTGTGCCAAGGTGGTCCCAATCCCCAACCCGCAACCAGCAGCGTGGCCGTCTCACCCTTATGGCAGTAGTCGTTGACAAAGAGCTCCTCGTCCTCGGCCAGCTGCTGCCACAGGACCAGGTAGTAGGCGATGTTGCCGTTCGGCTGTGTGGGGGGCTTCCAGCGCACAATCAGGTGGGACGAAGAGTTGGACATGGAGATAACGTCCCGCGGCACTGTCGGGGCTAGACGGTTCGGGGGCAATAAGTTGATTCTGTCACCCCCCTGGGTGCATCACATGGTGCAGACCGCACTCCCCGCACCCCCAGAGTGATGCCCCTAAGTTGGACTCACCCACCAGGTGGTCTTTGATCATCTGACGCACTCGGGTGACACACTGATGTATCTGGTGCACTGGGGGGTTCTGCCCCCCACCAAGGCTGCCAGGTTTCCCAGTGGAGGAGTAGGACCCCAAACTAGTTGGGGCCCCCTGAACCCGATCCAGGGGGCTTGCCACACCAACCAGAATTAACTCTGGTTAATTGCTCAATTCTACCCCAAGATGGATGGGTGATGATGGGTGCCGCTCCAGCTAGAGGTGGACACAGAGGGTGCCTCCCTCTCTTACCTGCGGGCATGGTGCGAATATAGACCACCTCACTCTGCGCACCATAGTTGCGCCCTTCCTCAGCGGTGGTGAGGGTGATGGCCCGCACAAAGATGGCATACTGGGTCCAGGGCTTCAGGTTCTGCAGCACCACCCCCGGATCCTGGTCGTTGTGTAGGGAGAGCTCCACGTCCACTACGTTCCAGCTGTTGGCCCCACAAGCATCCTGGCCCACGTACTCCGTCACATTCTGGAAGGGCCTGGAGAGAGGGAGAGAGACCCCTTGAACTGCAATCCTGACGCCACTTTGGCATCACCCTTGAAGTATGAACCCCTAACCTTTGGGCATTTGGTGCCCAATTTTAGGGTCCCTGCTACATCAGGGGGATCCATCACCCCCAGGCTTAAGAACTTACGATTCCTTATAGTAGACGATGAAGCTAAGGAGGTCGCGGTACTCCGGGGGTTGATACCGTTCCCACTTCAGGACAATGCGGTCCGACTCGGTGGTATTGGACACAAAGCGTAGGGTCTGAGTCTTACCTGAAATGGGGGGAAATTTTAGACCGAGCCATCGAAGCCCCATAAATGATCTCTTCCCCCTGGGTACTCACAGGAGGCTCTGTCCCCATTCGTCCGGGGGTTGATCTCGGCCTTGTTCTGCCGACCCTTGGTGCCGGTGATCTCCTCCATGCGGTAGATCTCAGAGAGGCAGAGCCGGGGGTTGAAGGCAAAGTACATCTTGCCTACGGGGATGGCTAGACGGTGGTGGCCCCAATCCCAGAGTTGTTGCAGGTTCTGGTTATCCAGTACATACAGTGTGTAATTCCTGGGGATACAGGAATGGTGAGAATAGGGTCGGTTTGTTGGGGGGGGGGGGTTGCGAAAACAAGGGTCCAGAGGGGGCACCCTTGGGGGTGCGAATTTCAGATACCTGTGCACCGGCGTTGTGCCGATGTGCACCCCACCCCAAAAAAGTGCTTCTCCACTCCAGGAACGTTCCCCCCAGGACGACAACCTCTACGCACCCGTCCACCATGGAGTCCCCTCGGATCAGCTTCAGATTCTTGAAGAAGGACAGGGAGATGAGGGCGAAGGAGTGTTTGATCTTCAGGAAGCCCGTGATGGTCTCGATGAGTCCCAGGCTCCCCTGAAGCTCCGCCGGCAGGTTGTCTGCAAGGGACCCATAGTTGTCTGTACCCATAGCCAAGTGCCGAGCCTGGAATTCTGGGGGTCTCTGGAGGGGGACCCCACAAACTCTACCACCCCAACCCTCCTCGAGACTTACCACCCCGTCGGATGTTCAGAATCAGGTTCCCCTCGAGGAAGGTACAGCCAGCCAGATCCTTGGCTGCCTGTAGGGAGTCCACTGTCTTGGTGCCCACCTTGCACTCCTTGGGGCAGAGACCTTCACACTTATGGCAAACTATGCTGGAGGGAGAACACAAGTATTACGGCCTATAGTGGGGATAACAGGTTGGCAGGATAGGACTACTTAGTGGAGAAAGCACCCACTTAGTGGCACTCCCAGCCCTGGCATAGCCTGCCAACCCCTCGACATCCTGCCAACTTCAGGTCCAAGATGGAAGGCCTGCCCCACCATACCTGCTCTCGTTCCGCTGGTACCCCGAGGGACACTCCGGAAGACACTGCTTCTGATGGATGACAAACTGGAACGATTCCCTGGAGTTCTCCGACACCTTGCGCAGGCTGGCGCAGTGCTCGGCCGTCACACAGCGCCACCCTTCGTACTCATAGGTGCGGCCTGGGCAGGCACGCAAGCATAGCCCGTTGAAGTAGAAATGGCGGCAGGCCACACAGGCCCGGTTGTCTCCGGGACGGCTGCAGCTACCCAAACACTCGGGGTGACAGCACTCCCCGGAGTTGGTGCAGGCGGCATGAGGGGTCGGGCATCGGCACACTATGGGAGGGAGAACAGCATGGTAAGGAAGGGGTGATGATGGAGGTCTTGGGTACGACCAAGAGAGGGAAACATAGATCATCCTTGGTCCTAGGATGCGGTCGTGACCTGTGGCTGTGTTGGCACCCCAATGCACAGCCGTTCCTACTGCAGGCAGTGGGTTGGATTAGATGACCTTTTAGGTCCCTTCCCACTCAATGAGTCTACTCAGTGAGTGCCATAAATACATTTAATGCCTATACATGTCCTATACATGTCCTATTTTACACAAAGGTTTGACTCAAAACGGAATGGCCACTGCAAATTAATTTTAAAAACTGCTTTTCTACTATTGTAGAGTGATTGGCATGTAAGCAATCGTTCCATTCTTCAACTCAGGCTGCAATCCTAACCACACCTTCCTGGGTGTAAGTACTATTGAACACAATGGGATTTACTTTTGAGTAAACGTGCTTAGGATTGCAGTGTTAGCCAGGCAATGGCTTGGCATTTTTTTATGGTTAGAAATGCAGAAATTGGTTATTTTTAGGATGTAATCCTACAGACACTTTCCTGGGAGTAAGACCCGTTGAACACAATGAGCACAAATCTACTCAAAAGTAAGCCCCATTGTATTCAATGGGTCTTACTCCCAGGAAAGTGTCTTTAGGATTGCAGCCTATGTGGCTTACTTTTGAGCAGGACATGGTCAGGATTGTGCTCTTAGAGTGAAATCCTAAGCATGTCTACACAGAAGTAAGTCCCATAGTTCTCAATACTACTTACTCCCAGGAAAGTGTGGTTGGGATTGCAGCCTTAGTTAGCGATCAGTTATATATGCAAGTTTTTTGCATTTCTAACTGCTGGCTGCATCTCTACAACAGTAAGAAAAGCTGTTTTTAAAACAATTCTTTAATTTTTTTAAACTGCTTTTATTCAACACATTTTTTGGTATCATCTTCTGCAGATATTGAGGCACAACCTTATTAGGTTGAGTGAAGGAACAAAAACCTGGAAGTGGGCTTTTAAATTTATTTTTCTACTGACTTTTTTATTCACTGATTTTTTTATCCACGGAACATAATTCTGCTGCCGTTGCTGCCCATCCAACACCAGATCGGGAGGGGGGGCAACTGTCCACCACCCACAGGATAGCCCGAGGAGGAGGAGGAGGCATCACAGCACCAGGCGATAAAGATCGGATTGTTTGCAGTGTATATTTCATTAACGGGTCCCTTGTTGACACCAAACAGTCCCAGGAGGGAGGGATTGGCAAACATTTATGAGAGTCTCGCATGGTGGGGGGGGGGGCAGCTTCAAAGGACACAGGGATTCCCCCCCTCAAGGGACAACATTAAGGAGATCCAATGCCAGGGGTGGCATTGAGCCAATTAGGCAAATTTTTCCCAGTTGGGCCCCGATCCTAACGGCCAAAATATGCTCGCATCCATTGAACACCATGCAGTTTTTTGGCACATATTTGGAGCTGAATGCCTCCTTTACCAAGATTTTCACCATGTTGGCCTCTAGTGCCAAGCTCAGCTTAATACCAGCTTGGCACCTGGGAAACTGACCCCCCCCCCAGTCATGCCCAAAGACGGACCTTTCTGGCAGCTACTGGATGTCCAACAGCGGTACTCCATGTGGCCGGAGGTGCCCTCAGGGGTCTGTGCACAGGGCTCCTCGCCAACACGTAGGATGCCCGGGCATACATCGGCGCATTCCTCGGGGGGTTTGTTGTGCAGGATGAGGTTGTGCTCATGTGCTTGTGGCTGGTGCTGCAGGAGCGCCCAGTCGACGGTGGCGATGTGGCAGAGCTCTTGGTTGCGCTCCAGGCGCACCGAGCCGTTTAGCACGTGGCTCAGGGCGCCCAGGCCCAACTCGCGGAGGTGCGGCATCTCGAAGACCACCAGGGCGAAGCTGAAGAAGAGGCGTGAGCCACGGATGACGGCCAGGTTGGGGAAGAGGCTGCTCAGGCTCTCCAAGCCGTAGACACGGAAGAGCAGCAGATATTCGGTGACCATCACCAGTTGCGGGAAGCTGAGACCGCGGAAGTCCTCGCTGGTGCTGGTGAACATCAGTAGGATCTGCAGACTGCCCTCCACCACCGTGCAGTTCTCCAGCTGCTGCAGTTGCGAGGCGTCCACCCGGATGTCCAGGCTCTCGCAGACTGTACGGGAAGAGAGTCACCGGGCAGTTTGGGCACTGCTTAATGGGTTTGCAAAGGCACCACCTCCCCAGTTTACCAGCTGTACTGGGATCCAGTGGGACAGGGTGACCAGATGCCAAACCCCAAATACGAATCCAACGACATATGACATGATGATGTACTGCACACCATGGCGAAGTTCAAAAATGAAGCCAAAATGTAGGACCGGAGGCTAAAAATCCGGACAACTCCGGGTTTTTCCGCTCATATGGTCACCCTATGCTGGGAAGATCAGATCTTCAGGATTAGACGTGCCAACACCTGTCTCCCCATCACACGTGGAAGACACCTGTGTCCGGCGGCAGAGAACCCGACGGGACGGGCACCCCCTTTTGTTGGCAACCCTCAGACCCCACTGGGAGAGATTCCCCCATCCCTCCGATGCTGTCTGCCATTTGGGTAGAGAAGCTTGGGGGGCAGACCCCCCCCTGAAGCCCAAACACAGGAGGCACGTGTGGGGAGCGGACAGGGAAAAAAGCCACCGGAGAGCAGCTGTTTCAACAGAACCAACTATCCCCATCACCTGTTCCCTGGCTCTGTGTTTGCTGAGCTAACAAGGTGCATCAACAAGGCGTGGGAAGCAGCGCGTGTTCCGAGGGGAAAAGGAGATGCGCTTTGTACATGCTCAGAAACACCGGTGTCGGCTGCAAAAAACTGTGCAGTGGCTGCAGAGGCTGAAAATTGAGGCTGGGGTGGAGGATCAGCCCGTTTTTCTAGGTGAAGGTAGTACCCTGGGGATGAACACTGAACTCTCTCGTGGCACTGCCCGGTTGAAACCCAACACCAAAGTATCCAAGAGGCCTCCAGTGCAGTTTACTGTAAACATCTTAGGACCAAACCTTGTCAACCTGCACGCGCCAACGGTACAACTGGGACGTGTTGGGGGGTCAGAAGAAAGCAAGTGGGGGTCAATAGGTGGCCTAGACCCTTCTCAGGCAACCAGGTGCCCAAAGGATGGGAGTTGTGGCTTCAACGGGGGGTGGGCAGATCTCCTGGGTTCACCAGGTCACCCCTAAACCTCAAAGGGTGACAGATCTGCATTGCCTCTGTGGCATCTCAGGGGTTAAGAGGAGAACCTCAAAAGCAAGGGGCCAAGGCAGAGATGGGTATCTAGCCAAGGGATGTCCTTGGTACCTCAACCCCATGGAGGGCAGAGTCCCCATTCCAGATAGCACCCCAAAATCAGCTCATGGTGGGCCTGGGCACTGCCTCTAAAGGAGCATATCAAGGATAACTGGAATTGGGCACCCAGGTGGACACCCAGATGCCCTCCCGAAGGGGTTACAGGGAAACTCTGTTCTTGCTGTAACGTGCCCACCTCGAATCTGGGTCCACCACTCCCAAGAAGACTGCCAGAGTGCCAGGCCATTCCTGAAAGGGCACAACTGGAAAGGGACATCCAGAAAGTTGTGCCAGCTGGGCACCCATCACCCTTCAAGGTCATCACAACTGGGTCCCCCTACCCCTGTATCCCATTGGCCGGGCAGGATACATTTTGGTGGGGATTGCAACAGCTAGGACTTACTTTCTGGCGTGACCGGCTGAGGGTTCAACCAGAAGAAGATGAATAGCAAGACCACCTGGAAAGGGAGGGAGATGGTGGCAGTGGAGACCACCCTCTTCACCCTCAGCTCCATGGTCCACGAGCAGCCAGGGTCCCACCGGTCCAGGCCCTCCAGAGGCCAGCTTGGGGTGCCCTTCAGGATCTCGTCTTCATCACCTCTTCCTGGGCTGCCAACACCTGCCTAGTCCAGGTCTGCACCTGTCTCAGCGATGCCCATCCTTCTGTACGTGCAGGAGACGGAGTGGCAACGTCCTCTGCGTGAGAGTGCCAGGTGTATCTGGAACCAGGGTGGAGCCGGAGGGCTCCCCCCTTCCTCGGGGTGGTCAGCAGCACCCACGGGTGGGGCACCGCTTGGCCTGACCAACTCGGGAGACAGGGCTGGACCGGTTCCAACCCCGGTTCGCAGTGGTTATATCCAAAATATTTATCCTGAAAACTGTAGCAAGATGGGGTCAGAAGGAGGAAGCGATCGGCAATCTTGTTTGGGAAATAAGGACGAGGGGATGGGGCACACGGTATCCACAGAAGCAAGAACCAGACCCTCTTGGGGGGCTCTTGGAGGGAGATCTCCATCCTTGGAGAACCAGGATGGTGTAGTGGTTGGAGTTGCACCAAGTCCTGGGAGATCTAGGTTCAAATCCCTCCTTCAGCCATGAAGCTTCTTGGGTGACCTTGGGCCAGTCACTCACTCTAACCTACCTCGCAGGGTTGTTGTGAGGACAAAAGAACTTGTAATCCACCCTGGGCATTTGCTTTGGGGTATAAATCCCTTAAATAAATTAAAGGTTCCCACTAGGGAGGAAGCCCCCCACCTTTCAAGGTCAACTTGATGGCCACCTTCTGAAGGGGGGGGCGCACTCCGACCACCCTCCCTTCCTTTGATGCTGGGCAGTGCCAGCATCACATATGCCCAGCATCGATGGTGATGCACCAGCAGCCTGACCGTCTGGATGGCACCCTGCCAGTCCACGCATGGGTGGGTTGGTTGAACTCCTTGACCCAAGAGCATCCTTTGCGGGCATCATGGTTTGGATGATGAAGCGCCCAGCCTTTTTCTGTCTCTTTCTCTCCTTGGCATAAAAACCTGGGTGGGGGTCTGGGTGGGAGTCTATTCATGGTGTGGGGCTGGAGGTCAAAGCTGGTCCAGCCCCAGATATTGAAAAGGCATCCAAAGCTGGACTTTGTCGCCACCTGATGGCCAACAGCAGTGCCCACAGGTCTGGGTGGCACCCCGACAAACGTGTATAGAAAGAGAAAGGGGATCTCCAATATGGAGCCATGGAGGGATCCTTGCTTCAGGTCCTGATCCATCCAGCCAGAACATCCACATCTGGCGCAACCGGCGCAACATCAGCCGTACCATTACAACATGCGCCACTTATGGCTGGACCTCAAACTGCGCAAGGAGGACATTTGTGGGTTGGCTGAAAGTGATTTTAATTTGTTCTGAGTGCCCTCCGAGGAAGTTCAGGCGCGAAAATGTACCCAGGCATTGGCACTAGGGTGGCACCGAAACCACTGATCTTGCCCGATGGGCTGAACACTGCACATTTTTGGAAGGCCATCAGGACAGGGACACTTGTGCTCTCAGGCTCAGTCTGGAAGCACCCTGGGGTGGGGGCCTTCCTCTCTGCTTGGCTCAGTCTGACCTCTCTCCCTCTCCAAGGCACTTCCCGTCATTGTCGCTACATGTCTACATGACAGGAGCAGCGTACGTCCCCCGTTCCCCCCGTGGAAGGAGGATGGGTGCGCCGTGTCTGGTGAGCATGACCTCCACCACTGCCGCTTCCATCAGTGACCCGCAACATAGTATTTTTAGTCAATGCGCAAAAAAGAGGACGACGGCAAGACTTGCAAAGTTTATTCCTTCGTTTTCAAAAGGGAAACTGAGTCAGGCACCTGCCGGTGGTCCCAGGGAAGGGTTGGCGGCTTCTGATTCCCTTGGAGACTAGCCAAAGCCCCCCCTTCCCCAAAAAGGAACAGCCTTGTTAAAAGATGAGACCTGGCATGAGTCAAAGCTGGCATGCAATGGGTAGGGTTTGGAGGGGGGGTTCTGTACAACACCCACCCACCCCGTGGGCATCACACACTGAAAGCACCCCTGCAATGTCCTGTGGTCCTGGTTGCGGCATCTGGTGGGCCACTAAAAGACACAGATGGGCTGTGGAGCTGATCTGGGGCTCTTCTTAAGTCCACAAGTGCAGATCGGGGCCACCCATCCTTTGTGGGGGGCACCACTGAACGCCACTTGCCCCATCCCACTCAGGAGCAGCTGCTTCTCCTACGGAGCAGAGCTGGGGGGCTGTGATGGCTCTCCTCCTCTTGGTCACTTTCGCAGCCGCGCTGGGAGAGAAGTCCAAGTGAGTATAGGGAGACTGGCCGAGCTCCCCCACAGACAGAGTTCCCCTACCCCCCCATCTTAGGCACCCACGTAAGGCACCCACCAGGTTTTCCTCCTCCTCCTTCTTTTTCAGGTGGCACAGGAGCCGCATCCGGCACAGGCGGGTACAGGCTGACACCATGTTGTAGGAGAGCTGGAAGGGGAGACCCCAAGAGTGTGTTGAAGGTGCTGCATGCATGTGCCCCTATGCGCAGGCCATGCTCTCCCCCCCCCAGCCCTCTCCAGTGCCAGATCTGCATCCCTTCCTGCAGTTTACCCTCCATTTCCGTCGAGCGTTGAACCTGCGGAAGTTCTTCATGTTGATGGAGGAGCGGCTCCGGTTGGCAGCCTGCTTACGGCTCAGGGGCTGTGGGGAGAGGTTCCCCCTATGATCAGAAGGGTGCTTTCCAGCCCACATCAGGGACACCCCACATGAGATGCTTGAGAGGGGTGCGCTGTGGTACCAGATGCTACCCAGGCCATCAACGAGGCTGCCTCGGTTTACCCATGGCAGGAGTCTATGTGCCCAATTTCACCTGCGGGTCAGTGCGGGTGCCCACCCTGCAGGAGTGTGGTGCAGCCTCCCCCTCTTACCTTGATCCACGGGTGGATGAGGCACTCGGAGGCCGTCATACGGTTCCTGCAACGCAGATCCAGGGGAGATTAGTACAGCTTACGATGGGGACCAGGTCCAGATGGTCCCCACTGTGGCTGGCATTAGCCTCTCACCCTCCCCCCGCAAGTAGCGTTACCCCGGATCCTTCACCAGGAGTTGCCGGATGAAGTCCTTGGCCATCTCTGAGGTCTGGCTGAAGTACCTCTCCTCAAACTCATAGGTGCCAGAGACCACGTTGGTGAGCGTCTCGGCGTCCGTCTCCCCCTGGAACGGAGACAGGCCGCTCAACCTGCCAAAGGGGGAAGGGAACAGGTCAGAATCAGGGCCCATTTATCCCCTTTGCCTTCACGCCCTTTAATTTAGACCCCATAATTTTTCTGGCAGCCCCACAAATGTGATCCGTGAGCCCCACGGTTGCCTATCAGTGGGTCCTTGTTGCAATACACGTTCCGACAATCCCAAATTCTGCAAAGGGGGAACCACAGAAGAAAGGGGCTCTGGGTCAGCCACAGATCCCCTCCAGCTTTTGCTATCAGATGAGAATGTGGGCCCCCAATGCTGCCCCCCAAAAAGGATGGGTTCCCCACATTTAAAACCAGAATTGCCTGCATGGATCACCCCACACTTAAGCTTAACTGGACATGGAAAAAGGCCACGGTACTTACAAGATGTATGTGATCACCCCGATACTCCTACAAGACAAAGACTCGGGTTGAGGGACCATGTTGAGGGTCTGTATGATCCATGGTTGTTTATGGGGCCTTCACCCATCCACCCCATCATTCAGGAATAGCGCAGGATGCTGGCATCCTAAGACCACGTCTCTTACCACATGTCCGTGGCCGAGCTCAGAGCCTCGTAGTTGATCACTTCAGGCGCTGTGGAGACAGGGGGGTAAATCACAGAGAACCCAGAAGGATCCAGGGGGTTGCAAGAGGGGGCACATAGATGCTGGGTGATGCCTGGCATCATCCAAACATGTGCACCACTGAGATCACACGTGGTGCCCCCCCAACCTGGTCTCACGTCTTCCAGGCTCACCAATGTACTGCGGAGTCCCACACAGGCTCTTGAAGGTCACCCCCTCCTCCAGCTTCTGGGCCAGGCCAAAGTCGATGATCTTGATGCGAGGGTTGGGGATGTCCTTCTGGGACAGCATGATGTTCTCTGGCTGTTGGTGGGGATTGAGGATCTGGGTGAACTGGAGGCTAATGGTGCCCATCTCAGGGGTCTCCAGTTACCTACCCATCAGGGCAACCGTGACTGGGGGATGGGGGCACTGCAGATGTACCTTGAGATCGAAGTGGGCGATGTGGCGGGAGTGCATGTAGGACACCCCCTGTAGGATCTGCTTCAGGAACTCAATGGCCTCAGCCTCCGTCAACACCTCCTTCTCAGCAATGAAATCAAATAGCTCTCCACCCTGGATGCTGGAGGGGGCAGAGAGAGGCAGGTTAGGGGCAAAGTAGGCAGCCCCCCATACCCACCCACTTGCCCACAAGTGGATCTATTACAGATCAGGGGCCTGGCAGTGGCATCTGGTCGGCCAATTTCAGGAGCAGCTTTTTTGCCCCCCACCATACAGGACTCACAGCTCCAGGATCAGAACCATCTCGGCTGTGCTGGAGAAGACGTCATGGAGGCGCATGATGTGGGGGTGATCCAGCTGCCGCAGTATGCCCACCTCCCGCTCCACCTGCTCGCGATCCAGGCCCAGCCGGCTGCCCTTCCGCCGCTGCATCTTCACCGACTTGGCAGCGTAGAAGGTGCCCGTGTGGCGCTCTTGGCAACGCCGCACCACACCAAAATGTCCGCTACGCATAGGGCAGAACAGGTGATCAGGGACCCAAGACCTAAGTGCATTGGGCATTGCCAACTGGCGGGGACGGGGACAAGCGAGGTCCCCACTTTCTCACCTTCCCAGTTTCTCCAACAACTCGTAGAGCTCCTCCACGCTGCTGTGTCGGAAGGTGGTGGATATAGGTGAAGCAGGCTCTGGCGCATGCCCCCCCAAGGCCAGGAAGACCTCATCATCTTCATGGTCCAGGCTGATGGGCATCTCCTACAGCGGATGGTGGCAAAAAGAAACCCAGGACTAACCCTACAATCCAGAGTAACTACTGGAAGACGTAAGAGGCACTTACTCTGGATTGCTCTATGCATTTCCCATAGGTTTCCCATAGGTGGCACTGTAACTACGTCGGTGTAAAAGGTCCTGTAGTTACTCTGGATTGTAGCCTTAGGGGTACCCGTGTGGCAAGAGTTGGCACACCATCCTTGCCGATTGCTAGCATACAAACCACAGCAGCCGGGCAGAATTTGAGCGCGGACAAAGAGAAAGAAGCACGTGAGGGTTCTAGGTGAGGGTTCTAGGTGAGGGTCCCCCACTTTCTCACCAGCTCAGCCCCTCTTCCTTGCCTGCCCACCTCCGCTCACTCACCTTGGCCACACTTCCAGGTGGGCTTCCTGCCTTGTCCCCCCCATCCTTGGCCATCAGCTGTGGAAAGAGAAGGAGTGTCAGAAAAAGGGATATAGGGTGGGGGGCTCTGCGTGCCACATGTCCCTCCCTCTGGCCTGGCTTGCATCGGGGAGGGGGGAGGAAGGGGCCCAGCTAAGGTAACAGCTTCCTCTTTCCAAGCCGCTGCCACCCTCCTTGGCTGCTGTGGGTGGAGGGTGGCCATCCTCCACCTGCTGAGAACCCCCCCACGCCAATCCCGCCATGAATAGCCGTCCACCCTCACCTTACCCCCTTTGGCTGGGTGGCCCAGGTTCAAATTCTGCCCCCCACCTGGGCTCAGCACCCAAAGGAGGTGCTAGGCAGCACACCTGGTTGGAGGGGGGCCATGGCACCCCCTGCCCAGAGCCAGGTCTTCATGGGGGGTAAAGGGGGAGCTCCTGTAGAGGGATTTCCTGAAGGCTAAGAATAGCCCGGGGAGCCCAGCCGTGTCCGTTGGGCTGGAGGAAACAGGAAGAGCATATCAAACACACACACACACACACATACACACGTGTCCCCACATGCATGGTGGGGGAGCAAGCGCCTGGCCGTGCCTTGTTCCAATCAGAGATGGAGGAACACTTGGGGTTGAACTGCACCCTTCTAGAAGGGCATACTGGGTGCCTCTGGGGTCTCCCCCCTGCCAGCACCCAGACCAGCTGAAGAGGTCCCTGTTTGTTCACAGGGAGGGGACTCTGCAGGGGGAAGGGTGGCGAGCAGCCAGATCCATGTGAGTGCCACCCTTGGGTGCAGCCAAAAATGTTGGCCCCCTAAGACACCGTATGTCTGCTGTGGGCCATCATGGGGGAGGGGGGCTATTTTGTGGCTCCTAGACATATATCCACCCCCCAAGCTGGGCATTGGGGCAAAGGTCACCAGTAGCCACGCAGCAGCAACAAGGGGTCAGCAACCCCCAGGCCAGGCCAAAAGGTGACCGACAATCAGGAAGGGGGGTCTGGGGTGAAAAAGAAGCCTTATTTGGGCAGAGATGAACCAGACATAGCCTCTTCCTTTAACGCCTCTGGGTGTGGGGCAGGAGTGGAAAAGAAGGGGGAGGGGGGAGGAAATCAGAAGCCCCCACAACCTCCCCCTCTGCACAATGTCCCCTTTTTGAAGGGGCCACCCTAAGTCAGGCCAAACCAGAGGGTCTCCACGTAGATACCCGGTTGGAAACCCCCCCCCCCCATTGCTTCCAACCTTCCGGCACCCGCTTCTCCGCTCAGGGGTCATCAACTGTTGATGGGGCACAAGGAGAGTCTTGCCTCCTCCCACCCCAGATCACCAAAAGAGTCCCCTTAGTGAAGGTGCCACCCTGTGCGAGTGCCTGTCCGGAGGTGCTGCAGAGGGGCAAAGGGAGTCACGGTGCCCCAAGCTGGGGGAACCACTTCCATGTGCCCCCAAAGTGGGTGTCAGTGGAGGACATCTACAGGGAGGGGGACACAAATTCCACATCCACTTTGAGGCACTTGGCACCCAGGGTGCTCACCCCCTCTTTAACCCCCTAACTTGTGCCACTGGATTGCCCAGGATTAAGAGTGCACGTTGGGCACCCCACCATCAACCAGTGGGTGCTATTGAGGTGTGATGGGGTGCCACCCCCCTTTATCCCCCAACATATGCCACTGGGGCCTAGGATGAAGAGTGCATGTTGGGCACCCCACAATCACCCAGTGGGTGCTCTTGAGGTGTGATGGGGGTGCCAGTGCTTGGCATCCAGGGTGCTATCCCCTTTACCCCCCAAGGTATGCCACAGGATTATGGGCACCCTCTATCACCCAGTGGGTGCTCTTGAGGTGTGATGGGGGTGCCAGTGCTTGGCACTCAGGGTGCTGACCCCCCCTTTCCCTCTTGGTATGCCACTGGGACCCAGGGAGCAGGTTGGGCACCCCACCATCGCCCAAGGGATTCAGTGGGTGCTTTAGGGTGGTGGTGCCAGTGCTTGATCCCCTCTGATCAGGACCCCCCCCCCACCACACACTGAGGCCAGCAAGGGGGGGGGGACAACTCACAGGAAGGACTGCATTCCAGGCATAGCTCTGTCCGTCCCACGCTGGGCGAGGCTACGATTACAAGCAAAACAAGCCCTTCACTTGGCTGGGGCTGCACGTGGGAACGTGTCTCTTGGATCGGGGCCAGCAGGGGGAGAGGGGGTCTCCCAAGCCTGGTTTCCCCCAACTCCAGGATCCAACGCTCCCCAGGATGGTGTCTTTCTCCCCCCCCCCCAAAGGCAGCAATCCTCTGCATACTTACTTACCTGGGAGTGACACTCACTCTAATGGGAATTACTTAAGAGTAGGCATACCCAGGATTGGGTTTTGAAGACTCCAAGATCCTGTAGCTCCAGAGCATGGGCAGAGTTGGGAGATGACACTGGAGAGGGTCCCGATTGCCCTACTCACTCCCCCCACCCCAGCCCCACACATGGACTCTGCTCACAATCACAACATCCCTGCAAGGAAAACTGGTCTATAGGACCCCCCTCCCTATGGATGAAGGTGGGGGGCAAGGGCTCCCTGCAACCCTCCTTCCTCCTCCTGCACTCACCTCTAAAGGGGTCCCAGGCTTTGGGAGACCCTCTTGATCTTCCCTCCTCTCCAGCTCTGCAGCCTCCCTTTGCCTCCCCTGCAGGAGCCTCCTATAGGCGCTGGCCAGCTGGCCAGCGGTCTCCCTTCCCTGCCCCTGTCCGGCCCAGCTGGGGACACGATCCATTCTTGCAGGGTGCTCAGTGGGGAGGAGAGACCCACATGCCTCCCATGTTGAACCCCACCCAGCCACCCACATCCGTTGGGGGGATCAGGATAGACAGGGAGGAACAGAACTGGGCATCCCTGCATTTAAGAAAGCTAGCAGCACAGGCTGGAGAGGTTGCTGAAGAGTTTGCTTTCTACTGGAGGGGAGTGAAACACCAGCCCCACTTTTAGGGATGACCCCCAGTATTTGCAAATCCCCCCCCCCATGTATCCTGGGGGAATCTAGAGAGGATTGGGGCCCCTGCACTTATCAGTCCTCCCTTAACACTCTTATTTTCCACACCACTATAGGCAACAGAGCAAGAGGAAACCAGCAAGGGGTGCTCCAAAACCAGTTAATGCAGCCGTCCCCCCCCCCCACAAAGTGAAGCCCCACTGAAGACCAAGAGAGTCTGCATCAATGCCCTGCTCCAAGAAGCATACTATCCCAATTCACCTACCTCCATTACCTCCAGCAGGCAAGAGGGCTGTGCCCCCCTCCCACTGCAGCCCCAAGGGCAGGAGAAGGGGGAGAGGCAAGGCACAGCACCTTGCCCCCCCTAGTGGGGGGTAAAAGAGGTAGGGCATAGCACCCACTTGCAGGGGGGGCATAAGAGGCAGGGCACAGCACCCACCGGCGAGGAGGGGGGGTAAGAGGCAGGGCACAGCACCCACCGGCGAGGAGGGGGGTAAGAGGCAGGACACAGCACCCACCGGCGAGGAGGGGGGTAAGAGGCAGGGCACAGCACCCACCTTGCCCTTGTGTAATTGTACCTCCACAGCCCCCATGAAGTGGAGGCACTGCTCTTCCCCTCCTGCAGCCACCAAATTCCCCCATCATATTAAAATCCCAATAAATTTTACCAATTCCTTTATAAAATGCAAGGTTCCAGACCATTGTGTAAGATACCAATAAATTACTGAATGAAAGCTTTATTTAAGGATTCTCAAAATGGGGGTGGGAGAGGAGGCTCTTCTACGTACTAAAACGTCCAGAGAGAAATGAAACCAGGAATCGGGGCCTTTATACCCTCAGAAAATACACTTCGTAGGGTATTTGAGCCAAGAATGCTGGGGGGGGGGGGACAGCAGCAGTGGTGGCGACAACAAAGAACACACAGGCAGCTGGACTCCAGGAGGGGGGCTGCCTGCTGGAGAGGACAGCCAGAGGAGGCATCCAAGGGGACTTGCCCCCCACCCCCATTGGAGTTTGGCAGCAGAGGGGCCGAGACCTGGGTCAGGAGGAGCCTGTGATTCCTCCCACACTGAGTTTTGACTGAACTGGGCCTCAGTGGCTCAAGACATAGTAGGGACTGACATGTGGGGCTAGGTGGGGGGAGGAATCCTTGATCGACCTGGGTCGAAAGACATAGTAGGGACTGACATGTGGGGCAAGATGGGGGAGGAATCCTTGATGACCGTGGGTGGAAAGACATAGTAGGGACTGACATGTGGGCATGGTGGGGGGAGGAATCCTTGATCGACCCACTGTGGGTGGAAAGACATAGTAGGGACTGACAAGCGGGGAGGGGTGGGTAGGAGGATGATACCCAAACCATTTTTCCAAAGCTGAGGGCTGACCCATGAAAAGGGGGGGGGGCGTATCTGAAGCAGAAACACAAGTAGCGGGTTGGGAGGACCCGCAGCTCCCCCTACACCACAGGCTGAACAGTTCCAAGGAGGGAGCCAGGTGAGGAGGAAAGTACCACTCCTCAAGCAGGTGGGGGCCCTGAGAGGCTGAGCAGCCCATCCACAAGTCCTCAGTGAAGCGGCGACAGCTGCATCCGCAGCCCAGCCCTGACGCCTGTGTGGCTGTGCGGGATGGCTGGGCCCGGCGTTGGTCCGCCTTGAGGTCCGGAGAGTCCTGCTGCCGCTAGAAGCCATACTTGGCCTGCGTCTGCCGCCGGCTGAGCTTGTTCTCCGCCCATGTGTTCTTCAGCTCCAGCTCCCGCTCTTTCGCCTGCCCCAGAGAGAAGGTCTCAAGATCTGAGTTGTCCCTCCAGAAACTCTTTTTTTTGGGGGGGGGGGCTGAGTCTACTTAGGACTGATAGGACTCTGGGGGACAGATAGACAGCTCCTTCCTGTGAAGCTTGACCTCTACGACCCCTTCCAACAGATCAGGGGCTGAAGGGTTCCCTGAAGGGCCTCCTGTTGTGGGCCAGAGTCACCAACAGTCCCTACCACCCCTGAAAGAGCCCCCCTCCTTCGACATCAAGCAGGCTATTGTGGGAGGACTTTAGGACAGGACAGGCCCAGCCTTACCTGGTGGATCAGGTATGTGATCTGGTGTTTCCTCCGCTGCTGTCCGGTGGGCTGCTCCCCCTTTTTCTGGAGAGAGAAAGAGAACTGTTAGAAGCCACCACCTTCATGTGCTGGAGGGTGTAGCCTGTGGAGGGGGCAGAGGAGGGCACCCCAATCCCAACCGCTGCCCCCCACCTCCCCACTCACCTTGCTAAAGGACTTCATCGTCTGCTCCTCCGTCAGGGACTTGGTCAGCCACTGCTGGGCCCCACTCAGCTGGTCGTCCCCCTTGATCTCCACAAAGTTGATCTCCTCCCGCCCCCGGTTCCGCTTGCCTTGCAACCGCTTGAACTGGAGGGTGGAAAAGGCATCCGTTAGCAGCACAGCAGACCCCCCTCCCTTGGCCCTGGACCCTGCCTTCAAGATGAGCTTGCCCAGGCTGAACTCCCTGGAGCTCCCCAGGAGGGCCTGGCACGCTGGCAGGGGGCCATCCCTTCCTCCCTTCCTGAAGACCTGAGGCCCTCTCCTGGGCCACCTTTGGGACGCTTGTCAGTGGGGAGACACCGGCACGCCAGCGCTGGACCTGAAGCTACTCACTGCTTCATCATCCATAAAGGAGGAGGCAACGGTGTTGGTTGTGGTGGTGTCACTGCTTGTCTCCTGGGGAGTTTCTACGGCAGGCTCCATCTCCTGATAGTACCCAGAGCCATAGTATTCCTGTGGCCGAGAAGCAGAAGAGCCCCCTCAGCAGGAGGGCTGGAGGAGAGTCCAGCCCCACAGTCCTACACAGCTCCTATTCCTCCCCAAACATCCAGTCCCCATCTGCCCCCTCCTCCACCCAAGCTGTGGGTCTTTGGTGACTCCTCCAGCTGCCACCAAAAAGCACCCCAGGGCAAACTCCCACCAGCTCAGATCCCTCACCGGATAGTAGGGCCCTTGACCACCAGGATACAAGCTGTATGGCTGGCCGCTATTGTCCTCGCCAGGCTTGGGCACCCAGCCTTGGTACGCAGCAGCACTGGACCCCGGTGCAGTCTTGAACTCCAGTGGGGCGTTGGCCGCCGCATCCTGGCCTTCAGACTCGGGCTCGGGGGGCAGGTCCTCCGGCACCACAGCAACTGAGTAAGCGTACGCCTCGGGTCCTGCAGCTGTCACCTCGCTCTGATCTGCCAAGGAGAAGTAGTTCCCGGGGGCCACCTCCTCATCGCTGTCATTGTCTTCCTGCGTGATCTGTTTGGTCACCTGCAGGGCAGCGCTTTTGGCTGCTGCCTTGATGGCCGATGGGGACGGGGTGGTGGTGGTGGCTGCTACACCTGGGGGGTCCTTGAGGGAAGGCTTTGGCTTGGGGGCCTTGGGGGGCTTTGCCTCCTGTGATGCCTCGGCTGCTTTCCTGGAGAAGGCGTAGGGCAGGAGCAGCCGATTTGTCTCCTTCACCGTCAGGTTCTTGGGCTGAGGAAGCAGGGCTGACAAGCCGGACCCTTCGCTGCGGCCCTGCAGGGCAGATGGAAAGCAAGGTGTCGGAAGGGCAAGGGCTGCTTTCTTTCTATCTCTCCATCCATTATGAATCAATTTATCTGTCCCTCCATTCGTTCAGTATCTGTCCCTCCATCTCTCCTTCCCATATCTATCTGTCCCTTTGTTCCTCCATCCCTCCATCTATCTGCTCGCTCCCCTTGCAGCCCAAAGGTACCCCACATGTCCCAAGAGCACCCATCTCACCTGCAACGAGGGCTGCTTCCTTGCTGGCTCGTCTTCCTCTGAATCTGACTGGGAGAAGAGAAAGAAATGAGATCCAGTACAATAGGGGGAATTAAAGGTCCAACCCTATAATCAAGATCAGGCCTTCAGAGCAAATCTGGAGGGTTCACTCTTCCCACCCCCAGGTTGTATTGATGTAGACAGATTCAGGCAAGGAACCCCACATTTTACTTATAGGGACCTCTCCCTGCAGTGCCCTGAGAGGGACTGGTGTGTACGGGGTGCATGTTGTACGGGGCTTCCCTGCCTCCTACCTCCCTGAACAGGTGTCCCACCAGCCGTGGCTTGGAGGCCTTTCTCTTTTGGGACTCTGCAGCCAGAGGAAAAGCAGCAGACCCCTTGGAAGGGGTGCAGCTGCTCCTGCTTGTCCTGAGACAAGGAAACCGTTGGCAGCCCCCCTCCTGCTGCAGGAGGCTGATAAGCCCAGGCAAGGAAACACCCGTTACGTTGCTTCTCAGAAAATAATTCATGCACTTGCAGAGCATGTTTGTGAACGTTATGATATGGATTTCTATCCCACTGTAATTCATCTGTGGAACTCCTTGCTGCATGATGATGTGATGGTGTCTTCTTCCCTACGCGTATTTAATAAAACGATATTGCTGGAAGAAAAGTCCATCATGGATTACAAGCCATACATGCAACCTACTAATTTAAGAACTAGGAGAGCACGAGGATTAAAGAGGAGGGCAGGATCTGGGCCTGGCACTTCCATGGGGCCAAGGCAGGCTGCTGTGGGGGGGGGGGGAAAGAATGCAGAGACCTGGCAGTGGCTGAGCCTCCACCTCCAGGTGCAGTCTACCCCCAAGGATAGAAATGAGCTGCAGCAACCAAGCCAACTCTCCATCTCTTTGGGTTTAGCTTGTAGGTGGAATCTCCAGGCCCAGTCTGGCAGGCAGCAACAAAGCCCCCATAAGGCTGGTGGAGCCCCCAAGCCCAGTCTTGGGGGCAGATAGAGCCTACTGAGGAAGGCAGTCTACCTGAGCAGGCACCAACCAAGTCCTGGCCCCAATCTGGGGCAGGGGGAGCCTCCACATCCAGGCACAGTCTACCCCTGTGGTTCCAGCCCAGGATCCCCTTTTGAGAATGGTAGTCTATCTGGGGGAATCCCTCCTCAACTGATGCCATCAACCTGGAAGTGATGTCATTACACCACTGAGATGCCAGAGCTCCTCCTAAAAAGTAAGAGTGATGTCTTCAACCTAGAAGTAATGTCATCAATGTGGAGGTGATGTCATGACACCTAACAGGAAATGACACCACTGTGACACCAGACCTCTTCTCTGTGTCTACTTGGAACTAAGTTCCATTGCTTTCAATGAGTCTTACTCCCAGGAAAGTACAGATTGTAGTCCAGATCAGGACCTCCTTCTGAGAATGACAATGTATCGGGGAGAATGGGGGATGACCTCCGGGAATGATGTCATCAACCTGGAAGTGACGTCATGATGCCAAACAGGAAGTGACATCAACCCAGCACCAGAACTCTTCTCCGTGTGTACTTGGAAGTCATAATGATGTCATCAACCTGGAAATGACATCATGAAGCCAAACAGGAAGTGACATCACTGGGACACAAGAGCTCTTCGTATGTAATTGGAAGTCATGACGATGCCATCAACCTGGAAATGACGTAATGACACCAAACAGGACGTGACATCAACACGACACCAGAACTCTTATCCGTGTCTATTTGGAACACATAATGATGTCATCAACCAGGAAATGTCATCATCAACCAGGAAATAACATCATGACACCAAACAGGAAGTGATGTCACCACGACACCAGAACTCTTATCCATGTCTATTTGGAACACATGATGATGTCATCAACCAGGAAATGATATCATCAACCAGGAAATGACATTGTGACACCAAGCAGGAAGTGACATCACCACGTCACCAGAACTCTTATCCGTGTTATTTGGAACATGTAATGATGTCATCAACCAGGAAATGATGTCATCAACCAGGAAATGACATCGTGACACCAAGCAGGAAGTGACATCACCACGTCACCAGAACTCTTATCCGTGTCTATTTGGAACACAATGATGTCATCAACCAGGAAATGATGTCATCAACCAGGAAATGACATCATGACACCAGACAGGAAGTGACATCACCATGACACCAGAACTCTTATCCGTGTCTATTTGGAACACATAACAATGTCATTATGTGTTGGAACATGGGAAGTGATGTCATCAACCAGGAATGAATATCACGACGTCAACAGGAAGTGACATCACTGCTACACCAGAGCTCCTCTCCGTATCTACTTTAAAGTCAGAATGGTGTCATCAACCAGGAAATGATGTCATCAACCAAGAAATGATGTCATCAACAGGAAGTGGTGTCATGACACCAATCAGGAAGTGACACCACCATGACGCCAAAGCGCCTCTCAGCGTCTACTCGGGAGTAAGTCCCATTGCATTCAATGAGGTTTACTCCCGGGAAAGCATCTCAGCCTGAGTGCCGCCATTTCAAGCTGAGGGCGTCCAGTTCCAGAATCCAAGATGGCCGCCCCTCCAGTGCCAGAATCCAAAATGGCGGCGCTCTTGGGGTGTCGCGACCCCCCATTTGAAGACCAGCAGGCCCACTCTGGCCCCCGCTCTCCTGTACTCACGTCCCCGGCCTGTAGCTGCGGGGCGGCGATCCTCACAGGTTGGGCCCGCTTGCGGGGCTGTGGGGGAGGGAAGGGCCCGGCCGTGGGGGGAGGCAGGGCGGGGAGGGGCCCGAGGCCTCTCCGGTCGCCCCTTCCCCGGTCCTCCTCCTCGGCGTCGCCCTCGCCTTCCTCCTCCTCTTCCTCCTCCTCGCTGCTGGCGTAGGCCACCAAGGACATGGCCCGGCCTCTACGCGACGCCCAGGCTTCTCCGCCCGCACTAGGCCTCACTACGGCGCGGATCCGGACTAGGCCGCGACGGTCGTCATGGCAACGTGGCCTACACCGGAAGCTAGGCCCGAAGGGGCGGGACTAACGCGGGCTTCCGCCCCGGGTGGCTTCGGGCCCCCCCGCCGCCGCCCCCCACACTCAGCGCGGCCCGGGAGTGGCGCGTAATGGCCGCCGCCGCAGAGGCATGAGGGGATTTCGCCTCCTTCCTCGTCTCCGGCGCAAGGGGACGGGGAACTACGACTCCCAGAAGGCCTTGCGCAGGAAGGCGGGAGGTGTAGCCCTGCGCGCGTGGCCTCTTGGGAAGTGGAGTCTTAGTCCTCTACAGAGGAAACGACGCCTCTCCCAGCATGCAGCGCGGTGCGCGCCTCACAGAGGGAAAAACAAATAGAGCTAAGAAAAAGGCTAGAGTAACACATAAATAGCTATTCATGGGCATATTCCGGGTTCTCATTATGAAAGTTATAGGAAGCTCAGCTTAAGATTTTGCACTTATATAAGAAAAAATGGAAAATATATTATTTATGGAGGTTCAGAGAGAGGCAGGAGTATTATCAAGCTGCCCCGCCCTCCCATCATGAGATCTTAATGTTACTCACAAGTGTGCGCGAAATGTATGACTCTATGTATTTTCTGGCTCTATGTGCAGCGAGCGGTCCCGCTCAGTGTAGGGGGCGGGGCCAAGAGAAGCTCCGCCCCCGCCGTCCATGCAGCACGCCTGCGCGGTGGGGACGGAGCCAGAGTGCCGGGCCGCTCGCAGTCGCCTGGCCTCCGTCTCTGCCGCCTCGGAGCCCCGACTCGCCCCCGCCCAGCCCCGCCATGTCTCGCTCCAACCGGCAGCGCGAGTACAAGTGCGGGGACCTGGTCTTCGCCAAGATGAAGGGATACCCGCACTGGCCCGCCCGGGTGAGCACAGGCCCCACACACCCCATGGGGCGCCCCACACCTCCCCTCCCCCTTCCCCTCCCTCTCCCCCTGCATGGGGCTCACACCCCTCCCCACTGACACACCCCACACTTCCCCTCCCCCTCTATGGGGCTCACACCCCTCCCCACTGACACCCCCCACACCTCCCCTCCCCCTTCCCCTCACCCTCTATGGGGTTCACACCCCACACCTCCCCCTCTCTGGGGGCGCCCCACATCTCCCTCTCTGGGGCTCACTCCCCTCCCCACTGGGGGCGCCCCACACCTCCCCTTTCCCCTCTATGGGGCTCACACCCCCTCCCCCACTGTGCCCCATATCTCCCTCGCTTGGGAGCACCTCTCCCTCTAAGGGGGGCGCCCCACACCACCCCCTTCCCCACTGGGGTTACCCCACTTCTCCCCTTCCCCCTCCCCCTTTATGGGGCTCACTCCCTCCCCCACTGGGGGCACCCCACACCTCCCCCTCTCTGGGGGTTCCCCACATCTCCCTCTCTGGGGCTCACTTCCCTCCCCACTGGGGGCACCCTACACCTCCCTCTCCCTTTCTTGGGGGGCGCCCCACACCTCCTCCTCTTTGGGGGCTCATTGCTCATCCTCCACTTGGGGGCACCCCACATTTCTCCCTTTCTGTGGGGCTCACAGCTACCATCCCACACCTCTTCTCTTTGTGGGCCACTGCCACTCCCCCACTGGCGGGCGCCCCACACTTTTCCCTCCCCACAGGGGGTTCACTACACCTTCCCCTCCTTGTCTTTGTAGGCTCACAAAGTGGGTGTCCCACTTTCACACTGGGGGGCACCCTACAACTCTGGGGGCTTCATGCCCCTCTCCCACTAAGAGTCACCCCACAGCTCCCCTTCTTTCTCTTTGGGGCTCATATCCCCTCTCCCACGGGTGGCACCTCACATCTCTGCCTCTGCGCTGAGTGGGTCCATTCCCCTTCCTCCTAGGGGGCGCCCCACACTTTTTCCTCCTCTCTGCCGGTCTTTGTACCCCTCTCCCCTGCACTCTTTTCTCCCCCTGCCTGGGTACTCCCCTTCTCGTCCACCCTGAGGGATACCCCACAGCTTGGGATCCCTTCATCCCTCCCTTTTTGAGGGCACCCCGCACCTGCTCTTTCTTCCCCTCTCTGAGGGCTCACTGCCTCTTCCTTCCAGGGGGGCACTCCATCTCTCCCTCATCTTGCCTGGGTGGTTCCCCTTTTTCCACCTTAGGGGAACCCCAAATCCCCTTTCTCAGGAAGATCCCCTTCCTTGAGGGATCCCCTTCCCTTCCATCCTGGGGCCACCTCACATTCTGGGGATCTCTCCACTTTCTTTCTTATAGGGGACCTCACACCTACACATTCTCCACCATGGGGATTTCTTTCCTGAGGGGTACCCCTCACCTTCCCCTCCCTATGGGGTTCCCCACCTCCTTTTCCCTCTCCTTGGGGTGCACCCCTCACCTCCCCCTCTGAGACACCCCTTATCTCCCCCACCTTAGTGGTCTTCCTGTTCCTCCATCCCTATGGGGCACCGTCCCACATCCTCTCCATCCCTATGGTCACCCTAATCTCAATCTCCCTTCTCAGGGGTGTCCTCCTCCACCCTCTCCCCACACCTCTTCCTCCACCCCCAGGGGGTTTCCTTCCCCTCTCTATTCCTGGGTTCACCCCACACTTCACTATCCAGGGTGTACTTCCCCCCTGTCCCTGCAGAAGTCCCATATCTCTGTCTCTGTTCTTTGGGGCACCCCACATCTCTCCATCCCTGGGGGTATCTTTTACCCCTTACTATGGGGGTAGCAGTAATGTCAAGCTTACCCTTCCTGGGGTGGGATTTGCTCTCCCTCACTACCCATTTTTTGGTGTGTTGTAAAAAGCTCAGTTAAATTAGTGCCCTTTGACCCTTTCTCTCCCCCCCACTCCCACATACATATAGAGGGTGCATATAAATGATGAACAATTATCTCTTATTGTTGTTACATGACTGGGTCATTAAGTGATTGGGTCATTAAGCAGCCCAGTCTTGCGTCTTTGTCTTGTAAACAGGCACTCTTTTGTTGTGTAAACAAGACCAATGGTCAGGATGTGGGGCATGAGCCAAAGCAATAGACTCTAGCAGTGGTATATGGGGCTACACTGCCTGGTCAGTATCCGAGGCGCCCATGGCTGCACATGTTTGGCTTATTATGGCTGGCACAGCCCTCGTGCGCATGGGCAAGCGATGTGCGTGCCATGTGGCCATGCTGACATGGCTGACATCCATATTGTGTGTGCAGTGGGGCAATTGCAGTGAATTGGTTCCTGGCAATTTGGTCGTATTCCTGTTTTATTCTGGGAGGCCGACATTGCCCCAGAAGTGGGTCACTGGTGCGATGGACGGATAGGTCTATCTGTCTCTCTCTCTCTTTATATATAGATATAGATATCTCACTAGACGCTGGTGCAAGATGTGTGTGTGTGTGTGTGTGTATAATACATTATACATATATAAATGTGTATACAAAAATATACATTTATATATATATTCATAGAGTTGGAAGGGACCTAGTAGGTCATCTAGTCCAACCCCTCCCTGTAGCATATGCATACATATACACACACACACATATGTGTGTGTGTGTATGTGTATATATATATATATATATATATATATATATATATATATATATATATGCATATGTGTGTATATATACATACACCCACATACATACACACGCATACAGGATGATTGAAAAGTAATTCCCTATTTTAAAATACTTATGAATTAAAATATAGGGAGTAACATTTCAATTGTCCTCTCTGTGTGTGTATATATATGTATATATATATATATATATATATATATATATATATATACATATATATATATATATGTATATACAGAGTGTGTATGTTTGTTTGTTTTGTTACTGTTATGATGTTTTTGAACCATAGGTTTTGCAACGATAGTGGGATATAAATAAATAAATAAATCTGAAAGCATGGATCTGGATGGCAGACTTGCAGGGTCTGGGTTCTGCCCTCCAAGTTGTGGAAGTTCAGACACGAGGGCAAGACTTGGGATGCCTCTGGGGCAGGGAGGGTCAACAAAGACCAGCCTCTGGTCCTCTGGCTGGAAGGGCATCAGCCCAGAGTATGTGCCGTGTGTGTTGTGTCCCACTGGGAAACACATTTTTCTCCTGGCCAGGCCTGGTCTGAGTGTGGTTGTGTTGAAATGTTGCCTTACAGACTTGCGGGTGTTTAAAAACAACACACCATGTACCCCTCGGAGGAAGCCAGAACTCTTTATTATGGAAGGGGAGGAAGACCCCTCCCCAAAGTGGGCTTGAGACAGGGGTGCTGAGGTGCTGTGGCATTTGGGGGGGCAGCCAGAGACGAGCTCAGTCTCCCACACTTCTCTGCAGCGTCCATGCGCTGATAGTGGTTGAGGAAAGGGGAGCTGTACCCCAAGGATACAGTATGGGGATACCCAGAGATCTACTGGGGACAACCTAGGACTATCCCCACTTCCACTACCCCCACATTTGCTCAGGCACCCCCCCCCGTAGGAGGCAGTGCTTTTGGTGTCCATCAGCAGGTGCTTAGTGGGAGGTGTCTGTTTGGCTTGCCCCCTCATCTGCAAACATGCCGGCCCTATAACTGTGTCTCTGTTCCCCAGGCTGGACTTGCTGCTGCTCACCTTGGGTGTGGAAATAGAGGATTAGGGGGCCTTCTCTTCCCAACCAGGCCATGGCAGTTTTTCTTTCTCCCCCCACCACCCCCCAATGCACAAAAGGCCTGCTTCTCATGGGGGGGGGGGAGAGGGCATTCCAGTTCCACCCATGGATGCCAGATGGCCCCTTTTTTCTGAGAGTGGATCAGATTTCAGCGCATCAAAGGGGCTGCGGCTCCCTCTCCCAACTAAGGCTGGCCACCTCTTTGTGAACAAGAGCTTCTGGCTCCAGGGTACCCTCCCCAGGATGGAGCCAACCTCTCTCCCCCCCCCCCCCCCCGCCCAAGACGACAGGATCCGGCCTTGGAGGGGTGCAAATTCTGATCCATGCCTTCCCAGGGAGGCTATCCAGCCGCAAGTGGCTCTCCCGTATGGGGGAGTGCATGTGTGTTGCTGTGGAATCCCCCCCTCCTGGTTGCTACTGGTCATAGGGAAGAGCCAGCCAACACCACCACTGTATGGCGAGGGCAGCTCCCCACACTCCTGGCCAGAGGCCTCTCCGGGCCCCACCTGTTCAAAGTCTGCCTCCTATCCTGCTTGTGTGTTTAACTGTGGCAGGAGGAGGAAGGAATGGGGTCTTGGTGGAGGATAGGATTTGCACCCATTAATTGGTCCCGAACCACCCCATCTCAGGTTGCACACCCTCAGGTGCCCCACAAAGGCTCCAGCCCCCTGCCAGCCACACGTCCTGCACCTGGAGCCCAGGACCCAGCCCCCAAGCAGGTGCCACTATAGGGAGGATTGCCAACTACACAGGGCTCAGGCCACCTGTCTCCTTGTGCAAGGGCATTAGAACCAGGAGCCAGTTGTAGGGTACCCCAGAACACTGGCTTGTGCCAAAGATGAACCCCCCCCCCCCCAGTTGTGCTTGGCTGGTTGCTGGCCACCTTCTGGTGCTCCAGTGGGGGCCATTTGGAGCATGGAGGGGTGAGCCGGCCAAGCAGCTCGGGGTACAGACAGGAATGTGCTGGAGCAGGTCCTCCCCATAACTCTGTCTGCCAGCCGCCCTCTCTGGCAACAGGCGCACCCTTCCCCACCCCCCATGCTGCTGCAACGGTCCTGGCATGCGTGCACTAATGTGGCGGCGACTGGCGGGTGCCAGGCTGGAGAGGGGGAAGGGAGGGCACCCGCCTTGTGCTCTGTGGGGCGTGTGTGTTGTCTCTTGCTAGGCACGGTGCATTGTGCACTCCTCTCCGCCCCCTAGGCTCTGGGCCAGCGTCTGGCTGGCAGGTGCTGGGCACCTATGAGCCGGGTGGGGGGCCGAGAGGCAGCCTCCTCTTCAGCCTCACTTCTGGGAGTGTGGGTGGCTGGTATCAGCTCTCTCAAGGGCTTTGGGAGGAGGGGGCTGGGCTTGCACATGTGGGGCAGCCCAGGAAACCTGAGCATAAGGGGGGGAATGGCCAGCTGGGGCAGCAGTGACTAAGCAAATTTGCTGTGGCAGCAGCCCTGAGTCAGGAGGCCAGGCTGTGGGGGGGGGGGGGGGAGCGGGCTTGGGTCCGGTTTCCCACCTGCCTCTCTGGAGTCTCCCTTTCTTGTTTGCACCTTATTCCCCCCCCCTTTGGTGATGGGAGCGAACCTGGCTGCTGGGTCTGATGCCAGGTTGCCCAGCAGATGCCCTGCTTCCCATCACAGTGACCCCCCCCCCCAAGCAGGTGATCCTACTGTGCCAACACTTCCCCAGCTACGATGCAGAGGTAGACTGCCTTGCTAAGTGGAGGCTCCACATGGGCACCAGAGTTAGTCTTGAGGGCTGTGCTCTTTGGGGGCTGCTTCCTCAGCAACCCCAAATGAGGACAAAACTGGGAAGGGTATGATGAAGGGATTGTGCAGACCCCGCCAACCAGCCTGCTTACCTCTCACCCCACAGATTGATGAAGTGCCAGAGTCTGCAGTGAAGTCTGCCTCCAACAAGTACCAGGTTTTCTTCTTTGGGACTCATGAAACGTGAGTTGTTCTTTTCTGGCTGGCGGGGGGGGGGCCTTTGTGGGGAGGACAGAAGGGATTTCACAAGTAGATTGTTGGCAATGTCAGTGTTGTGCCCCCCTTCTTGTGCCCCCCTTCTTGCCCCCCTGGAAGACATAAATCCCCCACTGTGCCAACCAGACCCCCAGGATTTTATGAGCACATAACCAGAGAAGAGAGGGTGGGCAGGCATGTGGCAGAAGGAGACCCCAAAACCTGCAGGAAACAGTTTGAGATAGAGATGGGCCCATAGGATACTGGGTATCACTGCTGACGTGACCCACAGCAGCTTCTTTTCCTCCTTTGCACAGAGCATTCCTGGGCCCCAAGGACCTCTTTCCATATGAGGAGTGCAAGGCGAAGTTCGGCAAGGCCAACAAGCGGAAAGGCTTCACCGAGGGCCTTTGGGAGATTGAGAACAACCCAAACGTTAAGGCCTCCGGCTATCAGGTACCCCCTTTGTGGATCCTGGTGGGAAGTGTCCCAGGCACGGTGGCAGGAGTCCCTGCCCCCTGTGTAACTCTTCCCCCACCTTGAACAAGGGTCTCTGCATGTCCTTTTCCTCACTTGGATGGCTCTTTCTGTCCCTCCCCACAGCCTACCCCAAAGAAGGCCTCCACAAGGGATGCTGCACCCGGTGGGGACGCCGAGAAGAAGAGAAGTCCCGAGGGAAGCAGTGATGATGATGAGGGCAACCTGGTGATTGATGAACAATCCAAGGAGAAGACCGAGAAAGCTGGGAACAAGAGGAGGGCCGAGGGTGCGCTGGAGGTAAGCTGGGGGGTCTTCCTTCATCTGCCTGCCCTTTCTATCACCCTCTTGCCTTCTCCGACACTTGGCAGATGTTTCTTTGACATTACAGGCAGCTCTCATCTTCTTCCACCGCTTCCTTGTGTGCCAAGTCTGACCATGAGGGCTACCAAGAACAGGGCTGGCTGGATCAGGCCCGGGATTGGCTACTCCAAGCCACCCAGGATGGGCACCAGGACCAGCTGTGCATGAGTTATCCCTGTATCCTGTGACAAGGAGTTGCACAGGCTAATTATACTAGTACCCACCCCCCTGCATAATTTTACTACTCCTCCTTCTAGGACCCCTCTCCCAAGCGCACCAAGGAGGCAGAAGAGCAGGATGCGGGTGAGAAGACGGGGCCCGAGGGGGTACCCATGGAAGTGGAGAAGCAGAAGAGCACCCTCCCCGAGGGGGACAAGGAGAAAAACAGCAGCAGCCCCTCCACCACGCCCGGAACAGAAGGGGAAGGGAAGGAGAAAGGCCCTGCTGGGCAGGACGAGGATGAGGAGGAGGATGAGGACGAGGAGGAGGAAGAGCTCAGAGATCACAAGGAGAGGTATGATGGCGAAGGGGGGGTACACCCATGGGACCCCCTCCCCTTGCAATCCTGGCCAGGCAGAGGCTGATTCCTGTTTTTTTCTCCTTCCCCTTCTTTCTTGCAGCCTGTAGCTGGCTGGCTCGATCTGCTCTTCCGGCCCCGATCCTGCCCTGCCGGGATACCCCCCGGGTACTCAGACCGGATTTCGTCCCCCCTCGGCTTGCCGCTTCCGCGACTCGCGGGAAAGGGAGTCGTGTTCCACATCTCTACTACGGAAGCAGGAGGAAGTCGTCCCACCCAACCCAGCCCAGCCAACCAGAGTCTCTCCCGGCCCGGCCGTTTGCGGGGCCCTCGCTTTGAGTTAGTGATTTGTTAGGGGTTGGGGGTGCTCTTGATCAGCCACTTTGAAATAAAAGCAGCTGAACGCCTTTTTAAACTGCCGTGTCCAGCCTCTTCCTGTGTCCTGGTCGCTCACAACACTTCTGGGCTTGCTTTGGACTCCCTGTGAAACATAGTGACTTGCCCCCCTCTAGCTACACCACTGTGTTTGGGGGGGTCCCGATTCCCCAGGCAAAAGGGCTTTCTCTACACTCCCTGCAAAGCATCGTGCTTTGCCCCCTCTAGCTACACCACCATGGGGGTGCCCTGATTCGCAGGTCACGAAGGACTCCCTGTGAAACATAATGCCTTGTCCTCTCTAGCTACACCAATGTTTGGGGAGGGGGTCCCGATTCCCAGGGAAAAGGGAAGACTCCCTGTGAAATAGTGCCTTGCCGCCCCCTGCTACACCACCTTGGGGATGCCCTAATTCCTAGGGGGGTCTTTCTCTAGACTCCTTATTCCCAGGGAAAAGGGGGAGTCTTTCTCTAGACTCCCAGTGAAACATAGTATCTTGCCCCCCAGCTGTACCAACGTTGAGGGGAGGTCCTGATTCCCAGGTCACATGGGGATTTTTCTCTCTGAAACAGTGCCTTGCCCCCTCTAGCCACCCCAATGTTGGGGGTCCCGTTTCCCAGGGAATAGGGGGTCTTTCTCTAGACTCCTTGTGAAACATAGTACCATGCCCCCCTCTAGCTACACCACTGTTGGGGGCGGTTCCAAATCCCAGATCGGAAAGGAAAGCTTTATACTCCCTGCAAACAAAGGGCCTTGCCCCTCTCTAGCTACACCACTGTGAGGGGGGGGGGTTCCCAGGGCAAAAGAGGGGGTGCAATCCCTGAGAGTAGCTATTCAGCACTGGACCGCTGGGTGAAGAAGCAGGAAGACACCAGCCAGCTGACCCAGTTGCCTTTAGGAACATAAGAGCCCTCTCTGAATTAGGCCAAAGGGGACCCATTTAATCCAGCAGTGGGTCACAAGAGTCCCAGGTGAGCCCTGGCTCCCTTGCTATGGGAGCAATTCCTCCAAGCAGCGAGCAGAGGGCAGCAGGGAGCTGCTTGAAAATGCTCTGGCCAGCTTTGCAGTTGGAGTAATAAATGGGTTTATGGCAGCCAGCAGAGGGTAGCAGATTTGGGGAGGGGTCAGATTGTCTGCCTGGAGGGGTTCTGCAGTGTCTCTCCCCAAACTGACACTAGAGGGGAAGGGCACTCACTGGGGTGGAAGCAGACCAAAAAAAGCCCAGATCTACCCCCCTGGAATAGGTGGAATGGGAGCCCTGGTCTACCCAGCAGGTAGATCTGGGCTCCTGGTCTGGATGGGAGACCAGACTTTATCCACCCATAGAAGCCAGTGCAACCAGGATCCCAGTAGATCTGGGCTCCCGGTCCGGATGGGAGACCAGACTTTATCCACCCATAGAAGCCAGTGCAACCAGGATCCCAGTACATCTGGGCTCCAGGTCCGAATGGGAAACCAGACCCTATCCACCCATAGAAGCCAGTGCAACCAGGAACCCAGGTCTACCTGGCAAATAGATCTGAGCTCCTTATCCAGATGGGCACCCAGGTCTACCCACCCAGCAAACTTCTGCTACAGGGACCAGTTCACCCGGAGCCCAAGTCTTATCACCTCTGGGGACTGATTGAGATGGGAGCCCAGGAAGATCTGGGCTTCAGGCCCAATCAGGATCCCAGGTCTACCTACCTGGGGTCTCACAGTAGTGCCCATTTGCCCTCCAACACAACACTGGATCCACCTGTCTTCACGTGCACTTCTTTGGATGAGACGGAGCTGTTCTGGGTGGAAGAAGTTGGTCAATGAAGGGGGGTCAACTCTGGAAAATGGTGGGGTGGAGAAGGGAAGGGCTAATTCGATTGGGGGGAAACAAGACAACAGGAGGGACCAAGGAAGTGGCACTACCTAGGGTGGCAAAAGGTCCTGGTGGCTCCACAGGTGGCCTTCTTCGGACTTTATTTCCACCAGGGGGCGCCTTTGCCTCTCTTGGTGCCCCCCACCCTTTGTCTAATGTAGTTGAGAAGCAGCCCATTCATAGATTCCCAGGCTTAGCCTTGGTGCAGTGGCATAGCTAAGGGGGGGGGGCTGTGCAGTGCCCCCTCTTTGGAGCCATCCCTTGTGGGGGGAATGACATGGAGGCATAGAGCCCCCTTGAGTGTCCTGCACCCCCTCTAGCTACACCACTGCCCTGGTGGTGACTCACTGGGAGAAGTAGGTGGAAAAGCCTTCCCCCCCCCCCCCCCCCGCAGTAACAGGTTCTGTGTACCTCCCTCTAGCTATGCCACTGTTGGGAATCCCCATTCCCAGTGGAAAACTCTATCTAAACTCCCTGCTAAACGTAGTGCCTTAACCCCCTCTAGCTATGCCGCTCGGGGGGGGGGTCCAAATTCTCAGGACAAAAGGGGGCTTTTTTAGACTCCCTGCCAAACTTAGTGCCTTGCCCCCCTCTAGCTATGCCACCGTTGGGGGTCCCAACAGGGCAAAGAGGGGGATTTCTTTAGACTCCCTGCTAAACTTAGTGCCTTGCCCCCCTCTAGCTATGCCATCGTTGGGGGTCCCAATAGGGCAAAGGGGCTTTCTGCAAAACCTAGTGCCTTGTCTCCCTGTGTGGGTCCTGATTCGCAGGGCAAAAAGGGGGGCTACCAAAAAAGGTAGTGGGGGAAGAACCACCAGTTCCCCCTGAGCCCACCCTTCCTTTCCATGTGGGGGGAGCATCAACCATCGGAGGAGGGGTTAACCCTCCTCCCCACGCCCCCCCCCCCCGGGTATAAATCGCCCCACAGAGACTGGAAGGAGCCTGATCTCCTGCCTGTCCGATCCCCCTTAGTGCAGCATCCCCTCCTGCAGAGCAGGCATGGAGAGCTTGGGGGTCCCTCTTATGGATCGGGGTCCCACACTTGTGGGTGAGCATGGCCAGGGTTTGGGGGAGCTGAACCGACGCCTGGAGGCTTACCTGGGTCGGGTTCAGACCCTGCAAGGGGAGCACTCCAGGCTGCGGGAGGAGGTGGCTCACCTGCGGCAGGTGCGTGGAGGGGAGACCCCTTGGGGGGTGGAGGAGGTGGGGGTCTTGAGGGCACGTCTGGAGGAAGAGCACCGTGTAGCTCATCGGGTTCGCCTCTCCTTGGAGGGGTTGCAGGACGAGGCTAGGAGGATCCAAGGGCTCTGTATGCGGGAGAGGGTCGCCAGGGAGGAGGCGGTGCGGGCTCTAGAGGGGGGTCGCCGGGCCCTGGAGGTTGAAAACCGAGCCCTAACAGGCTTGAGAGCCCTCGGAGCCCAACTGGAGGGGGACCTGGCCGCCTTAAAGGAGGCTCACCGGGAGGAACTGGACCACCTAAGCGCCCAGAAGGGGGTCTTCGCCCTAGATCGCCCCTTCCACACCCAGCCTAAACCCCCAACAGCCCCCCTCCAAGTTCCCCCCGAGGTGGAAGACTACGCCCGCTTGGTGGAGGGGCTTTGGATGGGAGCCCTCCAAGGTTACAAGGAAGAGGTCGCCCGCCTTCAAAACACCCTGGATCGGGGCCGGGATGGGCTCCGTCGAGTCACCCAAGAGGGTCGTCAAGACCGGCTGCGGCTCCAGCAGCTCCAGAGGGAGATGGAGGCACTGAGAGCCCGCAAAGGGATGCTGGAGGAAGGCATCGCCCGGCTGTGGCAGCGCCAGCAAGGGGGAGCCCAGAAGATGCAGGTAGGTGCCTTCTGCAAAGGGTTCTCGGGGAGGGTTCAGGCTGGGTGCTCCATGGGAGAGGGCAGTCTACCTCCCAGGCAGAGCTAGTCTGGGTGACATGAATGGGGTGGTGGAGCCTCCATGGGAGAGGGCAGTGTACCTCTCTGCAAAGGTTTCTCGGGGAGGGTTCAGGCTGGGTACCAAGGATGGGTGGTGGAGGCTCCATGGGAGAGGGCAGTCTACCTCTCTATAAGAGTGCCAGGGAATAGGCAGATCTAGTCTGGGTGACATGGATGGGGTGGGGATCTTCCATCGGAGAGGGCAGTGTACCTCTCTGCAAAGGCTTCTGAAGGAGGAGGGTTCAGGCTGGATGCCAAGGACGGTCTACCTAACCATCAGGGTCTACCTAACTATCAGGGTGCCAGGGGATAGGCAGATCCAGTCTGGGTGCTATGGATGGGGTGGTGGAGCCTCCATGGGAGAGGGCAGTCTATCTATCAGGGTGCCAGGCAGATCTAGTCTGGGTGACATGAATGGGATGGTGGAGCCTCCATGGGAGAGGGCAGACTACCTATCTGCAAAGGTTTCTCAGGGAGGGTTCAGGCTGGGTGCCAAGGATGGGTGGTGAAGGCTCCATGGGAGAGGGCAGTCTACTTCACTACCAGGGTGCCAAGGGATAGGCAGATTTAGTCTGGGTGCTATGGATGGGGTGGTGGAGCCTCCTTGGGAGAGGACCTCTACAAAGGTTTCTCGGGAGGGGAGGGTTCAGGCTGGGTGGTGGAAGCTCCATGGGAGGGGGTAGACTACTCCTTTATCAGGGTCCCAGGGAATGGGCATAACCTTTTTGGATGCCATGGAGGGGGTGGTAGAGCCTCTATGAGAGAGCGCAACTTACCTCTCTATAAAGGTGCCGGGGGAATGGGTGACTCCAGGCTGGGTGCCAGGGCTGGGGTGGTAGAGCCTCTGTGGGAGAAGGAAGTTACCTCTTTATAAGGGTGCCAGGGGATAGCAAGATCTAGTCTGACTGCTGTCAATGGGGTGGTGGAGCCTCCATAGGAGAGGGCAGTCTACCCCTCTCTCAGGGTGCCAGAGGATGGGCAGATCTAGTCTAAGTGCCAGGGCAAGAGTGGTAGAGCCTATATAGGAGAAGGCAGTCTACCTCTTTACAAGGGTGCAAGGAAACATGCAGCTCCAGGCAGGGTGCCAGGCTGGGGTGGCATAAATGGAGCCTCCATGGGAGAAGGCAGTCTTCCTTCTCTATCAGGGTGCCAGAGGTTGGGGTGGTAGAGCCTCCATGGGAGAAGGAAGTCTATCTCTCTACAAGGGTGAAAGGGGAAAGGCAGATCTAGTCTGGGTGCCAGGGTTGGGGTGGTAGAGCCTCCATGGGGGAAGGGAGTCTACCTCTATAAGGGAGCTGGGAAACATACAGTTCCAGACAGAGTACCAGGCTGGGTGGCACTAGTGGAGCCTCCATGGGAGAGAGTAGTCTACCTCTCTACAAGGGTGCCAGGGAATGGACAGATCTACTCTGGGTGCCATGGATGGGGTGGTGGAGAGGGCAGTCTACCTCCCTGCATGCATGCCAGGGGGTGGGTGGTTCTAGGCTGGGGTGGTACTGGTAAACCCTCCATGGGAGAGGACAGTCTACATCTCTCCAAGAGTGCTGGGTGATGGGCAGATCTGACCTGGGTGCTGCAAAAGGGGTGGTGGAGCCTCTCCGGAGAAGGCAGTCTATCTCTCAACTCAGGAGTCAGGGCAGCTCCAGGCTGGGTGCCAGGCCAGTGGGACATCTGGGTGGCTGCAGAAGGGCGAGGCAGTCACCCTCCCTGCGCATGGTGACACCCAAAGAGTGAGGTTGCCTGACACCAAGGTGATCCCATGTGCTCTGCCCATATAGGTGGCCATTGGGGCACTGGAGGAGGAGAAGCAGGGGCTGAAGACCCAGATCCGGCAAGTCCTGGAGGACCGACAGCAGCTGATGCAGTTGAAAATGTCGCTCAGTCTGGAGGTGGCCACATACAGGTAAGTCCCCCCTTATAATCCCATGGGGCACCCTTGGGTGGGGGTGCAGATGAGGAGCGGGCATTGTTGTAGGTATGTGGGGCAGCCTGACCCCTTTTCCTGACCCCCAGGAAGAGAGGAAGAGCAGCTATCTAGGGTATCGTGGGGAGCATTTAGTGGCCTTACCCTCCTTGGAGGAGCACCCAGGGGGGCACTTCTCTGGAGAGGGAAAGGAATGGCACAGCTTTCCCACACCCTTCTCCTCCCCCTGGCCTGCCCCGTCCCACCCTCCAGACATCCCCTTGACAAAAGGGGGCTGCAGAGATGTCTACAACATTAACATGAGAAAGGGGGGCCGTTGCCTGGGAGAGAGGGGAGATCTGGCTGGCCCTGATGCCGCCCAAGTGGCCGGGCAATGGGGTGGCCAGACGGAGAGGATCAGAACTTACCCCACCCTTTCAAGGAAATTCCCAAGCCCTTTCACTTATAGGGCTTCCAGGCCCTTTATTCTTATAGGGACAAACCTGGAGACGCCTATTTGATTTGTGGGGCTGGGAAGGGCCGGGCACCCAGTGTCGCCCATCCTGTTGCCCATCACCTGGGCACCCAAGATCTCCCTCACCCAGGCACTGAGCTGCCCTTCCAATGATGTGTGGGTCCAGGCAATGTCCACATCTGGGTGTGGGGCTTTTCTTAACTCCCACCATTTTCTGTTTAAGGAGTCTCTTGGAGGCGGAAAGCGCCAGGATGCAGGTGCCAATCACGGACTACAGGACCACCAGCGGCCTATGGGGTGAGTAGAAGTAGAAGGAACTGGAATGGTGGGACCATCTGGATCCTATTGCAGTGATGTATCCAGGGTGTGGCAACTGGGGGCATCTGCCCTGGCTTCCCACCCCATGATCTCCCCTTCTTTGTTTGGACTGGGTGCAATCTCTGTGCCTGTTTTCCCCATGGGTACCAGTGAACGGTTTGCCCAGCCAAGGCCCCGAAGGCTTGCAGCATTAGGGGTCTGGGATGCCATGCTTAAATATATTAATTAATATTTAATATATATTTAATGTATCCTGCAGATGCCAAGCTGGAAGCCAATCCGAGTAAGCTCCGTGCAGCATCTCTGGATGGACACCGGGATTTCAATCATCCAAAGCCTAGATCGGCCAAGAACCAGCAGGACTCGCCCATGGCCAGCCTGGATTCAATGCTCCCCCAGGACCCCATAGCTTGTGAATTCCAGACTGACCCAGCTCTCCAGTTGCCCCCCATGAACGGCTTTGACGAGGTGTGGCCCAACCAGGAGGTCCAATCTTTGGTGGAAGTGGCTCCTCAAATCTCCTTCCATGAGCCCCCTGTGATGTTTGGTGCCATCAGCCCCGAAAAAGAGGAGTCTTTAAGTCTGGAACGAGGGCTCCAGGAGGATGGAGGTGAGGCAGCGAGCCCTGTAGGGGAGGAAGAGGAAGAGACCCCCATCCCCCACATGTCTTACCCCACCCAGCTGGTCACAGAGGCCTTAGAAATCTCCCTGCAAGAGATGAACGGGGAGGACCCCCAGCTTGGCTCCGCCCTGCTACGTGTGCCCAAGACCCTGAACGATGTTCCCCTGTCTGGGAAGGAAGAAAATGGGGAGGATCTTCCCACAAATGTGGGCCTGGAGGTGGAAGCCATTCCAGAGCAGCTACAAAAAACGCCATCATCAGAGGGCTATGGCCCAACCGAGCACCTGGAGGAACATGGAGAGGTTATGATGACCAATGGGGACCAGGAAGCTTGGGTAGAACCACAAGAATTGGGCACTGGGGTGTGGGTGGCTCAGGGGGCAGACCTAGCCTTGCCCCAGGAGACTGGATTGCTGGAGGAGGATGGGGGACCCTACGCTTTGGAGAGCCAGGAGGACTTGGTGGCCGAGGCACCTAGTGGTGAGATGGACAGTGATAAAGAGAGATCTTCCAGGGAGAACCAGGCCCAGATGATGGAGAAGACATCAACCTTGCAGAGCGGAGGGCAGGAGACCCCTGTGGATGAAGACCCCATAGTACTTCTGGGCCAAGAGGTACCCATCCTTCCATGGGATGGAGAGAAAAATCAGGAGCCTGGCCCAATCTGCCTCCCCTACAAGGAGGAGCTGGAGATGGTGGAGAAGGAACTGGAGGAGAGTGAGGGGGGTGCAGAAGACCTTGATGTGGTGAGCACGGAGGCCCTGAACCTGTCGGAGGAGGACGAGGAACGTCGGGAGCTCTGGAGTCCATCCCAGGACTCCAGTGATCTCCAGACAGAGAATCCAGAGAGTGAAGAACTCACCATGGAGCAGATGCCCCCCATCAGTTGTCCGGCTTTATCTACAGTGGAGGAAGTGCCCCTATGCATGCCCGATTCTACCTTGCCGGAGGAGGAGGATGGATCAGAGGAGGTTGCGGAGGTGTTGGCCGTGAGTGCAGATGAGGATGCCACCATGAGGGACATGGCTTCACCAGGGGCCGAAGGGAGCATTGCTTTGGTTGGTGAGCCCAGGAGCCCGAAAAGCACAGAGAATGTTAAGGGGATCCCAGGAGATGATGTTTTGGGAAACCGAGGCAGCCACAAAAGTGAGAGCGTGTTGGATGGTGAAGACGTGGAGAGCAAAGAAGGGGTCTCAGCCCCAGAGGTGGTCAGTACACCGGATGGTACTTGGGGGTCAGACAGTGTCCTGGAACCTGAGGGTATTCCAGATCTGGTGGACTCCGAAGGAGGACAAAAAGAGGAACCTGAAAGGGATCAGAACGTGAAGGAAGAAGGAGAGGTGGGTGGAGATGGAGATGTCCTGAGCGAAGAGTGGGTCACAAATGGAGGAGTTGCAGGAACCGGAAGTGCGGAGGAAGCAGTGGAAAGAATGGACCATGGTGAGGCAGAGAGCTGGGAGGAGCAGGAGAGCTACATCCAGCATGATGACCTCCAACCAGAACCCAGCACCGACACATGCCCAGCAGAAGAAAACAAAGAGGAAACGGAAGGTGATGCAGCTCTCCGCGGCCCTGATCCAGTGCCCTTCGCGCAGAGCTTGGTCTGTGATGTGGATGCAGCAACAGAGATCAACACAGAAGGGCAGGGCGATGCCGTCAATGAGCCACAGGAACATGGTGAGGGCTCTTCAGAAGGTCCCACGGAAGTGTCCCCCATCAGCTCCCTCCAGTCGCTGAACATCTTCAAGTCCAAGGACTCCCTTGAGTGTGTGGACGCCTTCCACAACGCAGACCGGATCGAACCAGGCTTGGAGTGCGGCAGGCGGATCGTGCTGGAGGACACTCTGCCGGATCACACGCCCTTGCGCCTGTACAGGGACCAAGCGGTCAGGGAGGAGAACGAAGAGGTTGCGGACCCATTTTTGTTGGCTGAAGAAGATTCTGCTTTGGTACAGCAGGAGGACCCCAAAATGGAAGAGAGGGGCAAAGAGCAAGGAGGAGGGGCAGTCAGTGGGTCTGGGGGAGCAGAGGAGGAAGAGGGGTATGGAGAAGAACACGTCCCCAGCCAGGCCTTCCCTTGTGAAGAGGAACCTGTGGTTCCAGAGGACTTCATAGAAGAATCAGCAGAGGTTGGAGGAGATGATGGAAACCTGCCTGTGATAGATCCCGAAATGTCCAAAGTGGAAGAGGCATTGGCACTACTGGAGGAGGAATGCAGCCAACGGCCTGAGGAACTCCCCAAGACAAGAAGTGATGCCGAGCGTGAAACTGAGGCAGGAGAGCAAGGCATGGATGTGGATGGAGAGCTGGAGAACGTGTTTCAAACAGGTGAGCTTGACCTCATTCAGGAAGCCACCTTTGAGGGAGATGTCCCTCTGGAGTGCTGTGATGCTGGCAACCAGAAGGCCGAAGGGGCTCCAAAGTTGTCCCCTCTGACCAGCGTGGCTGACTTGGGGGAGATCGTGCTGGATGGAGGGCTGCTTCCGGAGGTCCTGGTGGAATCCCAAGAGGTGGTCTTCTACCAGGAGGAGGGCTTGGAACCTGTCCATGAATCTCAACCCGTATCTGACTTGGAGAACTGCGGAGGCGATGCAGCTTGGGGGTCTGCCCCATCTGTCCTCCCCACTGGGGAAGAACCAAGCAGCAATGAAGCCGGCCCAGATCCATCACCAGAAATCACCGGGAGCTTCTCAAACGATGGTATGAAAGACTCGGACATCCTGGAAATCGTTGAGCAGGCGCTGGAGTTTAACCAGGAGGTGATCAAGGCGGCTGAGCAGGGCATGGAGCTGCCAGTGCCGGAAAAAGGGATGGATGGGTCCCCAGAGGAAGAGGAGGGTCCCCCATACTCAGCCACATCACCCACTATAGAGGACTCTGACCCTTCTCAGGCCTCTGAAGACCCACCAGAGCCCATTCAGTCCTGGACCGAGAATAACACCAACGGCCTGCCCCTGGACACCCCATCAGTCGAGAACGGCGTCGGAGAGTCCCCCCCAGACAGCATGGCCATCGAGGATGGTCTTTCAGCCAAGAAAGTCACCTTTACCCAACAGTGCCTTGAAGAGGAGGTGACCGGGGTGTGGGAACCCTTGCCCGAGCCCACCCACCAGTGATGGGGCCTTGAGATCTGGGGTGGGGGGAGGTATCCCTTATCCGTAAAGGTACCTGAATGCTGTGCCCACCATGCTGAAAGGGCTGGAGGGAACCCCTCAGCCCCTGTCTGGAGTCCGGCTGACCCCTGAAGGCAACTTAACACAGCTCTTGGTTCCCATAACTGGCCATTTCATGGAGTGGCCGTTGGCAAACCTGAGCACCCCCTTTTTCCCCCATAGCTTTGCCTTGTTTTCTCCTACGTACCCCCTCCCCACTTTGAAATAGGCAGTCCAACTGACAATCAAAAGCATCTGATTTTTTAAACCCCTTTTTAACTTTTCCCATATAGCAATGTTTAGGATTTACATGTTCTTCCAATGAGAGTTCAAGCCCAGTGCCTTGTAGGACATAGTCTGGTGGTAGCATTTGTTGGGGGGGGGGAGTGGTGGACACAAGCTTTGACTGTAGTGATCTACTCTCCGGGGTCATCAAGTCCTTAGTCCAAAAGCTGGGGGTCCTGCCCCTTTGAATGGTGATGTCTGTATATGGCATGGGGGACCCGCGGATACCCTAAATCCATATAACGCCAGCCCCCCAAATTCCTTCCCTGACCAAATTGCCTTGAAATACCAGCTGTGCCCAGTTTGGGTTTCTCCGGTTTGGAGCACTTAATGGCTGCAACCTGGAGCCACCACCGTGTGTGCACGGATGAAGTCACGCACCTTCGTCTTCCTCTTCGCTGGATCCGTGTTCGGACATCCTCTTAACCCCGTTTGTTTGCCTGCATGCGTGGCTTGTATGAAACACGCGTGTGTTATTTTGATAAAGGGAAGGCCTGTGTGCTACAATATTTAGAGTTGTGTGTGTCTGTTTTTAAGGGCAAGTGGGGGGGATACGTAATCTCCGAGCATTTATGTTAATGCGCCTCTTGAGCGACCCCAATTAGGGTGGTTTGGGACAGACGTCATCATGAAACCGGCCACCATAAGATGCTTGGAGGAGAAGATATGGGGTAATCAACCTGCCCCAGATCTACATCAAGGCACCACGTATCCAAAACCAAACCATGTCCTCACCATGCGTTGGACCCACAGCAGTTCCTAAACACCAAGTCCTGCCACATCTATAGGCCTGGATCTCCCCCCAAAAGGATCTTTCATCCTTGATTTCTTAGTCTCCCCATGCCCCAGGTTAGGGGTTGGAGGTAGATGACCCCCCAGCTGGAAACCCAGGATGCAGAGTCCTGCACCCCATCAGATATAGGATGTTCACCCTCAAAATCTATGGCCCTACAAAAAGCCCTGGGAGTCATGATCAGGATCACGGACTACTTTAGTGATGCCATTCAAAATAGTGCAATCCCAAGAGCCTGACGGGGTCAGAGCGCATGGAGAGGAAACTGTCAAGATCAATGGGGAAGGAGTCACCCCACAGCTGGCTTCCTCCCTCGGGAAGAAAGACGGCCAACGGGGGTGCTTTTTATAGCGGGGGCCAAGAAGGCGCAGCTGAGCAAGGCCCTAAATATGTGCCCGGCTGATGCAACAGGCCATTTGGGAAGTATTTTGGGAAGTGGCAGCTGTTTCCCCGGGATGATGGGGGACTGACATGGGGGGCCAGTAGCTCAGAAGTCTTGGCTTCCAGCCCTGAGCTCCCAGCTCTTGACATCTGTGGTCTGTGATGGGGCAGGAGGAAAAGCTTCCATGTGCTGGGAAAGTCCCAGGGAGGGGGGAATATGTGGGGGGATTTGTGGTCATAAATGGCAGCACACCCTCTTCTAGCCTGGCATCATTGGCATCCTTCTGTGCCAAGTCACAAGGGTGGTGGCAAGCGCCATTGTGTGGCATGCGTCATTTTTCAAACTGGGCGATGTGGCACCCGTCACCCAGGTGGTGGTGACGGGTCTGGGGGGGTCTTGCTGAGTCATGGGAGGAAGATAAGGGGAATGCTTTCGGAGAACAGGGGCTGAGTCACCAACCTCTGGGAAATGCCAGGTCAGTAGGGCGCATGTGGTGGCCGGCATGCTTGAGCTGGTGGGCAGCGCATGGGACATTTGACCAAATAAATGGAGCCATTGTCTCCCTTCCCAGGACATTAACCCTACTGGATCAGACCAAAGGCCCCGATCCCCAAGGAACATGCCTGGCCTCCTCTTCCTCCTCTGGAGGCTTGGCGAGATGGAACCGATGCTCGTTAAATGCAACCGATGGAGCAGGCCTAATCCAATTTGCGGAGGGGGGGTTGGAGGCCGTTGCGAGCATGCCCGCTTGCGCAGCGGGGCCATGGGATGCTGCGGGAGCTCATAATGGCGGTTCCGCCACCAATCCTGCCCAGACACACTTGCCTATAATTCACGCGCAGTGCCCAAGCGCACTTTCCCTGAATTCACACGCACTGCCCCGTCTCGCTTGCCCATAATTTGTGCACACTGTTTGGGCGCGCTTGCCCATAGTCTCAACAATTCTTTGGTGGGGGACAACGACGACAACTCACATGCTGGTTGAGCAGAACCAGATTCTCAAACCAGGTCATCGTGGGGGGGGGGGGGGACATACTACAATCCACGCCGCTAGAGAATTTAGGATTGTGGCAAAGCGCATGGTGCGCATCAAAAAACTTTCCACAAATCTAGGACTTTCCATGCCGGGGTTTTGTCAGAGATCCAAAAGACCAGTAGCTTCAGGCGCCATCCATCGATTGACGCGATGAAACCCCCAAGACATGCCTGAATTCGGTCGTTGTCCCCCCCACCCCCCATAGCCTACAACTCAGGCTTTTCAGTCGGATGGACGGATGCCTCCCTCCGCCTCGCAGTGCTCCTTGGCGCAAGTCCAGACAATTAAGGGCTTTGTTTCCTTCCAGGCTGGACTGGGGGGGTTGATTCAAAGGAGGCCACACAAAGCAATGCACTGGGGGGGGGGGGAAGCACAGCCGGGGAAAGGGGAAGACGATGACCTCAGCGCAATGAGCTCACTCTAGAGACAGTTCCCAAAATCCAGAGCCTTAGAAAGCTGAGTTGGGGGGAGAGCATGTGCACATGCATGCGCGCGCATACACACACACACACATGCCATAGCATTCCACTCTCCTCTGGGATTGCTATATTTAAAAGGTGAAGCTCTTTTCAGCTGTCTGAATCTCACACCATGCTGCCCACCCCCACTTTCCACCCACCCACCCCCATGCGTGGCCTGCGCATCGGAGATGTCCCCTTTATTCTCCTGATCTTTCACACAGTCTCCCCCCCCCCCCCAAAAGGCCTTCCCTTGGTTTCCAAAGAGAGCGAACAATGGAGGTCCTCACCATAAAGGAAGGAGGGATGTGATGAAGTGTGGAATGCATGGGGGGGATCCTGGCAGAGGAATGTCAAGGAGGAGGAAAAAAATAAAGCCAGACAAAGCCATGCGCAGGGGAACATTGTCTGGCTGGCTGCTGGGCGCTATACTTGTGTCGTCCCCCCACAAAAATCAGAAGTTTACTCCACTTGGGGGAGATGATAGCGACATGGGGAGCTGAGCCCCACATGTGTGGTGTCATGTGCTGAATGTGCAGAGCACATGGGCCGAGCGGTGAATCCGGGCAGTCATCTCAAGTCTTCCCCCAAAGCCCCTCTTCTTGCTATCATCCTTGCTCCCCAACTTGGTTCAGACTGGCCCTTCCAGATGCTGCTGGTGGCATAGTGGGGTTCTGGCTGGGCGCACTGGACCAAACTGGTTCTGAATCCTCAACGGGTTGCCAAATCAGCAGGCCACAGCCACACAGGGGTTTGCCCCAAACCAGCCAGCCTCTTGGACCCCGATCAGGCCTTGGCATGCAGCCCATCCCCCAAAAGTGGGGGTCCTCCTGTCTGTCCACCAAAGACTACCCTTGGGAACCCTGTCTGGCTCAGGTTTCTGCGATCCACTTCAAGCCCATGGCAACAGTCTAGGCAGACCCCCTTCGGCTCTGGAAGGAGGCCCCCCTTGATCAACCGTGGGGCACCCCGCTTGGCGCCCTCCCCCCACTTCGCTTGCAGCTGTTGCCAACTCCTGCATTCGTCCATGTCCAAACATCACCTTTGACTTAGCTGAGTGGAGATGGATTAAGAAGGGGGGGCAGCTTTCTAGAGTCATCCATCATGGCCAATTGGGGGTTGGGGTGAGGGGATCCACAGGGCAGACTCCTTGGGTTTCATGGAAAGGGGGGCACCCAGCACCCAGTGAACTGGGAGACCCACTGTCTGAGGGCCCAGATACATTATGATGGGAGGGGGAGATGGACTGCGGGGTCCTGACTCTTCCACCAAGGAGTGTCCTTTGTTTGCACCCCCTTCCCCTTGCAAACCCCATTGCCCCCCTTTTCCCAATCACTAATAAAGGGAGTCAATTTCCCCTCTACCCCCCCCCCCCCCAATTTTCAGCCAGGCCAGAATATAGTGGATGCCACTTCCTATTGATATGGGGGGCCTGGAGACCAGAAGCCTGGCCGCTACCCTGTGATGGCCACGGGGTCAAGTGGAGAGTGGCGACCCCCTCCCTCCGACCCCCAACCTCAGCATCCCAAATGGCTATTTTGTCAAGCAGATGGCAGAGACCAGATTGGAATGGCATTCCTTCCCCCACCCCCCAAATGCCTGGACCGTGGGGAGGGTTCGGCTTCAGCTGCATGGCATGCCATGGGGGGTTCCTAGAAGTTCAGTGAGCAACTGCTAGCTGCCCTGAATTGTGACCCATGTGCCTGGCCTTCCTTGGGACCCACAGGCCTTGCCCACTGTGGGGCAGAGATCAGGTGGGGTCTCCAGGCAGGTCACCCTTAATGCACATCAGGTCAAGGAAGAGCCCAAGGTGGCCTTAATCCGCTGGGCCTACAACCTGTTCAAGGGCAAAGACCCCCCAAAAGAGATGAGCCCCCCCCCCCAAAAAAAAACCTGGCACCTCCATGGCTGAGTCTGTCTGGGCAGGAATTAAACCAGGGGGGCAGATCTTGGGGTTGGTCCAGGTCAGGACTGGCAGCGGTGCTTCAGCCAGTGCCCGCATGCCATCCTGGGGGGGGGGGGGGCCACAGGGGTTTTATTGAGGAGGAGACACAAGACCACCATGCCCAGATGCCAGCCTGAGGGGCTCAGGGGGTACCGGAGGGAACACAGGACCACCACCTCCCCCCCAAGACTTCTCGGAGCCGGACAGCTGCACTCCTTGCAAGGAGCGAATTCAGAAACCCCAGAGGAGAACGGCCAGTCTAATCCAGCCCCACTGAATCCTGTGTTGTGGGGAGGGGGTATGTCCAGGCCAGCTGGTTGCCAACTGTCCACCTGGGTCGGATTTTAGGACTGGAGGCTAAGATGGACATCCTCGCTCTTCTGCGTCCAGCAGGTGGAAGCCACTGTGGAGAGATGTGCCCCCCATATATACAACGTGGGAACTTGCTGTGGAGCCACTTAAGGGGTTCAGATATGGGGCTGGCTCCTCTGGGCAGGAAAGGGAAAGCACTCTGCACATGCACAGATGCCTCTGGCTGAGTTGAGCTGCAATCTTGCCCTCCCACTTCAGGCTTTGGTCATGCAGCCCAAGCAGTCAAGGAAGCAGTCCTGGCTGGACAGGGGGACCCAGAGTCTTGTCCTGGGGGGGGACCCAGTGGGGGTCTGATCCTGGGGGAGTCTCAACCTGGGGTTGAGTCTCTTTCTGGAGTGGTCTTGTCATTGGGGAGTCTTGTTCTGGGGGGTCTCATTTGGGGGAGTCTTGTCCAGAGGAGGTCTTATCCTTGGGGTTCTGGTCCTTGGGGGGGTCTCATCCTGGAGGTGGTCTTGTCCTGGGGAAGTCTTGTTGGGGGTGTCTAATCCTGGGGGGTCTTGTCCTGGAGGAGTCTCACCCTGGGGGTGAGTCTTGTCCTGGATTGGTCTCGTCCTGAGGGAGGTCTCATCCTGGGGGAGTCTTGTCCGGGGGGGGGGGGTTCTCGAACTGCAGGGTCTCATCCTGGGGGAGTCTTGTTCTGGGGGGAGGTCTCATCCTGGAGGGGGTCCTGGGGGAGACTTGTCTGGGGGGGTCTCATCCAAGGGGGGTGTCTTGTCCTAGAATAGGTCTGGGGGTTTAATGTCCTAGAGGGTCCTGGGGGTGTCATGTCCTGGGGGGGATCTTGTCCAGGTGGAGTCTTGTACTGGGGGGTCTTGTCTTGCGGGAGGTCTTGTCCTTGACCCTCCACCTGTTCTTTGGGGTCTCTTGAAGGTGCACTGGGGTGGGGGTATTTAGTGTGGATGTGGACTGAGGGTCCCCCCAGGACTTGGCAGAAATCCCCCAAGGGGGGGGCATGGCCTCTCACAAGTCTGTTCCTCCCCAGGGGGATGCAGCCCCTTCTGTAGAATGCAGCTGGCAACCCCCTCCCCTCTTCTGCAGAAGCCCCCAGCCCAGAGGTGGAGGGTCTGGATCCAGTCTAATCCTGTCTGCTATTTTGGGACCCCTCCTCACCCTGACAGCTGCCCAGGAGGGCTGGGAGGAGAAGGCTTAGGCTGCCCCCTGGTGGAGGATCCAGGAAGGCCAATTGGGAAGCTGGGCCGCCTTTCCTTCAGGGAGCCCTATGCAAGTCTACTCAGAAGTAAGTCCCATTATAGTCAATGGGGCTTACTCCCAGGAAACGATGCATAGGATTATAGCCTCTGATAAGAAGGACCAAGAGCTGGTCTAGAGCCCAATCCTGGGCATGTCTGAGTGTCCCCTATGAGTTCCCTCTATGGGTCCCCCCTCCCCAGATGCCTGGGTCCAAGGTGACCAAGTCCTCTTTTTCAAGGACAGGTCCTCTTTTTAGCCTTGTGTCCTGGAAAAACTTCATTGACCTCCTTTTCTTTCTGAACAGGCAGCATGTTGGCTTCTTTGTAATTAATAAATAATATGTAATAAAATATAGTATGCGTAGCAGAATTAAGTTTAATTAATAGTGTTTAAATTAACCACAGGAAAGCAATGAATAGGAGTGTTGTTAGCTTTTATTTTGTTGTGTGTCCTACCTTTCTCTTGGTGTCCTACACCCTGGCCTGATCCTGACATGTGAGTGTCTATGGACCAGATCCTGGGGAGACCCCCAAGGGCCTGATCCAGACATGTGAGTGTCCATGGGCCTGATCCTGGGGAGACCCCCTAGGGCCTGATCCCGACATGTGAGTGTCCATGGGTCTGATCCTGGGAGACCCCCAGGGCCTGATCCTGACATGTGAGTGTCTATGGACCAGATCCTGGGGGGACCCCCAAGGGCCTGATCCAGACATGTGAGTGTCCATGGGCCTGATCCTGGGGAGACACCCAACGGGCCTGACATGTGAGTGTCTATGGACCAGATCATGGGGAGAACCCCAAGGGCCTGATCCTGACATGTGAGTGTCCATGGACCTGATCCTGGAAGACCCCCCAGGGCCTGATCCTGATATGTGAGTGTCCATGGGTCTGATCCTGGGGGACCCCCAAGGGCCTGATCCTGACATGTGAGTGTCCGTGGGCCTGATCCTGGGAGACCCCCAGGGCGTGATCCTGACATGTGAGTGTCCATGGTCTGATCCTGGGAGACCCCCAGGGCCTGATCCTGACATGTGAGTGTCCATGGGCCTGATCCTGGGGGACCCCCTAGGGCCTGATCCCAACATGTGAGTGTCCATGGTCTGATCCTGGGAGACCCCCAGGGCCTGATCCTGACATGTGAGTGTCCATGGTCTGATCCTGGGAGACCCCCAGGGCCTGATCCTGACATGTGAGTGTCCATGGGCCTGATCCTGGGGGACCCCCTAGGGCCTGATCCCAACATGTGAGTGTCCATGGGCCTGATCCTGGGGGACCCCCTAGGGCCTGATCCCAACATGTGAGTGTCCATGGGTCTGATCTTGGGAGACCCCCAGGGCCTGATCCTGACATGTGAGTGTCCATGGGCCTGATCCTGGGAGACCCCTGATCCTGACATGTGAGGGAGGGAGGGACTGCTCCACCCCTAGGGAGGTTGCAGGGGGTCCTCAGATGTCCTTTTCCTCCACCAACCCCCCGTCCCACTCCCTTTCCAGGCCAAGAGAAGCCCTCACCACACCCAGTGGCGGGGAGTTTCACAGACCCTCCCCTCTCCCAAGGAAGCCCACAAGTGGGCGTGGCCTCAGCCTGTGGGCGTGGCTAGAGGAGGTGCAGGCGACCAATGGGAGGAGAGGGGCGTGGCGGGCTTTCCAGAGTGTTCCTGGAAGGCGGTTGGGGGGAGCGAGCCGGCTGTTGAGCTGAAGGGTGAGTCAGGCCTTCGTCGGACGCCTCCCTCCCTGGGGGCTTGCCTTGGCCCCCACGTCTCCTGCCCCCAGGACCCCTGGGCCCCTCTCGCCTCCCCAGGAGGGCTCCCCCTGCCCCCCCACGACGTCACCCTGCCCCCCAAAGCCTCCTGCCCCCTCTCTTCCCCCTGACCCCCAGGAAGCCTGACCCCTATCTGCCCCAAGGACTCCTGGCCCCCTCACTGCCCCCTGAGGACCCTGCCCCCCTCTGGCCCCCAGGATGCCTGCCCCCATGACACCTCCCACTGCCCCCCAAGACGCCTGCCCCCCTCTGTTCCCCCAGGACGTCCCTCTGCCCTCCAAGGACTCCTGGCCCCCTCTCTGCCCCCTGCGCCCTCAGGAAGCCTGCCCTCTAGGACGCCTGCCCCCCTCTGGCCCCCACAATGCGTGCCCCCCATGACACCTCCCCCTGCCCCCCAAGACGCCTGCCCCCCTCTGTTCCCCCAGGACGTCCCTCTGCCCCCCCCCCAAGGACTCCTGGCCCCTCTCTGCCCCCCTGCTCGCTGAGGAAGCCTGTCCCAGGACGCCTGGCCCCTCTCTGCTCCCCATGACGCCTCCTGCTGCCCCCAGGCCTTCCCAGGATGCCTTCCCCTGCCCCCCAGGATGCCTGCCTTCCCCTGTCCCTCAATCTACCTGCCCCCCCCAGGATGCCTACCCGTGTCCCCCAAGGACTCCTGCCCCCCTCTGATCCCCAGGATGCTTGACCCCTATATGCCCCCAGGGCGCCTCCCCCTGCCTCCCAGGACGCCTTCCCCTGGCCCCCCAGGATGCCTGGCCCCCCAGGACGCTTCTCCCTACCCCCCAGGAAACCTGCCCCTCAGGATGCCTCCCTCCTGGACCCCCTCAGGATGCCTGCCCCCCAATATGCCTGGTTCCTCTGCCCTACAGGGCACCTGGATCTCCCCCCAGGACATCTGTGTCTCTCCCTTGGGTGCCTGGGTCCCAACCCCAAAGGGGCAATGCCTCACCTCCCCTCCCCACCTGCGTACCCCCATCAGGCTATAGGCTGCTCTTCTTGAATGCCTTGGTCTCTCTCCCCCTCCCTGGACCCCTGGCTGTGACCCCCCCCCCCAAGAAGGATCTACAGCTTGGCCCCACTTGGGTCCCTCTCCAGTGCAGAGGAAGGACCCCTGGGGCTTCGGTGCCCCCCAGAAGTGTGGAGGAGAGAAGCCCTTTCCCCCCACACAAACACCTGGGTCCCTCTGGCTGAGATCTTTCTCTCCCCCCCCCCCCCCCGCAATACCCCCCCAGGTCCCTCTCCACCTGAAATGTATGGGAGTGACATTCCCCAGGGCTTGGTCCTCCCCGGACACCTGGGACCCCCTTTTGTCAACCCTGATCACATCTGTGGGTCTCCCTGTCTGCCACCTTCCTGGGGCATCCCCTTGTTGGAAGGGGAGGATGGCACCCCAGAGAAAGGTGCTGCGCTGCAAGAAAAGCAGCTTGGTTGGGTTTGGCAACTCTCCGAGCCTTGCTTGGCTGTGGCTTTTAAAGTGAGGCACCCATGGGTGCTGCTGACACTGGGAGTCAGGAGCCCCAAAAGAGAGTTTCCTCCTCCCGTGCTTTGTTGTGGGGCAGGATCCGAGCCCGAAACCCTCTACAGCGTGGGAGCTTTGATCTGGGCTGTGCCCCAGAGATGTCCTCCCATGTTCCCTGGCTACCGAACAGCCGCGTTCCCTGTTCTGCCCTCCAGCAGCTGGCAGAGAACCGGCCGGGCAGGGCCGCTTCCTCTTCATGCCCAGCGTTGCCACTGAGATCAAAGGTGCCATCTGACTGTCCTGCCACTCAAAGCCAACTCGGCTCCTGGTCTTGCTTATTTGGTGTAATGCGGGGTTTCAGGCCGTCCTGACCTGGGCACACCTCCCGAATGGCCCTCCCGGAAGAGAGGACAGGCCTGGACTCTGGTGCCCGTTTTATGGGGTGCCACACGTCCCCACTGGTGATGCTTGTCTTACCCAGGAAGGGCTTCCTCCTGGACGCCCAGCAGTGAACCTGTTGTGAATCAGAAGCTCGGCTTGCAGGTCATAGGCGTGTGCCCGCAGCTACTTGTCACCTTGACTTGTAGGTTACCAGTATGTGCCAGAAGCGACTGGCGCGGCCACAGGTGAGCCGGCAGCCACGTGCCCAGAGTCCCTACACATGTCGCAGCCAAGTGGGGGGCATCAGTCCAGATGCCTTCCAGGCAGGGCTCCTCAAGAGGATCGTTCTATGGCACGCGCCACCAGTGTGGTTTAGAATGTGGTGCCCATGTGATGCTGCCTATGGCCTTGTACTCTTGATTCCCACATGGGCTTTCATCCTGCCAGGCCTTTTGCTGCTCCGTCCTGTGCCGTTTCTTCCCTGGGTCTTTCCAGAGTTGTTCCCGTGCCAGGCGGGGTGTGCCAGTTTGTGGTGGTCTCTGTCTTGTGGTCCTTGTTGCGCATCAAAGGGAAGCACAGGTTCTGCTTTTGGGTGCTGTCGGACGGGTGGTTCTGGCCAGTTCCGGGGAAGGGGGCGGAAGGATCATGGCGATCCAGGTGGGCTCCACGTGTGACATTTCTTGCAGGCGGACTTGCCAACGCAAGCTGTGAATCTTGGGCTTTGTAGGACAGTGCATGGTCCCCAAGTGGCCCTTTATGCGCTGATCAAGACCCACTGATGATAGTGGGGGGTGTCTGGGATGCCTTCTCTGGTCCTCTTGATGCTGCAGCCTGGAGGGCAAATCTTGTGGCAAAGGATGGCATACCTTCGGTGAAAAGGACTGGCAGCACCCGTCGGAGGCAGGCCACACCACAAGGGCGTCGCTGAGGCCAGGGTCGCGCTGCGTCAGGTCTTTGCCTGCGTGGAAGTAGCAATTAAGTGTGAAGAAGAGGTTGTGCTTTAGGCTCCTGGGCCGGAGACAGGGCCGGGTGGGGCCACGGCACAGGAAACCAAGGCGGAGGATGCCGGAGAGCAGAAACTAGGGCAAGCCAAGCCGGCTCGGGCTGTGTGTCTACCTCCCGTACTGCACCCGCCCACCCGGCAGGGCTCGTGTGTTGTACATACTCATCCTGTGAGGCAGGCCTAGCTAATGAGCACTTTGGGACATCAGCGCACCCCACACTCTGCTGCTGGCTGGCTGGGCGTCTCCCGAGGGCTGGCACACGGTGACGGTGACCCACGTGGGACTAGGGGACTCGGGGCCCAGAACCTCCAGCGCCTGTAAGGCGGTGCTCATTCGGGCACAGGCTGAGGACTCTCCAGCGGGGATCGGCGACTCTCTCGCCACAAGTGAGGACAGATTTGGGTTCTAAATTATAACACAAATGGGACTGTGACGAGGGCAGGGCTGGGGTCTTCTGAGACCACCGATCGAGGACTGTAACCACTGAACCTGCCTGTTCCTTTTCTCCCTTCCCCATGTAGTGTTCACACGAGGAAGGATGGTGAAAGAAACCGGCTACTATGACCTCTTGGGGGTCAAGCCGTGTGCCACGATGGAGGAGATTAAGCGGGCGTATCGGCGGTTGGCGCTAAGGTACCACCCGGACAAGAACCCCAGTGAGGGAGACAGGGTAGGTTTCGCGAATGGGATGGGGGTGGTACCTGGGGGGTATCCCACAGTATGGAATGGGGAGATTGTCCAGATGGAGGAGGAACCCCATTTTCACACCCACAAACACCCCCCTTTTCATTCCCACAGTTCAAGCAGATCTCGCAGGCCTACGAAGTGTTGTCAGATTCGCACAAGAGGTCTCTGTATGACCGTGGTGGGGAGCGGGCCATGAAGGAAGGTGGCTTAGGGGGCAGAGGAGGCTTTGGGCCCCCCATGGACATTTTCGACCTCTTCTTCGGAGGGGGGAGCCGCATGCATGGACCCCGCACGGACCGGAGAGGTATTATTGGGAGTGGCCAAGAAGGGGGTGATTTTGGCCAGCAATGTGGCTGGATGGTGGGGTGCTGGTCAGTAGGGGGGCTTTGGGCTTGTTGGGGAGTTGGCTTCCTGCTAAGAAGGCTGTGGGGGGAGCTGAGATACATGGCAGACAGTGCCACACGCATGTCCCCCGCATGACGCCTTATCATAGGTCTGTAGACGGAGGGAGTGGGGGAATTAAAGGGAGTGGGCTGGTTGTGCCTATCTGGCCCTTGTCTCTGGCATCGGATGGAGAGGGTATCTGAAGGGGGTATCCTACAGCATGGGAAGGGGAGGGACCTGGGGTGGTGTGTATGGGCCCTGCAGGGGATCCGGGGCTCATCCAAACAGGAAGCTCCACTTCCCCTGTGCTGGGAAGTGGGACAATGCTGGGAGGGATGATCCTGTCCCGGCAGGATCAGACCTTGCCTGGTAGGGCTTCCTCCTGCGCTAAGCCTGCCTCCCCGCAAGGTATTCCCGCGGAACACAGGAGGACACTACCTGTGCCTCCTGTAGCCCAGGTACGCCTGTCCCGTGTCCCGCCTGAATTCCAGCCGCAGTAATTGCATCCTGTTTCCCTGGCTCGCCGGCCCCTTTTCTTGCTCCGAGTCCGAGTCACAACGCAGTAGCGGCGACGATGATGATGACGACGGCTACCCCGGACATGCCTGAGCAGGCCTCCCGCATGACGGCATCTCACGTGGGTCTGCAGGCCCCGATGGCAGTGCTTGGCTGAGCAGGGCCGGTCTGGGGAGGAGGAGATGTCTCTGCCACGAGGTGGCCTCGCTTGGCAAGAGCTGCCTGTTTAAAAACTCTCAGTATAGAACGATCAAAGGGTCGGCAACAGTATTAGAACGAGGAAAAGTTAGGAATAAATGAAATAAAAGCAGTGATCAGGAATACCTGATAAGGATGCCCTGCCTTTGTTTTATAGATTTAAAACTGTGGTTCATAGAAAATCAAGGGTCATGCGTCAGGATTTGAACCCAGGACTCCATCATCCTGCTTGATGCAGTGCTCTGGCCCGGTGGTTGCACCTGCATTGGTAGCAACTGGTTTTTGATGGGGGTTTTCTTTGATCTCCCCACAGGTAAGACTGCCGTCCATGTGCTGTCAGTGACACTGGAGGACCTATACAACGGCACCGCCAGGAAGCTCTCCTTGCAGAAGAACGTCATCTGCAGGAGCTGCGGTGGTAAGTTGGGGGTATAGTGGGGTTAATGGGGAGTTGCATTGCCCCCCATGTTGCAGAAATCTGGCCCCACTCCTCCCCCCAGTCTCCTACCTCAACTGGTAGACAGATCCATGGAATCAATGTAACCCTTGTGACACTGGAGGTGGGTCTATTCTTACTCGGTCCTTGGCATGCGTTGTGGTCTCTCTCTGCAGGACGCGGAGGCCGGGAGGGCCTGGACACACGTTGCTCCAAGTGCCACGGCTCCGGCGTGGAGGTGATCGTGCACCAACTTGGCCCCAACGTGGTCCACCACATCCAGACCATGTGCACCCAGTGTCAGGGCCACGGAGAGTGGATGCGGCCTTTGGACCGTTGCCTGGCCTGCAACGGCAGGAAGGTCCTTCGGGAGAAGAAGATCTTGAATGTGCACCTGGACAAAGGTGAGCCATCTGCAAGGGTCAGGAATAGCCCTCATTTGATGTTATTATTAACCCCCCCCCCAACAATAACAGGCCTATAGAAGTCACTAAGGGTCACATCCCCATTTATTCTCTTCACCCCATATCTAAAGAGGATGATGAGCGATGTGGTCATGAGGCATATGAGATGTTTGCCCCTTGTCCTTCATGGCTGAAGAGGGGCTTACAATGAGCTCAAAGCGACTTTTGAGACCCCCCCATGTCACCCTGCAGGCATGGCCGACCGGCAGAAGATCACCTTCCACCAAGAGGGGGACCAGGCGCCTGGCCTCGAACCCGGAGACATCGTCATCGTCCTGGATCAGAGGGAGCACCCCATTTTCAAACGCCAGGGCAATGACCTCATCATCCAGAAGGAGATCCCCTTGGTGGACGCCCTCTGTGGCTGTAAGGTGATCGTCCACACCCTGGACAACCGTAAGCTGCTGGTGTCTTCAAGGCCAGGTGGGTCTGGGGGTAAGGGGTAAGGGGAAAAACAAAGGTGGGGTAAGGGGAGCAGGAGTGTCACCTGGCATTTGAATGCTGGCTGGAAGGAAGTGGTTCAGGATGTGGGTCTTGGACTTGGGACCTCCTGGTGTTCCCCACCTCACTTGTGGGGTTTGAGTTCAGGCAGAAACTGGTTGGGACCCTCTCCAACTGTCCTCGGTTGTGCTCCACAGGAACCATTATCAAGCCAGGGGATGTGAAGTGCGTACCCAACGAAGGGATGCCCATCTACCGGAACCCAACCCAAAGGGGGAAGCTGGTCATTCAGTTCCAGGTACAAAAGGGGGATGAAGCCCTTGAGGCTTCTGGGCTTTGGTGGTTGGACTTTTTTGGGTATCCCTCTGCAATGGGGAGTGTTGGTCCGTGACTCCCCAGCCCCATGAGTCACCTGTACCCCTCTCCCTTCCCGGTCCAGATACGGTTCCCAGATCCCGGCTGGCTGCCCACCCACCAGCTCCGCCAGTTCCAAAGTTTCCTCCCGCATCGTGAGGAGGTGATGGCCACAGAGGACACGGAAGAAGTGGAGCTGCGCGAGTATTTCCCGCAGCCGGATTTTGGGGGGCGGCACTTCGCCAGGGAAGCCTACCACGAGGATGACTCTGAGGACCCGCTGCGGCACAATGTCCAGTGCCAGACCTCCTAGCCTCAGTGTTGGGGGGAGGCCCCACTTGGGACCTTCTGGGTGCTACGGGAAGACAGGGCTTGGGCTCCTCCAGAGCAGGGAAGACTCATCACCAGCGTTCCTGTGTACTCAGTCTACTAAATACCCTCGTAGGGTCATCCTCTACTCCTCCTCATCTAGGAGGAAGGAAAGTGCCTTCATCCCCTGCTTGGAGGACTTCCCAAAGCCTACTCCTCGCTGCTCTGTTGCCCCAGAAGGAGTGATTACAGGGCAAAGTAGCCTTTGGACTTGGACGTTGTTGGTGTTGGTGTGGGGCTAGCTAGAGGACCTTTTTCCGGCCACTCGATGGGCCAGCTTGCCATGTGGGTTGGGGTCTGGCTGGGAGCTCTGGAGTGGCTGTGACTAACCCAGTTTGGGTCTCCGTCCTAGGAGTGCTGCGGGGTGAGGTGCAGAAGATCTCAAGAAGAAGCATTTGGCTGTTGGCAACTCCAAAGTCTTCCAAGCCAGGGTTGTTGGGCTTTGTTTGGGCAGAGTTTACTCCTTTGGTGGCTGGGTGAACGGGCTGGAAGTGTGAAGGTTGGGTGCTGGACGTCCGTCTGTCTGTCTATTCCTCCCCAGCCTGAGTTTTGGGGTTTTTTTGCAAACCCAGTTTCCTCATTTCTACACCGGGGCCGTCAGGCTTGCATGGAGGTACATGGTTTGGAGTTGTCAACCTCCAGAACAGCGACGGTGCTGAGTTGCTTCCTCTTGACGTTCCTACTCCTTTTCGACTACGGCTGCGATCCTGTTTAGTGATGGGCAATATGGGGCAGTTTATAGGGCAGGTGGGTTGAATGCTCGTACTTGTTTAAAAACATCCCCATTGTATTTACTAGTACGATGCATTTCACATTTGTGGCCACCAGGCCCACTTCCCACCATGGTTGACATGCCATTGGGGAAACCTGGCACAGAGCCTGTGGATTCTTGGGATCTGCAAGTGAGGGGACGCCAATCCTATATGGCATTCTTAAAGAACCCCAAAACAAGTGCCCCTTCCCATACCAAAAAGCCTTCCTCTCCCTTCTAAGATAAAAGACAACTTCATATATCTGGCCTGTCACTGGGTGGTCACCAAAGTGGTATCTACTGGCACTGCCAACTGCTAGGTTGGCAGGAGCTGGGACGAGGGATGGGAACTCACTCTGTTCTACATCCAGATCTCGTACCGCTGACCAGTCGCAGTTTTAAATAGAACGGGAAGTTTTATGTGCCTTTGGAAGATGCCAGTCCACTTGGTTTGCAAATTTTGGGGGGCTTGTCAGTAGAATGTATTGGGACAGTCCCAATAAAAACTCTAATTTTTATAACTATAATTGATAATAGTACATTGCACCAGTGCAGAAGATCTTCCTCTGGGCCCATTCCTACTATTTGGCAATCCAGTGTGACGATGGTGCGGGAGGCAACACAGGAGGTCTTAAATGGTCTTCCTCCTCCTCCTCCTCCTCCTCCGCAACTTGATTTTCCAGATCTTCTTGTTCTAGACCAGGGAATACTTTGTGCCATTTTATTAGTATTAAGGGATCCAGGATTTGGTTTATTTCCATGATTTTGGCCAGCTGGCACTTGACCCTGAAAGCTGCAACCATGGCCTCCGAGATCACGGGTCTTCTGGCTACATGTCGCTGCAAGAGGAAGAGCAATGAAGGGGTTGTGGGTTCCTCTAATGTACAGCTGGACCCTCATTCACAGGTCTGCCTGTCACTGGGTTATTACCAGACCTGTTACCAAACCTGCTTGTCCCATGGCCCAGTTGCTGGATTGTTACCTTCCCACCAAAGTGGCACCCGTGCTTGCCCATTGGCATGCTTTTGAGCTGCTAAGTTGGCAGGAGCTGGGCAAGAGACGGGAGCTCCCTCTCCATCTTGCACTACTGGGGGGTCTTGAAATACGGGTCTTCACAGCGTTCTAACCACAGCGTTCCAAAATTGACATATTCCTTGAATGAGGCTGGCAATCCTAAGCACGCTTGCAGGGAGTATGACCCATTGAAGCCAATAAGGCTTACTTCTGAGTAGACATAGATAGGATTGCACCCTTTGCTCGAAATTAAAATGGTGCATTGTGCCAACTCATACCGTTTTGCGCTAGGACCTTTTCCTTCCATTTCACCATCCAGGGTGACAACATGGGAAGCATGTCACCTTCCATGGCAGCCAAATCCTCCTCAAACTTTCTTCCTTCCTTCCTCCTTCATTCTTCCTGCACTCACGTTTTTTTTCTGATCCCACTTTCTTGGAAGCCCTCTTGGTTGCATTTAGGAGCATTCCCGAAGGTATCGGCAACCATGTCATTCTTGGCGGGACTTCTGGCTACAACTACTTGGATTCCAAGTGTCTAGTAGTTATGCCGCTTGGTCCGGTGTGGTTGTGGGTCTACTGGTTCTGCATCGGGGTCACCCAAACCCCTTCCGTTTGGAAAACCAGACCTGTCTGTCCCACAGGCCTGTCGCTGGGTTGTTACCTTCCCTCCAAGTTGTGCCTAGTTAAATAAATGGGTACCACTTTATTTTGCAAGGCGCACACTTTTTGACCTACCAAGGTGGCAGGAGCTACTCCTGGCTGTCCAGGGACTTCTGGGGAAGCCAAGGCATGGTATGCTCCCTCTTTCGGCCAGATATCCGGTATGCTCCCTCCTTCGGCCAGAGGTCTGAAGCCAGCCGTGGCACTCTAGTGCCCGGCCTGTGGGTACTTGCAGGCCACTTAGTCGAAATAGGTTCAGTCCACATCATGCTGCCTGGATCAGCCTCACAGGGTGCTTGTTGGCCCCCACACCCAGGCCGTACAGAAAGTTGGGGTGCAATAGGGTTTGGGGGCAAAAAGGAATTGTTGGGCAGATGGGGGGGGGGAGAATCTACCCCGTGACTTATTTTTAAAAAACATTTTAAGTTGGCTTTGTATGTGAAATTAAAAGTAGACCCATATCTAAGACAGGGTATGCTGTTACTTTCTTAAGAGGAGGGAGGGAACGAGTGCACATGCCCCTGCGGCTTTGGTGATGGTGTGGTTGGCACCCTACCCTGGCACACCAGATCTCATGGCCACCTTTCATCCAAACAGGAGCCCAAATCCCACCGTGTCCTGCAGTTCCTGTTGTGGCCACTGGAGGGCAGGATTTGCTGCCAAAGAGATCCTGAGTTGCATGGGGGGGCATCCAAGACGCTCGGGGTGTAAGGCCTGCTTTGGGCCAGAATAGCTGGCAGGGAACCAAGACCCCCTTCTGGTTCCCTTTGCAGTAGCTGCACTTTCTGTGGGAGGTATCAAAGGATGTGCCAAAATTTCCCAAAGGCATGTGCAAAGTGCTTCTTGGCCCCACTGGATCAGGCCAAAGGCCCATCTAGTCCAGCTTCCTATATGTCACACTCAGAACACACAAGATCCCCCCATCCTAGTACCCTCGCTTACTCTTGACCTTCTGGGGTAGCCTGGATGCTCTCGCCACATCCTGTTGCAAGGAGTTCCACAGATAAATTACACACCAGATCACTTTTGTGCAACCAGAGAGGCACTGCCCTAGTTTGCTGATCCCACAGGATGTCCCCTTCTGCTTGCCCCACCCCATAAGTCTTCCCCCACCGCACGCCTCCGTCTTGGGGTGGGACACGTCGCTCACCCTAATCCCCTCTTGAGCAACCTGAAACTGCGGAGATTTCCTGGTGTTGCCACCTCCACCCCAGTTGTACACATTGTGGGGTGCACCCGTGGGGTGTTCACACTTAGACATGGACCTCCAGCATGGGGGTGGAGGAGCAGCCAGACCTGTAAGCGAGCCTGAGATTGTAATGGCACTGTTGGGGGGATCAGGGCCCAGAGTGGGTCTCCCAACTCAGATCGGGGCCCAGAGTTAGTCTCCAAATCTGAGGCCTCTTGGGGATCTGGTGTTATGGGCCACGGGATTGCCTAGCCGGACTGGAGCCCCCCCCCCCAATTAGCCAGACAGGGCCCCCCCATCAATGATTGTCTCCATGGGGCAGGGGCTGGCCTCATTATCTGAAAGTCTAATAAAAGGACCCTCTTTGGAGATGCTCTTTTGGCCTGCTTGGGGAGGGGGGTCATGTGTGACCCCAGGGTTGCTGGCCCTCTGCCAGATGCCACCCCCATTGCAGGCAATTCATCAATCACAGACATAGGGCAGGGGGAGGGCAGCAGCTGCCCAGCCTTGTGGACCCCCGTGAGTAGGGGGTGGTGGAGATCAGGACATTAATGAATGGGGGGGTCAATGGGAAGCCTTGTGTTACTGGCCTCTGACCTGCCCCCTGAGTCCCATGATGGAAAAGACAAAGGAGGAAGGGGGCTAAAGGGGGCCTTTAATGCGGGATGGAGGAGGAGGAGGAGGAGGAGGAGGAGGAAGGTTCTCATTTGTGGCCATCAATGGGAAAACAATGCCAGCCTCACACTAAAGGTCACCTTGGGAACCCTCAAAAGCCTGCTTGGAATCAGAGCCCCCAAAGCCCCCTGATGTGGGAAGGGGGGGGGCTCAAACTGCACAACAAGAGCGCTGGGTGGGGGTGCAAATGGCCTGCTTGCATCCGATGATGGTGACGAGTTCCTTTTGTCCCTCTCTGTGGACAAGTCAACCAGCCCCCCCAGTGGCAGGATCCGCACTCAGGCCTGCTTATAGTGTCCAGCACTGGCTAGTATAGGCAACTTTCTGGATGGGTGCTCTAAAATCCATATATGGTTTCTTGGGGAGAGGGGTTGGTTCCAGACACAAATCAAAGAGTGGGTTGTTCCCCATGGTGGGGGGCGGAGGTGGCTGGAAAGTCTGTCCCCCCACAACAAACCACATCCAGCCCCATGGAAGTGCAGGAGACTGTTTTCCATCCTGCTTTGAAGTGGGCCTCAGTGACCCATCCTGGGAAGGATGCGACCTGGAGTGCATCTGTCATCACCGCCGCACCCCTGTACGGGTAGTCAACCTGCCTCATTAATTAGAAGCCTCGGTTTCCTCCCTTTGAAGCCTGGCTTCAGAAAGGCGGCAGTCTGCGCACCCGCCTGTGTTTGCACAGCTCAGTTGTGCGCCAGGGTCAGGGCACAGCTGTGCCACACATGCAACACACGGTGGTGGTGGTAGTGGGGGGGAGCATCCAAGCAGGTGCTTGCAGCCACCTGCACTAGGTACGAGTGAGGTCAGGCCAAGCCGCAGGCACGGCCCGCTCGCTGCTCACCCTCTTCAACACGCCAACGCCCCCCCCCCCCAAAAAAATAAACCTACTGTGGAGCATTTGCTGGCGTCCAGATTTTCAAGGAGTGGCTGCGCTCGGATAACAATAACCCGCCCCAAAAGAATCTCTTATTTGTTGCATCAACCCCGGGGTGCAGAGCCGGGACTGGCTAGCGTCGGGGATCTGTGGGGTTGGGAAAGAACAGCAGGGTGACCAGATGCCTGAACCTAAAAAGGAGGACAAGGTTGTGGATTCCTGGCCTTTCCGGCAGACAATGGCATGTTTGCCTACTCATGAGTAAAGCCGCGATATTGGGCACTTTCTCTTACCCATAGAGCTGAATGTATATTTTTATTTTTAGTCTTTTGGCCATAACGTTTGATAGGAAGACGATATCTCAAAACTGATTGTTGCATTTAATTCTGCTTTTCAATACGAATCCAACGACATATGACATGATGGGGTACTGCAAAGTTCCCAAATGATGCCAAAAATGGAGGACAGCAAAGCCGTTTTGGAGGACATCCGGATTGGAGGCTAAAAAGAGGACAAATCCAGAAAAATCTGGTCACATATGGTCACCTGCATCCTGTAGGGGGGACATGGCACACCACACAGAACCCAAGTGGGATGCAAGCCAACTCGGGGCCTGGGGTCTCCAGTTCTCTCCAACCCTGCTGTCTTCAGTGGGGGATCTGAGGCCACTACAAAGCCTCCTCTCTCCCCATAGAAGCATCATTCCAGTCCCAACACCTGGGGGGAAGGAAGGAAGCCGGGGAGGAGGAAGGTTGCATAGAAGTGGGAACAAAAGGTGCCAACAAGGGGATGGGAAGAGGAGACAAAAGGGGGAGCCATTTGGAACCAGGCCCCCCTCCTCTCTCTGTGGTGGTCCAGTGTGGGGAGAGAGCCCAGCCCCACTGCCCATCTCCACAGTGACTATGATGACAGTGCCTATTATCTCCCCCCCCCCAGCTATGCCACCAAGGTGCCCTCTCCGAACTGAGATGCCGAATACTGGATTTATGGGGCTATCTGGGGATAGCAGGCAGGATCGGGAACATCAGTAGCCAAGTTCAGGAGGAAGTTGGGGTTTGGGGAAGGGGGATCAGCACCCAAAGGACACCCTGGGGCAGGAGAGTAAAGGGTCCCTTTTCTCCCCATATACAGACCAGCCAAATCACACTGACACCAGAGACAGGTCTTTACTTGGCAAAGGGGGGAAGAAGACATCACAGTCAAGTTATAACAAGTGGGGATTCATAATGTCCCCCCCAAGTCAGTCCTCTGTGCAATAACAGGAAGCATGGCACCCCAACCCATTCACAGGGGGCTCAGGGAATCGAGGCTGGCAACAGGACCCCTACTCAGGCTAGAGGGAATAGAAAAGGGGGGCCATGGCCAGGTTCCCCCTGATCTCCCCCCCCATAAATCCTGAACAAGAGAACCCTGTGTCTCCCCATAGACAGACCCCACAGAGACAAGGCCGGTTGTTGCCAGATCTGTTCGGGGAGGGGTTTTCCAGTCAGAGTGGTGTCATGGGGGGGGGGCAGTGTCAACTTCCTTGATGGGGGCAGTGCCACCCCCTCGGTCTGTGTCGGAGAATCGTGATGATGTGCCACAAAGGTTGGGACAGACAGAAAGGAGGCTGCCCTTGTTGGCGCTGTAGGATTTGGAGGACGGGCTGGATTCGACCACGGTGGAGTCCACGGTTTTTAAGGGGGCTGCCTCTGCTTGGCCCCCCCCGACTCCCAGCCTAACCTCTTACTCCCGGACGTAAATCCTCGTGCAGACAACATCATCGGCGGACATGGTCTGAAAAACACAAGGGTCATGGTAGGGGGACATGGATGAGGGATGCCTGATATGTCCCCAGATCAGTAGAGCCCCCAGGTTGTCCTCAATGAGGACTAGTAGCTTGGGGTGCGGACTCTTACCAGGATCAGCTCCCCATCATTGGTTATTTCCCGGGACCAGCCGGTCTTGGGTCCTTCACCCTTCAGCAGCCGCTGTTCACAGACCATTTTGTTATCGTTCTCCCACTTGACTAGGCTCTGAGGGTCAAAAAGGTCAGTGTGAGTTATGGGGTGAGGGACCCATAGAGTCCACAGGAGACATCCACCCACCCAGCCAGATGCCCACCATTTGTTCCGCATAACCCACCAGACCTTCTATCCCAGGGCCTGGCAAGATGCCATAGGGATCAGAGACCAAGGGGGCCACAGGTGAGGGGTCTCACCCTGCCATCACCACCACCACTCATGATCAAGCAGACCACCCTGCGGCTGTCACCCACCTCTGCCCCTCCACACCTCGCCTCACCTTGCAGGGTCTCCCATCCACCGTCTGCTCCTCAAACTCCTCCCCAACCTTGAAGTTGATCTCGGTGGTGCGCACCGTGGTGGAGGTCTTGATGTAGAAGGACTCTCCGTCTTGCTTGATCTCCACAGCCGGCTTGGAGGCCGCAGCCACGGCAATCTTCCGCAACATCACATTGACCCCTGCAAGGAAAGGGGGGCAGTCAGCCAAGCAGATGTGGGATCCTGGATAGGGCCCTCTTGCCCTCCCACTGCCCACCATCTCTGTCCGAGATGGCAGCCCCCTTACCGTTTAGGACAGCCAGGCTATTGATTTGCCAGCTGAGCTCTTGCAAAGCTTACCCAAATTTAGCAGCTGATCTCTTGCAAAGCTTATCTAGATTTAGTTTAGCAAAGCTTATCTAGATTTATTTTAGCAGCTGATCTCTTGCAAAGCTTATCTAGATTTAATTTAGCAAAGCTGTTCTAGATTTAGTTTAGCAGCTGATCTCTTGCAAAGCTTATCTAGATTTAATTTAGCAAAGCTGTTCTAGATTTAGTTTAGCAGCTGATCTCTTGCAAAGCTTATCTAGATTTAATTTAGCAAAGCTGTTCTAGATTTAGTTTAGCAGCTGATCTCTTGCAAAGCTTATCTAGATTTAATTTAGCAAAGCTGTTCCAGATTTAGTTTAGCAGCTGATCTCTTGCAAAGCTTATCTAGATTTAATTTAGCAAAGCTGTTCTAGATTTAGTTTAGCAGCTGATCTCTTGCAAAGCTTATCTAGATTTAATTTAGCAAAGCTGTTCCAGATTTAGTTTAGCAGCTGATCTCTTGCAAAGCTTATCTAGATTTAATTTAGCAAAGCTGTTCTAGATTTAGTTTAGCAGCTGATCTCTTGCAAAGCTTATCTAGATTTAATTTAGCAAAGCTGTTCCAGATTTAGTTTAGCAGCTGATCTCTTGCAAAGCTTATCTAGATTTAATTTAGCAAAGCTGTTCTAGATTTAGTTTAGCAGCTGATCTCTTGCAAAGCTTATCTAGATTTAATTTAGCAAAGCTGTTCTAGATTTAGTTTAGCAGCTGATCTCTTGCAAAGCTTATCTAGATTTAATTTAGCAAAGCTGTTCTAGATTTAGTTTAGCAGCTGATCTCTTGCAAAGCTTATCTAGATTTAATTTAGCAGCTGATCTCTTGCAAAGCTTATCTAGATTTAATTTAGCAGCTGATCTCTTGCAAAGCTTATCTAGATTTAATTTAGCAAAGCTGTTCTAGATTTAGTTTAGCAGCTGATCTCTTGCAAAGCTTATCTAGATTTAATTTAGCAGCTGATCTCTTGCAAAGCTTATCTAGATTTAATTTAGCAGCTGATCTCTTGCAGAGCTTATCTAGATTTAATTTAGCAGCTGATCTCTTGCAAAGCTTATCTAGATTTAGTTTAGCAGCTGATCTCTTGCAAAGCTTATCTAGATTTAGTTTAGCAGCTGATCTCTTGCAAAGCTGACCTTATTTATCTTATTTCCTTAGCAAGATTCTTAGTGCTCTTTTTGGGGTCTCTTTGGTGGTCTCTTTCTAGGGATAAGGACCAGCAGGGAGGGACCCCCAACCCTTTGCCCCACTTTCCCAGAAGAAGTCTAGCACCCAAGCAGGGAGGTTTCCCTGCAACCCACGGCAAGGAGGCGTTCCAGGGCACCCAAGCAGTGGGAGCGCACATCCCCCTCAGGGTCCCGGGTGATGGGACATGCAGGGTCTTGTCACTGCTGAATCAACAGTGGGGCAAGTCCCCGTTTGCCCAACTTTGGGGTGGGGCTGGTGTGTCATTCGCAACCCAAGAGCTATGAAGCCACATGACGGTGACAGCTTCCCAGGGTGAGGCTGTGTGTGTGTCGACATCACTGTGCACATACAGCTTGTTGTGCAAGAGGCAGGCCAGAAGACCCGGGTGCGGAGCCAGCTGGAAGGACACCCCATCACTTTTGAGGGGCTGTTTCTGAACTGGGGGGAGGGAGGAGGCAGCCTGACAAATCTATGGGGCTGTTCACAAGGAAAATGTTCTCCCTCCTATAACATACAAGGGCTGATCCCTTTGTGGATCCTCTTTGGGGGCCAGCCAGCAAAATGGATGAACTCCAGGATCTGCAGAACTCCTTGCCACAAGACATGGCATGTTGTCCTGGGAAGCTTTCAGAGGCAGATCCCCATAGCACGAGGCAACCTGGAGGCCACCACATCTCCTGCAGGGGGTTCCTTAAAGATCAGGGACTGAGGTCCTCTCCAAAAGGGGTGGCTGACTGTCTATGGGGCACATAAACAGGCCTGTGTTTTTCCTGGCTCTGCCCGCAGATGCCTGGAGGGAGGAATGGGGCAGGCCCCACCTTGGGGCAAGCATTGTTCCGGCAAATATTGTTGCAACGCCCCAGCTGTGCCGAGCCTCGGGTTTGCCAAGTTTCCTCTCCATGACAAGATGTGAGCCCAGATTGCCGTTTTTTACCAGGGGGAACAACGAGGTCAAGGGCTGGAACACGAAGGACAAAGAACATGAACCAAAGCCAGTGGCCTGGAGTTCCATAGGAGCGGCAAGGCACACGCTTCCTGACCAGACACTCGGCGCATGGCTCTGTGGTCCAAAGAACTGGGGTACAGGGTGGGCCTTCTGCAGATGTTGCTTGCAAGAGGGTAACGGGGTAAGATGGTATTGAGATGGTATTGGGGTAAGATGGTATTGGGGCAAGTGGGTAGGATGGGCAAGACAGAATTGGGCAAGATGGCATTAGTGGGTAAGAGGGTAGGGTGGGCAAGAGGGTAAGGTGGGTAAGAGGGTATGGTGGGCAAGACAGCACGGGAGCAAGAGAGCATGGAAGGCATGGGGGAAGACAGCATAGGGCAAAAGAGCAAGACGGAACAAGCTGCAAGGCAGTGTGTGATTTGGAGGTAGACTGCGCCTGCAGCTGGAGGCTCACCAGCCGATCAGCCGCCGCCACCACAGCATTGCTCCCCATCCTTGACGCTCCATCTGCAAGACCCTCTTGGCAGGGCCTGAGCCCAAACCCGTCGAGGGTCAAGCCCCCTCCTCTGCTTCTTGAGAAAATGGCTGGTGAGGCTCCTTTCCCTCCCCTGATCCCCCTCCCAACATCTGAGACTTGCTGCCCAAAAAAATCCAGATGAGGAGGGGGGAAGAGACCCGGTGAAACATAAGTATGTGATAATTAGCCTGCAGTCTGTAATGCGCGTCCCCCCCAACCTGGAAAGTATTTGCTGAGACCACCTCATGCGCCTTGGTGGAGAGGCAGGGGGGCAGAAGAGGGGAGAGAAAGGGGTTTCTGATTCACAAGCTGGGGGTGTGTGGAGGGAGGACCCTCCTCAATGGGGGGAAACAAGGGGGAAGGGTCTCCATTGTTCCCAGAGATGTGATGGGGGAGGGATGCGGCAAAAAGGGTCCTCCCTCCTCCTTGCACCAAACCCTCCCTCTTGCTCCAGCCTTGGCCATCCAACTGGTCCAGAATAGAGGACCAAACCAAGGGATGCCCCATTTTCAAGCCACTAGTCCTCAATGAGGACACCTGGTACTCAAGGGAAGTGGGGCAGCACTGACACAGGGGTAGGGGACTCTGTTGCAGGTCAGGCATCCCTTGCATCCCTGAGCTTGGGTTTTGCCGCAGCCTGCCCGGCACCAGTAGCATCCAGTATACTTACTGGTCCCACACTGGTAGAGCCCAGGATTGCTTTGACCCAATCAGACCCAGCTTGCTCAGTGCTGGCATACCTGTGTCTTGCCAGGGAGCCTGGCACAGTCCCTCTGGTGGGGGCACAGCACACCTGAATTGGGACCCACAATTCAGGGCTCCAGTGGGCTGCTGGAGAAAAGGGGTGCTTGGTCCCACTGGCAAACCAGGATGCGGCCCAGTGTCAGGATGGACCCTCTCTAGAGTCTGCCCCACCAGGGTCCCACTATTTCTACCCCCATGGGAAGAAGGCAAGTTGGGGGTAAACTGCCCTTGCAGGTGGAGGCTCTACTGGCTGTCTCTAGAGGATGGTTTCACTGGGCAGACTGTCTTGTGTTGTAGGGAAGTGGGTGCCGGGGATAGGTGTGGGGCTCATCCCAAGGGAGGCAATGTCTATCCTGGGATACTCAGGGCAGGAAGACAAAGCGAATCCAGTGGTCCAGACACAGAGGCTTCCAAGCCAACAAGGTGGATCCTTGCCGAGTGACCCCCTCCCACCCAAAGGATCCATGGGTCCCCATATGAGTGGTGTCTTGGTGAGTGGGAGGGCTTGGGGTGCCATACGGTATGGGGGGGCAGGATGGAATGGGGGAAAGACAGCCTGGGGGCAGGAGGGTAGGGGGCAAGACAGAGTGGGGGCAAGATGGCGTGGTGGGCAAGATGATATGGGGGCAGGATGGAATGGGGGAAAGACAGCATGGGGGCAGGAGGGTAGGGGGCAAGACAGAGTGGGAGCAAGATGGCATGGAGAGCAAGATGATACGGTGGGCAGGATGGAATGGGGGAAAGACAGCATGGGGGCAGGAGGGTAGGGGGCAGGATGGAATGGGGGAAAGACAGCATGGGGGCAGGAGGGTAGGGGGCAGGATGGAATGGGGGAAAGACAGCATGGGGGCAAGAGGATAGGGGCAAGACAGAATAGGGGCAAAAGGGTATGGGTTAGGATGGAATGGAGAAAGACAGCATGGTGGTCAAGAGTGTATGGGGCAAGAAAGTATGGGGTAAGAGGTTGGGGAGCAAGAAGGTGGGGGAAAGAGAGTGCGGGGCAAGACAGCATGGTGGGCAAGAGGATGGATCATGGGGGGCAATACAGCATGGTGGGCAAGAGGATGGGGGCAAAAGGGAAGCGGCAAGAGTGTATGGGGCAAGAGAATATCATGCCAGCATGGGGAAAGAGGGTGTGGGGCAAGCAACATGGGGGGCAAGACGGCAGGGGCCAGAAGGTATGGGGGCAAGACAGAATGTGTTGGCAAGAGACCCACTGGGACCCTTTCCCCACCTGCTGGCTCCCTTTGAAAGCCCCCCAGAAGTGGAGGGAAGCCTTCCGTCCGCCCCCCACTCCCTGAGCAGCAGGACCAGTTGGGTTCAGCACCACCGTGGGCCTTGGGAAGAGACACTGGCTGGCATCGCTTGGGGAGGCGGGCAAGGCGGATGGGTAGGTCTACTCGTGAGCAAGGAGCCGGCAGAGAGACTCTTCCCCAGCCAGACTCAGGCTGGCAGGCACAGCCCTCGCCCTATATGTCCCGGACCCTTTTAGCCTCCCCAGCCTGAGTCATGGGCTATTTCTTGACTCGGCGGCCGCCTGCCCTAGAGATCAGGGTTGGGGGGCGTAGACATTGGGGTGGGGGCGCAGAAATGGGGTGTGGGCGACCTCACCTAAAGCCTTGAGCAGCTCCTCGAAGTTTTCTGAGCTCTTCATCTTCCAATTGCCGGAAAAGTTGGGCATCTTGGGGGGTGGGCTTGGGTGGGGGTCTGTGAATCTGGCTGGGGGGGCACAGGTGGTGGGTCTAGGGGCGATCGGGGTTCAGAGGGGCGCCCACCTGCCCTCCTCCTCCTCTTCCTCGCTCCGCAGAGCTGGGCAGGCAACGATGCCAGATGGGGCTCCCTCCCTTAAGTGCCTTCCCTGCCTCCTGGTCCCTCCCCTCCCCTGCCCCTGGGCTGGGCTGGGGGGGGGGGCGGAGAGAGCCAGGGACGCCCCCCACCTCCTCACCCCACCTGGATCCTGGGTGCCCCCCTCCCTCCACGTGGATCCAGGGGCTATGATACCTGGGGGCAGCGGGAGCATCTTTGTCCCTCCTGAACAACCTGCCCCTCTTCTCCTCTTTTGGAGGGTGAGGGGCAGGGGGCTGCAGCACAGTGGCATAGCTAGAGGGGGCGGAGTAGGTCCCCCAAGACTGAGTGCTGCGCCCCCCTCTAGCTATGCCACCGCTGCAGCAGATGGGGCAAGAGGGGAGGGGGAACAAAGAGTATAGGGGCATGAGGAAAGGGGGCAAGTGTGGGTATGGGGCAAGAGGGTTCTGGGGGCAAGAGGGTATGGAGCAAAGAGGGTACAGGGAAGAGAGTATGGGGGCAAGAGGGAAGGGGGCAAGAGGGTACAGGGCAAAATGGCATGGGGCAAGAAGGCAAAGGGCAAGAGAGCATATGGGAATGATGGCATGGGGCAAGCGGGTATGGGGTATGTGGGTAAGGGGTATGGGGACAAGAGAGCAGGGCAGCATGGGGCAGGAGGGTATGCAGCAAGACACCATGGGGGAAAGGGCATAGGGTATGGGAAAAAGAGATTATGGGGCAAGATGGCATGGGGCAAGAAGGCATAGGGAAGAGGGAATGAGGCAAGATGTCATGGAGAAAAAGAGCATGGGGGCAAGAGGATATGGGGAGTAAGATGGCAAGGGGCAAGAGGGAATGGGGGCAAGAAGCCACAAGAAGCAAGCCACTGTCTGGGACCCTTTCCCTCCTGCCTGGCCCCAATTCAGTGTGCATGCCCCCCACCCACCTCCAAAAGCCCCTAAAAGTGGAGGGGCCCCCTGGTGGCAGGATGAGGTGGGTGTAATGCCATGCTCTGACCCCTTGGGGGGAATAAAGAGCCCCCCCCCCAAAAAAAAGCTGGAATAAGTGTGCATGTGGTGAAGGAGTGAGGCCAGAGGGTGAAACCGGAGTCACATCACTTCAAATTCAACCTGCCAGAATCCTCGAGACTCACAATTCATTGACTGGGGGTGACACGCCTTGGAAATTTTCTGCCTAAGGAAGGGGTCAGCCAAGTGTGAGAAAGTACGCCGGATCAGGCCCTCTTGGCACCCAGCAAAAGGTGCTCAGCCAACTTATCATTGGGGATCATCATGATGGACACATGTCCATCATGATCTCAGAGGGTCTCCCTGGAGCCCTGCAAGGCAGAGCAGAACCACCCCTCCCCACATTGCAGCACCCAGCCCAGAAGAGGGTGCAGCTGCCACCCAGTCAACCCTGGGCAATGGCACCGTTCAAACCCAGCCATGATGGGACACAGCATTCCCCTGGGCGAGCCTCACCCCTGACTTTTTGGCGCCACTTTCCAGACAGTGACACGCAGGTGGCTACTCCTGCCTGTAAATGGTCTCTCTAGGACAAGAGTTGGGGGGGGGGCTGCTGCCTGCTGATCCCCCCACATGTGGGGATTCTGGGGTGTCAATGCAGGGCCAAAATATGTGCCAAGCTGTTCTTGTTGGCAAGTTGGATTCATTCCAGTGACACCGTCAAGGCCAGACTTGCTGGGCCTGCAAACGCATGCCCATGGATGCCCAGGATGGGGAGATGGCAGCCACCGCCAAGTGGTAGAGAAGGCCCATGAATGCCTGCACCCCAATAGGCTCATGGCAACCCTATGCAACCAATGGTCCTTGGTGTTGGTGTGTTTGTCTACTCTGAAGGCCATCAAACTGGCCAGGGAACCACCTTGCACCACTAGCCAGCATGGGGGCACTCAGTGGACTCCAGGGTTGGGGGGGTCCACTGAGATGGGCCACCCATGGCAGGCTCTGCCAACCTCGGCGTTCCTGGGCTGGAGCTGGATGACTGGCTGGCGAACCCCCATAAATGAAGTTTCTCTAGGGATGGGAATGAGAGAGAGCAATTGCCGCTCCGGAGAAAGAGAACAAAGACATCCTCCTGAGTCCAGGGCAGGCGGTGGAAGCCACTGCATCTGCCCCCTTTTCAAGAAACTCCCCCCTTTTGCTTCCTCGAAGTCTCGCGCCCACCCCATAATAGGCCACGCATGACTGGGCGATGCATGACACATTATCTATCATCGGTCCCCCCCCCCCCCTACTTAATCTCCCAGGAATGAGGGTGTGGTGGTGCAGGCAGAAGGGGATGCAAGCAGGTAGACCTTGAGTTTGCAACACCTCTGGCTGGGCAAGTAGGGGTTGCGTGTGGGGAGCAAGTAGGGGGACCCCCCAAAGAAACCGCCGGGGGGCTAAAACAGAGTTCTCGCAGGCCTTTTCCAACACCACCGTGTTACAATTGATGCCCAAAGCGAGCTCCGGTGAACCAGATGTTGCTGTGACCCCTTCATTACATGCACCACAGCAGCCCCAGTCCCACATGGCTCCTCTTCTCCTGGCTTCTGGCTATGGAGTTGATACCAGCATGGGGGCACCCATGTCCATACTGCCTCCCAGCCCGTATGGAAGGATGTCCTGAGTAATGCAATCTCTGGCGGGGTGACCATATGACCGCATTTTTCCGGATTTTTCCTCTTTTTTAGCCTTATGTCTGGGTGTCCTCCAAAAGGGCTTCATTGTCCTCCATTTTGGAACTTTGCACTGGTGTGCAATACGTCGTGTCATATGTCGTTGGATTCATGTCATATGTCACTCACATGTCGTGTCATATGTTGTTGGATTCGTATTGAAGAGCAGAATCCACTGCAGGAATCGGTTTTGAAATATCTCCTTCCTACCAAAAGTTATGGCCATACAGCTAAAAATGAAAAGGAAAATGGGAAAGTGAAAGTGCCCTATATTGTGGCTTTACTCGTGAGTAGGCAAACGTGGCATTGTCCGCTGTAAAGGCCAAGCTGAGAAGTATCCAAGACCCTGTCCTCCTTTTGAGGTTTGGGCATCTGATCACCTTGATCCCTGTGACCTCATGTGGGTTTCATCCCTGAAAGCCCCCCTCGTTCTCCACGCCACCAATAGCTGAGTGTACATGGCAAGGAGTTTTGGCACGACACCTTCCAGCAACACACCTCAAATCCCGGGTCTAGACAGGCCTCCATCCTGCTTGGAGCCAGGAGATTTCCTGGTTTACCTGGCAGAAAAATTATAGGGTTTGATTATAGGATCAGACCAGGAGCAGAGGCAAAAGGTACAAGGCACAGACAGATCTAGTGGTCCTCATTTTAACAGGTCCCCGTAAGGGGTGCGGAGAGACCTCCTGCAGTCACGGCAGGGCGCACGTTGTGGGTCACAGATGGCCCAGCACCCCGTATACTAAACGCAGCCAGATGTAGGGCCTCCTGCGGCCCTCGCTGCCAGTCCTGGGTCACATATCCAGGCTTCCCCCGACAGCTGCAGGAAACACTCTTGCTTTTTAATTAATGTGAGTTGACAGCTCGGGAGAGAGCGGAGCACGCCCAGGCTTCCCCGTAGTGGAGAGCTGCGGTGGCGGCCAGCCAAAACAACCTCTGCGCCTGTCTGCACCGTCCAAGCAGATGGGCCGGAGTGGGGTGGGGTGGGCCGAGTCAAATTCCCACTGATGGGTCCTGACCAGGACACCCTTCCTGGAGTTGGGGCTGTGCAGTCTTCTGTCCACAGGTGGTAGTCACAAAAGTGACATGTGCTCGTGGTGATGGCTATTCCCAGATAGCCAACCTCTGCACATGGAGGCTCTACTGATGGGCACAACTAGGGCCTGACCTGGACTAGGCTGATCCCTGGATCCCTGGACCTGATCCAGATCCAGATTCAGAGGACCTGAGCGTTGAAGCTGGGCCCCTGACCAGTGGCATAGCTAGAGGAGGGTGGAGCAGTCAGCCTCAACCCTTCCAACCCTGGTGACACCTGGTGATGGCCATTCCCATATAGCCAACCTTAGCACATGGAGGCTCTACTGACAGGCCCAACTGGGGTGGACACAATCAGACATCCTGGGCATGGCTGACCCATGGATCTGGACCTGAATATGGTCCAGAGGACCTATCACCTGGACCTAGACTCCTGACCGGTAGCATAGCTTGAGGGGGTGTAGCAGTCAGTCTTGGAAGGAGCTTCATCCTTTCCGAGGCATTTCAGGAAGGCGGAAGCAAACTGGGGGGAGCAAACCCTCAGCTCCTTTTTGTTCCCCCACCTGGCATGGCTCTGAAGTAGTGATGCTCCAAGACTGACTGCTCCGACCCCCCTCTAGCTACACCACCAACCTTGACCCCAGCAACCACAGATGGAAAGACAGGTCTTTAGTCCAAAGGGGGGGTGCCACCCTGTGATACCCTATGATACCAGGTGGTTTGAACTTCCCAATGTGTCTCCGCAACGGTGCTCCTGAGCATGTGCAGAGTGCATTTTCCTGCCAAAATAAGCCCAAAAATGGCACTGTACAAAAAACTTGTTGGAAAGGGGAAAAAATCAAAGGCAAAAGCAAACAACAATTTCTCACTGCAAAGCTTTCGGGGCTCAGCGACGTCTGAACGGAAAATGTTGCACCAGCGAGCTCGGGGAGGAGGTGGGGTGTGTGCGCCAAGGAGGCCCAGAGCCTCCCTCCCTCCCCAGATTTCCGCCCTGAAGAGCTCCAGATCCATAATGTGCAAGTGATTAGGTCTGGACCAACTGACTTCATCGCCCTAATCGATTCCAGTCGGGGAAAGTTGGCCTTTTGTGGAATCCAGGAGAGCTTGGAGGGCGGCGGGGGGTGGGAACGGACATGGTAGGATGCAAGAGAGTGACAGCCACCTTAGGGTGTGGGTTATAGACCCTTGGATATGGATCCACAAGCCCAGGGCAGAAAGGCTATATTTTCTCCTGCACCCATTTCAAGCCGCTCTCTGTGGGGTCATTGGGGCCAAAGGCCAACCCTGATCTCCCCATAACTCCTGGGGGGGCTGACAACTTTGATAGAAAGGATCTGATTCAGGGAAAGCTGTATCCTGGGTGAAGATGCTTCCCCCGACCCTATCCTTGCTATAGGGTCACCTGGTGCCAGCAGTGCATTTTGTAGGCACTGTGGGTTCAGGACCAGGAACTTGTGGAGGGGTAAGCAGCTGCTGGTTGGTGCTTCCCCCCATTGCTAGCTCCTGCAGTGGGTTAGGTTCCCATACCAGTCCCAAGAACCTGATCCGATCCAGCAGACTCCTTCCACCTGCCCCTGGGGTTTGCCCCCTTTGTGCCAAGGTGACCAAGGATGAGTTCTTGATTGATCAACCATTTGAGAGAGGGCTTGAGAGAGGTGCCCCCCCCCAGCCTAGGGGTGTCTAATCAGATCAAAGGCCTGGTGGGCAAAGCCCGGTCTGGGGCCCTTTCTGGGACTCCTCCAAGTGGGTGAAATTTCACATCTTAATGTGATTATTAAATAGCCCTGAGATCTTTCTCAGGGTCGCCTGACGAGACACACGGCGCTTTGCGAAGGCAACAGATTATTTCAATTAGTGCGCCGGCTGGAATGTCGGTGGGCCTCTTTCCTCCTCACCCCCGGGGTCCAAGAGACCCCCCCCCAGCTTACTGGGGTGCCAGAATGGCTGTGGTCAAAGGTAGTCAACTTGGGGACGATGACTCTATGCTCCTCATTCAAGCATCCTGGAGGCCTCCAGGTAGCCCCCATATTGGGGGATGCTGGGCTAGAGAGACTGGTTCCAGCCATGCCCCCCGAAATGGGCTTCCAGAAGTGCTGGACTGGCTACTTGAGCTGCATGCAAGCAGAACCTCTCGATAGTAAGAATTTGATACAAGATCCTGTATACAGTGGTACCTCTCATAAAAAGCGCCTCACATAACAAGCGTTTCACATAACAAGTATACATTTCCAAGAAATTGTGCTTCACATAACAAGTTCCGCTTCACTTAACAAGCAAGCGTGCTATGGTCGTGCTTTAAAAGGGCTGCCAGCCAGCGCTGCTGCCTGTAACTGCCCCCAACTTGGGGGCAATTGCCTGGAGGTGCCCGAGGCAGCTGCCCCTAACTGCCCCCAAGTGCTCCCACCGGCCACCTTGAACCTCCAGCAGCAGCCAAGGTAAGCCTCCCAAGAAAGTGTCTTTGATTGCAGCCTCCTAACCATGTCTACTCAGAAGTAAGCCCCACTGTGTTAAATGGGGCTTACTCCCAGGAAAGTGTCTTTGATTGCAGCCACCTAACCATGTCTACCCAGAAGTAAGCCCCATTGTGTTAAATGGGGCTTACTCCCAGGAAAGTGTCTTTAGGATTGCCGCCAAAGTAGACTTCATAGGATCCTGCACATTGAATGCATATTTTGAATTCAATTCCAGTGTTTTGTCAACATTTTTACATCCAGTTAATATTTTAATTTGAATATTTTGGGGGTTGTGGAACCAACTGTCTGAGTTTCCATTATTTCTTATGGGAAAATCCGCTTCACTTAAAGAGCATTTCACTTAAAGAGCAGGCCTCTGGAACAAATTAAGCTCTTTATGTGAAGCACAACTTAATTTGATACAAGATATCTGGGGCTGATTCAGGGCAAGGTGGGTCACTTGACCCCCACTGCCTTCTTTGCCACAGAAGACCTATCAGCCAGCCAAGGATCTGCTGGTGCCTGCAAGGCACTTTTCAGGCACTGTGGGATCGGGGCCAGGAACGTGTGGAGGGGTGGTGCAGTCCCCCAAAATTCAAGAGGGATGCACATCCCCCCAAAAAAATGTGGGTAGAGGAACAGTCATCCTGGCCATAAGTGGTGGTGGCCGTAGGGTGGACCTACTCCAGACATGTCTCCCCATACTGTGCTGCACATGTGGGTTTCGGGGTACACCAGGATCGAGTCCCTAATGCGGGGGTGCTGATGTCAGCCACAACCCAGGCTGACTTTCCAGCCAGGATCTTGGGAGTGTGGCCTGCAACTGCCCCCCCCTCCCCATTGCACCGCCTGGCTGGCCCACCACCGGTGACTCAGTCCAAGGGAACTTGCAGAATCATCTTTTCCTGGATGGCCCCCAAGTGGCACCTCGTCTGAGTTAGCTCTTTGCTCCGGCATGGGGAGCGGAATACAGTAGGCGGGTGGGCCATACTGGGCCAAACTGGGTGGGGACCCTGCTGTCCTGGGAGGAACGTACTGTACATGAAAGCTTGCCTTTGTGGAAAGAAGAACACAATCGTGGAATTTAGGGTGGCCCCTCCTGGATGTGGTTAAAGGTCCTGGGAAAAGGAGATCTGTCTATCTGGGAACTCCAGGGTCAAAGGCAGTCTACCCTAAGGTGAGTGCCCACCCTTGGGTGTCTCTCCAGGCCAGCCCTCTGCAGCCAAAGCTTTCCCTCCTGGCCCATTTTTGGAGGGCCACAACTTCCCTTGCAAAGTAAACACATTAAATGGAAAATTAAAATTAAAATTAAATGTAAAATTATTATTATATAAAACTAGTATTAAAACTATTATTATTTATTTATACCCCATCTTTCAACCTTAAAAAGAACTCTCAAGGAGGCGTAGAATTCATTACATAGAATTTACTACATAACATTGATTAGTTACAAGAAGGCTGGGTGCTGCCTGCTCACAGGGAAAAGGAGGACGCTGACATTTTTCCCAGGACATAAGGCTTACAAAAGAGGACACGTTCTGGAAAAAAAGGCATATGGTCACCATGCACCGGCCATCGAAAAAAGGGGTTCAGCCACCCCTCCATCTGCCTGCAATAAGAAGCCTGGCTCCAATTTCCAGGGACATAAAGCATTTTAATGATGGACCATTTCTAGAACCGGGATTGTAAACCTTCTCCGTTTAATGGTCTCCAAATCCAGGCCAGACACAGGATCTGGGCCGGCCCCAACTCCTCTCACCTCCTGGTGCCCCTCCAGCTTTAATGGCCTCCTTCCCCCAAATACCTACAAATCTTGGAAAAGATTGCCCCCCTGCTCCACTCCTTCGCTCCTCTATGTTTGAGAAGATACCCAGAAAAGGTCTCACCCTCTCAGATGGGGATTCAGTGGGGCTGAGAAAGAGAGGGTCACCCCCCAAAAAGGGGGGCAGAAAAAAATGAGAGTTGAGCCTCTGCACATAGAGAGGGCGACATAAGATCCTCAACCGCACATAGACAGGGCACCACTGTGTCCATCATAAGATAGTGTCCACCACCTAGATCCATAAGAGGATGTGCTGTGTCCACCATTCAGGTCCATAAGAGGATGTGCCGTGTCCACTGTCCAGGTCCATAACAAGATGTGCAGTGTCCACCATCCAGGTCCATAAGAAGATGCACCACCATCCACTGTGTGTCCACCATCCAGGTCCATAAGAGGATGTGCCATGTCCACTGTCCATAAGAAGATGTGCCGTGTCCACCATCCAGCTCCATAAGAAGATGCACCACCATCCACCATGGGGATGGTGCAGGTGGCCCTGATGCCTCTGGGATGTAGGAGATGATAGGTGATCCACCATCCAGGTCCAAAACTTCACCAGTTGTTCGGAGGAGCTGCAGGTCATGTGGGCAACAGACCCTAGAAGACATGGTATGATTCCAAAGCCAAGTCCTGCTCAACAGCAGAGGCTGCAATCCTAACCATGTCTTCTCAGAAGTAAGCCCCATTGTGCTCAATGGGTCTTACTCCCAGGAAAGTGTCTTTGGGATTGCAGCCAGAGTTTCAGTCCAGCTTCCAAGGGTAACCCCACACAGGATGCAAGGTAATAGTCTAACCCAGAGGTCACCAAGGCACGGATGATGTTCTGTTGCATCCATCTCAGCTGGTAGGCCTCCTTCAAACCAGGCCTTTTATGGGGATCCTACCAGAGTTGGTTCTCCAACCCTGAGATCTACCAGCAAAAGGCAATTTTTTGCAGTGTGGGGGTGCAAAGTGTAGTCTTCATCAACACCTCACTCAACATAACTGCCCCATCAGGGCAGGGGGGCTTAGATAAATTGTGGAGCCTTCAAAGTCAGGAGTGAGAGGGGGGATTAAAAGTGAGATTCCAGCTGGCATTAATTCTCCCCTGCCCTCTTCTCCTGTTGATCTCCACAAACACCACCCCTGCTCTTCTGCGCCACCCACCTGCTCTAATTACAGGGCCTCTGAAGACGACGTCTGGCCGGGGCAACCCTCTGTGTGGTCCCTTCCGCTCCACAGCAAAGAAGGGCAGGTTCCCACAAGGAACTGTGGGGCACTGCGGCTCCAGTGGAGGGGGAGCGCTCCATGCTCAAAGGAGTCCAGAGAGCCCAACTCCTCCTTTCCCGCAGTACCCCCAGGTCACGAGATGGACACCCCACATACCGTGCTGCACTCCGACTAATGCCCAGAGGTAGACTGCCGCTAAGCCTGGAGGCTCCACAAAGCTTGGATATTCAAAGCCACCCAGTGGTCATCACCACAAACTTTGGCACCTCAGTTCCACAAATTACGTCCACCGCAGACTTTAATGCCCATTGATCCAGGTTCCCCACAACCGGATCTCTTTTGCCATGAGGGGTGGATCTGACTGCTGCCCCTTTGTGGTCAGAAATTGGGGGAGAGTTGCCACCATACCACTCCACGCCACGCCAGGTCAATAGCTGGTAGGCCCAACCCAATGAGTTCACCCTGTGTCATCATCCCTGACTTGGGGGCTCCATCAGCCTCCCACGATCTGCCGTCAGGAGGTACAGACACACCTGATGGATTCCCTGCTCCATCCGTATTTGATTGCCCTCCTCCTCCTGGTCTCCAGCCCCCCCCCCATCCTGTGCCTGCCCCTGCCCTGGGGTTCACCAACCCATTGCCCTGGAGGCTTGAGGATTGCTTGACAGGGAGCAAGTGATGAAATCCAGCTGGCCAAACGGCCAGACAGCCACTTCCTTCCTCCCCGGTGTGATTAGCAGCTGGACCCACTTTCATCTCCCACTTTGGGGGGGGGGGGTGGAGAAAGAAAGCTAGTGGGCTTCTATGACTTGGGGGGCAGAATACCAGCAGACTGGCAGAGCCCAAGGACTTGGCTCCTAGACCCCTCCCAAGACCCAAAATCTACATTCCTTGTGGCCATTCCAAATTTGGGGTTCACAACCCCTTCATGCGCAGGATCTCGCCACATGTGTCATGACCGGAGTGTACCCCCCTTCCCAGACCCTCGGAGGCCAGGACAAATTTGCGGCAATGAACAAGGGAGGCCAGTTTCCGACTATTGTCTCACCATCCATCATCGCTGTGCCCGGGGCACTGAACCACTTATATGATTTCCTGTCTCCATATCAAGGGAGAGAGGACAAGGGCAGGCATGCTCAGTCTCCTGTGCAGGTGGCCCTGATGCCTCCAGGATGTAGGAGATGATAGGTGATCGGAGCTCAAGGAAGGACTCAAGAGCAAGGTCATGGGTGATCAAGATGGGTTGGGGTGGAGGTGGGGGCTCTGCTGACTCTAACAATACAGCAGGGCACTGGGGAAACCCCCCCCCCCCTTGCTGTGGGCATACATATACCTGGCGGAACATACATATATACATATACCTGGCCCTATATGCCTAGACAGACAGGAGATCCCTGCCCTGACAAGTAAAGATTTATTACCATTGCCCCATGGACATGGAGAGGTTTGGAGAGGGTGTCCAAACCTTGGAGAGGGTGTCCCTCTTGGAGAGGGTGTCTGAAACTTGGAGAGGGTGTTCCTCTTGGAGAGGGTGTCCGAACCTTGGAGAGGGTGTCCCTCTTGGAGAGGGTGTCCAAACCTCAGAGAAGGAGTCCCTCTCGGAGAAGGTGTCCAAGGGTGTCAGAGAACCCAGGCCTGAACCCAGACAGTGTCTCCATGGAGGGATCTCCCCGAAGGAGCCTAACAAGGATTGAGGACAGTGACTTGGAAATCACCCTACAAAGGACCCTACAATTCACACACATATCAATCTTGGCCCATGTGGCAGGGTTGCCATGTATCCCGGAAAAATCCAGACTGTCCTGGTTTTGGGGGATTGCATTCACATACTGGCACGTTTGTCAGGGGGCCTGTCCCGGTTTTGTGGAAGAGTATGATGGCATCCTACCATGGGGTTGATGTCCAGGTTCATGGAGACCAGCAGCCTGCTTAGTGGAGCCAAAGCGGAGAGAAGGAAGGAGGTGGATTGTGGAAGGGAGAGTGGCTGGCAACAGCAGGGCTCCCTCCGACAAAACCCCCCTTTAGAAACCCATTCCCCTCTCCCCGGCTCTGTATTTATGAGGTCCCAGCTTCTCATCATGTCATCCCTTTATTGCTTTGGGACAAATGAGGTGCTCTGGAGAGGGGCTGAGTCAGCAGTACTGCTACCAGACAATAAAAAAACCGTTTCGGGTTGCTGAGTGCTGCACCCGATCTGTCATGCGCTCCCCCACCATGCTGTGACCCCCACCCCACAAAGCCTGGTGCCAGAAGCGACGCTTGCAGCTGTCGCTCAACATGTGGGGAGAGCCTTGCTCTCAAAAATGAGTGATAATTGTCTCTCTGGAGGTTGATTAAAGCCAGTCGCCCCCCACCAAGGCCCACATGCACCCCCTGTCTCCTCCGCACCCTCCCCCTAAAGTCTCAGAGTGTGGGAAAGCCCTCATCCAGCAGGGGTGAGACCGACCCCTCCTTAATTTGTTCGGCATGTCCCCGGCTTTGGTTTCTCGCAGGAGTCGAGGGGCTGTTTTCCTTCGGCATTGTTCCCGAGACCCCAAGAGCAGGGCTGGCCTGATTTCCACACATCTGCCCTGCCCCATGGCCAGATTGGAAACACCTAAGCAAACTCAGGACCCCCAAATCCTTCCTCTTGGGCAGCCCCGGGTTAGGGAGCCTGGGTGCAAAGCAGCCAGGTTGCCCCTCCATCTCCGACCAGACATGCCCCCCAGGGCAGATCTCCAGCCAAGGCCTTCTGTGCATGGTGATGACCCTCCACTGGCCACGTTGCCTGCAGTGAGGACACATCTCTGGCATGGCGCAGGGAGTGTGGCAGACCCACAGGTCACCAGTGGCTACACCACTGGTCAGGCCACAGTGGTCAGGCCACCACTGGTCAGGTCACCAGTGGTCAGGCCACATCACATCCTCTCCGATCCAACCAAACCCTACAACGGAACCCATAAACTGAACGTACACATTTATTGAACATCAATGTACAGATTTAGATATAGATCTACTATTCTTAAGTTTATTTTATAAACCATTTTTTAAAATCCATGGAAAGAAGCTGATGCACTGAATAAAAGCTGTTGCCACCCACTGCTCAAAAAACACCCATTAAAAAAGATTTGGCAGGGAGGAACTGATAATTAACAACAATAATAATCTTGGCATTAAATCTCTACCTTTAAAGGCAGCCCTCGAGGCTTACAGGGAGATCATAAATCCTCTTTTTCCTGGACATGTCCTCTTTTGTACCCTTAAAAAAAACTTTCATTGCACTCCATTTTGTTGTCAGCCGGTAGCAAATAACCTTCTTGTAATTTAAAATATAAATATTTAATTGTTTTGAAATTAATAAGGAACGGAATGGCCGCAATCCTAACCAGGAAATAAGTACTACTGAACTCAGTGGGATGTACATCTTGAGTAGAAATGCTTAGGATTGCACTGATAGTGTTTAAATTAATCACAGGAAAGCAATATAGATGTGTCTTTAGCTTGTATTTTGGCTGCAATCCTAAAGACACTTTCCTGGGAGTAAGATTAGAACCACTGAACACAATGGGGCTTACCTTTGAGTAGACATGGTTAGGATTGTGCTCTTTGTCACATCCTACATTTTTCTTGGATGTCCTATATTTCAGGGGTCCTTGCCCAATTTTCCGGTTATGACATATGGTCACCGTGAGCAGCTCAACCGACAGTTCCAAACTCTTCCTAACCAGCCTTTTCGTTCCAACAGAAACTCTCGGCGCACCAACCAAAAACATTAATGCGCACCTGTCTGCGTACCTTATGCATACCTTTAAAAAAGTAAAATTAATTGCCTTCTGTTAGCCAAAGACTCATGAGTGCCACCATTGCTCAGCGCTGGACTGCTGTGCAAAGGCACCCCCTTCTTAGCAAGGACGAGGAGCAGAATTTGCACTCGGGGCTACCTAAGCCATACAGAGATCAAGGCTGAATTGCTGGTCCTTTGCTGTTGCATCTCTCTCTGCAATGGAGGAGGCAAGCCACACACAGAACCCTCTCAAACAAGCACCAGATCCACCACATACTGGTACTCATTTGGTGCAAGGAACAGGTAACCCTTCCTCTGTCCCTGCCTGGAGCATTTGGACAACATTGCCACATCATGTGCATCAAAAAGATCCATGCTTCTGCCTCCATCACCAGCCAGCCAGCCTTGTAGGTTCCTGCCTGGGAAGATCATACAGGGAATTTATTTCAGAGAGAGGAGAAGGACGCCCACATCTGCAGAACTCATCACCACCATGGACTAGGGGGCTGGATTCAAGGGTGTTCCTGAAAACCTGGCCAACGACACCCCCTGATGGCCAGGAATGGAGCAGGCATCCACACAGCCGAGAGACGCTTGGCAATAGCAAGGGATGCAGGTGACCACCCTACCCTTTCTGCTACCCGGTTCCAGCATCTGGTTCTAGTTTCCCCCGGAACATGGGGCTTTGCCTGGCTAGTGTGGTTTATGCTTGCCGCTTACTTCAGATGGAATGATTAAGCATCAGGCAGAGATCCTTTGCCAAGCCAGGATAATAATGAGTATTTATTTACCAGGATAATAATGAGTATTTATATACTCATTTATATGAGTATTTATAAATCATTCCTTTGCCTCGATTCAAGTTCACATATAGGCTTTTATAATAAAAGTCTCTCAAGAACAAGGTCTGCCTGGCAGGTCTTTCATGGTTTGGACACACTCTGGCCACCGTCTTCCCACACAAACAAGGCTCCTTTTGGCTGCCACCCAAAAGATGGTGGTCAAGGTCACCTCTCTGGAGTCCACCGGTGATCGCTCCGCAGGATCCAGGGGGATCAATGGGTCTTGTTCAATGGGTCTCATTCCCAGGAAAGTGTGTAGGATTGGAGCCTAAGGGCACAATCCAGAATAACTACAGGAGCCGTATGAGACATTCTGTGCACCCGTAGTTACTGCACCACCTAGAGAAACCCTACGGGAAATTCATATTGCAATCCAGAGCAAATTGTTCTTACTCCGGAGCAAGGACTCCCCGTGGTAACTCTGGATTTCACCCTAAGCCACCTTTTTGGACTGGGTTTACTGGACTGTGGGAACACTGTGGATCTTATTGATCTTGACTTCAGGAAAGTCTTCGGCAAGGACCCACATGGCACCGTAATCAGCAAATTGGTAAAATATGGGCTCCCAAATCATCCCGCAGGGGGATCCCCCATTTCTTATAAGCCTCTGGCCTGTTGAAGCTCATGCTGGACCACAGGCGTTATTTTAATCCTCCTATTGACCCTAACCATGTATTTCTGGTTTGGTCTATATGTGTGTGTCAAACGGTTGATAGTTCTTGTGCCTTTGTATTATAAATGAAATATAAAATTAAAATTAAAAATAAAATTTAATAAAATTTTAAAATTAAAATTAAAAATAAAATTTAATAAAATTTAATCATTGATCTAAGTTCTGTCTCTGATATATTCATTTATGGAGATTAATTCACATTTGAAATGTAAAATAAGGTCACCTATTCCTGACTTCCAACTGTATTAAATTGATTTTCCCCTTTGGTGTGTGTGATGTTTAGGGGATGTTTAGTTGTGTTCTCCATACTGTCAAGAGTTGTTGACATGCACCTCCTTGAGCTGAGACATAGCTCAGTGTTGCCACCTTGTGGCACATCCAGGTAATGCAGGGGGAAAACACTGGTGTGACCCCTAGACAGCCACTGTACTGGGTTGAACAATACATAGGAATGTTCTTTGTAATCCCATACATGCAATTATTTAATTAATTATTGTCAGTATTAAATATAAAATGATTTTCATTTTGTTTGTTTGTTTGTTTGTTTACGACTTTACTTCCTCTAGATACTCAAGTTCGACCGTCTTCTCGGCGCTCTGCCAGGCCACCCCTCCGGGGCCGATCGGACCTCACTAAACCATCCAATCGGTAGTAGCGACGGGCGATGTGTACAAAGAGCAGGGACTTAATCAGCGATAGCTTATGACCCGCACTTACTGGGAATTCCTCGTTCATGGGGAATAACTGCAACCCCCAATCCCCACCACGAATGGGGTTCAACGGGTTACCCGCACCTGTCAGCATAGGGTAGACATACGCTGAGCCAGTCAGTGTAGGATGCGTGCAGCCCCAGACATATAAGGACATCACAGACCTGTTATTGCTCAATCTCGGGTGGCTGAATGCCACTTATCGTGCTCGGCGCTGCATACGCTGCATCGAAGCACGAAAGCCTGGGTTGGATTATTATGGAGGATAGGCTGTTCCCCAAGCAGCAAAGCCCCCTCTCCACGCCACTGAATTAGTCCAATGGAAAAGCAGAGCCAATACGATTGGATCCAGCTGGCGTTGCAGAGCTGGGCTAAGGACAGGAGCTCACCCTGTCTTGTGGGGCCGACCCGGGTCTCGAACTCTGGCCTGCTGGTTAACAGGCACAGCGTCTTAACCGCTTGCGCCACCCACAGCCCTAATTTACTTACTTACTTACTTACTTACTTACTTAGCATATGGCATACAATACATGGATATCATATGTTAACGTCTAGTCCATCCAGTCTTCCAAGGACAGAGTGGTCTATTTTGGAAAAAACCTCAGCATCATCCCCCTATGCGCATCATCCCCCATGTGCATCATGCCCCTATGCACATCATCCCCCATGTGCATCATGCCCCTATGCACATCAACCCCCATGTGCATCATGCCCCTATGCACATCATCTCCCATGCGCATCATGCCCCTATGCACATCAACCCCCATGCGCATCATGCCCCTATGCACATCATCCCCATGTGCATCATGCCCCTATGCACATCATCTCCCATGTGCATCATGCCCCTATGCACTTCAACCCCCAATGACTTCCATTACAAAACCCCTAACCTTCTCCCCACTTCTCTCCGCAGTCGAGCCCCCACTGATCCCCCACCCATGTGCCCCATCAACCCCTACCAGAAGGGACAGGGATTCCAGGCAGCTCCCTTCCGGACCACACACAGTACTCTGCAATTCCTGCAGTGGCCACAGGGGTCGCCAGACAACAGGGCTGCCTGGCAGGGAAGGCAGGTGGCACTACCCCATAGGCACCCTGGACATTTTTCTGCAATCTCTGCACTCACCAGAGGGGGCGCCAGAGAACAGGGGCTGCCAGGCAGGCAAGGCAGGAGGCACTGCTGCTAACTTCAGCACCATGGACAGCTCTGCACTTCCCAAACTGGCCACAGGGGGGCTCCAGAGAACAGGGCCAGTTTCCCCCATTGACCTCTAAAGCTCCTCCCATATACATCCCCATAAACATGCAGAGCACATGTAGAGCCCCCCATTCATCCCATAGGCTCTCACCATGCACGCCCCCATGCACCCCATATGTAGCAAAAGAGGCTTATCCTGAGGTGCATCCGGATTTTGGAGACTTAGAGCACAGTCCTAACCATGTCTACTCAAATGTAAGCCCCATTCTATTCAATGGGTCTCACTCCCAGGAAAGTGTCTTTAGGATTGCAGCCAAAGAGCACAATCCTAACCATGTTTACTCAAAAGTAAGCCCCATTCTAACCATGTTTACTCAAAAGTAAGCCCCTTTGTGTTCAGTGGGTCTTACGCACAGGAAAGTGTCTTTAGGATTGCAGCCTAAGAGCACGTCTACTAAAAAGTAAGCCCCATTGTGTTCAATTGGTCTTACTCCCAGGAATGTGTCTTCAGGATTGCAGACTATGGCATGAGTAGCCGTGGTTAGGATTGTGCTTTAAATTCAGTTGAAAATGATTCCCATTAGATTCAAGTACAGTGGTGCCTCACATAAACAGCTTAATTCGTTCCGGAGGCATGCTCTTTAAGTGAAACGCTCTTTAAGTGAAGCGGATTTTCCCATAGGAAACAATGGAAACTCAGGTGATCGGTTCCACAACCCAAAAGATACGCATATAAAAATATTCACTGTATGTAAAAATGATGACAAAACACTGGAACTGAATTCAAAACTCTATAATATAATACAGACCACAATTACTGTAATAAAACACTGTAATATTCTGTACAGTAAACAAGAAAAACCTTTATGGCCAAGGATGTCTAATTTTCACTAGAAGAGTCACTGATGTCTTTGGGAGCATCTTTAACGTAGAGCACAATCCTAACCATGTCTACTCAAAAGTAAGCCCCATTGTGTTCATTGGGTCTTATTCCCAGGAAAGTGTCTTTCGGATTGCACCCAAAGAAACCAACTCTGTGTGTGAGATCTATCTAGGCAAACTAGATAGGCAGCTTGCAACAGCAGAGGAGCAAGATCCTATCCTGACTCCTCAGAATCAAACCCCATTGAATCCACTGGGGCTTACTCATAGGAAAGTAACTCACAGGCTGCAAGCCTGACTCTTTACATAGAATGCCAGCAGCAGCAGGAGAATGGCTTCTGCTTGCATTGAAAAGGGGCCGGATCCTAGGATGTCTCCGCAGAATCAAGCCCCATTGAATCTATTGGGGCTTACTCACAGGAAAGGAAAACTGCAGGCAGGGAAGTTGGTGGGGGGGAAGAGGGTGGTTGTAGTGGGGTCCAGGCAGGGGGCGGTTTCTGGGGGGAAGGGGTCTGTTTGAGGGGAGGTCCAAAGGGAGTGCAGGAGGATTTTCCCCCCCTACTTGATGGAGGATGCAGTGCAGAGGATGGGCTGGCCACATGTTTGCTGGCTGCAGGAACAGCCATCTTTGTTGCTAAAGAGCCTCCTGAGCTCCCTCTTCTGGCCACTTCATGTCCTGCAGGCAGGAAAAGAAAGTCCTCCCTCAATCCTTCAGCCTAGCCAATGCACTCAGGAGGAGAGAGAGCCCAGCCAATGGGCACTCGTTATGCGAATCATGCTCGTTATGAGAGGCAGAAGCCCACACACATTTTACTCGCTATGTGGAACATTCGTTATTCGAGGCACTCGTTATGCAAGGTACCACTGTAAATACAATATATCAGTCATTCGTCACCATGTTTCAATTACCCCCTTTTTCTTTTTTGGTGTTACAGAGGAGCCCGGCGGCCTGTTTCCAGCAGCAGCAATTGGAGTGTCAATCGCCACAGGGATCATGGCCAAAATTGCCATCACGGTGTGGTTTTTGGCCAGGTGGCTGCCTTGCCCCAAGTAAGGACATATGCTGTGTGGCCTGCATGGCTCATCTCTGGCACGTGGCACTGCGCAAAGAGGCCCTTCCGCCAGCGTACCCTGCTTTAGCCATACAAGTCAAGCTTGCCGCATTAACTTTTTCCTGCTGGTCTTTGAGAGCCCCTTCAGTGCCAGCTTTCCAACTGAGAAGATGCTCCAGGCACAGAGATAGTGGTCCTGAGAGATCAAGAAAACTCTGGATAGTGGAAAGGATCAGGGCCACCTTCTATCCCACTTCTGGGGCCCTGGAGACCTTTCACCACTGACCAGTTCAAACCATAAGCTCCTATGAAGGTCAATTCCTTGCTCCACATCTAACTATGTTTACTCAAAAGTAAGCCCCACTGTGTTCAGTGGGTCTTATGCCCAGGAGAGCGTCTTTAGGATTGCAGCCTAAGAGCACATCTACTAAAAAGTAAGTAAGCCCCATTGTGTTTACTTCAAAAAATAGTTTTGTTCTCCAGCCTTGAGGCTGCTGCTGGGGTGAAAACCCTTCAAGATTTTTCTGTAGGTTTCTCTTTCTTCTGCATATGACTAGAAGACAATTGTGGCTTCCGTAGGTGGTCCCTCCAAGAATCTCTGCTCAAATGTACTTAGGCCACAAGTCTGTTGATGAGGAAGATGCTCTGGCTGTGGCTGGTGATGTGGTACTCTCTGGCAGGTGTTTCGGGCTCTTAAATATAAAAAATTTTTAATGTTATGTATTGTTATTTCATGATATTTTGTTTTGTTTTACTTTATTTTATTTATTTATCTATTTACCTACCTACTTACTTACACACTCACTTACTTACTTATTTAACATATGGCATACAATACATGGATATCATATGTTAATGTCTCCAGCCTTCCAAGGACAGAGTGGTCTATTTTGGAAAAAACCTCAGGGGCAGATATAAGCTCTTGATGTATAGGACTTAAAAGGATTTAAAGTACAGGACTGGTCCTATGGTGGTGGACAATTTGTGCACATCTAGACAAGTTCTTGGTGATCAAAAGAACCCAGCATGGATTTACCAAGAATAAATCTTGCCAGACAAATCTGATCTCCTTTTTTATAGGGTTACGAGCTTACTGGACATGGCAATGCTGTAGATGTCATTTATCTTGACTTCAGCAAAGCATTTGAGAAGGTCCCACATGACATTTTCATTGGGAAGTTGGAAAAATATGGGCTAGACGGGGCAATCGTTAGGTGGATCTGCAACTGGCTCAACAACCGCACACAAAGGGTTTTAGTAAATGGCTCTGTGTCAACCTGGAGGTCGGTTTCGTGTGGGGTGCCCCAGGGCTCTGTCTTGGGCCCAGTCCTCTTTAACATTTTCATCAGTGACTAGGAGGAAGGGATACGGGGGAGCCTGATCAAATTTGCAGATGACACCAAGCTGGGAGGAGTAGCAAACACATCAGAAGACAGGAGAAACCTCCAGGAGGATCTGGATAAACTGGAATCCTGGGCTGGAACCAATAGAATGAACTTCAACAGGGAGAAGTGCAAGTTCTGCACTTGGGCAATAAAAACCAAAAACACAGGTATAAAATGGGGGATACTTGGCTTGGCAGCACAACATGACCTGCTAGGTCCCTTCCAACTCTATGATTCTATGATTTATACTAAAGCAGGGCCTTGGAGTCGCCGTGGATCACAAGCTGAACATGAGTCAGCATGTGATGTGTCTGCAAAGAAGGCAAATGCCATTTGAGGCTGCATTAGGAGGACTGGAGCTTCGAAGTCATGAGAAGTTCTAGTTCCTCTTTATCCAGCATTGGTCAGACCTCACCTTGAGTCCTGTGTTCAGTTCTGGGCACCCCACTTTAGGAAAGATGCAGCCAAACTGGAGCAAGTCCAGAGGAGAGCGACAAGAATGATCAGTGGGATGGAAGGGAAGCCCTACGAGGAAAGGTTGGGGGAACTTGGGATGTTCAGCCTGGAGAAGAGGAGGCTGAGGGGAGACATGATTGCCCTCTTCAGGTACCTGAAGGGCTGTCATAGGGAGGAAGGGGCTCATCTGTCCATAGCTGCCTCTGAAGGCAGAACTAGAACCAGTGGGTACAAACCTCAAGAGAGGAGATTCTGGTTGGATATCCGGAAAAAATTCCTGACGGTGAGGGCGGTTCGGCAGTGGAACAGATTGCCAAGGGAGGTGGTGGACTCTCCCTCACTGGGGGTCTTCAAGCAGAGGCTCCACCAGCACCTGTTGGGATGCTCTAGGGGGATTTCCTGCTGTAGGCAGGGGGCTGGACTAGATGACCTACTAGGTCCCTTCCAACTCTGGGATTCTATCATTTTATGATTCATACTGAAGAGCAGAATCCAATGCAAAAATAAATTTTGAAATATCTCCTTCCTTTCAAAGGTTATGGCAAAAAAACAAAAAAAACCCAAAAATATGCATTGAGCTCTATGGGAAAGAAAAGTCCCCCATATCGCGGCTTTGCTCATGAGTAGGTGAACATTCAAGTCTCCCAGAAAGGCCAGGCCGAGAGGAATCCAAGGAGACAATAATGGTCCAGATCCAATGAACGGAGCTTCCAAAATCACCCCTTATAATTGCATTGATCTTTGTAGGAACTGAGAGGGAGCCGTACTGCGCCTTATCTCACAAATAGGCAAACTTGCCTTAGATATTTAGGGCAGGCGGAGCGAAATCTGGTCCGGATCCCATAAATGAAGCCCCTACCAGGCACCTCACAAGGAAACCCTTCCTCCAAGCTCCACTGCATTAAACCCTTTTGAAAGTGAAACTGCACAGCTGCTTTTACTCACAAGTAAGCAAGCATGCCTGGCTGGTGTGGAAGGGCAATCTAGAGAGTGCAAGGCTTCCAGAATGGTCCTGATCCTGTGCACTTGGAGCTCAGCAATTGCTCCACAAGTCAGCATTTGAGGGTTTTCAGATTTTATTTTGTCATGCCCTATATTTTGCTTCAACGTCCTCCATTTTGGGGGACCCTGTCCTCTTTTTTTTTTTTTGTTACGGCTTATGGCGAGGATCATGTCCTCTTTGAGCCACTTACATGTGCATTGTTGGTCTTGCAAAGAGGTTTTCAGTTTAAAATGAAGTAATTACAGGAAAGCAATACGAGTGTTTTTAGCCTTTATTTTAATAAGACACACTTACTTAAAGGCTGCAATCCTAAAGACACTTTCCTGGGAGTAAGACCCAATGAACACAATGGGGCTTACTTTAGAGTAGACATGGTTAGGATTGTGAGCGCTTTTAAAACAGGATTCCATCAGTTGTTTTTCATTTTCTTGCAAACCACTCTGTGAACTACAGTATTGAAAAGCAGTATATAAATATTGTAGATAGATGAACGAATGGCTTATATTAAGATGGAATTATTCATCTTATTATTATCATCATATTATTAAGTATAATAATTATTATTATACTAAAATAAAATATGTTGTTTTAGATTTTGCTTTAAATATTTTGCCTGTCTAACAATATCTCCTTTCCCAATAATATTTTATTTCTTTTAAACTATTTTAAGTTTTATTTTAGATTCTAGTATTAGTTGTAGAATCTACAACTAGTACTGGACTCCTGTACACACTCCTGGAACTAGTTTAGTAACTCTGCCTATGGAGGAGATCTTTGTTGTTTGTGTTAATATGTAGATTAAATTAGGAATAATTAATGTTTGGTTCTAAAGTTTATGTAGCATGACTATTACCCCCAAATCCAGAGTAACTATGGGAGCACATAAGAGACTTTATTTGCACCTGTAGTTACTGCACCACCTAGTGAAAACCTATGGGAAATTCATATTGGAATCAAGTTGTTCTTACACCAGGGCAAGGTGTAACATTTGAGTTACATTGGATTTTGCCCTAAATTTTTGGATTTGAATGGCTTTATATAGTTGCTCCAGCCAATGGATGCTGCAAACGCTCTGCTCAAGACTCCAATAGTCTGTATATACCCAGTGCTTTAAAGTTCTACAATGGTTCAATCCAGAGTAACTATAATCCAGAGTAACAGAGTAAATGGGTGCTCTGAAGAAAGAACAAGTTACTCTGGATTGCAATATGAATTTCCCATAGTTTTTCACTAGATGGTGCAGTAACTACGGGTGCATGTAATGTCTCTTAGAAGCTCCCGTAGTTATTTTGGATTGTGCCCTATATAAATCTTTTATATTTCATTATCCTTTGGCTTTTCCTTTCTTTATTTACTTCCTGAGAACCCGGAGGGGAAAAGTGACAGGTGACAGGTGGGTTGGGGTCACTTAATTCCCCCTAAAAGTTGAGGACATTCCCTGGTGTTGAGTGGAGAAGTTCGTCACAGTGGGTCCCTTGTCCCCCATTGACTTCTTTGCCATAGCAGACCTACCAGCCAGCCAAGGCTCTGCTGGTGCCCGTGAGGCACTTTTCAGGCACTGAGGGATCGGGGCCAGGAACGTGTGGAGGGGTGGTGCAGTCCCCCAAAGACACTCTTTCTCTACTCCGTCACTCCTCTATGCTTGAGAAGATACTCAGAAAAGGTCACCCCATCCAAAGGAGGCTCAGATGGGGATTCAGTGGGACCAGGGCTGAGAGAGGGTCCCCCCCCAAAAAGGGGGCATAAAAAAATGAGAGTTGAGCCTCTGCACATAGATAGGGCGACATAAGAGGATGCATCACTGCGTCCACCATAAGAGGCTCTGCTAACTGAGCCGCCATTGGAAGAGGTTAGAGGTATTGCAGCTTGGAGCAGGGCCTTCTCGGTGGTTGCACCCCAGCTCTGGAACTCCCCTTTGACCCAAGAACTGCTCCCTCCTTATACAGTTTTTGGTGGGGCCTAAAAACATTCCTGTGGGAAAAAGCTTCTTAGAGAGGTTGGGGATGTTGTGTTTTTAAATTTTAAATTGTTATTTTTTTAGCCGATGTTTTTATGATTTTTAGGGTGGAGGCTCTTTTAAATTTTTAAATGTTTATGTGAGCTGCCTTGAGTCAGCTTTGCTGAGAAAGGCAGGATATAAATCCTGAAAAATAAAAATAATAAAATGTGTCATGTCCACCATCCAGGTCCATAAGAGGATGTGCCCCTCTGGTGGCGCAACTGGTTAAGTGGTGCCTGATAACCAGCAGGCCAGGGTTTGAGACCCAGGTCCCCACAAGTTGAGTATTTCCTGCGATAGGCAGGCAGTTGGACTAGATGATCCACTGGGTCCTTTCCAACTCTATGATTCTAGGTCTAGATGTCCACCATCCAGGTCCATAAGAGGATGTGACATGTCCAGCGTTCAAGTCCATAAGGGGATGTGCTGTGTCCACCGTCCAGGTCCATAAGAAGATGTGCTGCATCCCTCTTCCAGGTCCATAAGAGGATGTGCCCCTCTGGTGGCGCAAGTGGTTAAGACAATGTGCCTGTTAATGTACCACTCTTCCTTCAAGAAGCTATGGGTGATACACATATTCCTCCTTTCTATTGTCCTGGCTGGACTGTCTTGGACTGGGAGCTCAGATTTGCCTGGCAGGTAAATCTGGGCAGGAGCTTAGGACTACTCAGCAGGAAAAGGTGGTTCTAGAAGGCTATGTCAAGAGAGGAGCTCAGGTCTACCTAGGAGATAGATCTGGGCTTCAGATCCAAATGGGAGCCCAAATTTAGGCTGCTGTCCTAAAGACACTTTCCTGGGAGTAAGAGCCATTGAACACAATGGGGCTTACTTCTGAGTAGACATGGTTAGGATTGTGCTCTTACCCACTTGTACGACATTGATGTGAAGACCCAATTTTGAAGCTCACATCTACCTGCCAGCCTGGGATACCATTCTGAGACCACCCTCTGGAGACCCTTCTTTCAGTGTTGTGGGACCCTCCCCCCAAGCAGCATGGCCAGAGAAAAGAAACGAGACACAAGACATCAAAGAAGAGTAAACGTTTTAACTGTTATTTTGAAAAGAGAAGCCCTCGGGGGGTATTGGGCCAAGTCAGAAGATAAACCCCCAAAGCATAGTTCAGATTGGCACACAGGAAGTAGGGACGGATCCTCCTCCCATTGGCTGTGAGTTGTGTAAGGGGACTGATGCCAGTTCAAGATTCCTTGCTCACACTCCTGCAGAGAATGGGTCCCCTCCCTGGCACCACCTAGGCACAGCCCAAGTGGTGAGGCTGGGAGAAGCGTTCACAGGAACGGAGAGAGGCTCTCCCTAGGGTGTCCCCACACACCAGGCTGGGCCTTTCAGGGGTTAGTAGCACCATTGTGAAAACCAGTCAATGTCTCTGAGACAGATAAGTCACTCCTTGCCATCAGACCACTGACAGGGCACCGACTTGGCAACACAAGGTGGAGAACCTAGTCAGTGGAGCAGGAAGGAGCTGGCAGGTCTGAGGAGCACTCAGAAGCCGGTCTGAACAGGCTTTTCTGAGGACACCCTCCAGGCTTTCTTCCCACCTTCAGTTCCACTTAGCCTTCCTTTCCACCTTCTACCCCCTTCCCCTGTCCCCATCAGTGACTTGTCCAGGCTCTGGAGCACAAGTCCAGCTCATGCCTTGGCAGAAGGCAAGCAGGCAGGTGACCTGAGGCATATCAGTCCTGTGCTGGGGACAAGGCCAGGTGCCTCTCCCACTCCACCTCAATCACTTTATACAGTTCCATGGTAGCCTGGGCGTCTTCAACAGAGGAGTGACCACTAGAGCCCACCTGCAGGGGAGACAGACAGAGGTTGAGGTTGACCAAACACCAGCCCAATTGGTGTTTCAACCCTTTTCATTTCCATAAGAAGCCACAACTACCCACAAAACCCTACTGGGGTCCTGACCACAAGGTTGAAGGACCCTGGCGTGAAAAAAACAGAGCTGCATCACAGGACCAAGTCCTCCTTCTGGACTTTTCTGGAGATGCACCCACATCTTGGGGGCTTTTAGGGGTGAGGATGAAGACTTGGGGGGCTGCTGGGCACTGCCAGGGCTTGCCTGGCATAGCTTACCTGGATGTCTCGCTGCAGGAGTTGCTTGGTGAGGCGTTTCAAAGAGGCTGACTTAGTCTCAGGGAAGCCAGCCTTGCGGTTCAATAGGGGAATTTTTGAGGTGTCCCTGGTCAATGACTTAGGGTGGAAGTATTTGAGGGCCTTGAAATCATTGTGGACAGCATGACCGATGACAATCTTTCCGGAGAGGATCCTGAGAATCTGAAAAGGGGGGGGGGGAACCAGGAATGCTCAGCACCAAAGTACTTAAAAGAAAAGCCCCACCACCACCTAATGGTCTGCCACCTCCATTTCCACATGGCCTTCTTCTCCACTCCACCCGTGCTCCACCAAAGGACATCAATGCAATGCTCTGCAAAGGCACCATTGGGAGTAAAGCCTGAGCATCAACACGGGTACCCTTTGACTTCTCCCTTTGGTTGCCAGTCTGCGTTTCCATCCCTCCCAGAAGACTCAACTCTACAGTACCACCACCCTGAGGCACTTGCTCTAAGCAGCAACAAGGGCAGCCATGAGCACCCACCAGGCACCACTGGGTAATGGGCACTATTGGGCACCAGTAGGCACTAGACATTGCTGCCAGGCACTGACCATCACCAGGCAACACTGGGTATCAGGCACTACTGTGCACCAAATCAGTCCTTACATCCCAGAAGGAATATCTACCCATTTGTAGAAGGAAACCCTTGTAGGAAACCCATTTGTAGAAGGAAACTCTTGGTTTAGGAACTATTCCCTGGGACACCAGGACCCACTGCACATTGTTGACTGATGTGCAAGAGGTGCTCCATTAAACCTACAGCTAAGAGGTGCCTGTGCTTTGAAGCACTCAAGGGATCTTCAGCAGCCGCTCAACAGCTCCCCTCACCTCTTTCTGGGCCATGGTGAAGGGTATGGCGTTGGCCATGTGACATCTCCGAATGCCGCTCCATTTCGTCCTGTAGTTGGTGATGGGGCAGGGAGGACGGATGTACTTGTCGTACATCACGTCCCCGTCGTAGCTGACGATGCTACACCTGGCCAGGTCGTTGTTCCGCCCGCCCGGCCCGGTGCCCACCATTTCGCAGTCAATGGCCACCATCTTGCTGGGGAGGGTGGCCCGGGCTGAGGAGAGGCCGCTCTCGTAGTCACTCAGCAGGCTTGATGTCTGGTTACTTCCAGTACTGTGGTCTGCTTGGCTCCCGTTGTGCCTGGCAGAGGACCCGCTTGAGGCGGCCAGGGCTCCAGAGGGAAGACGAGCGGCGAGGTCTGAGTCCTTGACACCCTGGCTTGCGTTTTCTTTGGGAAGCAATCTGTGCCGCTTAGCAGAGCCCTCTGCCTGCATGGCACTGCCCACCTTTCCCGCTCCATCCTTCTGCCTGCCCTTCTGCTTTTTCTTGGGCAGAGCAGCCTGGGCTGGAAGCTGCTTCTGTTTCAGGAAACCCTTCTTCTCCAGGAAGCGGCGGCGTTTAATAAAGCGCTGGTGCTTGTGACTGCCCTCCGAGTTCCTCTTGGCGGAGGGGACGAAGGCCAGGTCCAGGTTCAGGAGAAGGTCCGACATGGTCCCCTTTGGCTACAGACAGGCACTGCGATGGAGGGGAGAACTGCAGGGGGAGACTGCTCCAAGCAGACCTGGCAGAGCACAGCGTGAGACCAGGATGATCCTCTGGTTGAGAAAGGAGAGCAGGGAGACCGTGAGCTCCAGGGCGTCCGCAGGAAAATACATCAAACTCAGTTCAAAACAAGTCCTGCCCACACCCTCCCCATTGTCTCTAAGCCCCTCCCACAACCCCTCTTAGCCCCCCATACCCCTCTAAGCTCCTACCACAAACCCCTCTAAGCCCCTCCCGCATGGTCTCTCACCTTCAATAAGCCCCTTCCACACACCTCTCTAAGCCCCTCCCACATGGTCTCTCACACCTCCTCTAAGCCCCTCCCACACACCCCTCTAAGCCCCCCACATGGTCTCTCACACCTCCTCTAAGCCCCTCCCACACACCCCTCTAAGCCCCTCCCACATGGTCTCACCTCCAATAAGCCCCTCCCATGCCCCCTCTAAGCCCCTCCCACATGGTCTCTCACACCTCCTCTAAGCCCCTCCCACACACCCCTCTATGCCCCTTCAACATGGTCTCTCACCTTCAATAAGCCCCTCCCATGCACCTCCTCTAAGCCCCTCCCACGCCCCCACTAAGCCCCTTCCACATGGTTTCTCACCTTCAATAAGCCCCTCCCACACCCCCACTAAGCCCTCTAAGGAGAGCATGGAGGGGGCTTAGAGGGGCTATGGGCGTGGCCTAGACTTGGGGAGTGTGTGGGTGGGGCTTAGACACCAGGAGAGGGCGTGGCTTAGGGGACATGGGCGTGGCTTAGTGACCATGGGGAGGGACTGTGTGTCAGTGTGGGAGGAGCTTAGAGGAGGCGTGGGAGGGGCTTGGAGACAAAGGGGCGGGCCTAGAGACCACGAGGACGGCTCCCCCCGCCACGCCCCACCCTCCCGGGCCCGTCCTGCCGCCTGGCTGGGCCTCAGCCGCGAAGGGTCGAGGGCGCCCCAACTGCCCTCCTGCGGTGCGAGACGGCCTTCCACTCACCGCGGCCGAGAGACTGAGAGGGAGGCCTCGCTCCTCGCCGTAGACAGGCACTTCCGGTCCGTACCGGAAGTCTCTCTGGGGCTGCGTTGCCATGGCGACCGTGGCCGCGTGACGTCATCGCTAAGCGCCCATGGCGGAGAAGCTGGAGGCGCAGAAGCGCTGGGCGGCCGGCATCGCCCGAGTCCTCGCCCTCTACGGCTTCCTGGCAGATGCCTATGTGCTGGTGAGGGGGAGGCTCAGGCCCCACAAGCTCAACCCAGGCTGGCTCAAGGGGTCCACTGAGGAGGGCAGGCCTCACATGCACCCGCCCCCGGCAGGCCTCAGCCCGTGGAACTCCCTGCCACTGGTGGCACCCCCGGCAGGCCTCAGCCCGTGGAACTCCCTGCCACTGGGGGCACCCCCGGCAGGCCTCAGCCCGTGGAACTCCCTGCCACTGGGGGCACCCCCGGCAGGCCTCAGCCCGTGGAACTCCCTGCCACTGGGGGCACCCCCGGCAGGCCTCAGCCCGTGGAACTCCCTGCCACTGGGGGCACCCCCGGCAGGCCTCAGCCCGTGGAACTCCCTGCCACTGGGGGCACCCCCGGCAGGCCTCAGCCCGTGGAACTCCCTGCCACTGGGGGCACCCCCGGCAGGCCTCAGCCCGTGGAACTCCCTGCCACTGGGGGCACCCCCGGCAGGCCTCAGCCCGTGGAACTCCCTGCCACTGGGGGCACCCCCGGCAGGCCTCAGCCCGTGGAACTCCCTGCCACTGGGGGGGTCCTCCAGCAGGGATAGCCCGTGGAACTCCCTGCCACTGGGGGCACCCCCGGCAGGCCTCAGCCCGTGGAACTCCCTGCCACTGGGGGCACCCCCGGCAGGCCTCAGCCCGTGGAACTCCCTGCCACTGGGGGCACCCCCGGCAGGCCTCAGCCCGTGGAACTCCCTGCCACTGGGGGCACCCCCGACAGGCCTCAGCCCGTGGAACTCCCTGCCACTGGGGGGGTCCTCCAGCAGGGATAGCCCGTGGAACTCCCTGCCACTGGGGGCACCCCCGGCAGGGCTCAGCCCCTGGAACTCCCTGCCACTGGGGGCACCCCCGGCAGGGCTCAGCCCATGGAACTCCCTGCCACTGGGGGCACCCCCGGCAGGCCTCAGCCCGTGGAACTCCCTGCCACTGGGGGCACCCCCGGCAGGCCTCAGCCCGTGGAACTCCCTGCCACTGGGGGCACCCCCGGCAGGCCTCAGCCCGTGGAACTCCCTGCCACTGGGGGCACCCCCGACAGGCCTCAGCCCGTGGAACTCCCTGCCACTGGGGGCACCCCGGCAGGCCTCAGCCCGTGGAACTCCCTGCCACTGGGGGGTCCTCCGGCAGGGCTCAGCCCATGGAACTCCCTGCCTCTGGGGTGGGGGGGCGGCAGCGCTCAGCCTGTGGAACACCTGGTTTCTCCCTCCCCTTTCCAGGAGTTCTTCACAGACAACCTGTGGAACCTTCTCCCTGTCACCTGGCAGGCTGCCCTGGCTAACCTCTCACCTCCTACACTGGCTGCTTTGCTGTTGGAGAAGACGAGGCCTGCCGGAGTCAGGTCAGAGAAGGACCATCACCCGCCTCACAGGGCCTGGGAGAGGCCCCCATAGAGTCTCCCAGCACAGAAGGCCGGAGCAGACTCAGCCAGGCTCATACCACCCCTTCGCCTCTTTCTTTCCTATCCAGCTACAGCTCAGTGTGGCCGCTCTCACTGCTGGCCTTCAGAGCCACCGCACACACCTTGGCGTTCCCCAGGAGGCCCCGGGGTAGTCAGGTACAAGTGTCGAGCGCTGGACAGCTGGAGGAGTTCAGGCAGAACCCTTGGCAGAGTTCCAAGCTCCATCCCCTTTTCCGGAAGCACGTGAAGCCCAAAAAGCAACACGAAATCCGGCGGCTCGGACAGGTGCGGCTCCCCCACAGGGCAACTTTAGCCCCCTCTCTCTTTCCTGGGTCAGCAGGAGAGCCTCCTATTCTGAACCTGCACTGCACTCAGGTCTTTTGTGGGGGGAGCTGGCCCTGATCCTACCTCAAACCATCCTGCCTGCCCATTTCTCATAGGTGGTAAAGAAGCTGAGCACCCTCACTGGCTGCCTCCGTGTGGTCGACGTTGGATCTGGCCAGGTACGTCTACTGGGGCTGGAGGTAGGCTTGTGGCCTGTTAAAAGCAGTGAGAAAGTGTAGGCAGCCACTGTGTGCAAGAAGCTGTTGACCGGGACTCTGATCTGGGTCTCGCTCAGAGCAGCAGAGGTTGATCTGGCCTGTCCTCTGCCCCATTTATTGATTTGTAACCCACCTTCTTCAACCCCAGGGCCACCTCGCTCGCTACCTGTCCTTCGGTCTCTCCCTGTCTGTCACTGCCATAGAGAGCAACCCGCTACGCGTGGGGAGGGCCATGAAGTTTGACCAAGAGCTTGTGCAAGCACTTAAGAAGGAGCAAGCTCGGCAAGGTCAGGTGAGAAGGCACTGCTGGGGCAGGGTAGTTCTGTGGTCTTGGGACAATCTATACATCTGTTTTCCTTCCATCTATCCATCTATCTATATGCATCTATCCATCCATCTTTTCAACTTAAAAGTTCACGAAGTGGTTTATGAAGAAAAGCAGGACAAACCACTCCATGGGTACCCACTGGAGGTCTCTCTCAGCAACTGGTGATCTGGCTTCAACTCACCCATGACAGAACCAGATGTTTCTGCTTCTCTTGCAGACTCCAGAGGATATCTCTTTCCAGGAACCAAGCCATGTGGTGGGCTGGGTCGATGCCAGTGCGCCGTGGCAAGAGTTTTTGTGTTTGCGGAAGCCAGCCAAGGATGAGAAGGGGACTCTGGAGGTGAAGGATGGACTTAGTGGCCCAGCCCAAAGGAGCTGCCAGGCTTCTTTCCTCAGAAACAATAGGGAGTCTGAAGAAAAGGACCAGACAGAGTGCGGAGGGGAGACTCTGGCCTCGCCTGGACCGACCAGCCCCTTGCCTGAGAACCAACTGCTTCTCACAGGCCTGCACGCCTGTGGTGACCTCAGCGTATCCCTCCTCCGGCACTTTGTTCGCTGCCCCTGTGTGGTGGGGATTACATCTGTGGCCTGCTGTTACATGAAGCTGAGCACTGCAGAGGACTCCCCCCAACACACTCCATCGTCCTCCTCCCCGCCAGAATATGGCTATCCGCTAAGCCGCTGGGTTTCTTCCCTCCCAGGCCACAAGCTGTCCTATAAGGCTCGAGAAGGAGCCTGCCACGCCATAGAGGACTATATTCTGCGCCTGAAGAAGGAGAGTGCCACCCTTCGGACGCACTGCTTTAGAGCAATGCTGGAAACAGTGATTCGGGCTACAGACCCAACCAAGAAGCGCCTTGGGGTGAAGAGCATCAGCAAGGCTCATATGCTGCGCTTTGAAGAGTGAGTGAGCAGATTTGCCATGTGCTGCATGGCACCTGCTCCCATGGATGGTTAGGTGGAGGGAAGTTGGTAGTGGGCATGCTGGCATTGGTTGGGGGCAGTGCCTTTGGAGGCAGCTGATGTGCCACCAGGCCTTGCAGGTGTTGCCTGTCAAAGGGTAGAGCCCCCTGGCCTGGTTCCTGCCAAGTTCCTAACCAGTTCATTCACCCACCATCCCTTACTCACCCTGGCAAACTCTTCCTGAGCTCTACAGATGCCTTTTCTCTGCCTCCCAGGTATGCTCGGTTGGGGTTGGCCCGTGTGGGGCTGGACCCCAACACGCCTTTGGACCTGCCTGCCGTGGCCTCCATGCTTGCACAGCAACAGAAGGTGGTGGCCTTCTTCAGCCTGGCCTTGCTCCTGGCACCCCTGGTGGAGACCCTCATTCTTTTGGACCGGGCAATCTACCTGAAGGAGGAAGGTAGGCCAAGATGCTATGGGGAAGAAGTTGTGAGGGTGTGGGGAGGGTAGTTCCACTTGCATCATAAGTCACTCCACATGTGCTCAGAGAAGGGCTTGTCTTTGCCTAACTTCTGCTTCTGTTTCCCCCACAGGCTTCCACTGCAGACTCATCCCGCTATTTGATCCCACCGTTTCTCCCAGGAACCTGGTGCTGGTGGCAGCAAAGACTGACCTGCATGCTACCCTCTCCAGATTGAGAACAGAAGACTGAAAGGCCCAGATGGAGGACACCAGGCCTTGCTCTTCCACCTCTGTACCTTTGGGTCCCACGCTGCACAGCCAGGGCTGGAACTTCCCTGGTGATTTCCCCAAAGGCTCTAGCATTGCACCAGACCTAGGACAGGGGCATGTGTGTGTGGAGGGGGGGGGGGGGTGAAATGCTCCCGGATTCCACAGTGGCTGGACAGCTGGAACAAAAGGAGCCACAAATGGCTTGCACTAGAAAGTAGACAAGGCCCTTTAATCAGGTTGTGAGACTAGATTTGGAGCCAGTTTGTAAAAAGCCTTGCCTCACTGCACAGCCAGGCTTACAGAGAGTCTATCCTATGCTGGGAAGCCCAGTGCAGTCCAAGCAGATGCCTCAGTACCAGTAGGACTTTCTGAACCTCCGCTCCTCTACAATGCCCTGCAGCTCCATGATTTCCTCTTGGAAGGTCTTCAAGGAGGGGATGTAGGTCTTCTCCAGGGCATCCTCCACAGAAGTGTCTTTGGGACCATCTTGGGGGGGAACAGCAAAGGAAGCATCTGGTCAGCCAGAGCTGTGTTTATGGGACAGCACAGAGGCTGAAACCATTTTAAAAAGAGGAATTTCTGGTTTCATGATTACAGTTCAACTCATGGTTACAGTTCAAACAGCCACATCCTGCTTTACCCTGTATTCCACCTTCAGTCCTTAGCCCTGATGGCACTCACCTTTCCACTGCTCAGGAATGATGCCATCCTCACGCTCTTCGATGGGCTTGGGAATGATCCTGCCCGTGCGGAGAGACACACGCACCCGCTCTCCCTCTTCTGTGTAGCGCCACTCCACCTCAGTGGGTTGTCTAGTGTCACAAAGCACAGATCAGGATTGGGGACACAACCAGAGCAGGAGTGGAATTGAACTGGAAGCCAAGGCAGCCAGTTCTCCTTGTAAAGATCTCTCCATCCAATAAAAATACTCCAACAGCATTGTTTTAAGTGCAGTTTGGTTCAAAAAGTTATTGAATGGTGTTGCAGCAGCACCACTTCTCTTTCTTTGAAGAGCGGCACCATCTAATCTTCCCAATGGCCCCTCAATGTGTGTTCAACTTGCTCAACCAAAATGGCCAGAAGCCTCCATGCCGCCTTACCTGTCTGTGGGGTCAACCAGCGCCACATGGCGCAGCAACAGTGGAGCTTCACTGGCCAAGTAGGTCCCAGGGTAGCCGGCAGACTTCCCTACATAACGGTAATGCTGCAGGGAGAGAAGGAGGGGTTTTGCCACCGGCACTCAGGCTTGCCAACAGCCCCACCAACCCTCACAGCCATTCTGCTGTTGGGCTGGGAAACATCTGTTGTGCTTCAAAGAACAGTTTTGAGGCTGGGGTTTAAAGGAGGTGGATTCTGGTAAATTCAAGCTATGGGGCAGGTCAGGGGGTCTCCATCCTCTCTCCCTGCCCAACCCTATCCAGGCTCAGACCACCGCCAAGGTTGGAACAGGGAGGAAATCCCCCAGTGCTTTGTTTTGAGGTCTCAGCTGCCCCTTACCACGTTCAGACCCTCCAGGACGACCCAGGTGCGCTCCTTGATGACCTGGGAGACCAGCCCTTGCTTGCCAGCATCCTTCCCTTTCAAAATCTGCACCTGCAGGACACAGATAGTGGGAGGGGTACTGTCACTTCTCCATATCCAGCAGTGCCCCCCACCTCTGCTTTGGGGTGGGGGGCTTCTCCAGGACAGGACCTTCTCACCAAAAAGTCTAGGCCAATCCAAGCAGTGGGGTGTCCCAGAGAAGGAGGCCACGAGCACAGCCACTCACCGTGTCACCCTTGAACACCTTCCAGTCCTCATCACGTATGGGCTCCACAAACACCTTTCTCCGCCGGGTCCCTGGGGGGTTCTTGGTCTTGTCGGCTAGTGAGCCCGGGCGGTTCATGCCGTAGCGGTAGAGGTGGGGCAGGTTGAGCTTCTCTGCCATGGCGCGGAGGGCAGAGAGCCTCATGGTTCCTGCAATAAGAAGGGAGGTGAGGTGGAGACGGTGCAGGGAGAGGGCACACCCTGGGCTATGGGAGGCAGGGGGCCTAAGGCTTGGGAGGTCTGGTGGGGGCACTGGGGGTGAGGTGGAGACAGGGTGCAGGGGGGGTGACCCTGGGCTATGGGAGGCCGGGGACTCAGGACTAGGGGGAACTGGTGGGGGTCCCTGGGGAGGCCAGAGCTCCAAGTCTGCCCTCTCCTGATCCCCACTGGAGCTGGGCAGAGCCCCCCTTCAGGGCCAGCACCCCCCTCTGGACCTCTCTCTAAGGGGATAGACTGCTGCTGAACCTGGAGGCTCCACACACCCTTCTCTCCAACCTCACCTGCCTCTTGTAGACTTCCATAGAACCAAAGCAGGAAACCGGAAGGGGCGGTGCTTTCTCGCCGCAAGGGGTCCTGGGAATGATAGTCCTGAGGGCATGAGCCTCTGCGCATGCTCACGAGTGCCTCAGCGCCTCGCGCCATTCTCAACGGCTGTTTAACGGTTACCCCTCAGGACTGGTGTTGGAGGGGGCGGGGCAGACTAAGCCACACCCCCTCTGGTCTCAGTACCTCAGCGCCATACTCCTGTGGACACTCTTGAGGGGTACTTTGTGAGTGTCTGTCTGTCCACTAGTCTGTGGAACTCCCTGCCACAAGGAGGCTGCTGGATGCTGGCTCTTTCTCAGGCTGGGAGGAGACATGGCACCGAGTCTGTGGAAGACCTGGGGCCATGTGGTGAGACCACAGAGGCAGTGTGGCACTGACAGAGAGGGAGGAGGCCTGGTGGTCCTCATGGCACCCCGGTGGAGCCTAGTGCTTCTTGTGGCACCCCTAGTGGTCCTCGTGGCACCCCTGGTAGTGCCTGGTGGTCCTCGTGGCACCCCTGGTGGTCCTCGTGGCACCCCTGGTAGTGCCTGGTGGTCCTCGTGGCTCCCCTGGTAGTGCCTGGCACCCCTCGTGGCTCCCCTGGTAGTGCCTGGCACCCCTCGTGGCTCCCCTGGTGGTCCTCGTGGAACCCCTTGTAGTGCCTGGTAGCACCCATGGTAGTGCCTGGTGGTTCTTGTGGCACCCCTGGTGGAAACCAGAGGTGGTGCCTAGTGGTTCTTGTGGCACCCCAGTCCTCCCAGCAGCGACACAGGGACCACCACACAACAACCACTGCTCAGAGGCTTGACAGTCAAAGCTCCAAATTTTATTCTTTTCCAGATATTCATACCTAATCTTACTCATGTGTGTTTTTCAGGCTCGAAAGCATCGTAAGCAACAGGTGCTGACGTCTTTACGTTTAGCGGCAGGGGTCCTCTATTCTGGATCGGAGTCGTCCAATCCTGGGAGTAAGTCTAACTGAACTTAATGGGGCTTACTTCTGAGTAGCTATGGATGGGTTTGTGTTCTGAGAGGCTTCCTCTGAGAACAAATCTGTCTCTGCATATGCTTTCCCCCCACCTTCAGTTCCCTTCAGCTTTCCTTTTCGCCTTCTATCCCCTGTATCCATCAGGGGCATCTCTTTGGGCATGTGTTGTCCCAGCTCTGGAGCACAAATCCGGCTCATACCTTGGCAGGACATGTGCTGGACATGTGCTGGACATGGGAGGTGGCCAAGCACCTCCCAGTCTATCCCTCTCACTTTGTATAGATCACTTTTTAAATGGAACACATTCTAATTTATAAAAAAGAAACTGCTGTTGCCATCCCAGAATGCATTGCTCTTCTCATGCACCCCATGTGGTGCCCTGGTGGTACCCAGCTTTTTCTCATGCACCCCTGGTGGTACCCATGTGGCATCCCTAAACACCCAGCAGTGACATCAAGACTTCCACACAACAATCTCGCTCAGCCGCTACAGCTCCAAACTTCATTCTTTTCCAAATATTCACATGTGTGTGTGTTTTTTTTTTCAGGCTGCCATTGAAAACACACACAACTTCTGTAGAACATTTGAATCAGTTGTGGACATCTGATGGATCAGAATCATTATCATGGATCAGAATCTGATCATGAATCAGAATATTCTGGATCAGAATCATCCAATCCATCCATGTTTTGATGCAGCGTTGAGGAAACTGGCCTGCCTGTCTCGGGCTTCTAGTTGGGACAAGGAAGCAGCAAAGCCCTTAAAATATTGGGTAAGCCACCAATGTACATGCCTCTTTAACATTCTAAGGCTGCAACCCTGAAAACACTTTCCTACGAGCAAGTCCCATTGAATGTAATGGGGCTAACTTCTAAGCAGACATGGATAGGATTGTGCTCTAAGTAGTAACTAACAACGATTGGAGGAGTTCAGCCTCTGTCAAGAAGGGTTTGCCAATTTCTGTCTATTTTTGTAGTTGTTTGTGTTTCTGGTTGGGAGGTGCCTTGGTGCCCCCTAATCTGGGCACTGCTCTTGATTTCCCTTCCACATGCTGACATTGTTGTGGTTTTTTGCTTGCCAGGTACTACTACAAGTGGATTCTTCCATGGTGAATTCTGCTATGGTGTCATCATGGTTTTCATCTGAACACAACTGTTCACTGCTCCAGTTAGTCCTGTAATTGGTGATGGCCACCTTTCCCGCTGCCCACCTTTCCTGCTCCATCATTTTGCCTGGCCTTCTTCCTTTTCTTGGGCAGAGGAGCCTGGGCTGAAAGCTGCTTTAAGGTTATATGTAGGGAGGATCCAAAGTAGGGAGGATGGATATACTTGTCATATATTATGTTCCCGTAGTAGCCGACAATGCTACACCTGGCCAGGTCATTGTTCCGCCCACTCGGCCCAGTGCCCACCATTTTGCAGTTGATGGCCACCATCTTGCTGGGAAGGGTGGCCTGTGCCAAGGAGAGGCGCTCATATTCATATTCATTCAGCAGGCTTGATTTCGTGATACTTGTAAGTGCTGTGGTCTGCTTGGGTCTCGTGTCTGGCAGAGGAACTGCTTGAGGCGGCCAGGGCTCCAGAGGGAGGATGAGCACAGAGGTCCAAGTCCTTGACACCCTGGCTAGTGCTAGTGACACCCGACGAGTGGGATGAGCAGGGAGGTCCAAGTCCTTGACACCCTGGCTAGAAGGTAGTGCTTCTTTCTGAAGCAATCTGTGCCGCTGAGCTGAGCCTTCTGCCCGCATGGTACTGCCCATCTTTCCCGCTCCATCCTTCTGCCTGGCCTTCTGCCTTTTTTTAGGCAGAGGAGACTGGGCAGAAAGCTGCTTCTGTTTCAGGGTTATAAAGAGCTCCAAAGACCATAGCCAGAGCAAAGCCAAAAATTCTAATTACTTACTTTAGTTATTTGGGTGTCATTGACTGGTTGATGATGACTGGTTGACCAAAGGCATCCCCAACCTAATCTTTGGGGAATATTTGCAACCAGCCAGTTTTGTTCTGAAGCCATCAGCTGATTTTCCCCACTCTTGTTTTGATCACTTGGTATAGGTCTTTTTTTAATAGAACACATTAATTTTTTTTATAAAAAAGAAACTACATAAAATAACTCTACAGGGTGGAGAGTGAAGTGAAAAAAAATTCTAATTACTTCTTTTAATAAGTTAATCCAGTTACTTCAGCGTGGCATTTTCCAGGAATGAAAAGCAGTCAGGCATGTAAGCGTGGAATGCATTCCCCACAAGTTGTGGCAGAAGGCAGGCAGGAGTCCCTGTGCTGACGACGTGGCCAGATGCTTCTTCAAGCTTCTCCCATGGTGTCTCAATCATCAGTTTTCATACATCAATGGAAGAAAAAACACTGGAGCGCACCTACAGCAAAGGGACCAAGCAGAGCTGGCTTATGGCCACCCTCAACCCATGTTCCCTTTCATTCCTCTTCCCTTAATTCCCAGTGGGCTGATGGAGGAGAGGCCCACCGGCCCTCCTCACCTTATATTTCTCCCGATGGGTTACCCCCCACCCATTAGGATGGGTAATGAAACAAAGCCAAACAACGCCCCTTAAAATCGTTGTGGATGGCATGGCCAATCACAGTTTTCCCAGAGAGGATCCTGAGAATCTGAATATATTATTTATTAAAAAAACTATATAAAATAACTCTAACAGTGTAGCAGGAGCGAAGCCATAAATTCTTATGACTTACTCATAGAGAAGATGTATTATAGATACATGTCCAAAAGATGAGAAATTTCTGCTGAAGCGATAAACTGAATCTCTCCTCACCTTATACTTCTCTGGATGGGTTACCCTCACCCATCAGGATAGGATTAGGAAACAAAGCCAAACAACACCCCTTAAAATCGTTGTGGCTGGCATGGCCAATCACAATTTTCCCAGAGAGGATCCTGAGAATCTGAATATATTTTTATCTGATTTATGAAAAAAGAAAACTATATAAAATATCTCTAACAGTGTGGCAGGAGTGAAGCCAAAAATTCTTATTACTTACTGTTTTTATACTTTTTCATACTGTTTTTACACCTTTATTGATCCCAACCGATCTCGTGATGCACATCAGTATTTCTCAGTATATGCCAGTCAATTTTGTTTGCTTGTCAGTGCTGGTGGGGTGGATATACTGTATTTATTTAGCATATGGCAAATGCATGAAATAAATCCATGATAATATATGCATGATAATAAATCCATGGACTTGTAGTATATGAGCCGACAGAAATAAATTTATAATATATTGTAGGTATACAATACTTACCTATAAGATGAGAAATTTCTTCCAATAATCTGCTTTAAATCCTTCTATCTCTGGTGCTGTGGACATGCTACAGTCCAGAACCATTGGTGCACACAGTTGGCTATTATGTAAGGTTAACCCCCATGGAAAGTAGTGGGTCTACTTCTGAGTAAAATAGGGTTGCAACTCTGTGTAGCTGACTTGGGGAGCAATCCTGAAGTGAGGCCAGAGAGAATGGCTCAGCTGGGCTGGTCCAAGTAGTCTCTATCCAGAGTAGAATGTTGGGCCAAATCTACAGGACTTGGAGGCTGCCGAGTGCCAATTCAGTGGCAATTGGGGAGGGCTTGCTCCCGAGGAGACCTGTCAAAGATCATACTGAAGAAGGAACAGCTGTGGTGCCTGCCTTTATAAGGAAATCCCTGACAACCAGTCACTGCTGCAGCAGGAGGCTGCAGTACCTGCAATGGAGAGTAGTTGCAAGGGGATTGGTGGAGTGGCCTGCTGGAGTTGTGCTGTATCCAGAGGTTGGTGGACTGTCATAGTTGTGCCATATCCCGAGGTTGAGAGGCAGGGGTTGCAGTTAGGCTGGCCAAGGGCACAATCCAGAGCTAGTTCAGCCTGCAGCCCTAACTGCTCTCTCCTAACTATTCTGTATCCAGAGCAGAAAGTTATGCTGCATCCAGAGAGTCAGGAAGCCTGGGCTGCCCTAACTGCTCCAGAGCATGCTAAGTAATTGACACATGCGGAGGACTTGCTCCTGAGGAGACACTCCTCAGATCAAGGAACAGCTGTGGTGCCTACAGTGGTGACACGACTCTGCACATCACCCGGTGTGGTAGTCTGCGTCACCGCTGGGATGCGCGCACCCCCCACCTGGACTGCACAGTTATCAAAGTTGGCGCCTGCGCAGTTGTTTCTGAAGCCAACTGGCTTCAGAAAGAGTACTACACAGGCACCATCTCTGACGCCTGTGCAGTACTTTTCTGAAGTCTTTCAGCTTCAGAGGAGACTGTGCAGGTGTCAGAGTTGGTGCCTGTGCAGTACTCTTTCTGAAGCCATTCGGCTGCCGTCCGCCTCCTGAGTGAGGCCGAATGGCCGTGCAGAGGCGCAGACTTCCTCCCCTCTAAGGAAGTTTCCTCTGAAGCTGTTCGGCATGCTCAGTGTGTTTCTGCGCAGTGCCCCTCAGCTGGCCGTTCGGGCCAGCTCCGAAGACAAGTGGCAGCTTCTGGCTGCTGCTCCGCCTTGGAGCAGGCCTGAATGGGCGTGCTGACGCCCAGGGCCTGCCAAAGGACAGTCAAACTCCTCCGGTGCATCACCCCATATGGAGCACATCACCCAATGCAGCCCACACCAGCCGCACCAGTCTGGTGACGCCACTGGGTGCCTGCCTTATAAGGAGTCCCTGATGAGATGCCAGTACATTCTACAGTGAATACAAGGGGCTTCTTGGAGTGGCCTGCTGTATCCTGAGGTTTGTGGGCAGCCGTAGTTTGTTCCATATCCTGAGGTTGAGAGGCAGGAGTTGCAGCTAGGCTGGCCAAGAACTCAGATTTTTGGTCAACACTGCCATTCTTACTCGGGCCTTATCATGGACTGCTATGGGTCTACTCATTACTATACCTGCTCCTGAGGTGGTATAACCCTGAGGGCTGGAAGAGGGCATTTCTGCTTTGGAAACAGGCTCTGGATACAGAGTAACTGCTCTGCCCTAGGCAATGCTAAAGATGCCCTCAACATACCTCTCCTGAGCTGCCTATGCTGCCCCAGTTAGGGCAGGGCAGGTCCACCTCTCTTAGGGCACCCTATCTTGCCTTGCTCTGCCCTAAGCCTCATCCAGAGTAACTGGGGTGGAGCATCTTGCGGTTGCTCCAACCTAATGATAGATAGGGCAACCCAAGGGCTCTTATGTGGACAGATTAGTTGCTCTGGATTGTGCTGCAAGAACTCAAATTTTGTATCAGTACTGCCATTCTTACTCTGGCTTTTCATGGACCCCTATGGGTCTAAGATTTATTCCTGCTCTTGAGGTGGTCTGACTTTGAGGAGCTAGGAAGAGCCATTTCTGCCCTGAAAACTGGCTCTGGATACAGCCTAACTCGACAATGTTCAACATACTCTCAACACACCCCTGATGATCTGCTTAGGCTAGCCTTGCTAGACCAATCCAGGTCCATTTGCCTTGCACCAGCAAAGGTTGGCGTGCGCCATCCCAGGCCTTTGCTGCAGCTAGGCTGGCACAGCTCATCTTACGCCAGCCCAGTGCTAGATAGGCTGGCCCAAGTGCACTTCAGGATTGCACCCTATCTCATGCTAATTCCTTGTCACTTGTCTCTTTGGTGTAAACTGAATTGCACACTCCAAGTTATGTGTTGTATGTTATCTGTAAAGCTTCTGGCTTACCTTACTAGGCACCTTAAAGAAGCTTTTTAATTCATGGTTCTCCTGGGATGTTGTTGACTATGTATATGATTTTTAAAACTTTGTAAGCCACCTTGGGCATTTGGTTTGACATAGAAAATTAAATAAATAAATAATGATCCAATCAGATTGTTTTAAGCACTATTCAGTACAAGAGGTAATCGATGTTGTTGCACCAGATCCACTTCTGTTTTTCTATGTGGAGCACCACATATTCCTCCCACCCACCCCATTTGCTCAACCTTTGTGACCCATATGTCCTCTTTGTCAGCAGCATCCCCCTTACCTGTCAGTGGGGACAACCTGTGCCACCTGGTGCAGCAACAGGGCCTTGCTGGTCAAGTAGATGCTGGGGTAGGAGGTCGATCTCCATGGAGTGGTAATGCTGGCAAACAGTTGGGCAAAGAGGGCTTCTCAGTCTAGCATTCAGACCAGTTTGGCAGCCCTCAAAGCCCTTCTGCTGCCAAGATTGGGCTGGTTTTTGAAGGGAATGGTTCTGGCCACCATTGTATGGTGGCAGTTATTGGATCTCTTCTGCTTACCCTGACCTTGTTTGAAAGCAGGCCCTCAGAGTAGCAATGATGTTTAGGGCATGGAAAAAGTCACAGGACTGTGCTGGGCATCCCTTTACTATGTTTAGATTCTCCAGAATGACCCATGTGTTCTTCTTGATGATTTGATTGACCAGTCCTTGCTTGCCATGTGTCTGGTTCCGAGGAGGGAGACCATAGTGGAGGATAGCAGCAATGGAGGGAGGGTTGATGCACTTGGGGAGGGGGATGAGCAATAATGATGCCCTGTTGTGGTTTGCGTTGCTGTATGAGCCACAAAGCAGAGAGGCCTGGTATCAAAGACAGAACCCTGCCACAATGGGCGGACCTGGCAGGACCAGATGAAATGGAGTGCATCAGCACAAGTATCCCCCTCTCCTCAAGATATATAATGTTGCTTGAACCTACATCAGCCCTACAAGTCACTCCCTTGCCTCCCAGGGCTGCACCAGTTGCTGCAGTCTCTATGCCTTGGAACAGAAGATGGATGCAAGGAGCCATGTGGAGGAGGCATGTGGGGCAGGCCAAGGAGACTTCATTCGCTGCAGACTCACCTGCCTCTTGCAGTGATGCTTGGGCAGGTGAGCAGAACAGGTAGGGCTTGCTTGCTGCAATCCTTGGTAATACTGTCAATCCTGCCCTGAGGCTTCAGCTGGCTGTGCTCTGTTGCTGTGCTGGGTCTTCCTGGCAAGGGAGTGACTTACCAACACATGGGGATGCACCCCTGCCAGCAGTAGGGAGAGTGTTGTGCTTGCTGGTGTAGCCCTTGCCCTCTTAGCAATCCCTCCCACACACATTGGTTTCCAAAGTAGGCACCTTGGGGCAGAGACCTGCCTCCTCTTCCTTGGTGCCCTTTGCTGCAGTGTCACGTCCCCTCCCAGAGATCCTCTACAAGGGCCATCAACTTTCGACAGCAAGGGCTATACTGGGAAGGGAGGAGCTTTCCCTCCACTGACTGGTGATGAGACTGGAAGGGGGTGTCCCCTGCCCTGGGGAGGCAAAGTGCTTGGCCAGGGTGTGAAATAATAGATCCTTACAAAAGAGAATACAATATGAAAAAGTTTTATCTCTGAAATATTTACAACCCACTGGGTCTCCCACCCACCCCTGGCTCCGAGTCGCTACTCTGCCGTCTGCTTCTCTCCCGGATCCCTGGCTTGGGGTGTGGGGATCTGCTCCTCTTCACATTCGCATTCATCTTCGTCCTCCCTCTGTTCCTCCGGGAAGAGCTCCTCCGGAGGGACTTGGATGCCCAGTTCGGCTTCCATCTTCTGCAGCCGGCTTTTCAGCGTTTGCAGCTTCTCCCGCATGGACCGCAGGGTCCGGAGGCAGTTTTGGCAGCTGGAGAGGTCCTTCCTGCCTACGGGGCACAAGCAGGCATTGAGACTGGGTTGGAAGGGGCTGCCCACATTTTGCACCCCTATCCCACATTAAAACTGTGGTTGTGCAATCAATTCACATTCCACCTCCAGTGGGGAAAAAGTGGATTCAAGAACCTGCTCATCTGGCCCTACTTTCACTGAGACTCCACTCTGAGTCTTTGAGAAAGGAGGTTCAGGTATCCCCCACTTTCTGACTGTTCTGACAATCCACTGTTTCAGCACCTTCCATAACACATTCATTCAACAAATGTTCCACTCTTTCAACATCTCTCTGCTGTTCTAAAGGCCAAATTTGCCTCTCCCACGTTGTAGCTTCCGGTCTCATCCCGTTCCTGAGGAAATTTTTGTGCAGCTGCAGCAATCTATATATATAAAACAGAAAAGTCACTCACTGATTGACTCACTGACTGACTCACTCATCAACGTCCTGCCAAAACCGCCAGGCCTAGAAGCGTGAAATTTGGAGTGGGTATTCCTTCCATGACAGAGGGCTGCACCAAGAACCAGATTTTGGAAATTCCAACCGGAAGGGGGTGAAAAGGGGCGCAACACGTTTTCCTCCCTATACTTTGCATTGAGAATTGCTGACTCATCAACATTCCGCCCCAATCCCCAGACCTAGAAGCATGAAATTTGGGGAGGGAGTTCCTTCTGTCACATGAATACCCACCAAGAACCGGTGTGGAGGAATTTAACCCTTCAGGGGCTGAAAAGGGGTGCAACATGTTTTTGTCCTATACTAAACTTGGAAGATTGACCAACATCCAGCCAAATTGGTGCCTGGTGCACTGGGGGGGGGGATGTTGTTCAGAGGAAGAGGTTGCACTGGGGAGGATGCTGCGCATGGGTGGGTTGCGCACAGGAAGATGCGCATGGGGGCATTGGTGCGCATGGGGGAATGTACATGGGGAATGTTGCGCATGGGGGTTGTGCATCGGGATTGATGAGCATGGGGGTTTGATGTGCATAGGGGGGATGATGCGCATGGGGTGGATGAACATGGGGGAAGTTGCACATGGTGGTGGATGTGCATGGGGGGGTTGATGTGCGTGGAGGATTGATGCGCAGTGGGGGGATGGCATACAGGGGAATTTTACTCCTGCAACGCGGGTACGCTTTTCACTAGTTTGTAAGATAAAAGGGATACTTGCAATTTGCTAGCTCAAAAACTTGAGTTCTGCTTTTCAACAGTTTTCACTTTTGGGCAGTGCTCTGGTCTCTGAGCCATTCAATAAGTGAGGGATGCCTTTATATAAATTGTGCATGCAAGGGAGGGGGCAGACAGCAGGAGGGCCTCTTCTCAGTCTTACGCTCTTGGAGGTGGTGGGCCTGGAACCTCCTTACGTTCTCCAGCTCTTGGATGAAGTCCTTCATATCCAGAGGGGGACACGGGATGGGCAGAGCAGGCAAGGGTCCAAGCAGGTCAGCCTCAGATCCAGGCGTGTCAGAAGACATGGAGTGCTTAAAGGTGGTAGTGATGGCACAGCCTTCTGGGTCACCTGCCAGGCAGCGGAAAAAGTGGCATCAGGCAGTGGAGCTGGGCCTAGAGTAGAGGGGCAAGAGTCTTGCCTTCCTACTTACCACTCCTGGCGGCTGCTGCCTGGAGCTCCGGCACACACAGGCCGTGCCTGGAGGGGGCACCCTAAACCCTGGATGGGCAAACAAGGGGTTCCCCCAGCCCTAGCAAAGCAGGAGGTATAAAAGGGCACCAGGCATCAGGGATAAGGGGGTACCTCATCCTGAGCCAAGCCTGGCACCGATCCTGGCCCAATCCTGGATCCTTCCCCAGCTGGTTTTGCCAAAGTTGAGACTCACCCTCCCCGGGAAGGGCATCAAGCTCGTTGTCATCCTCCTTTCGTCCTCCTTCTTCATCTTCCAGACTTAAATAACAGATAATTAGGGTTGCTCAGTGGCAGAAGCTTTGCTGGGACCCTGACATTGGTGAGATGCTTCTGCAGTGGCCAGGAGTTGCACCCCCCAGCTCACATCTGAGCATCCCTGCCCTGTCGTGAGCCCTCATCACATTTGGATCTCCAGAGGGGTTCACTTACCTGTCATCCTTGTCATACCTTGACCTGGAATAGGAGAAAGCCAAACATGATCAGGGACAAATTTCTGACTTGACCCCACAAACTGTGGCAGGAGAGTCGGGGCAGAGGGCATACACACACCCAGTGCCCCAAATACACAGAACCACTGATGTGGCTCCCAGAACCCAATCCTAAACACATCTACTCAGAAGTCCCATTATAGTCAATGGGGCTTACTGCCAGGAATCTAGGATTCTAGGATTGTAGCCCCACTCGCAGATACCCAGCGAGGTGGCGATCCTGATTGATTGGCTCAGCAACCATCAGCACAGCCATTGGTGCCCTCCTGTTACCTGCGACGGCGACTGCGATTGCAAGTGAAGCAGTTCATCGTGAAACCCCTCAAGGCTGGGGGTGCTGACTGAGGCTCCCTGAGGAATCCTCGTAGGTCTCCAGGGAGCCCAGCCTGGAGCATTCCCTGGTCAGTTGTGAGGTCACAGGCTGGCTGGTAGCTGCAAGGGTGGAATCCGTGCCCACACATGTTTATGGTCTTGATTCTCTTTTGCTGTCAATGTCTGCTGATCTGTGGGGAAACCCCCTATTTCCCCATTTGCTGCAATTAATTAATGTATGTCAATCCCCCAATTCCCACAGCACACCTGAAGATTAGCCATGGTTGAAAATCACTGATCTAGAGAGAGGGGAGCAACTGTCCCTAATTAATGATGTCATTTCCTGTTTATTATGTCTCTTTCTGCATAATGAGGTCACCTGGTGAACAACATAATTCCCTACTTAATGATTCCACCTCCGGTTTCATTATGTCACTTTCTACATAAAGAAGTCACTGCTTCCTTAATGACCGTCCCCTGCTCAATGAGGTCACATTGCCTACTTAATGACATCATTACCTGCTTAATGATATCACTTTCTGCAAAAATGAGGTCACTTCCTGGTTAATTATGTCACTCTTGGCTTAATAATATTACATCCTGTTTAATGATGTCACTCCCTGTTTAATAACGTCATTTTCTGCTTAATGATGTAACTTTCTGGTCAGTGATGTCATTCCCTGGTTAATGAGGTCACTTTCTGCTTAATAACTTTATTTTCTGGTTAATGACGTCATTCTCCGTTTTATGCTACTGTCTAAATGATACTACTCTATGCTTAATAACTGCTTATGTCACTCCTTGCTTAATAACATCATTTTTTGCTTAATGACATCATCTTCTGGTTAATGATGTCACTCCCAGTTTGTCACTTTCTACTTAATGAGGTCTTCTGCTTAATGACACCATTCCCAGTTTGTTGTCACTTTCTACTTAATGAAGTCTCTTCCTGCTTGACATCACTCCCAGTTTAATGTCACTTTTTGCTTACTGAGGTCTCTTCCTGCTTAATGACATCACTAACCTTAGACGACCAACCAGATTTATTGACCAGCAATTATAATTTATGCAAATTAGACAATTTTTCGATGGTCATCTAAGGGTCACTAACGATCACTATTTTTAGATGGTCATCTAAGATGGTCACTTTCTGCTTAATGAGGCCTCTTCCTGCTTAATGACATCACTTCCTGCTTAATGTCACTTTCTGATTAATGACATCACTTCCTTCTTAATGACGTCACTCCCTGCTTAATGACACTTTCTGCTTAATTAGGTCACTTCTTGCTTAATGAAGTCACTCCCAGCTTAACATCACTTTCTAATCAATGATGACACATCCTGCTTAATGAGGTCACTTTCTGATTAATGACGTCACCCCAACTTAATGACGTCACCCCTACTTAATGACGTCACTACCAGAAGAGGACAAGCTCTTCTGTCCTTTCCTTTCCAAGCTGGCTGCAATGTGCAGTCCAGCCAGCAGGTGGCGCGCGAGTCTTCCCTGGCTTAGCCAGGAGGAGCCAGCTTGAGACCACGTGGCCCAACCCCACCAATCAAACGACACCCTCATAGATACCTCCGCTCACCCTCACACAGATTGGGCGGAAGGAAAGGGCCGTTCCATTTCCCCTCTATGGTCACCTCGAAGGGCAGGTGGCTTCAACGCGCACTACTGCGCATGCTCACGAGGCGTTCAATGATTGGACGCCGCCTTGAAGCAACCCGTTCTCCGTTCTGTTACCATGGGGACAAAAGATAGAGGCGTGGAACGTCGTCGAGGCAGGAAGTCCCTCCTCCTTGGCCGGAAGTGGTACTGTTGAAGCGCAGGAGGGGTCACTTCCGGCACCTCCCCGCCCCCGCTGCCGGAAGTGACGCTCGAGGTGAGTCAGGAGGGCCAGTGTGGTGCGTGGGTGGGTGTCTGCCGAGGCGTTTCCGTTTCCGGTGGCCGTGGCTGGCTGGCTGGCCGCCTCTGGTGGGCGAGAGGAGCGCGCGGGGCCCGGGAGGGGCACAGAGGCCCCAGGAGGCGGCTCAGGTGAGGGGCCTGCGGGGAGGGGAGGGCCTCAGGTGGGGGGAAGAGCGAGGCCCAGCTGACCACAGGAGCCTGAGTGGGGGCAGGGGCTGTCCTGAGGGGGAGGGCAAGATCGGGCCAGGCTTCCCTGTCTGGGGAGGCCCAGCTGCAGGGGCAAAACCAGCCCCTCCCCGTCTGAGGAGGCCCCAGTGGGGGCAGCAAGCCTCACTGTCTGAGGAGGCTCGTGGGGGGGCAAGACTGGCCCCCCCGCCTGCCTGAGGAGGCTCATGTGGGGGGGGGCAAGAACAGGTCCCCCTGTCTGTGGAGGTTCATGTGGGGGGCAAGACCAGCCCCCTCTCCGAGGAGGCCCAGGTGGGGGGCAAGAACTAGGCCCCCCCGTCTGAGGAGGCTCATATGGGAGCAAGACCAGCCCCCCTCTGAGGAGGCCCAGGTGGGAGGCAAGAATAGGCCCCCTGTCTGAGGAGGCCCAGGTGGGGGGCAAGAACAGGCCCCCTCTGAGGAGGCCCAGGTGGGGGGCAAGAACAGGCCCCCCCTGTCTGGGGAGGCCAATGTGGGGGAGGAGTTGTCCCAAAGGTTCCCACCTGCCCCCCATCTTGGAAGCCTTTGGAAAACAACAGGTGGAGAACGGGCTACTTTTTTGCAGAGAGCAAGATCAGCGCCCCCCCCCCCCCCCCGAAAAAAGCTGACTAGGCGGGAGGTCTGGGGGGGGATAGGAAAGGTGGGTTCCTTCGTGGGGGAGGGGCTGCCATGGGGACAGGGATGTTAAGGCTGAGCAAAATTAGCCCCCACCCCCTGTAGACAGGTGGCAGGAGCCAGTAAGGGGAGGTAGGGGCCCCGTGCTGAGTCTTCAAGCCCAAGGCTATCGCCCCTTTCTCCACAAAAGGAGGAACACTGCAGGGGGGAGGCTGGCCAGGTTCTCCAAAGCCTTCATCAGGAACCAGCCATCTCTCTCCCCCCCCCCCCCCCGGGTATGACCCCTTTTTACCCCCTACCTGAACAGAGGAAGGGGGAAGATGGCAAGTGAACCCTGACACTTTTCCCATGGGGGGTGTTTTGGTCCCTACGAACCCCTCAGGGGAAAGGGGTTCAAGGAGAGGTTCTGCTTCTTGTCAGACCCAGCTCGGAACTATACTTTGGCTCACTCACTATTCCCCTGGTGGTTCCTGCCTTGACACCCCAGGAGGCGCCCCTCCCATTCTGTAGCACTGGCCCTTGACAAGCAGGATCCTGGCCTGAGTCTCCCTACCTCCCAGCATCTGCATTGCAACCAGCCCAGTTGGTCTTCATCCTCCTCCTCCTGCCACATTCTGGCCCAAAGCCAGGTCTCTCCTAGGACTCCCATGGAGTCTCCTTGCCTGAGTCAAGCAGCAGCAGCTGGAAAAGAGTCATGTGCCTATTTTCTGTGGGAGTCAAAAGGACATGGAGGGAGAAACACCTGGCTGGGCTGTGCCTAACGTGGGTTTTGTCAGGACGGGGTAATTGCCGGCAGATGTGCAGCAATTGTGGGGCTCCTCCTCCGCTGGCTGCGCCCCGAGCCCTCCTCTAAATGAGCTCACGCAGCCCTCGGCCCTTGTGTTTGGAGTTACCCAGGCTATGTGCCCCACCACCAATTGCCTTGCCGTGGGATTTGGTGGAAAGACAAGCCAGCAGACACTAAAGGCTGCCTTGATGGCCCTTCCTGGCGAGTTGGGTGGCTTCTAATTGTGGATACAGTTTGGATGCTGAAAGAACTCTTTAAAGGCAGCCCCTTTGGGGTGAACGAGAGGCATCAAGGCTGAAATCCTCTGTGCTTGGATTGAACGGGGAGACTTAATGGTGGCTTTTTTCTCCCCAAACATACAGCAAAATCAGCAGGATGAAGGCAGGCTGCCCCATTGTGGAGAAGCCAGAAGGAGGAGGCAGTGGTGGTGGAGGTAAGGCACCTGTTTCCCTGCTTTGATGTCTCCTTTCTCTTTGGACGGCAAATCAGGCCTGGATTCGTGTGTGGTCTGCCACCCTCTGCTTTGCAGAGATCTTATCTTAGCATCGTTCTTGATACATTGTGTGGTCCTGTCCTCGTTGGTTGTGTTGCAGCCTCAGGAGGACTGCAGGTGGATATGAATTTTGGGGGTGGGGAACCACCTGAAAGCTTTGCTGGAGCCCCAGCCTTGAGGCTTTGGGGGTCCTCAGGCAGGGTGACCATGTAGAATGGAAGACAGAGTACCTGTACCTTTAACCATTGCATAGAAGGGGGAATTGAGGCCGGTTTAGCTCAACATAAAAGGGTTTAAAAAGCAGCACCTGCTTCAATTCCCTCTTCTGCGGAATAGTTAAAGGTAGAGACACTCTGTCTTCCATTCTATATGGGCACCCTGCCCTCAGGTATCAAAGATGAGCAGACTTGGAAGAATCTGAGTCCCATGACTTGGGGAGGAATCTGTCTTAAGGAATGCCCACAACTGGTGCACTTGCAGATGGTTCTGGGTTCAGTCCAGTATGATTGTCCCTATCTGAAGCCCTAGACCTAGTGAGATGTTGGGATGAGCAGGGCCAGATGCTGTGATTTTCTTCCTGTAGTTGTCTGACATGTTGTAGGCACGCTTTTTGTTGTGATGGAGGAGAGCAAGGGTGATGCTGACTGGGCTCTCACCACAGGAAGGCTTCTTGGGGAGCAAAGGGGTTTCCATGGGGCCTGTGTCTCACCTTCCCTATCAAACGGTGGTTCTTGTTCCATTCGGTCCTTCAGGCTATCACTTCCCTGACTGGGCCTATAAGACGGAGTCCAGCCCAGGCTCCCGGCAGATCCAGCTATGGCACTTCATCCTGGAGCTGCTACAGAAAGAGGAATTCCGGCATGTAATTGCCTGGCAGCAGGGAGAATATGGGGAGTTCGTCATCAAGGACCCTGACGAGGTGGCCCGCCTGTGGGGCCGGCGGAAGTGCAAGCCCCAGATGAACTATGACAAGCTCAGCCGGGCTCTCAGGTAAGGATATGGCATGGGAACTAGGGGGTCATAAGCCAGGTTGAGGGCTTTAGTGGCTGTTGACCATAAGGCAATTGTGCCCCCCATGTCTGGCAGAACACCTTCAGTTGCAACAGAGGCTGCAATTCTAACCACACTTTCATTGGAGTAAGTAGTACTATATTGGTACTGTACACAGTGGGTCTTGAGTAGACATGCTTAGGATTGCATCAATAATCCCACATGTCTGTTAGATGGAAACGAGCCGTCAATGACTTGTAGGTCGGCAGGGCTGCTGTTTCAGAATTATGTTGTCCTCTGCCCTCAAACATGGGGGGGTGAGTCTGGTTGAAAAGTCAGGAACTTGCTTCTGAGTAAGCTCTGTGTTGGAGGAGTCTGCTGTTTTACCTCTTCAGCACCCACCCGGATCAGACCCCTTGGAGCCTCTGGTCCTGTGTCCAAAATTGGGTGTCTCTAGGTAGCCCAGAGGCAAGAACTCTCCTCTGCTGCTGTTGCCCCTAAACCAGTGCTTCCCAAACCTTTTAATCCCATGGCTCACCTTTTAAAACAGCACATCATCTCCTACTAGATAGAAAAGAGGTCTACAAAGAATGTTTTTAATAGTAACAATAATACCATAACTTCATTTAATGCATTTTTAATAATGAACCTTATTTATATACTGCTTAACAGCAGTAAGTTCACAAAGTAATTTACAGGGGAAATGAAATACAGTAACTCATGGCTCTACAATAACTAATAATTGGGGTCTACAAAGAATGTTTTCAATAGTAACAATAATAACTTTATTTAATGTATTATTATTTGATGCATTTAAAATAATTAGGATTCTGCTCTCCCAAGTTTTTTAGAGGACATATAGTATCTGTACTCATTTGTTCTTAGCTGCCTGTGAAAGCAGAACTAGAACCAATGGGTACAAACTGCTAGAAAGGAGATTCTGGCTGGATATCGTGAAATAATTCCTGACGGTGAGGGTGGTTCGGCAGTGGAACAGTTTGCCAAGGGAGGTGGTAGGCTCTCCCTCGCTGGAGATCTTCAAGCAGATGATGCTCGGAGATGCTCTATAAAGATTTCCTACTACAGACCAGGGGTTGGACTAGATGACCTACTAGGTCCCTTTCAAATCTATGATTCTTTGTGCATAGATATTTGTTAGTTTTCCTAGAAATTGTGTACAAGGACTAGTTCCTCAAACTTTCAGGGCTTTGACCCAGCGGGGGAAAAGGAGGGCTTGGTCTGGGTGCCCGTAGTTCTACCACACCCATGAGGGTGCTCTCTGACTATCTCTCTGCTGGTGGAGCCAAGATCCAAGGCCACATTTATATAATGGAGCAGGAAGGAAGTGGCCCAGGGCTGGAATTTGTTCCTGGAAGGGGAAGCAAAGTCCTTTGGGTGAGCCTTCTAGTAGGAGAACCTGCTAGTAGGAGGAAGGTGCCTGGATGCTCTGGGCATTGCCCTTGATGTCTTGAGGGGGGACATCTCCCCTTGTGCTGACTTAGCAATGGTTTGTTGCTTGCCAGGTATTACTACAACAAGCGGATTCTGCACAAGACCAAAGGGAAGCGCTTCACCTACAAATTCAACTTCAGCAAGCTGGTGATGCCCAACTATCCCTTCATCAACATCCGGCCCACCGGTGAGCAGGGGCTGCCTTCTTGCTGCCCGTTCCGGGGTGGGGCGAGGGCCTGACTTGAACCAGGGCTGCCTCCTAAGCACTGTGTTTCTGCTTCTGGGAATGGGACATTACAGCAGGCATGAGCTCTGAACCAGAGTCTATAAAATCACCCACTTTACTGTCGTTTGACTCAATAATATATCACTTGTGTAGCAGGTGTTTCATCCTGTAAAACTAGAGTGCACTTCCTCCGTTACATGCAAATACAGTCAGACTTAAAGTCACCTGAGTCACCTTACAGTTCTCTGGGTCGCTACTTCCTTACTTTAAAGATACATGACCAAAAAGAGGGTTTGGGGGCGTTCACTCTGTTTTGGAAGGCAAGGCTGTGTGCCTGGCACTCCAAGGGCCCAGGCAACAAGTCTGGGCAACTTCTGCCTGATGCTGCTCATCCAGGCCACTGCTTCTCTGCTCCCTGGCACACCCTCTGCTCCCTGGGGCTGGTATGGAGCAGCTGAAACCCTGGAATGCACACTCCGCCAGGGCAGGCCCATGTTTTCTCGCCTGGGGAGGAAGGGGAGGGTGACACACCAAACCTGTTTGGGAGGACATTGCTGGAACTCTCTCCTGAGACCAGGCGGCAGCTACGCCTGCAGGGTGGAAGGAGTTTGTGTCCAAAGGACAGTGGTCCTCAACCTCAACCAATTTGGTCCAAAGTGTGCATGCACAGTCTGGTGACTGAGCTGTGTGATCCTAGTTCCCACCCCCACAGGGTGCCCAGTTCACTTTGGGCTGGAGCCAGGGACAGCAGGGCTCCGGTCTGTGGTCCAGACTCTAGTCCCGGTATAGCACAGCAGCCAAGATGTCATGAACTGGTTGTGTGCCTTGGACTGGGAGTTGAAGACCCCTACCCTAGAATACCCTGTGGGTCCAGTATGGAAGAACTGTTCTTGGGGCATGAGCCAGAATCCCCACCTAAGCCTTTGTGCCACTTATTTGGACCCTCATAATTGTCTGCACTTGTCTTCTTGGTGTCCGGTTTGCATCACCCCCAGATTAATGTCTCCTAATGCAGCATCTCCTTTCCTCTTCACTCCAGGTGTTGTCCCTCAGAGCGCTCCTCCAGTCCCAACAGCCTCATCCCGTTTCCACTTTCCTCCACTGGACGGCCACTCGCCCACCGAGGACGCCCAACCCAACCGCTTCTCAGCCCGGCCGCTTGGGCCGTCCAGCCAAGAGGCTCTGAGCAATGGTGGTGTTGGTGAAAAATCCTCTCCAGGCCCAGAATTGGATGGCAGCTCTCCAGATTGGCGGCGAGGGGCGGACCTCCTGGCGTCCCGCAACCCAACTGCCTCTACAGGCAGTCTTGGCCCCCAGAAGCGCAAGTCAGATCTGGTGCTTCCACTCTTCAGCCGGCCGGGGCTATATCCCGACCCCCACAGCCCCTTTGCTGTGTCGCCACTTCCAGCCCGTGGTGGGGTCCTGAATGTGCCCCTTTCTCCCGCCCTATCCCTGACGCCCACACTCTTCTCCTACAGCCCTTCCCCAGGCATGAGCCCCTTTGCCGGCAGCAGCTGCTTCTCCTTCAGCCCCGAGGAGATGAAGCACTACTTCCACTCACAGGCCTGCTCTGTCTTCAACTACCACCTCAGCCCCCGGACTTTCCCCCGCTACCCAGGGCTGATTGTCCCACCCCTCCAGTGCCAGCTGCCTCCTGAAGATCAGCCCCAGTTCCCCATCAAGCTTCAGCCCCCTCCCATTGGACGCAAAAACCGTGAGCGCCTGGAGAGTGGCGGAAAATCTGGTGCTTCAGAGACACCCCCAGCACCACTCCAGGTTAAGCTGGAGCCCATGCCAGACCAGGAGTCCAACGGCCAAGAGTCTCCCGACATAAGCCGAAGGGAGCAGGAAGAGGAAGCGAGTGCAGCAGCGCCCCACAGAAGCCAGGAGCGGGAGAAGCCACTCTTTGCCATGCCTTCTGCTCCCCCCTGGCCTGCTGCATCACCTGGCCCTGCTCAAAGCAGCAGCCCAGCAATGGAGAAGGTAGCCAAGACAGAGGATGGACCTGCAGAGAAGGCCTCCTTGGAGCCTGTTGGGGAGCTGGGGACGCCTGAGAAGAGAGAGGATGCTGTGATGCCACCCAAGTGGCGGCTGAAACGCCGCTGGAATGGTGACCGGCAGGCTGATGCCCCCGAGGAGGGCCAGGGCAGGAAGCCCATCTGGGACAGCAGCAGCAGCCTGGCCACCCCACACATTCTCCTGGCTCCCAAGGCCGCAGTGGATACTTAGAACCCACCAGCAGACCCACAACACCGGGTGCCCCTGAATTGTGATGTAGCAAGGTTTGCCTAGCAGGGGGAGGAAGACAGAGGCTGGAATGGTTTGAGGTTTTGGGGCGGGGATGCTTTGCGTGTGACTTGCAGTTTCGTCATGCTCCGAGAGGCTGTGGGGTGGGCAGAGAGGCCGGCCTCCTCAGATGAAGCTTGCCTCCTTCGTGCATAAAGGCGTTTGACTGTTTGCAGGGAAGCCAAGGACTCGCGCCAACTCCCTGCCCCCCTCCAGCAGCCTCTCTAGCGACAAGAATCTGTCTGAATGTATATAGTTCTCTTTTACGGAAATCAACGAGGACCTTCCCGACTGTTCCAAGCCGGGACATGTCCCGCATCTGAACGGGAAGGCGCGTCCCTTGGGGGTGGGGGGATCTTCCAGGCATTGCACTGTCTTTCAGCCTGAGAGCCGGCCATAGGGCCCTGCAGCCTTAAGTGTGACGTTCGTACTTGGGGTGGGGGGGGCTGGGCCATGTGTCGCACTTCTTGTTCAAATATTGACAAAGCCATGATGAGCCGTTGTAAAACCTTTTCAGGGACGAGAGAGGAATGTGGATGTATTTATACGAGGATACGAACCCAAATGCCTTTAAGAAGACCCCCATTTTGTTGCTTCCCTTCTAGCCCTTTGGGGGTCAGTGGGGAACAGCTGGACAGAGCCTGCCCACATATGAATGTTGGAGGGGGGCTTCTTCCCCCCTCCCTCCTTGGCCAGCTCACCTCTCCTTGGTCTTGCCTTAACTCTCCAGGTGGCGATGGTGGGGGTATCTCTATACTTTGGGCATCTGGGACAGTAGGGAAGGGGTTGTGTGGAGAGCCCACTGCTCAGGGAATCGCAAACCAGCAGGCAGGTCTGTGCGGTGGAGAAGCTGGGTCTGCTGGGGGAGGGAAAGGGGGAGTCAGGGCCAAATGGGGGGCACATAGATATTAACCCACTTTCGACCTTCTCTTGGAAGCAGGTTGTCTTCATTGAGAAGCTTCTCTGTTAGTGGAGGGGGAACCTATGGCCACCTTGTACCTCTGTGTGTGTCCATCAGCTGCCTCCTCCAGTGTCTCCTGGGCCACCGAGTGCTTGGCCTCTTGGCAACCTGAGCAGAGCTCCCCATATGACCAGATGAGGGCTGCACACAGGAGGCTTGGATTGAAGGTGCTGCTGGGCAGAAGGAGTCTCTGGGTGAAATGTCCCCACAGAAGCCTTTTCAGATGTGCAGCAGAGCAGTTGGTGTCATGGTGGCGTATATAGGGTGGCGTTCGTGGCAGGTGAAAGAGGGTGCCTGGGGCAGAGAAGTGCTTCTGTCTTGCCTCCTCCCTGGCGCGTGCTCTGTGTCAAGTGGCCATGGTCTCCCTCTCCATGGCTTGGACCACCATTCCTGTTGTGAAAGAGGCAAAGTCTGTTGTGAAAGAGACTTGCCCAAGGAGTTAGGGGTGGCAGTGTTGGCAGCATGGGGGGGTTAACTCAGGAACTGAAACACGCAGCCTTCTTGGATAATTGAATGCAAGCATTAGCCCTTGACCCAAGTGCCCAGATCAGATGTGGGGCTGGGGAAGGGGTGGGGGTGGTTGGGAGGGCAGATTGGGCAGGGCCATTTGGCCACATCTGTCCCACCAGCGGCCTTAGCGCTGTAGAGAGGGAACCCCCTCGTTCAGGGATATGGGTCTCAGGTTCTTGGGGCTGGGGGGATCTGCCCAAGAGGGAAGGCTGGTCTTGCAAGGGGTGCACCGGCCAGAGTCCCCTTTTGCAGGGGCAACTCAATAATCACACACTTAGCAGGAGAGTCTGCCCATTGTGCCAAATATTTGCACTGGCGGCGGATGGGACCTGCTTGCGGTTCCGCTAGTGGCAAACCAGGAGTGCACCGCTGGCTTTTTGAAACCAATCTTCAGTGTGTGTCTGGAAAACAAATGAAAGCAGGAAAACTTGAAAAAAAACTTGCCGCATCACCTCCCACCACCTAGTGCAGGGTGATGGGGTCCAGAAAAGCTTGTGCCTCTCTTGGCAGGCAGGAAGACTGGATCTGCTTGTGGCTTTCAAGCCCTGCCACAACAGGAGGCACCTCAACATCCCGAGTGAGTGGCAGGAGGGCTGGGTGCAGAGGGGCGCCTGGCTCCTCTTCCCCACCCTGTGCGTCATGCAGCCCTCGCCCCGGGTGTGCCTGCCTCTGGGACCTACCGCCCTGTCTGGCCCATGAGGCAGGCAGTGCTTCCTCCTCTGCCCTCCTTATGCCTGGTCCTGCAGACTTGCCAGGGGTGGAGCACTATGGTTGGACACCCTCCCAGCTGGCAAACAGTGGCCAGGTGCCCACAGTTTGTGGGCTTCCTTAAGAGGGTGACCTGCAAGAGAAGCTTCTGGCTTGTTGCCCCTCTTTAAACTCCATCCTTTTCCATTTAAGAGGTGATGTCCCACCCCCGCTCAGGTCTTATAGCCCCCGGGTGGGTTTCAATGCGCATGCGCCGGAGGAGCATGCGACTTTTGGTTTGATTTCCATTTTAGATTTTTTTTTTTTTTGAACTGTTCAATTGTTTTTAGAGTGTTTTAAAATAACAAAGTATTTACCAATGATTTTTCTTTGATGTTTTAAAAAGAGGAAAAAAATAATCATGAATTATTATTATTATTATTATTATTTTTCCTTCCTCCCCCAAGACCCGGTCCCCACTCTCTGCAGCAGGGATATTTTTTGCATCCAAGCCGCGGCTCTCTTAGCTTGAGGTATATTTTTTTCGTCCCGTGTAAGGCAGGATTTGAAATTGTGTGTAAAAAAGATAAAAACCGATAAAAAAAAGTTTAACTAGTCCACATGCTTTTTGTGCAGTGCCTTTTAGACGTTCCACTTTATAGAAAGTCTTCAACAATAACAACAACAACAAAAGTTTGGCATATATATTATATATATGATGTAATGTTATAGAAATATATGTATAATATACATATTTTTTCCAAGGAGTATCGGATAGCTCTGTATTTTGTTATGGAAGTTGATATGAAAAAGTATTTTACCTCAAATTAAAAAAAAAGTTAAATAAACCTTTGAAATTAGACTGGCGGAAGGCCTGCCTCCTGGTCTCTCTCTCCCCCCCCCTCCCTTTGAATGGCATCTCCTGGGTCACCTTTTTGGGTGCTGTTGTGTCAGTCAACTATGTGTGTATGTGTGGATATAATACACTGTACGCACTTATGTATGTGTGTATAGGGGCTGTGGGTGGCGCAAGTGGCTAAGACGCTGTGCCTGTTAACCTGCAGGCCAGGGTTCAAGACCCAGGTCGGCTCCACAAGACAGGGTGAGCTCCTGTCCTTAGCCCAGCTCTGCGACGCCAGCTGGATCCAATCGTATTTCCATTGGACTAATTCAGTGGCGTGGAGAGGGGGGATTTGCTGCTTGGGTAACAGCCTATCCTCCATAACAATCCAACCCAGGCTTTCGTGCTTCGCATGCAGCGCCCAGCGCGATACCATAGTCTTTCAAGACTGACGGAGGCCTGCTTTTATGTGTGTATATATGTGTGTGCGTATGTATATATATGTTTATATATATATATATGTATATATATATAAACACTGTATGCACATGTGTATGTGTTTGTATACATATATGTATATGTGTGTATATATACACACTGTATACACGTATGTATGTTTGTATATATGTATTTATGTATGTATATATATGTATGCGTGCTCACATTGTGTATGTGTATATATATACACACATACACACAGTTCAATCAGTATATAAATATTTATATACCACTTTTGAACACTATTTGTATGTTTTGCGGAGATCTTAAGCAGTCAACTACGGGATTCAAAGAATATAGCATGAGCCGCTGCAGTGAATTCTCGTCCTGCCGCAGTGAGCTGCTGTGCTTGGAAGTAACCCTGGTTTCTGGGCAATCTTCAAGGGGAGGCACTACAAACACTGTACTGCAGTTGTCTATCCCAGAGGCCCCTAAAGCATGGATAGACACAGTCAGGGAGAAAGTGCTCTGTGCTACTGGCGCAACGGCGAGAGTGCAGAACCTAGAAGTAACCCTTGAGGAAGAAGGGTGAAGCCGTCTGTCTGGAACAGGACGGACATCGTCTCCGTGGTCAGACGGGCTGCCCAGGGTGATGACCCGATTCAGATGGAGGCAGTCTGCATTCCACAGGTAGCATAGTCCTAGATGATGGGCCACCAGCAGTTTGGGGTCAGTCTAGCCGGTGAAGTTTTGATCTGGAAATGGCAAGGTCCGTTTCCTGGGTGCGGAGATGTGTGCCAAGACGAGGGCTTCCCCTTGGGGTTCTGGACCACTTGGGCACATCTCTCTGTGTATGTGTGCTTTTGCTATAGGTCTGCAAGGAGCAATCCCCCCACCTCCCAGAGCTGTCATGTCCTTATAAGTGGCTGTTTGCAACAACTTGGCAGGGGAAGGAGGGGGGCTTTATTGATCTGTGAGATCACTCAATTTCACTTGTATCGATCAGGTAATTGCTTTATCTTGGTTCTCATTTGGACACTTTTCTCGTTTGTGTCCCCCCTTACTTTTCTCATCCCCCTTTAAAGAAGCAAATGCAGGGGGGGGGGATGACTCCAGGTCTGTGTTGCTGCATGCGAGGTGGCGCATGGAACATCAAATCAAAGTGGGGAGACTTTCTTGGAGGCAGGGGTCCTTCTGTGGTGTCGGTCCCAAAGGAGGAAGACGATTATGTGGGGATCTGGAGATCTTCCCAGAGTCTCCTCAGACCCTAGCAGGTGCATTGCTGGAGATGGGGGAGCCCCCATACCCAGGCACCGATAGTGCTGAAATCACAGATGGCACCATGTTGGCTGTGCCTCTGCTCTCCTGGCCATAGGCTTCCCTAGAGCTGGCCGACCTTTCTGCCAAGGCACTAGGGTCACGGTAGGGCACGCCACGCTCAGAGGGCATATTTCCCTGGGGATTTTGCAATGACCTCCCTCTCGGGCAAATGACAGGGTGGAGCCAGCATGAATGAAGGCTGATATCCGGCCGGCAAGTCCCTGGGTAAGGAACGGGAAGCTGGCAACAGAGTCTGGAGCTGCCTTGCCAACATCCACAAGGTACCCATTAGACCCTTGGCATGCTCAGACCCTCTGTGTCACATCCACTCCTCTTCATGGGGAGGCCATGCATGGTTCCTCTGTCCCACATATTGGAGTGGAGGTGGGAAATCAGTCCAGGTTCTAGAGTGCCCCTTAGCTCTGGAGGAGACCGACCCATGCCCACTTCCATGGCACAGAAAGAGCTCAGCTTGCACCAAGCATTGGTAGTGCCTCTTCCTCCACATCAGGTCTTCACTGGTGCCACTGGTTACGCATGGCCCTATTGCCTTGGCAAGCAAGGATCATGCCTCTGGCTGTGCCCAACTCACATAGTTGAGGTGCTTCCAGAACACCCTAACATTAGGATGCTGGGATTGTGCCAGTTTCTGGGGATTGAGAGCCGTCTTAATTGGCTGTTGCTCCAACGAACCGATCAGTTGATTAAAAATTCAACCCTGGAAGATTTCTATATGTTCCTTTTATATCCTTCCCTGCAGCCCCATGTGGGGCAGGTGGAGGTTTGCAACAGCCCCCTCTAAGTTTCCCTGGATTCCTTAAAAACCCTATTTCCTTCTGCCCAGTGAAGATCTGCTCCGAATAGGAGGTTGTCAAGCCAGTTTTAAAAAGAGGCAGTGTCGGGGTGTGTATTAGATGATCCCCCACCATTTTTATGGGATTATTTAGGATCTCTCCCTTTTGCAGGGGCAGGTGCCTCCTTTTCCCAGAAGCCAAAGTCTTTTATATAACCCGGTCTTATGCAAGGAGATTAAAAACACCTTTGGCCTGATCCTGCCCAAAGTTTCCTGGTGCTTAATTGGTGTTTGGAAAAGCACCCAGATCTGGACCGAGACAGCTGGTTCCTCTCGCCTGGTCGGGACACACGGACCAGATGATCCGGTTATTTAAAATAATGGCTCCTGGCATTGGGAGGCCTGGAAATCTTGGAGCACACGCCCCAGCCTCTCTCTCTCTCTGGATGTGTGCCTCTCCATGGGTATCCTGGAAGTGGCGGCTGAGATCAGGCAGCCACGTGGCGCGGCCAAGGCCGTGGTGCACATACCTGTTTGGAAACAGCAACTGAAACCCCAGGCATTGGGCAGGGCAGGTAGAGGGTAAGGCTCCAGCATGGTGTTGATGCCAGGCTCCAAAGTTATCACAGTAGGTGAGCTGCCCCCACCTGAGAAGGGACAGGCAGAGGGGAACGGGTTGATGAGTGCTCCGAGTCACTTGGCTGCAATTGGCATCGATCGCCGGCTGTCATCCTTCATTGCCGCTAATGGGGCATAAAAGGGAGTCTGTCTCAGGAGCCCCCACTGTCTTCATCGCCACAACAGATGAATCCGCTATTCATCCAAATGCCTGGTTTAGGGCTGAAAATTTAGTAGCAACCACCCTTGCACATTAATGCTGGGGTGACTGAGTGCCCTTTTCCTGGCCGGCACATGACCCGGGCCGTGACCCCTGGATTCGTTCATTGCGCCTTGTGCCGTCTTTATCATTAAACCCAACTTTGATGGGACCGACCTCGATTAAACTGACTTCACCCTAATGGACAACATTGAAAAATCAGCCCCCCACCACGGTTTTGTATGTGTGCGTCACACTGACACATTCACAATTAACGGTTTTATGTGTGTGCATCGCACTGACACGTTCACACTTTTCACAGTAATGGGAGCCACACTCCCATCAGTCACGCTATAGACTAGGGTGGTGATTCTCAAACTGTGGGCCACAGACCTTTTGCAGGTGGGTCCCCATACATTTCAATACATTTTAAATGAATTTAATTTCGTTATCGAATAATCAATTCATAAACTTGATGCCACCGTGGTATGTGACTGCATTTGGGGACTCTTAACTGGCTGCTACGTATACACTTTAAATAATGATAGTGAATGGGACCTACTTCTGGGGAGGTACCCACTTTCTCCTGGCGTGGGTAGGATTGCCCAATCTCTGGGTTTTGATTCAAGATTCTCTCCCCCCCCCAACTTTCCCCCAATACAAAATTTAGGGCATGCACCCTCTTGTCCTAGAGACTACAAGGAAAGGATGGTGTGCAGAACTGGCTGCGCTCTTCCCTGTGTCAAAATGTCTCACTCATCAGTCTGGGAAGGAGGTGTGCCCCCATTTCTTATAGGACTCCACCCTGGTTCTTTTTTGGGGCATTCATTAGCACGCGCCCATGTGACATCAGCAGACCCTGGCGCCTGTGATCCACCCTAGGGTGCCTCCACCCGACCAGCCCTGGACACGCCACCGGGGATTGGCCTTCCTTTCCCTCTATGTCCTGTTTTCTGGAAATCTCGAGCCATCTTGTCCATCATGCCCAGCCTTCTCCACCGCTGTGCCCCCTTCTCATCTGTTTGGCTTCCCTCCTCCCTCTTATGTTATTATGGCTCCAAATTGGGAGCACGCCAGGGAAATTAGCCGGCAAGAAATAATATATTGATTGCCGCGCACGCGGAGGCTGGAGAAGTCCCAGTGGGTGAAGGCTGGGAACTTGGCTGGCATAGGGAGAATAAGGATTAGATAGGGTAGCTCCAGGGTGTCAGACCCCCCCCTTCCCAAAAAGTCTTGACCCTTATATCCTTTTCTGGGTACCCTCCAGGACACAACGTGTGGCCGGCTGGCAAGTTTTGGGCAAGGCATCCCCATCCCCAAAGGTGGCACCCAGCAGGACCAACTGTGCCCACCTGGAATTAATGGACCGAGTGGGTCAAGCACATTTTCATATAAGATCACATACGAGACTAGATTGCCCCAGTGCTGGCGGGACCCTTAGGTACAGGGCCCAGTTTGGAGCAGTTGGGCCAACCAGCCGTTCTCAGGCATGCATCCTGCAGGGTTCTCGGAAACCTGGTTCACTACGGATTCAACTGTCCAGTACAAAGTGCCGTACTGTCCAGTACACTATGGTACAAAGTGCCGCTTCTGTCCCCTTTCCAAAACAGGGCCTTCTATATATCTTGTTGCTCTGAGCTGGGAGAATGTGCAAGTGCCAGAAATTCCCCCTTGCACAACTTTCTGTGTCCAAAGAGATTTGCACCTCCTGTATCAAAATCTGCTTTCGATCAAGGGTGCCCCCAACCCGGCTGACCCACTGCACCCCCATGAGCTCTGCCACTGGTCCCCGACTCTCTTGGGGAGGAGGAAAGACATGTTCGGCAGCCAGAGACCTGCAAGAGTTAACGCAATTGTCTCTCCAACCACTGCACTCCCCTTGGGAACGCCTGCCAGAGTGCTGGACTCTCATTTTAAGTAACCCCAACACGGTGGCGCGTGATGGAAAGCGTGGTCCTACGCTGACAGGTGGAGAGCGAGCAAGCCGGGGAGGTAGTGGGACGGGGAGATCCAGGTGACTCCGCACGCAAGGTAAGAGATCCCCCTTCTCAGGTCAACTTCTACTCTTGGGTTCTCCACCCTGAGTCTCATGGACTTCAATGGGGCATGTCACCCTGTATGGGACACCCTCTGGAAGGCCACCATGGCCACTATCTGGATTGCCTGTGATTGGCCACAACATAGTGGTGAAGGGCCACAACTTAGCCGGGTTTGGTTTTGGGTTCACCTGTTCCCAAGTGGCAACTGCCCCCCCAACTCCCCCCAATGCAGCGCATGTCAATTTGTCCTCCTAGGGGGTGTATGATCACAATAAGGGGGTGCATGGCCAAGGATGTGCCTTTGGGGACACCCAAGGTGCCCAGTTTGGGATCCTGATGTGCCACCGACTAAGTGTTACCTGCATGGCTAAACCGGTCCCTGCTGCCCGACCTTTGTTTTGCGGTATTGAGAGCAGCCACTGAAGGTTGGGGGTTTGGGTTTAGCCCCCCCACATGGCTAAGAAACCCCATTTGCTATGCCAAACTAGGCAGAACGAACATGAAACGGGACATTGGTGTGCCCCCCACAAATCCCAGCATGCCCTTGCAGCCCCTTTGCCACCCAAATTTACATGCCTTTTAAAACCTGTACCATCTTGGTACCAAGCCATACCGGCACAAGTCTGGTTGGCGCAGCTTGCGCGCCTGGTTTCCCTCCCTTGTTCTTTAAATGGGCAACCTCTCTTTGATCCTTGCAAGTAAGAGAGGATTACAGCCTAAGTCTTAGGAAACATAATGGGCTTACTTCAGAGTAAAATAAACAATGCCGTTTTCTATGTACCGGGGCCAAAATCAAAACCACAGAAGGGCAAGATCGGGGTGGGGGTGAGTTTGGCCAGAGGATCCCCCCTTAGCCCAGCTTACTTTCAGCTCCCTGCCCCCCGCATCATCTCCCCACCCTTGGGTGGTGATGCCTGTTCCTCTGTCCTATAATCCGGCTTGTCCTAATAGCATTAAGTGTTTGGAAGAGGCCGGCCCTTGACCTCTCTCTGCTTGGTTTAATGCTCGTGTGGGGGGGGGGGAGCACAACTGGGGGGGATGGAGGAGCTAAGCAGATTGATAGGGGTTGTTGGCAGGGCTACAGCAGTACCACATGCTGGTGGGGGTTAAGAAGGAAGCAGCAACTCACAGCTCAGGGCTGTTTCTCAAAGTCCGGTCTGCTGGCCCCCTAAGTTGCCATGGGGTCCAAAGCAGACCCTTTGATGGGGGGTCCACTCTATGAGCACCACAGATGGGGTGCTCTCCTCCACATGCCCCCTTTGTCTCCAATGCTGCCCCCATGGGTCTGAAGGGAGATGGATTGGAAGTGGGGAAGAAGGTGGACTAGAGGACCTCGACTGTCCTCGCACTCACCTCTCCTCCATATATCCTGTTCTTCTCCATTGCTGTTTCCCAGTTTTCCCAGTTTGTTTCCCAGTTTCACTTGGCACAACCCTCCGAACCCTTGAGTCCCCCCCACAATTCAGGAGAAGGTCCCTGGAGGCAGGCACGAGCCCTACATCTTGTGCAATGACTGGGCCACCTTGGCAATCTGCACAGACTTTTTTTGCGGGGTCCCCCCCAAATCCCTCCAGTTGGGCAAAACCCCTTTTGTTACTAGGCAGGTGGGCAAAACCCCTTTTGTTACCCCTTTTGTTATCAATCCCTATTTCCGTGCCTGGAAAGTCCTTTAGAAAGTGACCCCCCCTTTCCTGGGCAAATCCTCCCCAACCCTTGAGCTCCTTTTAAAGAAAGGAGGCGCTTTCTGACCCCCCCCCATTTTCCCCCCTCTCAAAGAAGGGTAAGAAGATTGAAAATTAACCCTTTCCCTCTCTTTATATTCGGAGATGGGTCACCTGCAAGCCCACACATGCCAAGGAGTGTCCTCTCGTTCAGGGCACAGACCAACCTGAAAGGGACCCCCCCCCCCCCCCGAGCCCATGGTCCTGAATCAAGATAAGTAGGGTAAGTGGGCAGGGGCTTATACCTTCTCCACCTTCCTGGGGGGGGGGGGTTGTGTTGTGGAGGGCTCTCTGGCAAGGCTGGCATCAAATGGGTGCCACCACCCAAAGGGTACCCGGCAAGTCCCGGGTCTGCCAAGCCTCTTGTAATCCCATCTATCATCCCACCCAGAAACCCCTCTTCTGTACCCCAGTAGCTGCAACCACTGAACCACACTGTCCTGTAACACCGAACCACGTTTTGTGTCTTGGCAGGGGATGCGCTGCAGCTGTATCTCCGAGGGGGTGCCTGCCCTTGCTGGTGGCTCCTACTGGATATCAGGTAAGGGGGGGGGAAAGGGTGCAATGGGGGGAAGGGAACCCCCCAGGTTTGGAGCACAGATCGCCAGTACCTTCCTTCTGACTGGTGCCCTGAAGGTGCCAGGGAGGCCAGATTGGCATCTCATGCTTCCCTCCCACCCCACAACTGGTTTTCATAGGGGAGGCTGCCTCAATCCTAATGGGACTCCCTCCAAATACCAGAGGGCAGTGAGCAGAACCACATCAAGTGGCAAGCAGTTCCACAAGTCTAGTGGTCTAGATCTGTTGGTGGTTGCTACTTTTGCACCACAGAGCCCTATCCGGGATCCTTGTGCCGCGCCATAGCCACCACCAGCACCCTCATCTGTCTCCCTCGCCGTCTAGGGTTGGCCTTCCCCGACTGGGCCTACAAGACGGAGTCCAGCCCTGGTTCCCGACAGATCCAGCTGTGGCACTTCATCCTGGAGCTGCTGCAGAAGAAGGAGTTTGGGCACGCCATAGCCTGGCAGCAGGGGGAATATGGGGAATTTGTCATCAAGAACCCCGACGAGGTGGCCCGCCTGTGGGGCCAGCGGAAGGGCAAGCCCCAGATGAACTACGACAAGCTCAGCCGAGCCCTCAGGTCAGCAAGAGTGCCGCTTCCTCCGCATGGGGAGGTCGAGGCAGGTTCAGCCTCTCCAAGAACCTTGGTTGGGCACACCAGTACCTTGAACACAGGTGCGCAGTGCGCACAACAGTGGCATAATCATGACCCTGGGATGGCTCTCTGTGCCAACTGGGATTTCCTAGAGAATGTCACTCGCTGGGCTCTTAGGGGGCAGCCCCATTGAACTGGGTGACACTGGGCTGCTGTCACCCATTGAGCACCCATATTCACCAGGCCAGCAAACTGGCAGGGCTGGCCCAACTTTGGGCATCTCCACGCTTCTTTGGGAGGGGTCCATCAATGATGGGGGTCTTCCTCCTCCCCCCTTTGCCCTGCAGGTATTACTATAACAAGCGCATCCTGCGGAAGACCAAAGGGAAACGGTTCACCTACAGGTTCAACTTCAGCAAGCTGATCTTTGTCAATTGCCCCATGTGGGGCGTGCCAGCTGTGCCCAGGGCGCTGTTGATGGGTCCGGCTGGTGGGTGCCGGCCATGCACGGGGAGCACCACCATACAGACAGAGGTAACTGCCCGGGTGTAAGGGGAGCCACTCTCTCTCTTGGCTGGACCCACACAGGTCCAGTGTGGTACTGGATCCATGACCACGGCATCCCTCCCTAGGAGTTCCAGAGCACCCTGCACCCCAGAGGGGCACGGCCAGCACAGCTTGCTTTCCAGAGGGGCAGCCGTGACTTGAGGAACACCGAAGACCCCTGGGATAGAACAGGAGCCGGCTCTGGCAATGGTAAGGATGGTACATGCGCCTAAGGTCACTTGTGGGGAAAGTCAGCTGTTTGAGCCTTTTGTCTTCACAACAACCCTGTGAGGTAGGAGAGGCTGGAAGTGAGTGATTGGCACAAGGTAACTGAGGAAGTTTTGCGGCTGAGGAATCCTGATCTTCAAGGTCTCAGTCCATGATACCATCCTGGCACTGTTTTCTCGCCCCTCCAGGTCTCGAGTCCGGACTGCCGACTGGCCTCTTTGCCTCCTGCTGCTACTGCTTCCAACCTCTGGAAAAATTCCCCCCACTGGCTGTGCTCCCCACCCCCCATACTTGCCACCCCCTCTGCTCCCTGCCCCAGCACCCTCTCACTGGCACTCCTTGCTGGTCAGGACCTTTCTTCCACCCCAACCAGCCCCTCTTGCCGCTGGAGGAACATGCTGGGGTCAATACCCCGGGGCTCCATACGTCCCAACATCTGGGTGTGGATCTGCCCCACAGGAAGTCAGGGGGAGCCATGTGCAGCCAGCCGAACACTCCAGGGAGTTTTCCACTCTCGCCCACATCATCCTGGGTGGGTGACAAGCACTTTGGTGAGGTGAAGCATGAACCTGTGTCAGAGGCCTATGGGATGCACAATCAAGGCCCAGTGTCCCTGGTTGCTTGGGAGCCAGTGGGGGCTCAACAGTGCTCCCCACAACCAGCCTTCATGCACAGCTCCCCTAGTTTTTGGGCTGTGGTTGGCCGCAGCCCCAACTGGCCCTAGCATCCGATCTAAGGAGCACCCACCATCTGGGAGGTGGGAGGAACGCCTGGGTGCCTTTTGGGGGGGGGTTGTTAGGGAAAAAGGGAGCCCCATGTGCTCTGCATGCTCTGTGCACCAGGGCAAATGCTCCCCTCCCTTCCTGGAGATCATTCTTTGGGGGCTCAGGGGGAAGATCTGTCCATCTCCCGGCCTTTCAAGACCACCCGGGCATGGATCCCCAGTTGTGTCCCCCCTTTCCAGCCAGCACATGCACCCCCTCCTATTTTCTCAGCTGTAAAATCTGTGGGGCAGATCCTTGCCTTGGTGATGGTTGTTGCCACCACCACATTTCCTGTATCGTTATTAAATAAACATTGCAAACATCCTAAAAGTACCGCTTTGGCTTTGGACCAAACATTGCAACATTTGGGGGAAACATTGGGATTTGCACCAAAAGGGGGTTCTCCTCTATGGCTTTGGTTAAAATAAAAATTATGGGCTTCATAATAAAATAAAAATAAATTAAAATAAAAATCTTGCACCTCTAAGCTCATGTGTCTTTAGATTGGGGCCCCGTAGCTACTACTACAGGAATCTATAGGGGTAATAAGGGACAATAGCTGGTACAAACAACTGGAGTCCCAGTGCTCAAGCCTCAGCCATACTGGTTTGTACATGGGGACCTGTGCAGCAACAGCACCCCCATGTGGTTACTACAAGCATCTATCAGCTGGGAATAAGCTCCATGAGACATAATGGGACTTACTCCTGAGTAGACATGAAAAGTCTTGGGCTTTGATAGGATTTCATAAAAGTTTTTAAAAATGTTTTATAGGATTGTCACATACATAATATATATCATGTATCAGTTTTTTCCAGGACAAGTCCTCTTTTTAAAGGTCCCGGGGTCCTCTTTTTGTGTCCTGGGGGATATATCTTCCTTGATATGTTTTCCTTGTGAGCAGGCTGTAGGTAGCCTTCTTGTAATTCATAAATTATAGGTAATCGCTTTAAATTTAATAATAAATTATGCGGTGCAGAATTAATCGCATGAAAGAAATATATATATGTTTTAAAATTTTTATTTTGTCCTACATTTTTCTTGAATATCCAACATTTTTGGGGTGCCCGCTTCTCTTTTACCAATTATGACATGTGGTCACACTGGTCCAGAATAGACATGAAAAGTCTTGGGCTTTGATAAGATATTACAGTAATTTTTTAAATAAAAGTTTTACAGTTATAACAATCAATAAAAGACAGGCTGCAATCCTAAAGACACTTTCTTGGGAGTAAGACCCATTGAACATAATGGGGCTGACTTTTGAGTAGACATGGTTAGGATTGTGGTAATAGTAAAATACAATTAAAACCAGTAGAATATGATTAAAACAATAAAATACAATTAAAATAGCAATTATATATGTATATGTAATATGTATGTATATATGTGTGTATATATTTGTGTGTGTGTGTATGGGGGGATGGGTAACAGCCTATCCTCCATAACAATCTAACCCAGGCTTTCGTGCTTTGCATGCAGGGTACGCAGCGCTGAGCACGATACCATAGTCTTTCAAAACTGATGGAGGCCTGCTTTATATATATGTGTGTGTGTGTGTGTGTGTGTGTGTGTATATATATATATATATATGTGTGTGTGTGTGTATGTGTATAATAATAATTATATATATATATATATATATATATATATATATATATATATATATATATATATATATATATATATTTGTGTGTGTGTATGTGTATAATAATAATAATGAGTACAATCCTAACCATGTCTACTCAGAATTAAGCCTCATTGTGTTCAATGTGTCTTACTCCCAGGAAAGTGTCTTTAGGATTGCAACTTATATATGGCAACAATCGTAACCACACTTTCCTGGGAGTAAGTACTATTGAATACAATGGGACTTATTTCTGAGTAGACATGCTTAGGATTGCACTGAAAAAATATCTAATGTATATATTAATTATATCTACAAATTATATAATGTACATAAATTATTTTATATTATTTTTATTATTATATTTTAATATGTTTTAATATTTTAATATATTTTAATAAGAAAATATTAAAATATTTTCTTCCTATAAGCATAAGGAATAATAATTAATATAAGTTAATATTTTATAACTTAATACTTAATATTTAATATAAATTATTATTTTATAAGTAAGTATTATAAGTAAGTATTCATATTATTATTTTTTAAGTATAAGTATTTTATAAAAGTTTGATAAAAGTTTTGCAGGGATTTGTCACACAACAACAAAACAAGCCAGTTGGAACCAGTGGAACTGTTCCCAAAGAATTGTGGGAATTGTAGTTTGGCGAATGGACAGAGGACTTTTCTGAAGGAGAGCCTTGAGAACAACAATTCCCAGAACTCCCTTAGGGAAAGGGATTAAAAAAGGCCACAGAGCCTATCACGTGCTTTCCCTCAATGCATCCTGGGAATTGTAGTTTGGTGGCATGAGGAATATTTTCCTCTTGAAGGCCTCCCTCCCTTCATGGAACTATAATGCTCACCATTTTCCCTGAGGGAAAAAGTTTGAGGAGCCAAAGTGTTGGAGAACTGTTATTACCGTGGCTGACTAACCCCACAACCAGCCATCGGCACACGTGGCCTACTGGCGTGGCTCCCTCACGACACCGTGGCAGCCACTTCCCTGCCTGAGAAACAGGGTGCCAGGTGTGCCAAGGTGCCAGGCATGTTGGGGGGAAGGCCACGGAAGAACCCCCCCCAATTTGCCATGGCTTTTTCATGCCACGGTTTAGCCACAGAAGCAGAACCATCTTTAACGATGGTGTCGGCCATGTTGGCATCACAGATACAGGCCAATACAGAGCCACGGATTATATGCCAAAGCATGGACCACGTGGCTTGAAAACTAACTGGGCATCCAGTTTGTGTGGCATCCCTAGTGGGACTGCTCCAACCAACATGGAGGCTGCCTATGGGGAGATGGCGACCCACAGTCTCCAGGGTGAACCGCTCTGCAAGGAAGGCTTCCTTGGAATTCCAGCCTCTCAATTTAATACAGCAGGAAATGTCCTCCAGCCCTCCATCTTTGGCTGGCTTACCCAGGCCTTTTCCACCAGCAGTGGGTCTACACAGACCCACTGGTTTCTCAACCAGTAGTACACATACCACCAGTGGTACTTGAACTGGTGTCTGGGGGGACATATGGAACCCCCAAACCTGAGACATGGTAGCAAGACCACAGGCAATGTGCAGGGGCAGGCAGTGCTTTGTCCTATACTCAAAAAAGTTCTCCCATCCACCTCTCACCAGTGCTTGTGGCATTTTGTCTGGCCTCCTAAACTGGAAGTAACTGGTGATGGCATCATTCCATTGTAGTCAATGGTGCTGCTTCCTCCCTGGTGAGCGTGGCTAGGATGGCAGCCTAAGAACCTAACCCTTTGTATTTCTACTCAGAAGCAAGTCCCATTATAGTCAGTGGGGCTTAATTAGTGGTGGGCTTCACGGGGTTCTCACAGGTTCTATAGGTTCACTTTGCTAATGGCTGCCAGTTTGGTTACTAATGGGACATAGATCCTGTTGTTAATTTAGGTTATTAGGGCATAGAACCTGTTGTTATTTGAATCCCACCACTGGGCTTAATCCCTGATGAGCTTGGATAGGATGGCAGCCTGAGAGCCCAACCCTATGCATGTCTATTCAGAGGGAAATCCCATTATAATCAATGGGACTTATCCCTGGTGAATGTGGACAGGATTGCAGCCTAAGACCCTAATCCTATGCATGTCCCATTATGAGGCTGAATCCCTAGTGAGCTTGGATAGGATGGCAGCCTGAGAGTCCAATCCTATGTATGTCCCATTATATTTAATAGGGCATAACCCCTGGTGAGTGCAGACAGGATAGCAGCCTGAGAGCCCAATCCTATGCATGTCTACTCAGAGAGAAATCCCATTATAATCAATGGGACTTAATCCCTGGTGAATGTGGACTTCAGGAATGCAGCCTGAGACCCTAATCCTATGCATGTCCCATTGTAGTCAATGAGGTGGAAGCCTCATTGTAATAGTGAGCTTGGACAGGATGGAAGCCTGAGAGCCCAATCCTATGCATGTTCCATTATAATCAATGGGGCATAACTCCTGGTGAATGTGGATAGGATAGCAGCCTGAGAGCGATGCATGTCCCATTATAGTCAATGGAGCTTAATCCCTGGTGAGTATGGTTAGGATTGCAGTCTGAGAGCCCAATCCTATGCATTACTCAGAGGAGAATCCCATTAAAATCAATGGGACTTCCTCCCTGATGGGTGTAGCTAGGATGACAGCCTGAGATCCCAATCCTACGCATTTACTCAGAAGCAAGTCCCTTTAGTGGTTACTCCCAGGTAAGTGTGGCAGGATTTCAGCCTAGAGCTGGGGCAGGATCTCAGATGGCACCCAGTGGCAAGGAGTTGCACGGGCTAATCCAGGCTGGGTGAAGCTGGGGAAGGGGTGAGGTGGTGGGCTCCTTGAGGGTGGGGGTAGTAGTGTCCACGACCTTCCTCCTCCTCTTCCTCCTCCTCCTCTTCTTCTTCCTCCCACCTGCAGCAGGAGGGAATCTCCGTGCGTAAAAGCGCACGGCTAGAGCGCACGGCGGGGAAGGCAATGGGGGGTGCCCTGCTGGGTTGATCTCCCCCCACCCCGCTTTCTGGGCTGCCTGGGCTTCCCTCCTGCTCTTCCTCCTCCTCCTCTTCCTCCTCCCCACTCCTCCTCCTCTTCCCGCCTCCCTCCCTCCTTCCCAGCCTTGGAGAGCTTTGGAGAGCCCCTTGCCAGGCCGGGCACCGCGATGCGGCAGCCTCCTGGGGGTCTCCCCGGCCCCTGAGCCCCCCGGGGCGGCCTTGGGGAGGAGAGACCCCCTTTTTCCTCGACCCCCGAGGGCCCGATCGCCCCCTTTCCCTCTCCAAGAGCCCCCTTTGTTGTGCGCCCAGCCCGGGCGCGGCCCCTGCCCGGCCCCGGAGAGCTCGTCCTGCTGCAGGAGAAGGAGGAAGGGGGCAGAGATGGGGGGCTGCAGCCCCTGACCCCCCATCGCCCCAGTTGGGGGGGCGCAGCTGCAAGAGGGGGGGCTCCACCCGAGCAAGCCATGAGCATGAGGCCGCCCCAGACCGCGCTGGACAGGTAGGTGGGGGTCCTGGGGGGGGGTCCTTGGGAGTGGGTGCCCCCCATTCCTCCCTTCTTTTCCCAGGCCTTTGCAGCACCCTCTTTCCTTCCTTGCAGAGAGAGACCCTCCTTTGCAGCTGGGGAGGGGGCTGTCCACCCACTAATCCCCCCACCTAAATCTGGGTGCCCACCCCCAGCTTGCCAAACAAATCAAGCCCCCCATTCCAGGACTGGTCTCACTAAGCCCCCACCCTGAACCCAGGTGGGTGGGGGTCTACCTAGGACAAGCACTTTGAGGCCAGCCAACCCCCCCCCCCGCAAATATCTATCTATCTATCTATCTATCTATCTATCTATCTATCTATCTATCTATCTATCTATCTATGTGGCCTGCCTACAAATGCAGAGTGCAGCCTTCCAACTCCCCCCCCCAGAACTGCTCTCTAAAGGTCTCACTAAGCCCCCTTACTGATCTGTGGGTGGGGGTCCCCGCAGAACAAGCACCCTAAAAGACAGCCATGATCCCCCCAAATCTGGGCACCCATAGCTTAGACTCGTTTGGGTGGCTTGCCTGCAAGTTCAGCCTTCTAGACCCCATTCCCAGGGTTGTTGTGGCCAACATTCAGCGCCCCCCAGCTCTAAGCGGGGTACATCCAGGATCAGCACCCTGAAGATTACCCATGACCCCCCAAAAATATATATATAGGCACACACCCCTAGGCTAGTTTGGGTGGCCTGCCTGTAAACAGACTGAGTCCAGCCCTAAGCCTACCTGGCCGACAGAGGGTCTCACTAAGCCCCCCAACCCTTTAAGATGCCGCCAGGGGCTGAGCATCCTTGGCAGCCAAGGGAGACTTCTGGATGGCACCCCAGGTGAGCCCTACAGTGGAGGCAGCAAAGTGGATGGATTTATCCCATACCTGCCCTTGCCCCACAACCCATTAAAAGTCCTACTTGGAGACAATGCTGGGGATCTAGCCCAAGGACCCCATGCAGAGAAGGGGCTCTGCTGCTGGAGCAGAGTGCCTTCCTATATGATGGAAGGGTTAGCAACCTCTTTGCACTTAAATCTGTGAGGCCAACTAAGCTGACTGCCTCAGGCCAAAAGTTGGTGGGTGTGCCTGCTTGCCCCTCCCTCATTGCCCCTGGATTGGAAGAGAAGGAGGAAGGGAGAAGCTAGGAGTGTGATCTGGAGATGGGGACTTGATGGTTGGCACTTGCCCAAACTATCGGGATACCTGAGGAAGTGCCCCCATAAATGGTACCTCTACCGGCAAGGATGTGGGGTCAGTACTGAGGTTTATAGGCAGTTGTGAGCCTCTGATTTTAAGCTTCTTCCCTTGGGGCATCCCAGAATGTTGTTGATCTGTGGAGCTCCTTGTCCCAGGATGTGCACCTGAAAAGAGGACCAGACAGACTGATGGACATCTGACTATCCTCTGGCTTTTTAGAGGGATGCCAGGTGCAAGGGAGTGGCAACTGGAATATGGTGGTGACATCTTGTAATGTTGAGTGATCCCCAAGGGATGTGGTGGGACAATTTGGGGGGCTGCAAAAAGCTGGCCTAGATGACCCCTGGGCCAGATCCAGCAGGACTCTCCGGATATTCCTCTGATCTGGGAAATGGGCCTTCAGGCAAGAGATTTTTGGGCAAGCTCTCCTCCCTCCTGCTCTCCTTCCAGCCTCCGCTCAGAGGATTTGGCCATTAGCAGCCTGAGGATTTCTGAGTTCCGCCCAGCCACAAGCCGATCTGAGCCGCTTAGGGTGCCGAGCCATGTGCCCTGGAGGCGGGAAGAGCCCCCAGCTGGGAGTCTGTCTAGTGAGGATGAGCACCTGCTCCTCCCTGAGGAAAGAGTCCTCCATGCAGGGTATCCTGTCCCTGGGGTGGGTATGGCAAGGGAGACTGGCTGTCCCCATGCAGGTCAAGCAGGCTGGGACAGGTTGGTCCAGTGAGGTGGGTGGCCAAGTGATCCAGTCAGGACCCAACAAGCAGGGATTGCTCCTGGGTCCTGCTGCTAGGCAGACTTAAGATCCACCTTACAATTGAGTAGAATTCCTTGCCACAGGAATTACCATTTCCTGGAGAGGATGAGGGCTCTTGGGGCTGATAGCCAGTGTGTGATTAACCTGTGGAACTCCTTACTGCAGGACGTGGTGATGGTGCCTGGGAGCAACCTGCAGTTTTGTCTGCTGGGGCTTCACCCCTGGAAGTTCTGTAGAGTCTGATGTCTCCTGCTTACCTAGAGTGAACGCCTCTTGGAGAGGAGGATCATCCTGGGTCTTGGTATTCAGCACATGATTGATCTGTGGAATTCCTTGCCACAGGAGTGACCATGTCCTGGAGAGGTGGAGGAGTCCTGGGCCTTGATAGTTAGTGTGTGAATAATCTGTGGTACTCCTTGCCACAGTAGTGACCACCTCCTGGACAGGAGGAGGGGTCCTGGGACTTGATAGCCAGCGTGTGATTGATCTGTGGAACTCCTTGCCACAGGATGATGGCTAAGTGCCTTGGAAAGGGGACAAGACAGATTTCTAGAAGAAAAGTCCAACAAACATTACAAGGGGCAGCATTCTCTTGACTGAGCCTGTGCCATGGCACTGGCCTGTCCTCTTGCCAAGCCTTGATGTCAGACCTCTGGGCACAGAATCCTCTGCGCATCCACAAGGAATTGGGGATCTGTGGGGCTCAGCTTCAATTGGGATTTGTTTTGGAGAAAAGGGTTGCTTGTAGAGAATGGCTCGAACCCTTGATGGACTAGGGTCTTGATTTGGGACTAGATTTGGGTCTTGATGAAAATGTGGACATGGTGTATGGCAGGGGCAAAGGAGGTGATTATCAATGCCCTGCACAAATCTGGTGTGGCCACACCTAGAGGTGTGTACAGTTCTGGTTGCCACACCTTGAGCATGAGATTGTGGAACTGGACAGGGTGCAGAAGTGCATCCTGAGGGCTAGGATCTCCTCCTTCCCAGGAGAGGGTTCTCATATTTGGGGCTGGGAAAAGGACATTTGTGGGAGCAGAGCCGTGTAATGATGTTGGGCATATCAGGTTGGGAGAAGAGAGAGATCCTTCTCCCAATATGGGCCATCCTGTGAAATTGGGTGGCTGGTTTTGGACAGGCAGAAAGAGGGCCTTCTACACACAGTACTTCATTTGTCTGTGGAACTCAGAGCCTATTCCTATGTGTGCCTACTCAGAAGTCCCATTAGAATCAATGGATTTACTCCCAGAAAAGTGTGGATAGGATTGGGCTGTCGTTGCCTCAAGCTGTGGTGGTGGACACCAGGGGATTGGACATGTTCCCGGTGCTCTGGTGGCTTGGCAAGTTGGCTACTTGGGCAACAGGTTGCTGGGCTCACAGGGGTCCCTGGGCTGACCTTGTATGCCCTGCAAAGGACAGGCACATGGCCAGACATTGGGGGCTTCCTGTGGTCACCATCCGGTACCTTATGTGTGACAGGCAGCAAATAGTTGGTACCGGCGTTGCACCAGTGAAATATATATATCTTGCGGCCCTCCTGCGTAGGAAATCAGATTACGTGTCTGGACAGACGGGTGCTGGAGGGGGCGGCTGGAGTGCAGGCAGAGGGGGGTTTATGCACTAAAGTCCAAGACACTCACTCCAGCTGGTGGGTTTTCCTGATCCTGCATGTGAGCTTCCCATAAGGTGACCACGATGGGCCCATCTTGGCTCTGATCTCCAGCTGGGGCCTGTCTCCACACCCACACCCTTTTTCATAGATGTCTATCAGTCTGCTTCCTGAGTGCATGATGTGCCAAAAATTCCCTTGGATCCTGTGATCTCTGGGTAGCCTCGATCATGCCATGAAGAATCTCCTCTTGGAGGGCCGTCAGGTGGACCACTTTGGTCCACCTTCTCATTCCTTGAGCATTCTCAGAATGCACATTGGTGTGTGTGTGTGTGTGGCAGAGAGCAGGCATACTAGAGGTTGATCCCCAGTGACCCACTTGGATGCTCTGGTCTTGTCCCCCCTGCTCCTAATCCTCTAATTGCAGCCTCTCGGTCCATCCTGAGATTGGCAGCCCTGTGTTCGTAGGTTGTGAGGGCTGTTGTTCTCTTCTTTCTGGTCTTCCTTGCGATGTGGGGGATGGATGAGCTGGTAATCTGCGCCTACTCTGCCCACCCACCTTGGAAAGACACCCTATAGAAGGAGGAAAACGGGGGGTCCTCTTAGGGCATCACCCTCTGCGCTCCACTCTGGCGGAGTGACCTCCTAGGTCAGCGACCACCTCGCATCTGGTGGCAATGAGTTCCACAAGTTAATGAGTTCCACAAGTTAACTCAGCTAACTGGGTCCAGGCTCTCCTTCCCGTGGGGGAAAAAGACCCAGACCGCTGGCTGCCTGATGGCTCCCCCTGCCTGATGGCTCCCCCTTCACACCGGCCCCTCGGTGTGAAGCCCTGAGCTGTGGTGTTCATCTGACACACATGTGCTTCTGGGGAGAAGGGTTTGCAGAGGTATGAGCCTGTGGTACGGGCAGGATCAGTCACTGTTTTGGATCTCGGTGGAAACTCCATTGCCTTGTGCCCGCTGTTCCTTCCGGCTTGGCACACTTTGGGGGGCCATGGGGGAGGGGGGGAGAAGCCACAGCGGGAACGCTGATCTGACGGAACGAAGCTGTAATTACCCTCCTCGGCCTCCCTTGTGCCTGTAATTGTGGTTTGGGGGAGACGCTCCGTCCTGGAAATTCTGCTGGCGGCAGCAGAGAATGGGGGTTGCCGCTCTCCTCCTGGCATGGGCAGAGGGGCTGGCACAGACCCCGGCCTGGTTTCTGCTCTCTGGCCTTGATGGAGGTACCACTCCTGGCCAGCGCCTGTGTTTTGGGCACAAAGATTTGGTGAACCATCACTTTTGGGATGCAGAGGGTGGGCAAGGGCTTGTGTGTCCAGAATGGCACGCTTGTCACGTCTGGAGAGCGCTTGGCATTTGCTCAGAAGCCCCCACTGACCACGTCAAACATGGGAATAGGGTTCCTAAGCACTCTGCACATACTCAAGGGGCACGCGAACTTCTTCCTTCCTCCCTCAAACTTGGGGGTTGGGTGGCTTCTGCTCTGACACCTCCTTGTTTCCTTGCCTGCCTTTTCACGTCCTTGTCTCCTCTCTCTCTTTCTCCCCACCCCCATGCTCTCCTCCGGCCCCACGGTTGGTTGTCTTTGGTGTCAATCTCTGTCTTTCCCTTCTGTCCGGCAGATCAGCCAGTAAAAAGCACCCTCACCTGCCCAGGTAAGAAGGGGGCGGGCTGCAGGCCTTCTGGTACGAGGTTGCTAACATAGCGTCCAGGTGCCCCTCTCTGTTCAAGGAGCATTGTGTAACCCGCAGATCTTTGGGGTGGTTGACTGGCTGTGCCCTAGTGGCTGTGCCCTAGCTTCTTTTGGTGGCCCCATGTGGGACTTGTGGCTGGTATAGGACCCCAAGAACATAACATTGCATTTGTCTGTCTCTCCACTCATTGCTGCTTTGTGTTCTGTCCTGCCATCAGCCCCATTGCAGCCTGGTAAGATGGGGCTGGGTGTGTGTATGTGTGTCCAGGGATCCCTTGCTGCCCCCTCTATTTGCACCCCATATTCATAGTTCCTTCCCTCCTGAGAGCGATTCCTACTCCTTCTTGGGTCTCCCTCTTCTGCTTTCTCCTGGCACATCTCAGTCTTCTGGGCACTTCGGGAGTCTTGTGGGGGTGGGCACAGCACAGACCCTTCTGTGGTACCTTAGTTCAAGATGCTTGAGGGGGGTTCCCATGGGGTCTCCTGGCTGAGATACAAAGGAAGGGGGTTAGGTCCAGGCAGCAGGCTGGAGGGAAAATTGGGGAAGGAGCTTTTAGGAGCACGTAGGCTCAGTCCTTCATAGGGTGCTCAGCAGGCTATTGGGGTACCCCGGGGAAAGCATCTAGGCTACCCTGTGCATGACAATTTTGGGGAGTGTAGAAGGAGCAAATGTCCCAGTGAGTGGAGAAAGGAAGTTTTTCTGGGGGATCTGCACCTTGAGGGTGTGTGGCTCCCCCACTTTGACCAACAAAGGGGAGCTGGGACTCTTATCTCCAGGAAGATGTAGGTAGGCAAAGGCTTTGCACCTCCGTTGTCCAAGATCTCCCCCCCCTTTCATGACCCTACTCACCTCTCTCCATAGGTTAAGCAGCCTGTCTTCTCTGGGAGACTCTGCTCCGGACCGGCGGGCTCCTGGCCACCCCTGCCAGACGTCTGATTCTGGCGAGACAACGGGTGAGGCTTGCCTACTTGTGCCATGGTGCCCCTTTTCCTGGCACAGCTCTGCTCCAATCCAGCCTGGAGATAGAGAGCCGTCCGTGGTTGGGCTGGGCAATTGGTTGCTCCAGGAAGGGAAATGCCTGGGTGTAAGGATTAAGATGCCTTGGGAGGGCATAGTGCGCACAATACAAAGCAGGGCACAAGTTAAAATATTCACCATCTTCCTTCTTGCCAGGTTTGGTCCAGCGATGTGTCATCATCCAGAAAGACCAGCATGGCTTTGGGTTCACTGTCAGTGGAGACCGGATTGTCCTGGTGCAGTCCGTCCGGGCGGGTGAGTGATGGCCATGGAGGGGCATCTGGGAAGAGGAGTGTTGGGTTGAGTTGTCAACTGGTGCTAGTCACTGAATTTCACTAGGTGGGAAGGGGGGGAAGGAAATGAGTCAGCCCAAAGATCAACCCCTCTTGTTCTGATCCTACAGGAGGTGCTGCAATGAAAGCCGGAGTGCAGGAGGGAGACCGGATTATCAAGGTGAGCTGGGCCAGAGCCACTGAATCCTGGGTGATAAGGACCTGGCAGCCCCAACCTGCCACTTTTGCCAGCCCTCAAACTCTGAGATGCTTGGAGAAGGGTCCCCAGGGGGTCTCCTGGCCAAGATCCAGGCCTGCACTTGATTCACCCCAAACATACCCCAAGGTGAAATGCAGGAGGAGTTGAGAATGGGTAGGGCTGTGGTTGCGCTTTGCACCCATGGGTGTCCCCAGCTGCCTCTCTTCTCCGCTGGCTTTCCACCTGCCTGGCACACATCTGACTTTTTCCCCTTCTCGGAAGGTCAACGGCACAATGGTGACCAACAGCTCTCACCTCGAAGTTGTGAAGCTCATAAAATGTGAGTAGTGCCCCTTCCTTACAGCCTGGGGGGCTGTACCCACAAGTGGCGCAGAAGCAGCTCGACAATCCCTTTATGCGCTGTCCCAATCTACCAGGCTCACCTGGTAATGTGCTCGGTGTGTCTGTCTTTCTCCTGAAGCGGGTGCCTATGTGGCCCTCACCCTCCTGGGTTCCCCTCCTGCCTCGGTGGGGCTTGCGAGTTCCCAACAGGACGGACAGCAGTCTGGGGCTCCTCAAGTCACGACGGCCTGCCCACCACCGCCCCCACCTCCGCCGTTGCCTCCACCACAGCACATCACAGACCCAAAGCCCTTGCAGGTATCGAGGAAGGGGGTGTCCAGTGATGGGGCTGGTGGCTGGAGTCCTCTGGGGCCATGGAGAACCAGAGGTCTTACCAGATTTTGTACCCTTTGCCCCCCAAATCCAGGACCCAGAAGTCCAGAAACATGCAACACAGATTCTCTGGAACATGCTGCGGCACGAGGAGGCTGAGCTGCAGGTGAGGGTGATGCCCAAGGGATCCCCCCACCTTCATCATTCTCCCCTCCCAGGTGTGGTGCTGCTAGCAAGAGGCATCTCTCCAGGATCCAGGTTCAGATCCTTGCTCTGCCAGCTTCCTGGGTGACTGTGGGCCAGTCACTGTCAGCCTTGTCTACCTTGCAGGGGTGTTGTGAGAACCCAAAGGGAGGAAGGAGCTATGTAACACCACCCTAAGCAAATTGGAGGAAGGTATAAAAATGTGAAAAATAAAATAATTATTCCCTCCCTGTCCCGTTGTGCAGCGGTGCTATGAGGTGTATAACCGGAACCCCGTTACTCCTATCGAGGAGCAGATTGAGGGGGCACGGCGGAGGGTCAGCCAACTGCAGCACAAGATCCGGCAGGAGACGGGAGGGGCTGTGGTGAGTGGACTTAGTTGACCCCCCCAAGCTTGAAGAGAGGAGTAATTTACAACAGGCTGATAACTTTTTTAATCCCCCCCCCCCGGTTGCAGGATTCCAGCCGGCTGTTCAGCGATTCTGGTTCCATCAATCCCCGGGTATCTGATGGTGAGTACTTGAGGCAGGCTGTGTGGTACTGGTGGGAATGGACTGTCCACCATACCACCCCTTTTTGGGTTCAGCCTCCTAGGTCAGCGACCACCTCGCATCTGGTGGCAATGAGTTCCACAAGTTAATTCAGCTAACTGGGGCCAGGCTTTCCGTCCCAGGTTTTAGGGGAGCAGATCCCCAAGAGGTGCCTGCCTTTATCCCTGGCAATGGGGCAGGAAGCTGAACAAGGGGATGCCCCTTTCCACCCCCTCCCCGAGAGTTCAAGTTTGCTTGGGGAAGGGTCCCTTGATGGGCTGTGGTGGTGGTGGGTGTTCCTCCGACCCTATGCCTGGAGGAATGCCCTATACCTGGAGATGCTGTGGGCTCTCATTCCTCCTCTTCCTCAAATGTTTTCTCCCAGGACGCCTGTCTTTGGACTCGCAGGATGGTGACAGTGGCCTGGACTCAGGCCCCGAACGCTTCCCTTCCATGAGTGAGGTAAGTGTATGCATGTTGGGGGGGGGGCACCATTTCTGCCAGTTGTGGCCAAGAAGGGCCTCCTGTATGACGCCATTCTCTCTCTTGGGTAGGTCTCTCTGAACTGGAACTCCGTCCTCTCTGACCCCTACCTGGACAGTCCCCACAGCTCACCCATCATCACCTCCAGGACCAGCCAGTACCATCACCGGCGGCTTGGCTCGGACTCACCTTTCCCCCCAGCTGGAGAACAGGTGATGGGGGGTGATGGGCAGGTCTTTCCAAAAATGTCCCCTAGACCCCCATGGCATCTGCTCCCCAACGGGTTGTGTTTCTGACTTCTAAACCCACTTCCTTCGGCAGGGCGTGGACCGAACATCCAGACTGGAGATCATTGGCCCAGAGGAAGACTGTGATCCCGGCTACTTCAACAATGAGGTAGGCTTCTCTTGGGCATCTTTGGCTGGTTCTCCAGGCTTCCCATTCTGACCCTCACCCATCTCTGATTTCTCCTCTCGGGTGTGTTTCCCACCTAGTGCGACAACCTCTTCCAGGACCTGGGGAAGCTGAAGACGCGGCCGGCGCACCTAGGGGTCTTCCTGCGCTACATCTTCTCCCAGGCAGACCCCAGTCCTCTGGTATGGGCCATCTGTAGAGAGCCTTTCCTGGTCTGCTTCCCCATGTGCTCTTACCCCTTACCCCTTTGTCCGGTGCCAGCGCAATCCTCACACGGTCTCTCCCCACTTCACAGCTGCTGTACTTGTGTGCAGATGTTTGCCAGCAAATGAGCCCCAAGGATGCTCGGGGACTGGCCAAGGACATCTGGCATATCTTTCTGGAAAAAACGGCGGTGGGTCAGACAGTTGTGACTTTCCTCCCATGTTCGACATCCCCTCCCTGGTGTCCACGGATTCAACATCCGCAGATTTGACGCATTCAACACTTTTGCCTTACCTTTTCCTCTCCTTTTTGCAGCCCCTGAGAGTCAAGATCTCAGACCAGCTCTTAGCTGAAATTGGTGAGTCTATCTTTGGGGGATAGAGGGGGTGAGGTGCACCAACAAGAGGTAATGGAGGGTGCACCTCCACTCCCGGGGCTGGTTTCCAGAGCTGAGTCATTGGAAGCAATTGGCCCAGGACTTGAGGGGCTCCATGGGGTCTGGTGTGCACGTGGGGGGTGGGGTTGGAGCCTCACATTGCCCTTGTGCAGAAGGGGGCTGGTGGAGGGAGGTCCTTGAAAGCTGCTGGAGCGGAAATCTATCTTGCTGTCCCCGTCACTGTTGGTTCTCTCCCATCAACCCCTCCAGATTTCCGCCTACGGAACGGGGAAGACGTCCGGAGTGCCCTCTTGGAGGCCCAGGATGCAGTCATGCCTGAGATTCAGGAACAGATCCAGGACTATAGGTACACCCAGATCCAGAGCTACAGGTACAACACCAGTTTGTAAGGAAGCGAGCCTGAAACCCCCCTTTGCTCTCTGCTTGCAGGACGAAGCGGACCATGGGGCTGGGGAGCTTGTACGGGGAGAACGACCTGATGGACCTGGATGGAGACCCCCAGAAGGAGCGGCAGGTGGCCGAGAAGCAGGTTGCACAGCTCGGAGACCTCCTGTGAGTGTAGGGGCAGGAGGAGGGCATTCAGTAGGGTCTCTTTTTGGGATGCTGGGCTTCCCACACCTTCTGTGGCCTCACTATTACTGCACCCATCCATCCCCAGCCTGTTCTTCTCTGGAAGGGTTAGGCCTTGGGGGGGGGTGTGTGTGACATGGCTGCATCTAGCCACCCCTGTCCCCAGGAGCATTGGGTGGCCTTTAGAGGTGCAGCCACTGTCCATGTCCAGGGGGTCCAAATCCTGCGTGCTGTCCAGCCAAGGACCTCAAGTGTGTTAGGGGTCAGGGGTTGGGGAGAGACAGCCTTGAAGGACCTCATCCTATTTCCTTATTTCATTCCAGATCCAAATATGAAGAAGACAGAAGGTGAGTGTTACTCTTCAGTGGCTCAGTAGCCCTTACTACATCTGGGGGGGCGGGGAGAGGAATTATCCACTGAGAAACTCATGGCATGTTTATGGGTTGGGGGTGTCTGCAGGATGAGCTGAGTGCCCTCTGGGGAAATAGCCTCCTTGTGGTGCCACTTCAACCTTTGCATGGCTGTCCTGGAGGGCATTGACACCTCTTGGGGACCCTAGGGTCCTGGCGTCTTTCACTTCTGTGGGTAGGCATTTGCTGAACAGGGGGTGGCATCCAGAATGTGTGGTGAAGGTTGCTTCTTCCCCAGGGCTTGGGGGGGTCAGCAGAGGGAGTGTCCCTGATAACTCCATTCTCTCCCCACCCCAATAGCTCTCCCATGAGCTTTGCCTTGAACATCTACATGAGCCACACTGGAATCCGGCCTCGGGAGCCCCGTCCAGCCAGCATGGTGGAGAAGACCCAGGAGAAGGACAAGTGGTTGCCATTCTTCCCCAAGACCAAGAAGGTGAGGAGCAGGGGCAGTTGTTCCCAGGAGGTTCCAGGTGCCCCCTACAGGTGCCCCCTACAGGTGCCCCTTTCAACAGACTGCCTCTCTCTCCTGGGTCAACAGGGCAGCAGTGCCAAGAAAGACAAGGAGGCCCTGGAAGACAAGAAGCGGAACCCCATCCTCAAGTACATCGCCAAGCCCAAGAGCTCCTCACAGAGCAGTGAGTCTCGGGGCCAGTCTGGAGGAGGCACCCCCTTCCTTGCAGGATCCGGTCCCCTCTAGTCCCCAGAGAGGGCCTGATCTCCTTCCTTGCTTCCCCTCCATCTTCCGTGCCACCTCTTCATCTGTCATTGGTTCTGCGCCTGCTTGATTTTGACATTCCATTTCTTGATTTTTCTTTTCAGCATTTCATGTCCCCTTGTCCCCCGTGGAAGGTAAACACAACGCCCCCCGACCCCACCCGACCTGACCCGACCCTTGCATTCCTTCTCCCCATTGCTCTCTAACATGGGCAGCACCCTTGTGGAAGGGGGTGCCAGGTTTTGCCCATTCCTTGCAGAACCTCTCATAGCCCAAAGTCAAGGAACTTTGCTGCATGTGTGTTGCATGTGGTCTGGCCTTTGGCAGGTGGCATCAGTCCCATGCCCCCTGAATTGGGTCCCTCCACGACTGGGGGGCAGTCTGGGCAAATGCCTCTCCCTGGTCACCCCTTTCTTTTTGGGGAGGCCATCAGCCCACTGGTCTGACCGGTGGGGGTAGGCACAATGGAGGCCCTTCTGCCCTTGAGGACACTGTCCAAGTCCCCTTCCCAACCAGTCCATCCATCAGATGATTGATGCCCACCAAGCATTAACTTGTAGGGAGTGTTGGGGGTGGTGGTTGGGCCTGACCCCATGGAATCCTTGGTTCTCCTGGCTGCCACACACTCCTGGGGCTGTGGGTGGAGCCACAGTTATGCTCCTGGCCCAATACCTCCCCAGCAGCTGCGGACTCTCCCTTTCCTTTTGCACAGTCAAACCTGGCAGTGTAAGGAACATCATTCAGCACTTTGAGAACAACCAGCACTACGACACCCAGGAGTCCGGTAGCACTCAGCGCCTCTCCACGGGCAGCTTCCCTGAAGACCTCCTGGAGTTGGACAGGTAGGGCTGGGTGCCCTCTTGGGGCTGAGCCTGATCATCGTCAGCAGCAATACCTGAGCATCCCAGCAAGGGCTGATCCTTGTGGTCCCCAGACTACCAGGGCCACCACCGTGAAGAGGCTGCCCACCCCCTTGACCTCCCCAATTGTCTTGACCTTCTTTTTCTCTACAGCTCCCGATCAGAGGTCCGGCTCGGCCGCTCAGAGAGCCTGAAGGGGCGAGAGGAACTGAGCCGCTTGCGCAGAGCAGACAACGTGCCGCGCTCCCGGAGCGATGTGGATATGGATGCTGCCGCAGAGGCCACCAGGCTCCACCAGTCAGCATCCTCCTCAGCCTCCAGCCTCTCTGCCAGGTGGGTCAAGTTCCCTTCCTTGGTGACAGATGAGGAATCAGGCTGGAGCACCACTGAGTTTTGCCACAGCCAGGAAGGAGTGCCCTGCAGAGTTGGCCAGGCTGACACTCTCCTCTTTCTTCTAGGTCACTGGAAAACCCTACACCCCCCTATACTCCTAAGATGGGACGTAGGTGAGCAGATTGCAATGCTTGGGGAGTGGAAGAACAAGCTCTGCCTCCTCTTCCAGCAGGCCTGTTGGGCTTCTTTGCCCAGGGGGGCTGGACCCTTTTATGCCTACCCAGATCACGAAGGCAGTGCCCACTACTGGCCGTTTTGGGGCCAGTGATTGGGAGCCCCTTTGGAAAATCCCTTCAGCCTCACAGGGCTACCCCACGAATGGGCCCTGAGGCTAGATTTCATGGCTGTCTCTACATTTCTGCCCACTCTTTCCAATGCACAGGAGCATTGAGTCACCAAATCTGGGCTTTGGCACAGATGCTTTTCTCCCCCACCTCCTCGAGGACGACCCTGGGCCTCTCTCGGACCTGGAGCTGGAACCAGATGCCCAGAACTGGCAGCACACTGTGGGCCGGGACATTGTGGCGCAGTTGCCCCAGAGGGAGGTGGAGCGGCAAGAAGTCATCAACGGTGAGAAGGAGGGAGGCCATGCTGGTGGTTGTCTCTGAATGCCAGATGCAAGGGAGGGCAGCAGGATGCAGGCCTTTTGGGGTCCTGTGTGTCCCCTGATACCTCTGGTTGGGATGCATCAGGACTCACCTTTATGATCTGCCATAGAGCTGCTGGTGACAGAGGCCTCCCACCTGCGAACTCTGCGGGTCCTGGACATCCTTTTCTACCAGCGCCTGAGGAAGGAGAGCCTACTATCCAAGGAAGAGCTGGCCCTGCTTTTCCCCAACCTCCCTGAGCTGATTGAGATCCACAGTAAGGCAGCAACCCTTTCCCTCTTACCCTAGCTCCATCTCCCTGTCTCCCTTATGTCACTGCTTGGCATAGTACTTCTCCCATAATTTTTCTGTCTCTCTTGTTCAGACTCACTATCTGAGTCCATGAGGAAGCTCCGGGAAGAGGGGCCGGTGATCAAGGAGATCGGTGACCTCATGCTGGCACGGGTAATGCTCCCGGAGTGGAAGCAATAGGGCCAGAGGGATGCTTGAGTTCTGCTAGCACCCCAGTTCCCCAGGCGATATAGCTCTGTTTCCCTGTTTCTGGCACGCCAGTTCCCCCCAGCAATCTAGCCATGATTCCCCATCTCTGGCACCCAAGTTCTCCCAGCAATCTCGACATGGTTCCGCATCTCTGGCACCCCAGTTCCCCCCAAAACCTAGCTGTGTTCCCCCATCTCTGGCACTCCAGTTCCCCCAGAAATCCAGCTGTGTTTCCCCATGTCTGGCACCCCGGTTCCCCAGTAACCTAGACGTGATTTCCCATCTCTGCCATCCCAGTTCCCCCCAGAAATCTAGCTGTGATTCCCCGTCTCTGGCACCCAAATTCCCCCCCCCCAGCAATCTTGCCATGATTCCCCGTCTCTGGTACCTGAGTCCCCCCCCCAACCTAGCTGTGTTTCCCCATCTCTGGTACTCCAGTTCCCCCCAGTAATCTAGCCATGATTCCCCGTCTCTGGCACCCCAGTTCCCCCAGCAATCTAGCCGTGATTTCCCATCTCTGCTGCAGTTTGATGGCCGGGCACGGGAGGAACTCCAGCAGGTGGCGGCCCATTTTTGTGCATCCCAAGCGACTGCTCTGGAGATGATCAAGACCAAGCAGCGGAAGGAGTCCCGCTTCCAGCTCTTCATGCAGGTGCCTTGGTGGGAAGGGGGTTGGAGGAAGAGGGGCCAGCCGGCTGGAGTGGGACTCATGGGGCCGTTGTGTGTGAGGCTGTTCTGGTGTTTGTGGCAAGGAGGACACGCTCCTTGCCTCGTCTTGACCTTGCGTTGCTCAACCTGCCACCATTCCTCAGGAGGCTGAGAGCAACCCCCAGTGCCGCCGCCTGCAGCTGAAGGATCTCATCATCTCAGAGATGCAACGCCTGACCAAGTACCCACTGCTGCTGGAGAACATCATCCGACACACCCCCGGTAGGGGCCACATCCTTAGAGAGGCCACACGGATTCTCCCCAATTCAGCTCTTGTTCATTGCATCCGGAGCCATGATGCTGGATTCAGTGGGGCCAGCTTGCTCTGGAGCACATTGGGTGTCCCCATCAGGGTGTGTTCGGCACCAGGTGCTCTGTGCCCCCATCCTGAGGGATTCACCTGTGTCCTCATCCAGGGGAGACCCAGGAGCACCAGAAGCTGTGCCGAGCCCGTGATCAGTGCCGAGAGATCCTCCGCTACGTGAATGAGGCAGTGAAGAGGGCTGAGAACCAGCACCGCCTGGAGGCCTACCAGAAGCGCCTGGACACCACCTCGCTGGAGCGCACCACCAACCCACTGGCGGCCGAGTTCAAGGTAGGGCCGCTTCAAATAGGACCCTTTGGTGCTCCAGCAACTCCCCTCTTCCCAACACGGTGCTCTATGTCTGTCCTGTGCAGAACTTGGACCTCTCTGACCGGCACATGATCCACGAGGGCCCCCTAAGCTGGCGGATCAGCAAGGACAAGAACATAGGTGTGTAAGAGGGACTTCAGGGGGGTGCAATCTCTGGTAGGACACAGATAGGGCAGCATCTCATCCTTTCTTTCAGACCTGCATGTCCTGCTTCTGGAAGACCTGCTGGTGCTCCTCCAGAGACAGGATGAGAGGTTGGTGCTCAAGTGCCACAGCAAGACAGCTCTGGGCTCCTCTGACACCAAGCAGAGCTTCAGCCCCGTCCTCAAGCTCAGCTCCGTGCTGGTCCGCTCCGTAGCCACAGGTAACACCCCATCTGAAAGGAAGTGCCCACTTTCTGTCCCCATAAGTGCTGGGCAGGGAAGCCAGTTGGGGTCTGTCATAGGGACCTGTCAGACCACGTCTGTCCCTGTTGGACCATTTAAAGCCATGCATTGTCCATTCTGAAATTGGGCAAGCCACTGGTGTGTGGGGCCAGGTGGTGCCGGGAGTCCTCGCTGCCCGTCCTGCCTCTGTTCCCCCTGCAGACAAGCGGGCCCTGTTCATCATCTGCACTTCTGAACTGGGACCCCAGATCTACGAGTTGGTGGCTCAGACCTCCTCGGAGAAGAACACGTGAGCCTTGAGCCTTGCATGGGGGTGGTAGGATCTCATGAGCTTCTGTCTTCCTGGCAGGCATTTGGGTTGGGCTGCTGGAGAGGAGGGCCAAGTCCTCACGGTAATGGGTGTGCCTGGAGCCAGCAACATGGGGTGTCCAAAGAGGCATTTGGGGACACTTTGAATAGGGTTTTTCTCATGCAAGCAGGTGGAACTGAAGGAGGAAATATCCATCCTCTTGGAAGCCTTTGCTTTGCCCCCATTGCCCGCTTTTGTTCTGCAGGTGGATGGAGCTGCTGGAGGAGGCTGTGAGGAGTGCCACCCGGAGCACCACCTCCCTGCCCAAGCCGGTCATGCATCGCCCAGCACCCATCAGGTGAGGGAGAGATTCCTTCATCCATACAGAGTGCCAATAATGGGAGGTCCCTCTCCTTTGCTACTTTCCCCCTCCTGCAAAGAGGAGGAGGAGGAAGTTGGTGCATCTTCCATGGCTTCCCAGTGTGGCCACAGTCACTGATATCCATGGCTTGAAATGGGGTGGGGGAGAGGGCAAGAGAGGTAGGGGTCTGCCTTTCAAAGCTTCTCCTCCAAAGTTGGAGAGCTTGTTTGCCTCATGGCCATGGGATGACGTCTTCATCCTTCCTTTGTAGCCTGGATGCTGGCGTATCCCCAAATCTGGCCCAAGGCGGAGGCGCTTCTGGGCAGGATGAGGAAGAGGAGGAGGAAGAGGAGGAGGAAGAGGGGCCATCAGGTGAGCTGAAGGCTGGTGGTGGTCCTGTGCCATCTCTGAGCTAAGGTCAGAGAAGGTATCCTGGTCACGTAATTGGGCATCATTGTAGGCATAGTGGAAGCAGGGCCTCCCAACTAATATCAGAAAAGTGGTGGTGGGGTGGGGAGGCTCTATCTCTAAGAATCCCCCCTGCTTCTTCCTTGCCCGGCTCTCCCACAGATAATGCTCCAATAGAAGCCCCAGCAGAAGAGGAGACAAGTCTAGTGGTGTTGGGGGAGACAGAGGTGGAGGAAGAGGAGACGGTGCCACCGGCACAGGCCATATCGTTGCCCTCTGCCGAGGAAGAGGAAGAAGAGTCTCGATCCAGCAAACACCTGAATCTGCTTCAGGAGGAGCCCGCCTGGACCGAGAGCCTGGCTGAATTGGCCCTGCAGGATGGTGAGGACCATCACCGTCTGCCCCATCTGGTCAGGGTTCTCCTTGGAAGTCCCTCTATTCCTCACTGGAGTTGGAGGGGGAAGTGGAACCTGTGCCGTTTTGGAGCCAAACAGCCCATCAGGACTTAACCGTGCCTCCTGTCCTTCCTTACAGTGGACACCCTACGCCATCTCCTCTTGCGCAGCTTTGTGCCCAACCATGAAGAGGACCTGACTCCTACCCCGTCTGTGACCGGGGTCAGCTTGGATTTAGGAATACAGGGGTCACTGCCAGGGTCTGCCAAGGAGGGCAGCAGTGATGCTGTGAGGAGGCCACTTGGGCACCTTGAGGGCAGTCAAAGCACCGAGGGGGCAGAGCCTGGCCGGTGCGGAAATCTGGAGGTGCCTCCTGTTGGCTGGCCACCTCCCCTGGAGGCAGTGGAGCCCCCGGCCACGGAGGGCCACGGCGGCTACAAAGTGGTGCGGAAAGGTAGGGAACGGTGGTATGTTTGTCAGGTCTGGGAATGGGGGCTGTGGCTGCCAGGTGGCCACGATCAAGGACAACGGTAATGGCCGGAGTGTGGCCGGATTTGGGAAGTGGTGCACAGTCCAAGTCCATGTCCGCTGGCTTATGTTTGCTAGGAGCAGAGTGTCCCGCAGCCACGTGGATGCCCATCAGTTGGAACCTAATAGCCCTTAAAGCAGTGGTCTGCAAAGTGGGAGTCAGGACCCCCGGAGGGGGTCGCGAAAATCTGGATGCGGCCATCTTGGAATCTGGCACTTTAATGGCACTTTCAGCCATAATATCACTTCCGGGGGGTCCTGGACCAGATTATCATTCTCAGAAGGGGGTTCCAGACTGAAATGCCCAAATACCACTACCTTAAGTGGTGTAGATTTGAACCCAGGACTTTGCCAATCGCTGTGCTCCCTCCCTAGTTTCTGATCTTGATGGGCCTTCCTATTCTTCTTGGATGATCAATCAGAGCTTCTGGGATGTCGGTGTGCATGCCCTTGCTTCCCCCTACTTCTTACCCCCCCTTCCTCTGTCCCACTTCCCACTGGGTGTTGGGTGCTAGCAAGATTCTGTGATTTGGGGTGTCTGATCTATCTCTTCCACTCTCCTTCCCCCCTCTCTCTCTGGTGTCTCGCACAGCTGAGGTCGAGGGAACTGATGGTGCCCTGCCCTTGCCAGGTGCCAGCCAGTCAGAGACCGATGCCGGAGGCGCAAATAATGCGGATGGTACGGAGGGCACCAGAAGCTTCTTGTCCCTTTGGGTTATGGAAGGACACTCCCCTGGGTGGCTGGGAGGAAGGCACTGCTGATCATGACAGGAGCATGGGGGGGGTGGCTGTTCCTATGTGGCTTGCTCTGGTTTTCTAGAGGGAACCCAGAGCAGGGGAAGAGGACATGGGGCTGGTCCTCTGACCCCTTGATCCCTCCTTCCTCCCAGGTTTCCCTTCATCCCCAACCACCCTTACTTGGCAGCTCCCAGCTGCTTATTTGTGAGGTGTCCCCGAATCTGATCCCCACTGTTCCCCCTTTTCCAGGGAACTACTTCTATGTCAGCCTGCCAACGGGGCTGGAAGAGTCCCACACTGAGACTTGGAACTTGAGCCCGGCAGAGGCAGCTACCCAACAGTCTCAGTGCCCGTCGCAGAGCCCTCCCGGAGTCCTGGGTGGCACCCAGGAGCATGCCAAGGAACTGCCAGAAATCCCAGCCCCCAGCCAAAGGATTCAGGATGTGGAAATCCTCTTCCGGACCATCGATCAGCTCACACAGAAGCTGACCAGGCTAAAAGTAAGGTGGGGGGGTCGGGACTCTTAATTGGGGGGCACAATAGCAAAAAACAGTTCGAGGGTGCATTAATGGAGGTCAAGTGGAGCTTGTGTTGGAGGGCCTGTTTCAGAACACCCCCACCCCACAGTCCTGTGTGTCTCTCCCGTTGGCAGGAACTGGAAGCCGCACATCAGGAGCTGCTCCAGTCGCTGAGCGGAGGGTCCTCCACCGACGCCACCCCTGTAGAGAATGCCCCAGTGGAGCCAAGTGGGTGGTTGCCGGACAGCCACCCGCCACCTGAAGCCAGCCAAGACCCTTGGCCTTACTCGTCAGTGGCAGCCAAACATGGTAAGAAGCCTGGGCGCAGGAGGGGGGGGTGTCTGGGCAGCACCACTGGTGGCACAAAGACCCCTCCCAGGGAGACTGGACTTTTTGAAATGTCACCTATTCCCTCCCTTCCAGATCAGAGCCATCACCTCTCTGAAGATGACGGTCACCAGGAGTGACCCCTTTTGCCAAGGAAGGTGGAGCTTCCATCATCATCATCGTCATTATCATCATCGCCTCCTCCTCTTCTTGGCCACCGCGGGGACTCTTGGCCGGCCTGAACGGAGGAACAGGGGGATCGCGCCAGAACTGGAACCCCCAGCACAAGGGACTGCAACACCCAGCAGGAGGAACTGGAGCCCTTTGGATATGGGGGAAGCACATGTTGGTTTAATTTAATTGGGGTTATAAATAATATTTGGAATTCTTCCCGTCGGGGGCTTTTCAGGGTGGGCGGCTAGATTGGCAGGTGGGGTCGGGAAGAGTGCTGCAAGCATGTCCCTCTGGCTGCACCCATTCAACCCTTTGCACTTTTGGGGTGTTGTCTTTCCCTCCATGCCAAGGAACCCCGGGGTGGGGGATGAGAACGCCGGGGTTGCCCCCCAGGTCTTGTGGTTTGATATAAATATGTATGTATGTGCATTGTGTTATATTTGTAAATATGATAGGCTGTTGTGATTGTTCCTTTTTAATGTGCCCTCATACCTTGAGTGAGAACCAGAGACCGCTGAGGCCGTGAGCAGGCAGAGCGCGCATGCTTTGGACAGTAGTGGTTGGGTTGGGTCGACCTCCCTGATCAGAGTGGGCCCCTTGAAGCCAGATGGGACACCTCCCCCTGGCATGCACCTGCAGGGAGGCAGATGTGGGGCATCAAACCATCCTCTGCAGACCTCTAGGAGAGGAGCTGTCTGCATGCGCTTGGACAGTTTACACCATCTTGAGCTGCCGGAGTTGGCCACATCCTTCTCCAGGGTTGGGGGGCACAGCCAGAGGGGGGATGGTTTACTGTTGGAGAGGAGAGAGCCAGGTGGCCTCAGGTGACACCAGGTGTATGATGTGTATGAGATATATATATATATAGATTATATATTATATATATATATATAAAAAGATGCCAGACGGTTTGCTGTTCAATGCGTTTCAAAGCCAATTTTATTTTCTTCCTTTTAATGGTAAAAAGATTTTTTTTAAAGAAAAATTAAAATATTCTTCAGTCTTCTGGATGCAAGGCCTTCTTCTGTTAGTGTTGGCGACCATGGATGGGGCAAAGGCTGCTGGCGCAGTTCTGCCGGTTAGCATGGCAAGGCTGGCTGTGCCAATCCCACCCTGCTTGCATGCGCATACGTTGGGGGGGCATCCTCCACCTGCCCCTGGAGAGACACCCAGTGGGTACAGCTGGCTGGAGTAGTGAACTATTACCCCAGAGGATGATGCAGTTTAGGGTGTGTGAGCAGGAGAATGGAGTCTCCTGCTGTGTTCTGGACACCCCCCACCCAAGAAGCAGGCCCGAGGACGGATGACCACCTATGGCTAATGATGTGGGGGGGCCACCGTAGTGACTTCCCTCTTGCCCACACAGCACCTCCTGCTTACCCCTTGCCCCAAAGCAAGTGCTGCTCCCAGTCTGCGGGCAAAGAAGCCCCTTAAGTGGAGCCTCACATTTATTGTTGCTCTTGATGGGGGTGGGCTTGACCCCTTCTGGCAACATTGGCAGAGGGGGCACTTGGCCCAGAGGACCCTTGTCCACAAACTCTCCCAGCGTCTGGTCTACCAATTCGATATCACGTCATCATCCTTGGCTCCAGTCTTGGGCAGGGGGTCCCGGGGGCTCATCAGCTCTTGTATCTGCGCAAAGATCCTGCTCTCTGGAGGGTATTGGTTCTTCTGCAATGGTCAAAACCACAAAGGAGTTGGGGGGAGGGCCGGACCCATAGCGGGGTCAATCTGTTCACCTGCTTTCATTACCCAGCCACGTACCGCCAGGGAGAGGCGTAGGAGTCCAGAAGGCCCCTTTGATCCAGGGGGTGCTGAACAGCTCTGCTTCTGCACTGCTTCCAGGAAAGCCCGCAGCCCCTTCTCGGTGATACGGTTACCTTGGAGGACAAAAGATCTGAGCTTCAGCTGTAGCCCCCCATCTGCACCGGAGAAGCTTCGCCTCCTTGCTCAGGGGCTGGCTCGTTTATGGGGCTGACAACACCCTAAAAAGAGAGCAGTGCCCTGGTTTTTCCACCAGAGGGTGACAATGAGCCACAGAAGGCGCACCTTCCCCAGAGCTGGAAAAAGGTGGAAGATGTGCTCCTGGTTTTCAAATATGGTTGGGAGGGTGAGAGTTATGTTTTCTCCTTCCCAAGGGAAGGGACTTTGGGGGACGTGTCATGCCTGACCCAGCAAGGTTGCCTCCTTTCTGAACGTACGGATGAGGTTCAGGTAGATGAGGACCCGGTTGCCCGGCAGGAAGACTTTGCCGTCCCGGTGCTCAGCATGCTCCAGGAGTGGGTTCACAGTCTCGGTGGGTTCCGTCATCTGCCCGGGGATGAAAAGGGGGCTGTAGGACTGGGCCCTGATGGGCTTCCCTGATGGCCCGGAAAGCCCTTGGAGCACAGTGGGGGCCTCACCTCCACCTCCAGGACCTGGGACCGCTTCTCCTTGTTTCCAGCTTTGGTTCCTTTGCCGCGAGGTGGCTTCTGCTCAGGGGCTGGAGCGGCTGTGGTGGGATAAGGTGGCAGGCCAGTGTCAGAAGCCCCTCAGCAGTGACACCCACACCTTTGGGGGGGAGTCAGCAGCAATAAAACCTTTCTTGGCCTGTTTGGCCTCCTCCTTCTTGGCCTTGGCGTCCTCTTTGGCGGATCCTGTGGCCGGCACGGCTGCCCCTCCGCTTGGCTGGCTCTTCTCTTCCTTCTCTTCCTTCTTTTCCTTCTCCTTCTTGGCAGATTCCTGCAGGGAGCAGAAGGGATATGGATTCCCCACTTCTCACTTGAACACACAGATTATCCTGTGTGTGGGAATCCCCCCCTGGTTTGTGTGGGGAGCCCTCTCTGTATCCTTGGGATCTGCCTGGCCCTGTGTCCCAGAATAGAGGCATGGCTGGAGGCCTCAAAAAAGTGGACCAGGGTAGGGTTTCCTGCCCCACAGCTCACCTTCTTCTTGCCAGTTCCTTTGCCTGCCTTGGGGGTCTGCAGCTTGTCGATGGCTGTATTGCTGCTGTGGCTTTGTGGGCGCTCGGCCTTCAAATCCACCGTCCGTTGCGGCTGGAGATGGAGGTGGCGCATGGGTTGGGAGACTGGTGAGCTCTGGCCTGCAGTTCAAGAACTGTGGGCTTCTGGACCCAGAGGAGTTGTGCCCAAGGAAACACAGCAATGGGCAGTACTCAATACTCCTCACAGCCATGGGGTGGACGGGGCAGGCTTGTGCGCTCACCCCTCGATCTTGCACACAGCTCAAGCGCATCAAGAAGGCAAATCTTTGGCCTGCCTCTGCTCTTTTGCCTGGCCAAACCATGGCCAGCACAGCCAGCTTCTGCCACAACTCTCCAGAGACATGCCCCCGGTTGCCCCAGCCGACCCCCAGTTTACCATTCGGACCCGCTCCTGGGCCTCTTTCTCCAGCAGAAGCCTGCGCCGTTCTACCACTTCTGCATGTGTAAGGGCGAAGGGTGCGAGGATCTGCAAGGCAAACAAGGTGGATCAGTTTGGCTCCGTGACCTAGCAAAGGGGCCTGTGGGCACCCCTGTTCACACCAGGCTGTGGTGTGCATGCTCTGAGTCCCAGGACGCTCCCCCTTCTATGCTGCACGACTGACCTCTGCCAACTTCATGGCTCCCTCATCGCCAATTTCGTTGTGTGCCAAGGACAAGGAGAGCAGGGAGCGGTTGAGGCGCAAACCCTGGGGGGAGGACAGGAGGACATGAAAGGAGAGTCCCGTGCCACCTTCCTAAGCCCTTTCCCATATCCAAACCCCGGCCTCCTCACATCTGCCAGGTAGCTGGCACCCACGTCCGTGATATGGTTGTAGCTCAGGTTGACGGAGACCAAGTTCTTGCTGGAGGTCTTCAGGGTGGAGATCGCCTGGCCTATCAGCCGCGCTCCCTCATCGTCGATGCTGTTGTTGCGCAGGGAGATGTGGGCCAGGCTGTGGGGGGGGGGGGGGACGGGACAGGATTGGAGGGAGAAAGAGGAAAGCTATGGCCTCGCAAGACTATGGCTGCACTGCCCTCCTAAGACAATGCTTCCTGGTGGGATCTGGGCCCCCCTCCCAGTCTGCAAGCCGGGCCTTGTAGCCCTCCTGCCCCAAGGAAAGGCTTACGTGGACCCCAGAAGCAATCCAGACCCAGAAATGTGTTGTGGTCCTTACGTGCTCTCGTCAGTAATCAACTTGTAGAAGGACCGCTCAGGCAGGGGGTTTCCTTCAAGGACGAGGGTCCTGCAGGGAAAGAGGAAATGAGACAGTCAAGGCCAGGCCTTGGGGGGGGGGGCTATATGTTCCATATGATCTGGGGACCTCAAGGGGCTTACTTGACACTGGGGCAGGTTGGCAGGATGGAGAGCAGCGTAGTGAAGGTGAGATCTGTCAGGCCAACTTTCCAGAGGCTGGAAGGAGAATGCAGTAGATGAGGAATCCCTGAGGTTTTTTTTGGGGGGGGGGCTGCTCTTCTTTGTGGGTTTTGCCCCTGGGGGCAAAAAGGAGGGTGTCACTCACCGGATCCCCTGCAGATGGGTGAGGGGAGGCAGGCACTTGGAAAATATGGTCAGCATCTTGTCCTCAATCTTCCAGCCTGCAAGGCAGAGGAAGGTGGGGAAATCTTGCTGATGCTGCCTGGGGGGTCCTCTTTACCCCCACACCAGCCAGACCAGAGGGCCAAGTCCTGGCTCCAGGACTGTCCCCCCAACCAACCTACTCACTCCGAATAAAGATCTCACGGGTTGACTTGGGGTCCTCATGCTCCAGCTCTACCTGGATGGTGGGTCGGAAGTAGGCGTACTTGCCCTGGATCTGGGTCAGGATCTGTAGTCCGTCCTTCTCAGCCAGTTGCTCAATCTCATCTGGGAGGTAGTTTGGGGTGGGTTTTTTTTGGGGGGGGGGAAGGTCTCCAGACCTCTTCCCCAGTGTGTGTGTGTGGGAGGCTGCTGACCCACTCAGCTGAGGTATTCAGGCCACTCTGCAGAGGAGCCCTGTACCTGCTGCGTCCAGATCGCCCCATTTAGGGCTGAACCTCGGGGTACCCCCAGCTGCATAGGGAGCCCTCCATCCCTGCGCTCACCTGCCATGTGGAGGGTGTGGGTGGCATGGGGGTGAGGCCGAGCCACCACCTTGGGGATCTCCTGCAGGCCGGCGCGGGTGCAGAGCTCAGTGAAGTCCTGCTCCAAGATGCCCGTGCACTGGTATTCCTCTGCGGGGAGAAACATATCAAAGTGTGGAGGTGACCCTTGTGGGGCAGTAATGGCCTTGTGGGGCAGTAATGCGACCCCTGCAACACTTTAACTGTGGCCCTCCGGGCACCCTACTGATCTCTACCACCCCTAGGGTGGGTGTGGGTCCTGGCTTGAGTACTCTAGGTGGTGCCAACTGTGGGGCAGCAGTGATTGTGCCAGTCCCTGAATGGGGGGCTCTCCCATGGTCTCTCCCCTCACCCTGTCATGACCGCTGACCCCCAGGTACTCTCATGGACCTTCCCCATCCCAAGCAGGTGTGGGGCCTGGATTTAAGTGTTGTACGGTGATGGAGGTGCTCCCTGTAGGGTGGTAATGGTAATATTAATATTAATATTAATATTAATAATAATTTATTTATATTCCTGGGGAACTCAAGGTGGATAATGGGGGCAACCCCACAGCACACTCCTCCATCTCATCCTGACTGCTGACTCCCTGGGTGCCTCTGCCCCTCACCATGCATGGTTCTAGCATGGCTACTGTGGGGCGCTCAGTGGTGCAGCAGTACTTATGCCAGGCCATCTGGGTGGGGGGCTCTCCACATGGCCCTCTACCCCACCCCACCACTGCCACCTAGGTGGCCACCTGTCCCTCCCCCACCCAATGAGGCTGTAGGCCCTGTGTGGGGCCCTCTATGGGGCAGCAGTGGTTGTCCTCATTGGTTGTGCCTGGTGGTAGTGCCAGGCCCCTTGAGTAGGGGGCTTGCCCCATGTCCCCTCCCCCACTCCATTCTGACCGTAGCCCCCCTGAGACTCCCTTCTCCCCCTTCCCCACCCAATGAGGCTATGGGCCCTGCGTGGGGCCCTCTATGGGGCAGCGGTGGTTGTGCTAGGCCCCTTGAGTAGGTCATAACAGGTCCTCTGAGGGGGGGCTCCCCCATGTTCCCTAACCCACCCTATTCTGACCACTGCCCCCCTGGGTGCCCCATTTGCCCCTCCCCCACCCAATGAGGCTGTGGGCCCTATATGGGGCGGCAGAGGTCATGACAGGTCCCCTGAGGTGGGGGCTCCCCCATGTCCCCTCCGTCACCCTATTCTGACCACTGCCCCCCTGGAAGCCCCATTTGCCCCTCCCCCACCCACTGAGGCTGTGGGCTCTATATGGGGCAGCAGAGGTCATGACAGGTCCCCTGAGAGGGGGGCTCCCCCATGTCCCCTCCCCCACCCTATTCTGACCACAGCCCCCTGGGGGCCCCATTTGCCCCTCCCCCACCCAATGAAGCTGTGGGCCCTATATGGCTGCTATATGGGGCCCTCTATGGGGCAGCAGAGGTCATGACAGGTCCCCTGAGGGGGGCTCCCCATATCCCCTCCCCCACCCCACCATGACCACTGCCCCCTGGGGGGTCCCCTCGCCCCGCCCCGCCCCCCACGTCCTGGGTTCGAGTGCTGAGGCCTTGTGGGGTGTGAGGTGTGGGTCTGGCCCCCCTGGACCCCCCACCTTCCCCGTGCTCAGCCCTTTTTGCAGCCAGGCGCGCCTCCTCCTCCAACGCCGCCGCCTTGTCCTTATTCTTATCCGCCTTCTTCCCCATGGTCGGCCTGGACCCGTTCCGAGCCTGTACACGCAAATCCGACCCGTTCACACGTGCAGCGGAGAAGACGCGTGTCAAGAGTCTCTCAGCCAGAAGAGGCACGTGACGCGTCTTCCGTCGCCTAGGCAACGCGAACGGCCGCCAGGGGGCGCGCGAGAGCAACGGAGCAGCGGCCGCTTCTGCGCAGGCGCGCATGACCCAGAAGGAGGGGGCGTGGCCTCGTGGTGGACACGCCCCTAAGCAATGAGGCCACGCCCCCTTTCCAGCATTCCCAAGACGAGCAGTCGGAAAGGGCGGAACTTCTAACCGGAAGTCGGCCTCCAGCAGGGAAGTGACCCCCCTCAGCAAGATGGCCGCCCCAGACACTGACCCCGACCTGGACCTGCTGCTGGACAGTGAGTGCTGGGGGCTCTTGGGGGGGGGGGCTGGAGTGAGGGGGGTCATACGGTGGGGCCTACTGGGATGAGGGCTGTCACTCCAGAGCCCCATAGCCTGCCCCCCCAGCAGCAGGCCCTCTTCTCACAGGAGGGTACTTGGGGGGCTGGAGGTCAAGGGGTGGAGTTCTGTGGGGTGGGCCTTTCATTCTCCCCATAGTCCCCTCCTAGAGCCTCCTACCTTCTCCCCAAGCAACAGTCTCCTCACAGTGGGTGGTCTGGTGGCAGTTGGGGGGCTGGAGGTCAGTGGGGCGGAGATTTAATTTGTGGGGCCTGTCATTCTCCCCATGGCCCCCTCCTCAGGCTCCCTACCTTCCCCCTAAGCAACAGGCCCCGCTTCTCACAGTGGGAGGTCTTTGGGGGTACTTGGGGGGCTGGAGGTCAGTGGGGTGGATATTTAAGGTGTGGGGCCTGTCATTCTCCCCGTGGCCCCCTCCTCAGGCCCCCTACCTTCCCCCTCCTCAGGCCCCCTACCTTCCCCCTAAGCAACAGACCCCGCTTCTCACAGTGGGAGGTCTTTGGGGGGACTTGGGCGGCTGGAGGTCAGCAGAGGGGACACTTATGGGATGGGGCCTGTCAGTCTCCCCATAGCCCCCACTTCGACTCCCCTACCTTGCTCCTCCCACCAGCACCAGGCCCCTCTTCTTGCAGTGGAGGCTCTTGGGGGGCACTTAGAGGTCAGTGGGACAGAGACGTAAAGGGTGAGGCCTGTCAGTCTCCCCATAGCACCCTGTTCAAACGCCCCCCGTCTGCCCCCTCCAGCAAAAGGCTCCTCTTCTCTCAGGTCTGGAGGGCACTTAGGGAGCAGGGGGTTTGTGGAGCTGACTCTTCTGGTGTGGGGCCTGTTAGTCTCCTCAAAGTAAGCTCTACTTTATCTTTTGCCTTCCCCTCCAGGCTTTGACTGTCATGAAGCTGCTCTTGGGGAGGGGGCTGGCAGTGGACCCCCCAAGCACTCCCCCCAACCCTCTCTGACCCCTTCCTACCAGCAATAGACAAGCCTGGGGAATCAGAGGGATGGGAGGCATTGCCCCCTAGTGTAGGCAGATCCCTGATCTGTGACTCCAGATAGAACTGAATCTAAAATGGAGAATCCTGCACTGATTCCCCCCACCCCTGGTGGAGGGTGGGAATTGGAGGTGTGCCCTGAGTGATGCCCTACTGCTACCACCCTGAAGTCAGTCCCTCTTTGCCTCCTATTCAGGTGCCCTTGATGACTTTGAGAAGACCAAGCCGGCCCCCACACCCTCCTCACCCTCACCTGCAGCTGGCGGGGACTGCAGCAGTGCAGAGAAGTCACCAGGAGATGCGGCCAAAGTACGAACAACGCCCTCTCGCCATGGGAGGTGGGCTGGGTTGGGGGTCCTTTGCAGCAGTGAGTGGCCAGGGGGGCAGAGATGGGTTGGAAGCCCCTTTGCCTTCTGTGAGGGCAGCGGGCATGTGGCCCCCCCTTACACCCAGCACCACTTGCTACCAGGACCCACTCCCTCTTTGCCTCTCAGGTCACCCCTTACACCCAGCACCACTTTTGACCAGGACCCAAGCTAGTTCTTGGCCAGCTTACTTGTTCTTATTGCCTGCCTTACTGGTCCTGCCAGTAACCTGGTCCAAAATGTGCTTGCCTATCAGGAATCATGTTACCTAACCAAGCCAGCCATGCGCAACTGGTTCCTCCTTGTTCCCTGCCCATCTGTGGCAATAGAGAGGCATGTGCGGGACAGCATGCTGATGTGCTCCTCCTTCTCCCCCCCTCCCCAGGATTCCCTCTTTGCCTCTCAGGAGAAGTTCTTCCAGGACCTCTTCGACAGTGAACTGGCTTCTCAGGCCAGCGCAGAGTTCGAGAAAGCCATGAAGGAGCTGGCAGAGGAGGAGCCGCACCTGGTGGAGCAATTCCAGAAGCTCTCAGAGGCAGCAGGCCGTGTCGGTGAGAAGCTGTGCCAGTTCATGGGAGAAGGGAGGGTCTTTTTAGGGTGGGGGGCTGTTACCATATTAATATTTTAAAACAATCACCACTTAGACCATTCGAGTTCTTTTCACATTAACGATAAGCTGACGTTTAATCATGACAGTCCTCGTTGTTTGCCTGGTACCGGTATCTCCTCCTTCCTGATGGTTCGTTTTCTGCTCATCCACCTTTCAGTTGTACCCAGAACTCATTCATTCAACGCCCCTTCCTCTCTTTCAGCCTCTCTGCTGTTCTAAAGGCTGGTTGTGTTTTCAGCGATAGAAGGCATAACATGATGGGTTAACATCAGCAAACCGCAATGTGATGATCAATTTTGGCCACCAGTTTTTCTTCTTTGAGGTACTATAACGGCCCTTTTCCTCTTTCCCTCTTGCAGGGAGTGACCCCACATCCCAGCAAGAGTTCACTTCCTGCTTGAAGGAGACACTCAACGGCTTGGCAAAAAATGCCAGTGACTTGCAGGTAATGTTGCCCAGATTAGGTCTCTCCTCTCCTGTATGGCACCACCATGTTGCTTTGGGCATACCTGGTGTCACAGGTGGTTGCAGGTGGAAGTGCAGTCTCACCTCTGGGACATGTGCTGATGTGGGTGGGTGTTGTATCTGTCTCCACCACAGAACTCCTCCGTGTCCGAAGAAGAGCTGGCCAAGACTATGGATGGCCTTGGTCTGGAGGAGGGGGACGGTGAAGGGACCCTCTTTCCCATCATGCAGAGCATTATGCAGAACCTCCTGTCCAGGGATGTTCTCTACCCTTCCCTGAAGGAGATCACGGAAAAGGTAGGCAGACCTTGTGCACAGTGCAGCATGATTTGCTGGACTAGATGACCTCTAGGATCCCTTAGAACCCCAGTACTTTGTGGCTCCCTCAGGCCCCACCCTGTTGGCCTTTTTGGAAAATCCACGGGTGAAGCAGGTCAATGACAACCTCTTTGTACCAGGAGCAGCTTGTGTTCAGAAGTAGATTGATAAAACCACCAAAAGTAGTGGGAATGCTCCCTTTTCTAAGCTTTGGGTTGTGGTGTTTGGGGTAAATGTGGCTGCCTGGATATGGGACTGACCTTCCTTCTCCCCCCCAGTACCCAGAGTGGCTCCGCAGTCACAGAGACTCTCTGCCGAGGGAGCAATTTGAAAAGTACCAGGAACAGCAGGTCATCATGGGCCGGATCTGCGAGCAGTTTGAGGCCGAGCAGCCCACAGATGGCGAAGACCAGCGCAGGGCCCGCTTTGAAGCCATCCTGGACCTGATGCAGCAGGTGAGCTGAGGCTTGTGAAGTAGGATAGGTAAATTTGTCCCTTGATGTCCCTCACCTTTGGTCCCTGTGCAGTAATGGAAGAGGTCAGATAATGTAATAATAGTGATTCCCATATTTTGACAGCTCTGAGGAGGGTAATATTTACATATGGGATTCTGGAGTCATGGAGGCTGCAGTCCTTTGGATGGTGTGACTCATTTGGACTGATAGGTCCCTGCTTGGGGTGGGTAGTAGGGGAATCCATCCCTACCGTTGTCTATCTCCGCCTTTACAGCTGCAGGACCTGGGGCACCCTCCTAAGGAACTGGCAGGCGAGTCGGTGAGTGTGTGTGGGCCTGCTGTTCGAAGGGAGGGTGGGTACAAAACCCCTAGCTGCACTTGGAGGAATGCAGGGACATCCTTAGAACTTCTTGAAGGTGACATGAGAGGCCTCTTGGGCCTATCCGAACCTCCTTTGGGGTGGAAGAACGCCAAGGAAAAGTCTACCTGCTTTGGCCCAGTCCTTCTCTATTGCCATCCCTTGAAAGGGGTGGGGGTTTGTAGGACACAACGGTCTCCCTCTCAGTTCTCCTTGTTTCTGGCTATCTTTGGGTCTTCCGTCTTTTAGAAAAACCTGGCACCTGTTGCCAGTGAAATGCCTGTTAAAGTAGACAAATACGGGTGTATTAACAGACCTTCTTAATACTGATCCCACCACCATATAGGTCCCCACCACCATATAAGACGAACAGACTTTCCCACCCTTTCCACAAGCCTGTGTATCTCCATATGGTTCTCTGTGTACACCTTGCCTTGGGAAGTTCTGGGGCCACCTGGAGAGCTTTGGGGCTGCCTGGAGCAAAGTTCCTCTGCTGGGGTTGCTCCTCTCACCAGTGGGGTATGCACCCTTTTGTTCGCTAATTCCTCTCTCCCTGCTCCAGCCCCCTGGCCTGAACTTCGACCTTGAAGGACTGAACCTGCCAGATGCGGCCGGCGCAGGAGGGGATCAGTGCTGCCTCATGTGATGCACCCCCACACCCCATGAACTAAGAGGAAGGTGGAGCTGGGGCTGTGAGAGGAGCGTGTGGCTCGTGTATGTGTGTGTGAGAATCACCAGGTGCCTGAAACGGGCCCAGCGGGCCTTGTCGATGCCGTTGGATGGACTCCACACTGGCGGAAGGCCAGAGACTGATGCGGACCCCTCCACGGGGCTGCCTCCGGTGCTGTGGTGCTTCTATTTCCCACATCTGCTGCTGGGCCTGATGGAGCCAGGAACCAGCATTGTGTAGGGGTTCTTGCCGGAGCAGGAGCCCTAGTTGTGTGGATATGGAGGAGGGAGATGGGTCTGTTCTGCTATTAGAGTGGCATTTCCCTGGTGTGGGGGGATCTTGCTGGAGCAGCTGCTGCATCTGGCCAGTATGGGCTGGACGTGTCTGCACCTTTTGAGGCCACATCTGCTGGGCAAGTTTCCCCTCATTACCTTCCCCAGCACATTCTTGCACTGACTGCAACAACGGGGCAACCATGTTGCCTGCAAATCTTGCCCAGCCCTGAGCCACATGAGGGTCTGCCACATTCCCCCCCCCACCCCGGCCAGCCCCTAAAGTCACCCTCTGCTATGTATGCAGATTTTATGTCCCCCCCTTAACAAAGGGTGAGCCGTGAAGCCAGCACAGCAGTCTGATCTGTCTTCTCCCCCTAGCCCTGTTGCATGGCTCAAGTCCTGCCTTGGGACGAGGAGGGGAGGAACAGGAGAGCTGGCTGCCCCCCCCCCCATTACTGGTCACCTGGGCTCAGTGGTGTCCCCCCTTTTTGTGCCATGACAGCAGAACCTGTTGAGATGGTTTGGTTACATGGTTTCTACAATAAAGGTGGGTGTTGGTGATCTGTTTGTGTCTCGTTTTGCTTTCACCTCTTTCTTCCAGCAGTGTTTGATGAGCCCAAGCCTGGGGAGCCCAGCCACATGAATATACCCCCCCCCCCAAGAAAACAACAACATTAGGCTCTGTGGATCCTACTCAGCATCACACTCTCTGAGGCATCTCTACATCTGCCTCCTTCACATGCTTTGGATCTCTAAAGCAAATGGATGTGAAGGAGTGTGCACTCTTCTCCCCTGGTTCCTCTTTGGGTGTGTACTGGGAAAGTTTCTCAGGAACTGGGAGGCGGGAGTCCAGAGAGGAACATAAGTATGGAATGGGGCAGCTTCCCTTGCTCCTGCCCACGCTGCACCCATGGGTGGATAAAGCAAGGGGGAAGATGCACAGAGGTAGCAGTGATGTTGGGGGGGGGGGAGTGGAGAAAGATGAGAAGCATCTCTTCCCCACCCCCGACCCATGAGACCCAACCCCCAGACTGAGTAAGTCCCATTAGAGTCCATTGGGCTTACTTTCAGGAAAGTGGGAATAGGACGGGAGCCTGATTGCCCAGCCCTAGGCAGTAGTGAGACCCATTAAAATCAATGGGGTGTACACCTGGAGAAGTGGGCCTACCCCTGGGCATGTCTACTCAGGAGTAAGTCCTTTTAGAGGCCATGGGGCTGTCTCCCAGGAAAAGGTGGTTCTACTCAGAAGTATGTCCCATTGTGTCCAATGGGGCTTACTCCTAGGAAAGCCTGAGAACCCAGTCCCAGGGAGGTCTACTCAGAAGTAAGTCCCATTGTATCCAATGGGGCTTACTCCCAGGAAAGTGGGGGACCTGAGAACCCAGTCCCAGGGAGGCCTACTCAGAAGTAAGCCCCATTAGAGTGAATGGAGCTTACTCCAAGGGAAGTTGTAATCGGTGCCTGCCTCTGGGGGGCATCAGGCGCTCTGCACACGCTCAGAGGCTCCCTCGCACACACCTCTTCAGCTCCTCCCACAGGCTTGTTTTGATTCTCAAGACCATAGAGGCGGAAGGCCAGCCGGGCCTCTATTCCAGGCACTTCCGGTCCTGCGGCCGCTACTTCCGGTCCTCCGTGGAGCCCGCTCTGGACTCTCCTCCTCGCTGGCCTCCTGCGATTGGAGAGAGGCAGGGAGGGGGCGTGGCCGGCGGAGGCAGCGGCGTCACTGTCGTCGGAGTGCCGTAAAGCGCGAGCCGTAAAGCGAAGCGGCGGCCGCTGCTGCCGGGGCGGTTGGGCGATAAAATGGCGGCGGAGGCGGCGACGGGACGGCCTGGAGGGGGCGAGGGAGGCAGGAGCCCCCGCTGCGGTGAGGCCTCGGGGGCTGCGGCACGAGGGCGAGGGCGACGCCGGGGAGGGCTTCGGGGAGGGCTTCGGGGAGGGGGTCAGGCTGACACGCGTGTTGACGCCTTCACACGTGTCGCTCGCGGGTTACGTGTTGAGGGGCTCTTTGGCCCTCCCCCTCCCCATGTCCTCAGGACCCCCCGGGGTCGTGTGTGCTGGCATGTTCCTCCACACGCATGTACACACTCACGACACGCATGTGTCCGTGTGAATGCACTCAGACACGCGTGTATGCAGAAGCGCCCACACCTGTGTAGTAGACAGCTGTGTACATACAATGTACACGTGTATTCATAGAGGCACTCGTGTATCTTTACATGCGTGCCTGTATGAACACGTGTGTGCATTGTATGTACACGTGTGTATGGATCTACATGTGTGGATGTATGTGTGTTTATGTACACGTACGGTGTATATACGCTTATGTGCACCATACTCTATGTCTATATTCTCAAGATACACTGCATATACTTGAGAATATAAATACAAATGTGTGCATGTATGTGTACACATGTACAGGATACATATGTGTATGTGCATAAGTCTATGTATGTTTGTGCACAGTATGCACATTTGCACACGTACAGAGATGTGTATGTATAGATAGCCATAAATATGTGTATTGGTGTATACATATGTACACATACATACAGTGCATACATGTACATATATGTCCATATAACTACATATGTATGATTGTAGATATGTACAGTATTCGTGTCCATGTATGTATAGGCATGTGTTTGTAGATATGTGCAGTATACATGTCCATGTATGTATTGATATGTGTATGCATAGACATAGTCATAAACATTTCCCTGTGTTTACATATGTACTTATACATATGTTACATCCATTTATATATGTACCCATACACAGGTGCATATGTATATATCTACATGTATACAATTACGTGCATAAATATACAAATACTGTATATCTGCGTGGATATAACTACTTATTGTATCTCCATGCATATGTATAAATGTATACAGTACACAATGCTCATATGTATAGATAATGTGTATGTTTGTTTATATATGCATATATATTGTATATATACAATACATATACATATACGTGTGTGTGTATATATAGATACGTATAGTATATGTATATAGTGTGTATATATATATATATAGTGTGTATATATAGATACGTATACGCATATATAGATGCGTATAGTATATGTGCATGCACACACAAAAAAAGCGTACACACACAAAAATATATATACATTAACAGGCCATATATATGTATATGTATATATATGTGCATGCGTTTTTTGTGTGTGCATGCATATATACTCTTGTATGTATGTGTGTGTACATACATCTACATACATGCGTGTGTGTATGGGGGAGATGGGGGTGTACCAGCAGCATCCGCCAACACAGTAGGCATGTACACCACATCTTCCTCTCCCTCCCCTGCACTGTGATGCCCTCAAGCTCTTGTTTACAAGGCCACCCGGAAGGTGTTGTCCTTGTGAGTGCACAAAAGTGCCAGCAGGCACACGTGTGTGTGTGTCTCTGTGTGTGTGTGTGTGTGTCAGACACATACTAGCATGTAGTATGGGGGGGCAAGTCAAGCAGTGAAATGCTTGTGACACATGCATTAACGATGGTCTCTTGTATGTCATTATTAAGTAATGGGTCACACCCCCCATTCCTCTCACACGCACACTCATACACACACCCCTTTCCGTACATACACCACCTCCTCTTTTGCAGACACACAACTCCAATAAGTGCACGTGCAGATCGTAAACATGTAGAGAAGAATGCAAGTGCGTGTGTTGTAGGGAAGTGGTGCTCTCCATGTTTGATAAATCTCTGGTGATATTGAGGGCTGGGGGGCACTAGCCAAAAGTGGAGGCATTGCCCCCTTTCAACCCACAGCTATCCTGACACGGGTTAACCTCCCCCCCCTGTACCATTTGTCAGCCCCCTCCAGTTTCCTGGGGGCTTCTGCTCTGCCCATGTCCTTGAATCTAATGGTATGTTTTGTCTGGATGTAATGCTGTGGATGTGCTTTTGGGGATGAACGTTGTAACATGTGGGTCTTGGCAGTGAAGGTTTGGGGGGCTGGGTGTCCGCAATAAAAGTTGGGGGGCTGAAACGAGGCATGGGGTGTCTGTAGCATCTCTTGGGATTTAAATTCTGTTTTTCTTCCCCCCCCCCCAGTCTGATAGCCATTCTTGAGCACTGGTTCCCAGATTCTCCTGAATCTTCTCCAAGATAGAAGAAGGGGCTGGAAAGGTGAGAGCCTCTGATGTTGGCTGTACTGTATGTGCTTCACACTACATATACATATATGTCCATATAACCACATATGTGCTTATGTGAATGTATAGATATTTACAGTATTCATGTCTGTGTGCGTATAGACATGTGCATGTATAGACAGCCATAAATATGTGTATTTGTGTATACATATACATACAGTGCATGCATATATATATATGTTCACATAACTACATATGTATTTTTGTAGATATGTACAGTATACATGTCTGTGTGCATAAAGACATGTGTATGTATAGAGATAGGCATAAATGTTTCTCTATGTTTACATATGTACTCATTCATATAGTGTATCTGTTTATATATGTACCCATACACAGGTGCGTATGTAAATATCTACTTGTATACAAATACGTGCGTGTATATATATTCATTTATTTTCCTAATTTATACCCGGCCTTTCCTCCTCTATAAGAGGGAGCCCAAGGCGGCTAACAAAGAAGAATACACACACACACACAAACACACACACAAATACTGCATACCTGCGTTCGTATGACTACTTATGCATGTTACTTATATATATACAGATGATATGCTGCTGATGCTCTTGTTTACAGTAAGGTGTTGTGCTTGTGAGCACACAAAAGCGCAGGCAAACACATAGGTGTGTGTGGTAGTCATGATGCATACTAGTATGAGGAGGGGAAGTCAAGCAACGACATGCTTGTGACATATGCACCAGTGATGGTGAGGAGGCTGTTTTTTTTTGGGGGGGGGGGGCTTTTGCTCTGCGTTGTGGGAAGAGGGAGTCTGTAACCTCCTCTCACAAGCCTGCAGGCTGTATATTTAGTCTAACACCTTCCTCTGGATTCTGCCCACAGGTACCCTGCATAGTACCCTCATGGTACTTGGGGCATTAGCCATGGGTGGTGGGGGGAGATGCATTGCTCTCCTCTTTCCTTTTTATGGCCTCTTATTGCTGGTTCTGGTGCTGCCCCCATTGCTGTAGAGAAGGCCAGCTCAGTGCTCCCCCTGTGCAGGGGGACTAGGGGCAGTTAGAGGCAGGCTGTGTTCCAACAGGCCAGCCTCAGCTTCTCAGGAGATTGGCTGCTTCCAGACCACAAAGAGGATTAAACCCGGCTGCGTCCAGGCACAAGTCAATGCGCTCACTTGACCTGGAAATCCCCAGGCATGATGTTGGAGGAAGGGAGGAAGCCCTGCCCACTGGTGGAAGGTCTCACCCGATGCACCGAGGAAGTAGCTGCCCGGATGGTTGGTGGCACTCGCCTGGTCCAGGACGCTATGGTGTCCTGCTGGTTGCGTCTGTCTTGCCCCGGGATCGTATTCCGGGTGGTTGCTGTGGGGCAAGCTGTTTTGGGGACCATCTCTTGGACAGAAGCTGCCCAAACCACAGCAGAAAATGAGAATTGCTCCCAGGAAGAGGAGCCTGGGGTGGGTTTGTTGGTGGAGAAAAAGGGGTGGGCTTCAGAGCCCATGTGGGAGAATGGTGCCAACCGGTCTTTGCACCCTGCAATGCAGGGACTGGTGGCTGGAGGAGGCACTATGGGCAACATCACATAGGTGATCAAGGGTGAGGAAGCTGGAAGGAAGGCTGCAGGCTGGGCCCTCTCAGGACAACAGGGTCATGCGGAGAGTGACTGTGGCCTGGAGGAACGGAGAGGCAGGTCATGCTGGTCCCCTGGCAGGTTGCTGGTGTCTGTTCTTGGAACAGAAGGTGCCCAGTGCTCTTTTTTGCTGCTGCTGCTATTGTGCCTCAACTCACGTTTTGCAGGGGAGGAGTCGTGACTCATTAGCTCTCACACACTCTTGGCAAGGGGGAGGAAGTGCCTGTCATTTGTTTCAGACCTGCCTGCACCAGAATCTTTGCCCCAAAGACTTGTCCAGTGGAGCCTTGCCCAGATCCCATGGTCCTGGCTGCGTTTGGGCCGGGCATGGGCAAAGGACTGTACTCTGAGCCTTCCACAGTGGGCCTGGCAATTAATCTGCCCCATCAAAACGTCTCTGGCTGCAGTCATAACCCCATGTGTTCAGGCACAGGTGCACCTGAGTGTGTCAGCAGTTGAGGGCCTGGCAAACAGAGCCTACCAGCTGATGTGGGCAAGGTGGGTGGCATGGAAGGACTGGCAGGAGAGGCATCCCCAGCCTGGCACTGGTTCAAGCTCTGATCACTGAGACTTCTGGGCGTTCTACGCTGTCCTTGTTTGGCCTGTATATTTGGAACACTCACCCTAGAGTAGAGCTTAAATTGTGCCCAGTGCGAACAGCAAACTTGGTGCAACTCTCATGTCTGTGCACCTGGCATTTGGCAAGGGAGAGGGCTGCTTTGGATGGCACTTAGGATTGTTAGGGAGCCAGGACCTTTGGATAGCAAGAAGTGGATGGATCCCTATGCCCCGGGGATCACCAAGTGTTTACCGATGTCTTGTTTTTCTTCTGCCCCCCCCCCCCCCGCATCTTTCCAAAAACCCCGCAGAGTGAATTTCCAGGAAAACAAGATGTCTGATACGGGGAGCAGCACAGATGGAAAAACAGATCTGCCTAATGGTAAGTGAAGCATGAGAAACACGTGTGTCTGAGAGAGAGAGAGCCTGTTTCCTCCAGGGGGTCAGGTTGCCACTGTGCCTGGCCTTGCAGTGCCATTCAGGCTGCCAACACAGAAAGGTGTCGGTGGCAGGACTGGGAGGGCATATTATTTATGCACCTGATGGCATTTCCCCACGCTGAAGAACTGACTCAGCACTCCCTCCAGGGAACATCTTCTGCCCACAGCCAGCTCTATACCCTTGGAGATGCCTCAGAAGCATCTGGTTAGCCCTTGACATTCCTGGCTTGTTCAGAGAGGCTCTGTGCTTTATGGTCACACCTTACAGTGTCTTATGGTCGGGCATAGCATTGTAGGGCATAGCATATGGTCGGGCAAAGCATTGTAGCAAAGTAGCAATGCCTGGCCAGGGAGGCTGGTGCCCCAGAGAAAAACCACCAGACCTAGATTTGGCAGCTTTAGGTGCCAAACCACCGGACCTAGAGGAGCTGGTGGAGAGGAGAAGCATCCTGGGGGTTTAGGGAACCTGGGAAGACCTGGTTTGGGGATTTATGGTGCATTGTCTGTCCTGGGCAGGGAGCCTGTCTAGTAGCCCGGAGGAGATGTCTGGAGCCACCGAGGGCCGCGAGACATCCTCCGGGGTGGAGGTGGAAGCCTCTGACCTCAGCCTGAGCCTCACGGGCGACGAAGTGGGCCCCAACCGCGCATACACTGAGAGCTCTGCAGAAGAGAAGGACTCGGACAGTATGGATGACACAGGCCACTACTCCATCAATGAGGAGAACCGGAACTACGATCGCTCTCACTCAGAAGAGGAGGAGGAAGAAGAAGAAGAGGAGGAGGAAGAAGAGGTGGTGATGGAGGCAGCAGAGGCCCAGCGCTGTCGGCGGCGTGCCCAGCGCAAACGCCCCAACCGTGACCGGGACTCCTCAGATGATGACCGGGCCCTGGAGGACTGGGTGGCCTCGGAGACTACGGCACTGCCCCGGCCCCGCTGGCGGGCCCTCCAGGCGCTGCGTGAGAGGGAGCTGGGCGCCAGCCGGCGCTTCATCTACGAAGCCTGCGGGGCCCGGGTCTTCGTGCAGCGCTTCTGCCTGCAGTACGGCCTGGAACGCCATGCCGGCTGCGTCAACACTCTGCACTTTAACCAGCGCGGCTCCTGGCTGGCGAGCGGCAGCGACGACCTCAAGGTGGTGGTTTGGGACTGGGTCCACAAGCGGCCTGTGCTGGAGTTTGAGAGCGGGCATAAGAGCAATGTCTTCCAGGTGAGGGGTTGCAGGATTTATGCCTTCTACCTGGGGGTTGGCTTCCCTTGGTCAGTAAGCAGCAAGGGATGGAGGATGAGGCCGGAGGCAGGCCTTCTGTTGTCCACCCTTCAGGCTGTCGGGCAGGACAGGTGAACAAAGGGGTTCTAAGTCCAAGTTGGCCTCTTCCTACCCATCCACTCTCCCATAAACAGAAAGATACTGGGGATAGTGAGAGCCGAGACAGCTCCTTTCCAACCCCTCCTGTTCCCGCAGGCCAAGTTCCTCCCCAACAGTGGCGACTCAACTCTTGCCATGTGTGCCCGTGACGGCCAGGTCCGCATCGCTGAGCTCTCGGCTACCCAGTGCTGCAAGACCACCAAACGGGTGGCCCAGCACAAGGGAGCCTCGCACAAGGTGAGAGCCCAAAGAGGCTGTGGGGCGTATCCCCGTTTCCTGCCCCTTGTACTGGAGGCGGGTGTCTGGACATGCTCTGCCCCACTGAAATCCTTCTCAGAAGGCACCTGTGCAGGTCCTGAGTGCTTCTGCTTTTCTTCCAGCTGGCCCTCGAGCCAGACTCCCCCTGCACTTTCCTCTCAGCCGGTGAGGACGCCGCTGTCTTCACCATTGACCTGAGACAAGATCGGCCAGCTACGTAAGTGCCAGGGTGACTCTTCCCTTTATTCTCCATCCCATAAAACTTGTGGGGTTTCCAGGTGCTGCTGGGCCCTGAGACTGGGTCGGATCAGGCTGGGGGGGAAATCTGGTTTTACCCCTACCAGATTGGAGTGCGAGGGGGTCACAACTCCTCTCATTGCTCTGTATGTGTATTTGTCACCCTTAGGAAACTGGTTGTGACGAAGGAGAAGGAGAAGAAGGTGGGTCTCTACACCATCTTCGTGAACCCAGCTAACACGCACCACTTTGCCGTTGGGGGCCGGGATGAGTACGTCAGGTGAGTCGGAGGAGCAAATGCAGATCATCCCTTTCTGGCCGGACCTGTTGGGGAGGATGTGGGGCTGTTGTCCTGCACAATGGGTTGAGCGAAAGGTTCCCCTTTCCTGGCTGCCTAAAAATATTACATGTGTGGCTGGATTTGCGTGGCTTCTCTTGCGATCCCCATCCGTGAGCACAACGCCTGCCCCGTTTGCCCCCAGGATCTACGACCAGCGGAAGATTGATGAAAAGGAGAACAACGGGGTGCTGAAAAAGTTCTGCCCTCACCACCTGGTATGGACCCACCTCGGCAGCAGGGTGGCCCTTCCCAGTGCTGGGGAGAAGCCCAAGCTCCTCTCAATGGCTGGGAAAGGGTGTCGCAAAGGTTGGGGGCAGTATGGGACCATCGTGGGGGGGGATCATCTGGGGAGTGAAGGACCATCATGGCAGGCCCCAGAGGCTGATGTCCTGCTTCTCCCTCCCAGGTGAACAGTGAGTCGAAGGCCAACATCACCTGCCTGGTCTATAGCCACGATGGCTCAGGTAGGAATTGTGTGGTCCCTCCCAGATGGTGGTGGTGCCTGCTGCGGCAGCTGGGAAGATGTGCCTGCAGGGGATGAACTTGGCTCTGTGCCCCTCCTTGCAGAGCTCCTGGCCAGCTACAACGATGAGGACATTTATCTCTTTGACGCCTCTCACAGTGACGGCGCAGAGTACATTAAGCGCTACAAGGGGCACCGCAACAACGCCACAGGTGTGGACTCTTCCCTTCCCTGCCACACATGGTTTGGCACTTGGGGCCAGAGAGCACCTTTGGCCCTCTTGCTGAGCAAACATTGCCTACTTTTCAGTGAAGGGCGTCAATTTCTACGGCCCCAAGAGCGAGTTCGTGGTGAGCGGCAGTGACTGCGGGCACATCTTCCTGTGGGAGAAGTCGTCGTGCCAGATCCTGCAGTTCATGGAGGGTGACAAAGGCGGCGTGGTGAGACTGTCCCTCCCACTAGACAGGCCGGGGTGGGGGACTTTAATGGCTTGGCCTGAGAGAGGAGGATGCTCAGTGGGGGTGAATGCTGAACCAAGAGACACTTTCCTTGGCTACTGGGCCTTTGAGCTACCACTTCTCCTAGGGGTTTGTGGAGCTGGCTTGGTATGCAGAAGCTCCCCCTCCCTATTTTCCTCTATCTTGACCACAGCTTAGCAGACTGTTTTCCAGAACAGGGGTGCCCCCCCAGAGTTTTAATGTTTGTTCTCTTCCATGCAGGTCAACTGCCTGGAGCCCCATCCACACCTTCCTGTTCTGGCCACCAGCGGCTTGGATCACGACGTCAAGATTTGGGCCCCCACAGCGGAGATGCCCGCCCAGTTGACAGGCTTGAAGGAGGTGGGGGGCAAGGCTCTGGGGTTCAGGAGTGCGTGGCCTTATAAGTAGCTGAGATGGGGTGCCATGTGACCCTCTTGTGCGCCTTCCTCCCCAGGTGATCAAGAAGAACAAGCGGGAGCGCGATGAGGACAGCCTGCACCACACAGACATGTACGAGAGCCACCTCCTCTGGTTCCTGATGCACCACTTCCGACAGAGGCGGCACCACCGGGTAGGGTGACCTGCTGGGGGTGCTTGTCTGCAATGAGTAGGGAGTCAGACTAGAAGATCTCTAGAGCCCCTTCCCCATCGCTGAACGACTTCCTTTTCTTCACAGCGCCGAAGAGACCCCGGCACAGGCGCCACGGATAGTGACTCGGACGAATCCCCCAGCTCCTCGGACACATCTGATGATGACGAGGAGGGGCCGGACCGGGTGCAGTGCATGCCTTCTTGAGATACCCCCCCTCCACTCCCTGCACCCAGGGAAAAGGCAGGGGCCAGGTGCAGACTTGAAAGAACAGCCCACCCCTCATTGATCAGCACCTACCTTTCTACTGCTTCTTCCTGCAACACCCGGGAGCCCCTCTTCCCCCCTTGGGCCCTCCTCAGCCCTCGCTCATGTGCTCCAGCCACTAGCAGGGAGGGGGGGCACTATGGGGGGGCACTGCCTGCCTTGGCACTGGGCGGCTGCTCTCTTTGCCCCACTGCTCTATGTGGGGCTTGGCTGCTGTGGCTGCTTTGGCTCTGGCAGTGTAAGGGGGAGGGGGTGGCTTAGCGGCCTGTTGTTCCCATCGATGCCTCTCTGCGTGGGTGGCATCTCTGCCCCCTCCCGGAGATGTTGGTGTGAGCCCAAGAGGGCCTCGTGGGGGGGTTGTTTTGCTTCCTCCTTGCCGCCCCCACCGCATGCCGCCTCCCGGATGAGCCAGCTTGGACTCAGCTTGTTTTTCTTCAAAGTTGGGGATGGGCTCCGGGCCCCTCCTCGTTTTGGTTGTGTTTTTGATTTTTTTTCTCTCTCCAGCAGCAGTTCTGGGGCACCGGGAGCCCCTCTAAGCCCGGCTTCTGCCCAGTTTTCATAGTGTTTTTAGCCAACCGCCTCTGCCCGGCTCCTTACCTGAGCTCTTGCCAAGGGTCAGCTTGCCCAGAGTTTGTACATAGGGTGGTTTTGCACTCTCCACCAAAGTCAAGCCCCTTTTTTGGTAGAGTACTTGGGCCAAGCACCCCATTCTTGGGCTGGTGGCTGAGGTGGAGGGTTTGTGCCCTCCTCGGAGGAAGGGGCCGCGGGATCCCTGCCCTCAGGCGGAAGATCCTTTGTTTCCTCTTCAGAATAATCTATTTGTTTTTTTTGGAAACAACTCCCCCCTTACAGTTTAGAGGCCTAATTTTATATGTATTCAACAAGAAAAGAACCAAATTTAAAACTCGGATGTTATCCAGTTAAAATTATTGTAAAAGTTTAAATATATATATTATATAAATGCAATAAAGTCTTGAGACACAGAGAGACCCTGTGGGAGGTTTGTGTGTGTTTCAGCTCTGTGGGATCTGGGGCTTGGAGGGGGGATCCCACAGAGGGAAGGATCCCCCCAAATTTTGGGGTCGGGGGAGAAGAGGTGGGGCTGTGGCCCCGAGAAAGGTGGAGCTGTGGCCCCGAGAAAGGTGGTTGTCCTTGCTGTGTGTTCCTTTGGCTGCAATCCTAAATACATTTTCTTGGGAGTAAGACCTATTGAACACAATGAGGCCTTATTTTGAGTAAAAGTGGTTCGGATTGTGCTCTTTGCGTCAGTCCTAGGTGCTTGGGCATTAAACCATGGATGCAGCAGTAGTGAGAGTCCCAAATTGGGGTGGGGGGCCAAGCATGAGACACAGACAGTGCTGCCCACTTGAGTAAGGGCAGCCGGCTGGCAGTAAACCCTCCTGATTGTCTGCACTTTGGGGTCCCCTCCGGAGCAGGGAAGTCCTAGGAATCTGTGGGGGAGGGGAGACTATTTTGGAGGTGAACTTGACAGAACAATCTAAGAGTCCCTTTGTGTTAATGTGTGTGTGTACATGTGTGTGTCCCCAATAAGAAACCAAGGCAAAAACAGGCAAGTCGTTCTCTAGAGACAAAACCTTTGACTTTTAATTTTTCCATTATCGGCACTACAACTGCCTTTACATTTCGGAGCGGAGGGTGGGGTAAGAGAACAAGCAACGCAGGAGCCAACTTCAGTGTTATAAAAAGAGAACCCTTTTCCCACTTCTATTTTGACTAAAGAAAATAAGTTGCTCCCATACCAGCTCCCCGGTGGCCCTGATCCGGCAGGCAGGCAGGCTGGGCGCATTGTATTTCTAGTGTGGCAACACTGTGTCCTTTGGCTGCTTCACATGGCGGGGGCTCCCGTCTCTAACTAGCCTTGTGTGGGCACCGCATCCATTTTTGTTTTTGTGTAACCGTTTGTGATTCATGGAAAGGGGGGAGATTGAAGCTGGCAGGGCTCTGTCCATCTGGACGGCTGGGCGAGCTGTGGAAGGCGTGGGGGGGACTGGCTGTATGGCGTTCACGGCATGCCACTGAGTTGCCACATATTGGCGGCAGGTGGGTGGAGAAAAGTGTGCCCTTTTGACCATAGGGGTTTGCCCTCCAAGGCCTCTTCCCCACCCGTGGGCAGATCCAGTGCCTCGGGGGCTGAAGTAGAAGCAGCTCAATCTGATTGATAGCTGATTTAAACCTGGGTTTAAAGTCTCGAACCCCCCACTGATGTGGGGATCGCCATCTGGGTTCCACCCCAACCCACTACAGATCCTACAGCCCCACACCTCACGTTGCGCAGAAAGTTAAAACTCCTTATGGCTTCTGGTTTTAAATACTTCTTTAATCAAAACACCGTAAAGTTAGGAACAAAATACTGCGCGATACAATTTCCCGTTTGCTTTTTTTGTGTTTTTTTTGGTCCACTTGACAAAAAAAGAATAAGTTAACACTAAAACCAACCATAAAGAAAACACTCAAATAGAATATTTAATATACATATATTTATAATATATATGTACACACAGTTAGCACGGTCTGAGCAGTGGGGGGTATGGGGGATGCTGGGGAAGGAGAGGGCAAATGTAACGAGAGCTGGCAAAAAATAGCAGGGTGTGGGCAGGCCCCCCCCCCCCAATGGGGCATGCGAGGACCACTGGATGTGTCCTGCGTAAAGAGGTTTAAGTGTGTTGTGAGTGTTCGGAGCCATTGGGTGGCATTGATTTCTGGCCCCTTCTTCCTCCCCCCACTATTGTTGCTTTGTGCCAACTTGCTGTGCCAGCAGCACCCACTGTTCAGCTGTAAACAGTGGCGCGGAAATGCTTGCTTGATTAAGGCTGGTTTGAAGCAATCACGGGATGCACAGCCGACTTCCTGCCTTTTTTAGGGGGGAGATGTTGGGAGGTGGCTTGGGTTCTAGCGGCTGGGGGGGGCATCTGCTTCACGTTTAGGGTCCTACGGGTGCCCATCTTGGCCTGTGCTTTGGCTGGGTTCCTCCCCAGGGGTGGCTCAGATACTCTGGCTTGAGATTGAGTAGGGTTCTCCCCAAAAAGCCTGGGTTCTCCACTGGCCTTCCAAGGGGGCTTCCATCCGTTAGTTATGGGGTGAAGTCTGGTTGGTCAACGTAACTAGATCCAGAACCCTTTTGTCTCCTTCCTGCCTGCCTGTCTGAGCAGGGTGAGCATCTCGTGTGTCCCTTGTAGGGGGAGACTCCAAAAGGGGATGCCCAGAGGGCATGGGTGAGACTCCATCCCCATGGGAATGCCCAGGGGGGATGGATGATATTTCAGTCCCCATGGAGAGTCCCCCAAAGGTGATGCCCAGGGGACATGGATGAGACTCCAATGCACATGGAGAGCCCCTCTTAAGGGGATACCCAGAGGGCGTGGGTGAGATTCCAGTCCCCATGGAAAGCACCCCCAAGGGGGGATGGATAAGATTCCAGACCCCATGCAAAGCCCCTTAAAGGGGAAACCCAGGGGCTTGGATGAGACTCCAGGCCTCATGGAGAGCCTCCCTAAAAGGGATGCCCAGGGTGGCATGGATGAGACAGCTTCATGCCTGGGCATTGCAGGCCTCTCACTTCCCAGTGTCTCCCTTACCTTGCCCCATACCTTGCCCGGCCCTTTCCCTGCAGGAGTCTCTGCCAGCTCTCGTGACTTTGCAACAGTCATGGAACACAGGCACATGCGCATCAGGGGACATGGCCTGTGTTGATGTCCCTGGCCTGGTTGTGGCAACCACCGCAATGGGGGGGGGAGCCCAGCCAAGCCAAGCTGGTCCCCTTTGCAGTGGGGCCTGATCCAGGGAAGGGGGCAAAATCATCGCAAGGCATAGTGTAGCTGTGTGTTTTGGCCAAGCTGTTTTGCAAGGGATTTGGGGAGGGGGGCGAGAAACAGGAGGGCGGTGTTGGGGGGGGGGAGAGAAACACAGACCTAGCCCAGCTGTCGATAAGTAACACAAAAGACCACAACACTTGCGAGAAAAATGTCACAGCATCTTAAGGCAGGGCAAGGGGAAACTGGGGGGGGGGGTGTCTCAATTGGAGGGGGGGGAGGCCTGGCACTAAGGAACCAAAGATGCACAGCGCAGATTTCCGAGTTAGTCCATTAATTAAATAAAAATAACACATTAAAACATAATTCCTTTGCAGTCTGCAGCAATGACACTGAGCTCCACTGATTTTTAAAGATGCTTTCTCCCCTAACCCCCCCCCCTTCCAGCAAAGCATGCGCAGCTGCTGGCGCATGGAATGGGGACCACAGCAAGAATAAGCCCCACAGAGAGGGGCACTTGCAGAGCCACCTTCCCCTGCTTCTCCCCTCCCTCGGCAAGTGGCACTGGTTAGCGTAGGTGCGCATTATGTGCCACCAGAGTGTGACCACCTTGTCACAGATGAACCCAGCCTGGGGTGGGGAGGAGAGATGAGATCCTCGGGGTCCACAAAAGGGTTGCATCATGCATGGGGTCAATACTGCTGGAGCCCCATTGGGGAGGTTCAAAGCGCAAATAAGCTATGGTGGTGGCACATGATGCATTAAGTGGCAGCCTTTGCCTCTGGCTGCTGAGAGGGCAGAGAAACCCCCCCCCTCTGGAAATAGGGGTAGGGGTATGATCTGGCTGAATGTCTATAGGGGATGCATTGGGGGGCTGGTTTCTGCACTACATTGGGGGAGGCAGTTCTACCAGACTCATGTTCCCATCTTGTTCTCATTCATGCTCATGTTCTCAATGGATGCCCTCATGCTGGGCAGCAGGGAAGACCCCCGGAGAGAGGGCTGCCCGCTAGGAGTGGGCACCACCGTCATGGCAGCCACTGAGCTGCGCATCAAAGTGCGCATCAAGGTTACAGGACCTGTTCCTGGTTACCTGGCAAGACTCGGTGGGGTTCTGAGATCCACTCTCCCCACTGCCCATCAGGCAGAACCTCTGGGGAAAAAAGGGGGTTCCCCCCTGGCAAAAAAGGGGGTTCCAGGCTTGGAAAAGGAGGCACCGACGGAGCAAGTCAAAGGAGAGGCGACGGTGGCGCAACCGACACAGAGGAAAGGCACAATGTGGACTTGGGTGGGTGGGGGTAGGGAGGCAGGCGGACTGGTGGGCACCCATCTCACCCCTGCTGTGCTCCACCTGGATCAGGGACACCCATAGAGGAGGAGTGTGAAGGAAGAGACCCCCAAATCGAACATCCATGCTGGATCCCAACCCCCTCTCTGATCCCACCTCATGCCCACCTGGCTCTCCAGCCCTGACGTCCTCTTCACATTGGTATCAGGATCCTGGGGCTGTGTTCAAATGACGCACCCCCAGGAAAGTTCAACCATCTTTGTGCTACATCCAATCCCCCCCAACCAGCCAGAGAATGGCCACAGTGGCCGCAATCTACAGTGGTTAAGTCCAAAGGATCCACTCCATCACTATATCCGCACCACTTTTTTTGGGGGGGGGGGGTGACCTTGCCCCCCACTGACCTGCTCTCATCTTCCTCACTTCCACTGTCCTTCCTCATCAAGCCCTTTTGGGATGTTCAATTTGAGGATCTGCCCCTTCTCTATGGGTTGAAGGGGTGAGCGACACATGAGGAGGCTTACATAGAGAAAGTCCTCCTGCCTCCTGGGTGGGGGGGCGTTCCCTACCCATTCCCGATCAGAGCCTTGGGGCTCAATTAAGGTGGGGAAACAAGAGGTGAGGGAAAGAAGGGGGCGGCCGGGCTGGGAACGAGACACTTGTCGGTGGCCATGGCTACTCCCCAACTCGTCCCACACAGCCAGACACACAGGGCAGGACAGAAAGAGGGGAGAAGGTCCATGGAGGAGAAGGAGTGGTGGCCCAGGACATGGTGGGGGGCAGGCTGGGGTGGCCCCTTTCCCCCTTTTAGGCTTTTTTGGGTGGCGGAGCCAATTTGATGATCTCCTCTTCGGAGGGCTGCCGGATGATGTCTGCGGAGAGAGAAGGACAAAGAGGTCAGAGGGCTATGGGTGCTGTGGTGGGTGACCACAGGCCCCCAAGTTCTTGCCATACTATGTGCATCCAGGAAATAGCCCAAGAAATGGGGCTTTGCGGGGTGGGGAGCATGCTGACTAACCCCTCCCTTTCCCTCTGGACCAGAGCAGGCCCCCTAACCTTTGTACTTCTTGGCGCTGGGGATGCGGGTCAGCTTGGTGTCCACCTCATCCTCCTCGGAGATCTTCAGCACTTGGGTGCGGTACTCGACCACCATGGTCAGCAGGTCTGGGCGGCGCGAGATCTCGAAGATGTGCTCAATGTACGAAAGGTTATCTGTGGGGGGAGAAGGGCGCAAGTGTGGGGTGAAACGTCACAGTTAACAACACGTTCGGTTGCGGTTTCGGGAGATGTGGCCCTTTCTGCGCCACAAGGGCAACGGTCAGACTGATGCGCCCATTAGACAGCACCACCCCGAGGCCATCCCAGAGGTCAACGTCGCTTGTCTGACGTGGCTCAAACCCCCAGGGCGTTGCACGTGCAAGACTAACTCGTTCTTTGTGTGTGCAAGTGCGCTCTGGCGGCTGCACACTTCAAGGTGTGACTGATGACTCGGAGGCTCTCTGGAGACATGTGACGGTCTGCGTGGGCGTCGTGTGCCGGTGTGCGTCTGCTGGCTGCTGCTGCGTGGGTGGCCAAGCTGGTGCAGAGGTGTGTATGTGTCTGTGTGTGTGCGTGTTCGTGCTCGCATGTAGAAGACGGAGAGAACACAACAGCAGGTTGTGCTGCCCTGACTAACACCTCTCTTTTTAAAAACAGAAACTCACATGACATCATCCCTTTCCCTTCTCTGCCCTCCCAAAACTTGGTGAGGAGGAGGAGACACCCTTTTTCTCCCCCCTGGAAATGGGGGGAGAGACCCCCAGTGCTAGGAACTCTCTGGAACTGGTGTGGGTAAGGGTGTCATCCCTAGGGGTACGGCAACCAGAAGGCAGCTGAGTGGTGGCATAGCTGGAGGGGGTCCCCTGTCGGAGGGAGGCATAACGGAGCCCTACGGCTCTGATCTTCATCCCTCTAAGACCCCTGCCCTGCCATTCCCCTCCGGCGTGCTAGAACTGTCATGGATCTGAAAGCCTGTCGTCCTCGGTGTGGCTGCTTCCCCCTCCCCTCCAGAGGGGGACCCTGTCCGTTCTCCTCGACTGGAGCTGTCAAAAACATCAAGATGATGCTTCCTCCTGAGTCCCAGGCCTGCCAGCTCTGAGTCACTCAGATGCGCCTGCCTTCCTCCTGATGATGAAGGGGGGGGGGTTGGCGCTGAACTTCTACCTGTGTGTTCAAATGCATCAATGCTCCTCTGGTGCAGGCACAGCGTTGCCTGCAAAGCCGACTGAATCCCAGCCTGGCCAGGGATGGTGGTGACTGTGATCACCATGTTCCCCGTGCCCCATGGGTACAGACCTCCATTGCAGACACAGCCCTACTCCCTATTTGGTCCTACTCTGCCGGCTGCCCTCAAACCAGAAGATTGCACATAGCCAACATGGCTTGTAACCTATGATGGACTTTTCCTCCATCAACCTGTCCGATCCCCATTTAAAAACACCGAAACCTTTGGGAATCATCATCACACCCAGAACACCCGGCATGGAGTTCCACAGATTAACTGTACATTGGCTTTGAGTAAGTTAAATTCCTTGAGCGGATGGCCAAAGTCTTGTCAGCCTGAAACCGCCTTGGGTACCCTTCCTTACAAAGAAAGGCAGGAAATAAATTGAATTAATTAATTAAATTAATTAAATTGAATTAATTAAATTAATTAAATTATATTAATTAAATTAATAATCAAGCCCAAGGGCAGGCATCCTGCAAGGGTGGGTGGATTTTCTCTGGATGGACTATAGGGCAGGGCACCCCAGCCCTCGCTCAAGCCCCGCAACCCTTGCTCAGGCCCCCCCTCACCTTTATCCAGTTTCTTGTGTTTTTCAAGGAAGCTGAACCAGTCCTTACTGGTGGTTATCTCTTCATGCTTCTCGCTGGGGATGTCCTCCTTGCAGGCCGACTTCAGCTGGTCCAGGTCCTCATTGGTGATGTTCTCGGCCAGTTCCCCCAGAAGGCTGTCATACTCAGCCATCTCTGTGGGGTGGGAAGACCGGGTTAGAAGGACGGATGGACAGGACAGACGGACGGACAGATGATCTGTCTGTCTGTCCACATATACACAGCCCAAATCTTCAACACCCATGACACCCATCCAGTGGCATCACTAGGGTTTGCATCACCTGGTGTGGGAGGCCAGCACATGTACCACTATCTCAACCCACAAGTATTTTGGGCTATAACATTTGATAGAATAGAGACATTTCAACGTGGTTTCTTTCGCTGCATTTGGCATGAAATTACGCATCAAAAGATATATAACATGATCGCATTATTTTTAAAAACCCAGTTTTAGAAATTTTGGCCAGTAGTGGTGTCACCCCCCTGTGCGCATCACCCCCCTTGGGACACCATTGCACCCATCTGGTGGCATGTGGCTCCCAGGCTTTTGACTTCCTGCATAGTACAAATTATATAATACACTATATTTTATATTATGCCAGGTATACTATATACATTTATATAATCCATATTATATAATATTCCAGGTCCATTACACATTTATATTATATAATACACAAAGGCATCGCAACAGTCGAGCACTCCATGCCTTGCGGTTCTCCGAAGGAGAGAACGACAGGCATTCCAGAACCCCTGACCTATCGGGGACAATGCGCACAGTTTGGCCTTCGCTCGGAGAAGAGATTGGCGCGAGAACTTTTCTCCAACAAGAATAGCGGGCACTGCCGTGCCAAGAAGTGCCTCTCCAAGGCCTTGTGTTGTGAGAGGCCCCAGGGCATCAGAGAGAGAGAGAGAGGTTTGCAAAGAACGGGGGAAATGTACAGAGGTGCACGAAACAAAACAAAACAAGCCCTCTGGCGCATGAGAAAATCTGCTGGAACAGAGGCTGTGCCCAACCATGCACGCGGGGAGAGGGAGGTGCGCAGCGCACATCGGCGGCACAACTGCCACCCCTGTTCCAGCTCCTTCACATTTTGCTGTGGTGCTCCTAATCCTAATTTATTGGACTGTCTATCGCACAAGTGGCCACGATCCGCTTTCACGCACAAGGCGCATTTAGTTTTTGCGGGGGGGTGGGGAGGAGATCTGGGCAGGCCTGCCATCGGCAGCCCCCCTGATCCCCCTACCCAGCTGTTGTTTGCCATCTCATTACCACGACCGGCCCTATTAATTCTGCTCCAATCCAGTGATTAATTATCCAGGGATTTGGAGAATATGACAGCTGGATTGGCAGACAGAGTGTGTCAGATTAAGGCTCTCAATCCACCCCTCCTCCTCCTCCTCCTCTCCCCCCCCACATCGTTTGGTCCTTAACGAATATTTTCCGTCTTGCTTAGAGAGGCTGGTTTAGCAGGACGGACGAGTCTGGAGCAGGTGATGAAACTGGGTTCTTGGCACCCAAAGGCGGTCGCTCCTCGATGTCACATCGCAGGCATGCCGCATGGCCCCCGCACACCTCCAAAAACCTCGCACGGGATCACTTTCAAGTATGCAAGCAAACCGAGCATCCGGCCTCTCTGGAACATCATGCGCACTCACGCACGCGGCCCCCAGGCCGTGTCCTTGAGCGTTTGCGTTAAATTAATGCTCTGCTCCGGCCTCCTGAGACGCATATGCGCACCGGTGCGCCAGATCTGGTGCAATCACTTGAGATGTGCTGACCGATGGGTACCAGATATCCGATCCTGGCACCAATGGGGGGCGCATGGCCGGAACCACCCAGGCCTTATTAATGCATGTCCCCATCACGCATGTCCCCGTCACAGCTATCCATGCGCAAATGTCAGTTTGATCATTGGTGTTTCCTGCCAGGTGGGGCACCGGTCAGGGCAAGGGACTAGAGAGAGCGCATGGCATTACCCGACAACGCCAATACCTCTATATCTCCCCATCAATTTCTCCCCCCCCCCCCCAGACCCAAAACTGTATCATCTTTCCGTGCCGCTGTCTGGGAAAAAAGCCTTCATCCACTATGACGAGGATGCTTGTTGCCATGGCAACCACCATATACCCCCCCCCCCTCGATCCTTTCAGCATCTTGAGGGGATTGCAGATTCCAGGCGAACGAGGCCCAATCCTGGCACAAGAACGGGGCGGGGGGCACAGCAGAGCGATCACAGGTGCGACCTTTGGCGTCAGGTCCGGTTGCCAAATGTGGTCCTCTGCTCCTGCGCCTGAGTGGTAAAACTCATCCAGGGATGCCGTCCATGGCTTAGGATCAGGATCAGGATCGGGACCCGGGAGAATAAGTTGGCATCTCTCTATCTGTCCAACAGTCCTTATTTGGCATGCATTTGATAATGCACAGGAGCAGGACCCAGGAGAATAAGTTGGCAACCCTCTGTCCATCCAACATCCTTATTTGGAGAAAACCAGCTCCTCTCTCCCCCCCCTCCAAAAAAACCCTGTCCTGTTTTGATCCTTCTGATGGCTTCCCCAGGAAGAGGAAATTCCTGTTCTGTTCGTTTTATGGCCAAAACGTGTCCCAGCTGGCCGGCCTTCCTCCGACAACGCGGGGAAACGCCAGCTTGGCAGCCCCATCCTGCGCGCCCACTTTTTTCCCACTCCCTTGATCTTATTTATTTCAACCCCTTGGCGCTCAATACTCTGGGCAGGGGGCAAAACGGGCATCGGGGTTGCGGATCCCTGTCCTCATTCATGTCTTTGAGGACCTGTTTGCCGTTTCCGACGGGGGGAGGATAGGGCTCATTCACTCCTCGTCTGCGCCGTCGACATTCAGCGGCCTTTCCAGAATAACAAGCTGCCCGCCATGGGCTTGGTGCCCGGTTCCCAGGCCCGTTGGGTGGGCAGAGGGTGGGAGCTGTGGGCCAGAGTGGGACATGGTACAGGTCTGGCCTGCTTTTTGCTTTCATGCGCCCAGCCGAAATTGGCAGTTGGCTCCTTGGTGGGGCATCAAGTCACTGCGGGAAGCATAGGGGTTTAGTACGGGGGACCGTACCCCAATCCCAAGTTTGGCAGGGAAGTCTCCATCATGAAAGCTTGCCCAGCCTCACCTTCCTGGCACTGATTCTGTGATAGGCGCAAACATCTTTGGTGCATGATAGGCGCATGATGTGCTTGGGTGGCGCGGGAGAGCCGAACTTCTTAGCCCCATTGGATGGGGCCAAAGTCCCATCTAGTCCAGCTCTCCACATCTGACAATGACCCACAGGGTGCACATGACACCACAAGCGCTTCTCCCTCGCAGGTGGCATTCAGAGGAGATTAAACCCATCATGGCTTGTAATCGGACATGGAATTTTCCTCCCGAAATTTTCCCCACTTAAAGGGATCCGGCGTGATGAGTTTTGAATATGGAATTATCTGCTGCCGTCAGTTGTGTTGCACGAGAGAGTGTGAGAGATTTACGGCAGTTGTGTTTTTGTAACGTTTTCTAGGTCAGTGTTCTCCGAACACGCCTGATCCACGACCGGCGTTTAATCCAGCATGGGATCTCACAGATATTATACCATTGCAGATGTTCGAAGAGGGCATTTCGGCAGGTGGCGAGGGAGGGAGGTAAAAAATCCCGTTCCTCCAGCATTTGTTGTAGGCTCCTCGAAGTAGGTGGGATAGGTATGCGCCACGCATGGCACGATACATCATCCAAGGTGGTCGGGAAAAGTTTTCTTTTGAAAACTGGCTTCTAAAAGACGGCATTTTCTCCGGAAACCAGACCCCGGCTGTTAGCAGCCTCCCTTTGTGTTCCCGCAGTTCCCGAGGGCTTCCAATTTTCCATGCGCAAAGCGCCACACTCTTTGCCAGTGGGGCCGCCGAAGGAAACGGCGCTAAATCGAGCTGGATTTTTGTGCAGAGAGGGAAAAAAAATGGCATTTTTTCAGGAATTCTGGAGGTGGCGTCACCCCAAAAACAGAGGGAGAGGGTTACGGTGGAGGGAGCGCATGACAGCTCATGTTCCGATGTGGGGATTATGGTGCCAAATCCAGGTGGGTTTCTCTAGCGCATGTCAATGGACTTTTCCCAGCTCCCCGTTTCCGTCACGGATGTTCCTGCTCCGAGGAGAGGTCACAAACCATTGTGAAGAAGGGAGGTGCTTTCCAGGAAACTTCCATCGAGACGTGGCCTGGTTTGGCCAGCTTGAAATATTACTTTTCTCGGGACTTGGGGCATCTTCTAATCACCCCTCCGAAAAAGCTGCCCGCGAATATCTCTCATGCGCAATTTGGGGGCTTCCGATAGGCGCATCTGGCTGGGCACGTTGGGGCTAGCAGACTTCTGGTCTGTATTCCCCACACACTGGCTTTGCAAATGAGGTGGACTGAATCTTGGGGTCTTCCGATTGGCGCATCTTGGGGTCTTCCGATTGGCGCACCTGGCTTGCTGTGATGGGGCCAGTGCACCCCTGGTCCAAGTTCCCACACACCATCATGACGCCCCCTTAGGAAATCGGGCGGAAGTTGGTTTTCTTATAGCCCCGATCCTATGTGCAGAGAGGGCCCTTGCGCATCAACGCCTCCACCCCGACTCACAAATGCAAAGATGCCGCGACTCATGTGGGCGACACATGTTTGCCTCGCCATGGTGTCAGTTGTTCTTTGCGTTTCTTAAACATGTGTTAACACTTTCAACGCACATTAACGCATCTGGCGTGAGCAACGGTGTGAGCTCACTGTAGAAGAAGCCACAGGGGCTTCCCATGCCATGTCTGGCCACAGGGATCCAGTGAGGAGCCACCACTCGGCGCATGAAATATTCCCGTGATGCTGTGACAGCGACTGGCGCCAATGAGCCCTTTGTGGCCTAGTGAACCCAAGAAGAACCCTCTGGATTGGGTCCAGGACCAATTTGGTCCAGCTTCCGGTATCTCCCAGGGGTCCACCAGATGCCTCCAGGAGCGCATAAGACCATAAAAGGCCTTCATCCTGTTGCCACCCCTTTAAGTGGGTCGTCATGAGTGGGAGGCGAAGCCACAGGGAAATTCCCCAACGTGGGAAAAAGGGCACATCAAACACGCATGCATCACCACTGGATCAGGCCCATACAGGCTAACATCCTGTTTTCCATGGTGGCCGCCCTGATAATCCCCTGGGACGCTCCCAAGAAAGACCTCTTTCTCCCCCTCGCTCCCCCAAAACTGCCCCCCATCCGGGAACTAACAATTCTTGGAGCTACTAAGCCTGGATTGCATCCATTCCCCCCCAATTTGTTGAACCCCTCTTTCAGTGCTGGCCCTCCATCATGTGGCAGTGAGTTCCACAGATCAGTTTCCCAGTATCAGGAAAGTCCCTCCATACCACAGCCAACTTCCAGAACCAAGAGGCCGCGCATGCACGTCATGGTTTTTTACCCACAATGGACACCCTTTTCAAGACATCCACGTCAGACACCAACATCGCACCCTGCGGCAAGGAGTTCCACGGGTTAACGCCACATTGGGGAAAGCAATATTTGCTTTCCGTCCACGTACGTGCGCATTGCCAGCAAACTCCGAGTAGGTGCCGAACAAACGGTCTTTACGAAGAATAGCCGTGTAGACATCAGTGCGTTCCGGCAAACGCCGCCTTCGGGGGCATCGAAAGAATTCCGTCCCTCCCCGCAACCCTCCGCTGTCCCGATCGGGGAGGGAGAAACTGACAGGAGTGCTGCAAACCCATCAGTCGGGGAGGCTGGGGGGCTGCCAGGATTCGAACGTAGGATGTGTTACGTTGGACGCGGTACACGCCGGCTGATTTCTCGTTGTGCGTTCAACATATGGCAAGCGACGAAGCGTCTTGTTTGGGGTGATATAACGTGAATTGTTTTCAAACTGTACTGCGCACCGTATTGCTGGGTGTCACCGTAGCAGAGCGCCAAGTGCGGGATCGGTGCTGGGGTGTACGCCCCGTACGCCCCATTTCTGGACGACGCCATGCTTTGAACTAGGATCCTGCCCTAAAGGGAAGGGGATCCTTAGGGATCTGGCCCTAAAGGGAAGCAGAAGCAGCAAACATCACCCCAAACGCCTGTTGAAAATGAAATTTCTCCGGCAAAATTATATGTTACATAACTTTCTTCCTGTGAACCATGCAGAGGAGTTAATGAGGACAAAGAGGGTTTGTGCAAATATTAAACCGTGGAGATAATTTGAGGAGCTTCCTCGAAAACAAAACAGCACAAAATGTTCCCCCCAAATAGCCATGCAGAATCCTATGCACATCCCATGCACGTTATAGTTCACGGGGCTTACTCCTAAGTAACCATACAATCCAGAGGATGGGAAGACGTAAGGGGCACTTACTCTGGATTGCTCTCTGCCTTTCCCATAGCTTTCCCATAAGTGGCGCCATAACTACCTTGGTGTAAAAGGTCCTGTAGTTACTCTGGATTGTAGCTTAAGTCTGGATCGTGGTCTTTCTAAACAACATTTTTCCACCCAATAAGAACTCCAATCTAGACGTGGAAGATCTGGATTCGAATCCTTCTTTGGCCATGCAATTTCTGAGGTCACCTTGGGTCGGTCACCCTCCGTCAGCCTCGCCTCCCTCGCAGGGTTGTTGTGAGGACAACTCACAGTCTTGGCTAACCAAGGGCCGTCAGAGGAAGCTTCTGTAATGTGAAACTCCCTGATTTCATGAGCAAGCTTGGTTCGGTTTCATGATTCCCAACACGATCGAGACTATAATTATTATGATTATTAAGAATCAGAAGCCGTCGTTTGCTTCTCACTACAGCAGTTAAATTGGAACTGCAAAGCCGGGAAGCTGGGAGCGGTCAGTGTATATTGGGTACATGTCCATGCGCGTTTCTGAATGGTATCGCTTGCGTTCCTGTGTACAGATCTTCTTCTGTGTGTGCATACATGTGCCCCAACAAACATACATGTGCATCAGCACACATACATGTGCCTCAGGACACACAGCAGTTAAATTAGAACCGCAAGCTGAGAGCGGTCAGTGTATATTACATGTCCATGCACATTTCTGAATGGTATTGCTTTCTTTCCCATGTACAGATCTTCTTCTGTGTGTGCATACATGTGCCCCGACAGACATACATGTGCATCAGCACACATACATGTGCCTCAGTACACACAGGAAGCAGTTAAATTAGAACTGCAAGCTGAGAGCGGTCAGAGTCTATGTATTACTTGTCCATGCACATTTCTGAATGGTATTGCTTTCTTTCCTGTGTACAGATCTTCTTCTGTGTGTGCATATATGTACCCGGACAGACATACATGTGCATCAGCACACCTATATGTGCCTCAGTTAAATTAGAGCCAGGAAGCTGGGAGCGGTCAGTGTATACCAGGTACATATCCATGCACGTTTCTGAATGGTATCACTTGCATTCCTCTTTGGTGTGTGCACACATGTGCCCCAACTGAATTTTATTTTAAATACTGAGTTTAACTGGACTTACTTCTGAGGAGACAGGCCTAGAATTGGGCTCTGAGTTGCACGACTTGAGTTTGGTGCTATAAAGGTGCACTGTAGGGCCGCTTATGAGGATCTATCAGGAACGAATTTATGGGAAACCCATCCCTATGCCCATCAAGCCATAGGTCCAACCACACCTTGCGCATAGGTCCAACCAAATATTGCGCACATATTACCAAAGCATGCCCTAAACCTAAACCGAGAGAGCTTCTGCTCTCAATAAACTGAGAGCCGTAACAACGTTCTTCCTTTTAGCAATTATCTATAAAGCCTCATGTGGGAATCTAAACTTGGAACCGAATCCACAAGGGAGGACAATGCGCATGATGCGCACGAAATTCCTCCACCCCTCCCCGAAAAACCCAGCTGCCTGCCTGATTTGCAAAGCTCCAGAAGGAAGGAGCGAAACCTCGAGGCACGAGATCCCCAAAGCGTTCTTCTCGGCGGGCTTTGCGGCTCAGCCCAGCGCATTCCAATTTCCACAGCTGCTCCCACTTATGAACCCCGGCCACATGACCGGGTATGGCGCATGAGTGAGAAAGCAAAAAGTCGTAACCGCCAACCACTTCTGTAGGGCTTGTTGACAGGCACGGGGTTGCGTTGAAGGGCGGTGAGAACCTCTGTAATGTCCTGAGAGCGCGCATGAGGTGCAGTGCGCAAGGCAGGAGAGTTTGAACAAGCAGGAAACAGGTCTTTATCCAGCATCGAGTTTAATCTTTGGAACTCCTTGCTGCAGGAGATGGACTGGATGCCTTGGATTGGACAGAAAAGTCCGTCATGGGTTATGCGCCATGGTTATGCGCAACCGCCTGTTTTTAGAAGAGGGCTATATCCGACTGCTAGATGTGGGAAATTTCATTCTTTGTTGCACCCCCTTTTTTCTCAAGGCTTGGGGGGGCCCACATGTTTTTCTCGCCATTCATGCGCCGTATGCAAATCATCACATTAATATGCATGAGCAGGGCTCATTCATGAAAAGAAGCATTTCTGCATGCGCAGCAGTGGAAAGGAAGGGGGGGTCGGAATGGTAATGAGAGCAATTATTTTTCCCGTGTCCTGCCAAGTATATAGTCTCACAGCTTGGGGGGGGGGGATCGGGGAGGATGGGGAAGCTGGGTCAATTTCAGGGCTCGGCTCGACAATCCTGAAATTATCAACCGCACCGTTTCAAATCTGGCCACAGGTAGCCAAGGGTGCTCAGCGCAGTGTCTGCCTCCATCTTGCAAATTATACCCATTGTGGCTTGGTATGGTTGGGTTTGAGTAAACCCATAGAAGTTAATGCAGCTTCACCCCATCCTGCAGCAGGGAGTTCCGCAGATCAACAACATGATGGGAAAAGTAAAATTTTGTCAATTTGAGTGGATATCACCTGGTTCCGGTGTTGCACGAGAAGGAAAACTGCACCCCTGTGTATAATTTTGGGCATCTCAATCTTACCCTCCCCCCTTTCCGGGTGCCTTCGGAGGAGCCCCAGATGTGCAGCCTCTCCTTATGCCCCGACCCAGTCATCGTTCCGGCTTCTCTGCCAATTTATCCATATCCATTTTGAGATTTGGCGTCCAGATCTAGACACAATGCCAAACTCGGATGACCTTTGGTGGCCGCCGACCAAGGCTGAGCTCATACTAGAGGCAGGAAGGGAAGCTTTGGCATAAGCCGTAGAGAGCGCAGGGGGGGGGGGGGGGACGACAACGACGACACCCAACAGCTGGGAGGGAATTTTGGAGCCATATTGCCAAATCAGGGCCAGAATGTCCAAATTGTGCGCGCAGAAGTTGCGTACGCATGTGTGCGTGTATGGGGGTAGAGACGTGTATGGGAAAGGGGGGGTCGTGCTTGGTCTGTCCCTGCATTCTCTCCCCCCTCCCCATCTTGGGCCACTGGAAACGGACATCAGGATGAAAACGGGCACAGCCGCCGGGAAAATGAGAATTGAGAGTTGGGGGGGCAGCCCAGTGGGGGTTGGGGGGCAAAAAACAAGGCAGCGCATAGTTTAAGAGCCAGACAAATCACTATAGCAACTGCCACGCAGGACGCAGTTTTAACCCTCGTTCTCCCCTTGCCCACCCCCACCTCGATTCCAATAAAATCTCCCCTTTCGGATGACACCCGAACCCTGAAGGACACGATCCGGCACATTTCCAAGCTTTCAATCGGAAACTGGCCCTGCTTTGGCAGTGCCAGGGAAATTTTATTCAACCCGGTGGCATAACAGCCTGAAAGTTGGGGGGGGGGGGCAGCAGCTCTGACCCTTGGCTATAGAATGATCATAGCAGTCTCGTTGGACCAGAGCGTGGGGGGCAAGCAAGACCCTCTCCCTCTAAGCCTGGACATTATACCTTAAATTTCCAAAATGGGAAAGAGATCCAGATAGGAGCAAGGCTTGTCAGTTGGCATCTGGGACCACCATCACAAGGGGCAGGGGTCTCCCGCTGGCCTGATCCAGAAGGCTATGACCTTTGCTCCTTCGTCATTTAATTGGTGACACAATATAACAGTTAAACAAGCTGGCTTTTGACCCCAACAAGCGTCCCCCCCCCTTTTCCAAACAGTGGCCTTTCAGAGCAGGAAGGGGGGGAAGAGGGTGGTCCTGAGGCTGACGCCTCGGTGGATTGCCCATTTTTGCAGGCTGTGCCTTTCCATGGGCATCCCTTGTACCCCATCTAGAAATTTGTGTTTGTTTGTATGTTTGTTTGTTTGTTTTGTTTGCTCACTCGCTCGTTTTCCCATGCCAAAACAAATGGCCAGGGCGGCTTCCAAAGCTTTTGTCCCTCCCCTCCTGTGGTCCTCACAACAACCCTGCAAGGTAGGTGAGGCTGATAATGAGCAACTGCCACATGGTCACCTATACTGCCTATAGCAGTCATGGTGGAAAGACTGGCAACCAGGGTGCCCAACTCCAGTGCCAACACGCCTTGCAGGGAGGAAGCTGCACAGACCTTGGGGAGGGAATCCTCCCCCCCAGTGAAGGACACCCCATGTGCCCAGGGCTTGCCAGCCCCAAATCGCAGAAACCCAACCCCACAAGGATAGCCCACAGAATTCAGCCAGCACTCCCCCCCCCCCCCCGCAACACAGCGTCATCATCTCCATGCTCAGGCAATCTACTTAAGCGCGCATCACGAGAGTTGTGGTTGATCCTCCACATGGTGACCCATTTTGAGCAGCGCTTCTCATCCGATGAGGCTTCTGGGTGCTGGGATGGTGGCGGGTGAGGGAGAGCGGGATGGGGATACCCGTACAAAGGGTGGGGGAGCACCGATGTGTCATCATCACCATCACCACCACCTCCGGTCCCCAGATCAAAAAGGCAGGTGCAAAGATTCGGAAACCCCAAAGTAGAGGGGAAGTTTGGACCGGTTTGTGATTTCCTTCCTCCCTCCTTTGTTTTGCCGTCTCCATCACTGCAAGTGGGTCAACAGCTGGGGAAATCGGGACAAAGAATCGGGGTGCAGCCCCTTTGCAGCCCCCCATAAATACAAGACGAGGAAAGCAAGCTGGCTTTGTGGTGGACCCACAATTCGGTGCATCTGAGCCTCTACGGGGCATCGCTACATCCTGCGGCAGGGAGTTCCACAGGTTAAACACACACCAGGGTAAAGAAATTTGTTTTGTCTGCTCTAATAAAAGTCGGGGTCCAAAAATCTGAGTCAAAAAGTTAGAACACATTATTCAGGGAACGAGACATCCCACGAGCATGCGCAGAGTGCCACATTGGGAACGGGTTCCGACTTCGAATCCCATGACGGGAGAGGAATCCTGGAGAGGCATCCAATTCTTCCTTGGGCACAGAGGTCTGACGGGAAACATTGCCTGCTGGGCGCGACGCACCCCCGTCTCGGGCCGGGCCATGCGCCAAAACAGATTCCTTCTTCTTCCTGTTTCGTACAGCTGGACGGCAAAGAACGGGGCGACTTTCAAAGCACCAAAAAATGCTTTGCTCTCTCCATGCGCCAAATTCCTCTCCCGACAGATGTGGAATGTTTTAACCCAACCCCGGCGCGGGATTCCATCCTCCTGATTCAGGTTCGGGTTTCCGGCGCACAGATGGGAACCACATCAGGATTAAACCAGGCCATGGAGCCTGCGCCGTCTATGCTGTGGTTTCCAAAAGTGTTGCATTCTTTGGCCCCCTCTTTTTTAAAGGGGGTTCTAGATTTCGCATCCACTGTCACCTATGCAGGTGTTGTGGCCGCAATAGGGTCCTGACCTCTCACAACTCCCCCCCCACAGCCTCCCCCCGGAATGTCCCGTCAGCTTTCTGTTCACCATAGAGGAGGAAGAGAAAGAGTTGAATATTTAGGGCCGGAGGAACAAAGGCAAGGCAGGACGGGGGATACCAGCGTAAGCGCCCAAACAATAGCCCTTTTATTGCCCTCGCTGCAGCGCCCAAATCCCGAGACAATGGCAAGCGGCCGGTCCGATTGCGCCGACAGTGTGCTGACACCCGGAGATGGACACAATTCAGAAGGAAAGCTGAATGGGGTGGCTGTTTCTGCCCCAGCAAAGGTGGGGGGGAGTTGTCGAGAATATAGTTGTCGAGAATATATTAATTATCTGGCAAATAGCCAGATAATTAATACTGCAACCTCCCCCCCCCCCCCATGATATAAAAATATTCTCAATGAGATGGGGCGGACTCCCCTCATGGTGCCGAACACCCCCTGAAAGGCTTTAGGGTTCCAAGATGGTTCGTCGAGACTGGTGAAGATCAGAAGTGCCCACAGGATCAGGCCCCAAGTCTGCCTCTGGTATCACATAAGACAACAAGATACCTCTCCAGACATCACCTCATCCTGTGGCTAGAAGTTCCACAGACTCATTACATGTGCATACCTATCACGGCTGGTAACCTGAGATCTGTTCGATCGGTCCGATCCCCCTTTGAAAGGCACCCAGGCAAGACGCCGTCGCCACATCCAGTGGCAAGGAGTTCCACAGACTCATTACATGCCCGGCTTATAATGCGTGGTGGACGTTTTGTCCAGAAATCCACCTAAACTCCCTTGAAAGGTACCCAGGCCAGATGCTGTCACCACTTCCAGTGGCAAGGAGTTCCACAGACTTATTACATGCCCGGCTTATAAAGTGCGATGGGCGTTTTGTCCAGAATCCACGTAACCCCTCTTGAAAGGCACCCAGGCCAGATGCTGTCACCACATCCTGTGGCAAGGAGTTCTGCAGTTCTGGGCAAGTCAGATAGCTAGAGACTAAATTGGGGTCTCAGTTTTTGGGAACACATTAGCGGGAGCGACGGGAGAGGTTTTTTGTAGCCAAATGTCCTATATATAAGAAGTCAACCTATGGGGCTTGACTAAGAAGGCAACCTATAGGGTTTGGGTGCTGAAGCAGAGGCATTTAGGCTTCAATCAGTCTTCAGCCCTATAAAGTGTTCTGCTTTATCAATGGAAATCCTTATAAAATATAAGCTTCCGCTCTTTTTTCAGCCTGAGAAGTCACAAGGAGGGGAAGCAGCCACAACGGAGCGCCTTGCGCGGCTTCACCGCATCGCACTGAAATGTCTCTTGCTGACATTTCAAGTTCAGCGAGAAAACAAGAGGAGCCATTTCCAAGGCTGGGCAATGGAGGACGCACGTGGTTGTCAGTCCTGCCAGATCTGCTCTGAACAGGACTTCTCGGGAGTGGCCCCACATCGGGGGGACCGTCCATCCGTCCGTCCCGAGGGGATCAGTCCGGATTTCCCTTGACCATATTAAAACTGCTCTTTGAAAATGGATCCTGAGCATGCCGCTGAAACTCACCCTGTCCTACCTGGCAGGTTTGTTGTGAAGTTAGCAAATATAAGACCCACAAAGCTCATTTGGATGGGTGTCCTCGTGCGCCTGAAACTCTTCACATAGCTGGAAGAGGAGGCTGGCGTGGCGCACTGCCGAGCCCCTGGGGGTGGTTGCACGCCCACTGGGTGCAACCACCGGCCAGCAGTCAGACACCGCCTGGTGAATCCGGCGCAGCTCCTCGGATGACGGACAGCCTCGCTAAACCACCGAGACAGTTGCTTCTCCTAGTCAGGGAGGTGAGTTTAAAAGATGTGGAAGGAAAGAGCCACGGGAGACAGACCACGTCTCCGGATTTCTGCCAAGAGGTTCGTCCAAAACTTAGCGGGAACTGCGCCGGCACCGCCAGCATAATCCCAACATGGCCGTAAGATCCAGAAACTTGAATGGGGTGTTCGTCTGAAAACCACCACAAACCACACATGTGCACATATCTCTCGTGTATCTACCACAGCGGAAACCCTGGCCACAGACAAGCCCTTCCTCATCTTCCCCAAAAGCGTCCCAGCCCTTCCCAAGACACCCTTGGGATCCTGGATCCCAGAATTGCAGTGAAACCCAGAAGAGAGCATCAGGTTGTTGCACAGGGCATGTAGCTGGAGGGGAACTATTGATCAAGCAGTAGAAGATACGGCGCACATGTGCAGTCAATGTTCTCTCGCTGCGGGGCGGCACGACACCTTGCGGGAGGCCATGGCCACCCTTGGGTCTCTCCGACGCAGCTGATCGTAGGGCTCGACATCCACAGAAAGCGCTTTAAAAGCACATGGGAGTTGGTGGACCGATTGGATCGAAGCACATTTCGATATAAAATGATATATTTCGATATAAAATATATTTCGATATAAAAGGGCCAAAGGCACAGGGCCCAGTTGGAAGCAACTGGTCCAACTGGGTGTTAGGGGGACATTTGAGGCAGACTGTTAATAAGATGGGGTGGGAGGCAGGACCCCTAAGTGGCATCCTGCCACCAGAGGAAGTGGGCACCAGTTGAGCATAGACTGGATCGGCCCCCCTCCCCCTTCCCACCATGACTCTGCACTGGGACCCACGTGGGCCTGGGTGGCCTGAAGTGAGCCATTGTCTGCCAGGCTCCCCAGCGGCCCAGTATCTGAACCCAGCACAATGGATCCCTTCAGGGTGGCAGGCAAAGTCCAGTTGGTGCACCCCTCAGACCCATGCGCTGCGCACATGCGCTCGAACCACAGCTCCGGCTTTCTGGCAATGGAGTCTATGGGGCCAGTCCTGGGAGACTGTCCAAGGCTGGAAAGCTGGCTGCATGGGAAGCTCCAAAGGAGAGATCTGGGGGGTAGGCACCCCCCCCCCCGCTCTTCATTACTTGGAGGGCAAGGAGACCCAAGTAGATTAAACAGTTATGCCCCTCCCAAAGCTGGGCAGTGGGGTGGCACAAGATGATGGGGAGGGACACCCAGATTTTTGATGCCCAGATCACCCCCCCACCACTCAGATTGTTGAAGGTGAACTCCTTGGAAACTCTTACCTTCTTTCACCATCAACTCCCACCCCCCAAGAAGCATACCTCTTGCCCCAAGAGGCTGGCTTGGAAAAGGGGGCAAGAGGCAAGAGCCCCCCCCCCCCACATTTGGTTACCTATTTGGAGGATCAAACATAGGAGGGGTTACCAGTGGGGCTCACATCTAGGCGGGTCATCAATATGAATCACCAAAGGGGGGGGTCACATCTAGAGGGACCATAAATGCGGATCCATCTAGGGGGATCACCAATGAGGGGTCACATGTGGGGATCAAACCTAGGGGATTATAAATAGGGGGTCACATGTAGGGGCATCATAAATAGGGGTCTCTTTTAGGGGATCACTAATGGAGGTCACATCTAGGGGTCACATCTGGGGGATCAAACATAGGGGATCATAAAGAAAGGTCACATCCAGGGGATCATAAATGTGGGTTACATCTAGGGGGATCACATCTGGGGGATCACCACTGGGGGTCACATGTGGAACATAAATAGGGGAACATAAATAGGGGTTACATGTAGGAGGATCATAAATAGGGGTCTCATTATATTGGGATCACTAATGGGGGTCACATCTAGGGGGATCATTAATAGGGGGTCACACCTAGGGAGGTCACACCTAGGGGATCATAAATGGGGCTTACATCCAGGTGGATTACATCTGGGGATCAAACTTAGGGGATCATAAATAGGGGTCACATCTGGGGGGATCACCAATGGAGGTCACATCTAGGAGGGTCACCAATGGAGGTCACATCTGGGGGATCACACCTAAGGGGGTCATAAATGGGGGTCACATCTAGGGGGATGGCAACTAGGGAGGATCCCAAATGGGGGTGCTCTCCTAATGTTGCCATTAGGGGAGGGGGAGGCATAGGTGCTGGGGTTGGCTGGTCCCTCATCCTCCAGTGGTGGGGGGGCTGTCCACGGGGGGGGGGGAGAGTATCCTCCATGGGGAGGGGGGAAAGAGCCTCTCCAGTCCATGTGGCAAGAGAGGAAAGAGGAAGCGGCCCTGATTCAGAGCCTGAGTCACCGCCCTGGGAAGGCTCGCCCAGGATCTTCCTCTGTGCCTCTGCCCATGTGCAGAGTGCAGGCAACTCCCAGAGGCGGCTTGATCTGGCTGGGAGGACAGGCGAGGCGGTGGCTCTGTCTGTCTGTCTCTGGGAGGGAAGGATGGATGGATGAAGGGAAGGAGGAAGAGATTGATGAAGGGATGGAGGGAAAGAGGCGCTCTTAGAGCCCATCCTAGACATGCCTACTCGAAAGCAAGACCCATTATCGTCAATGAGGCTTACTCCCAGGAAAGTGTGGCTAGGATGGGAACCTGGGAGTCAATCCTGGGTGTGTCTACTCAAAAGTTAGCCCCATCAGAATCAATGGGGCTGACTCAGTTGGAAAGTGGGGTTGGGAATTTGGGAGCTCAACCTTAGGCGTGTCTACTCGTTAGTAAATCCCATTAGAGTCAATGGGGCACCAAAGCAGCGTGGCTAGGATTGGGCAGCCTTAGAGCCCAATCCTGGGAGTGTCTACTCAGAAGCAAGCCCCATTAAAGTCATAGATGACTCCCAGGAAAGTGGGGCTAGAAAACCCTACCTTAGGCATGTCTACCCAGAAGTAAACCCCATCAGAGTCAATGGGACTGACTCCCCGGGGAAGTGGGGCTGGGAACCTAAGCCTAGGCATATCTACTCGTGAGTAAGCAGCCCCATCGAATCCATGGTGCTGGCTGACTCCCAGGAAAGTGGGGCTGCGAACTCAGAAATAATCCCCATCAGAGTCAATGGGGCTGACTCCCAGGGAAGTAGGGATGGAAAACTCAACCCTAGGGGTATATACTCGTGAGTAAGCAGCCCCATCTGAATCCATGGTGCTGATTCCTGGGGAAGCAGAGATGGGAAACTCAACCCTAGACGTGTCTACTCGTGAGAAAGCCCCATGGGAGTCAATGGGACTGACTCCCAGGGAAGTAGGGATGTGAAACTCAACCCTAGGCGTGTCTACTCGTGAGAAAGCCCCATGAGAGTCAATGGGGTTGACTCCCAGGGAAGTGGGGCTGGTGAACCCAACCCTAGGGGAGTCTACTCGTGAGTAAGCAGCCCCATCTGAATCCATGGTGCTGATTCCTGGGGAAGCAGGGATGGGAAAACTCAACCCTAGGGGTGTCTACTCGTGAGAAAGCCCCATGAGAGTCAATGGGGCTGACTGCCAGGGAAGTGGGGCTGGGGAACCCAACCCTAGGGGTGTCTACTCGTGAGTAAAGAGCTCCCAGGGAAGGAGGGATGGGATGGAGCTGAGGATGCAGGACTCACCGATGCTGCGATGGGCGGCTGGACGACCCCCCAAGCCAGGCAGCGCCCCCTCCTCGACGGGACGCGCCCCTCCGCCTTCCAGAGAGGGCAGCTTCTGGGCAGGGAGGTGGGCAGGCGATCTTCCTCCTCCTCCTCCTCCTCCTCCTCCTCCCTGGATCAGCCTAGTGATGTCAACGAGGGCCGGGCTCCCTCTCCTCTCCTCCCTGGGCTCAGCATCCCCAACCCAGGAGGGGTCACATCCACACGTGATGCTGAACACGCCTTTTCTGGACACGGGTCAAGCCTGAAGAACGTGGCTGGGAAGGATCGGGACCCCTTAATCAGGGGAATCTTTGGAACTCCCTGCCACTAGGAGCAACTGGCTTGGAGTGGGGCTTGCCTAGAGATCCCTGCCCCAATTATAGCAATGGGGTGGAGGTGATCCACATTCTCCCCCCCTTCAAACCCTGTCAGGAACCTGGAGGAAATTCACCTTTGGAACTCCCTGCCACAAGGTTTTGGTTATTAAATTGGAGGGGGGTTGAGTGAAGCCTAAGACCCTGGAGTAGACTATCTCTAGGGAGCAGATATGGGGGGCACTCCAGGCTCTTCCCCCCCTCCCACTTCAACCCTACCAGGAACCTGGAGGAAACTCACCTTTGGAACTTCCTGCCACAAGGTTTTGGTAATTAAATTGGGGGGGTGAGTGAAGCCCCAGACCCTGGAGTAGACTATTTCTAGGGAGCAGATGTGGGGGGGGCACTCCAGGCTCTTCCCCCCCCCTTCAACCCTACCAGGAACCTGGAGGAAATTCACCTTTGGAACTCCCTGCCACAAGATCTTGGTTATTAAATTGGAGGGCCAAACCCTGGAGTAGTCTATCTCTAGGGAGCAGATGTGGGGGGCACTCCACGCTCTTCCCCCACCACTTCAATCCTACCAGGAACTTGGAGGAAATTTCCTTCACCTTTGGAACTCCCTGCCTCAAGTTCATGGTCATTGCAGTGGAGGGGAGTCACTGAATTGAAGGGGAGACCTCTGCCACAGAGCAGGTGTGGGGGGACCCGACCCCCCAACCCTACCAGGAACTGGTGTGGAAATTGCCCTGAACGTTGGAACTCCCTGCCACAAGATGAGGGAATTGTGGCCACTCCAAGGCCTGGGTGGAGCCCCCTGCCCCAGAGTAATCTATCTCTGGGGAGCTGTTTTGGGGGGGCACTCCAGGTTTCCCCAACCCTGCCAGGAACCAGAAGGACATTTCCTTGGCCTTTGGAACTCCCTGCCTCAAGATCTTCCAAGTCCATCCTGTCTCTGTTAGAATACACATGGTAGTGCTGATGTGCTACAGGGCTTTTGATGGGGGGTGAGGGGCTAGATCTTTATGGGATTACACCCATACAGAATGGATTAGCCCCCCCCCACTTCTGGGGGGAGCACCTGAAAGCCTTTCAAATGCAAGGGGGTGAACCTGCCTTCCTGGTTGTCATTCAAATGGGCACAGCTTAAGTGCCCCCCAGAGGGAGAACACTCTGTACCAAGCCTAGGAAAGAAATACCTCCCCCCCTGCTGAGCCCCCACCACATCATCAGAGTCCCTCTGGATCACGCCAAAGGGGCCCACTTGATCTATCTCAGAGAGGATCAGGTGGGCACCCAAGATTACCTGCATCCCCTATGAAAGGCATCAAAATCGGGCACCAGCACCGCACCCGGTGGCAAGGAGTTCCACAGGTTAATGGATAAAGAAATATACCCATGATCTGGCTCACATTCTGGGTGTGTGAGACCACAGCACAAACTGCATGTGGGAGCCAATCCATGCTCAAGTGTCCCTCATCCCAGCTGGTGCATGAAGGGCTTTTACTGGTATTAATGGCCTAGGAGAGATTTTCCCAGTTGGATCATGGACTCCTGCAGTCTTGGGGTTGTAGTGCTGCATTCATGTCACCCACGTGCCGGTGGGGTTTGGGGAATTGGAGGTTAGGAGGAGGTGGGGAGAAGCGTCCACCCCAGTAGGAAGCCTGTGGGCTGGTATGGGGGTGTAAATCATCAGTGGAGGTGGCAGAGACCCAGCCGGCTCACGTGAGACTTTATGGCCGCGAACATTAGGAGGGCACCCTAATAATTTGCTATAATATTAATAACAACTATAAATTGGGAAGGGCTGGCTCATTCCCAATTGAGTCCCATGCCTAAGGGACCCCATTTACTCTGGAACTGGGCACCGCAGCTCGTAAGTCTGGCCATGGGCATAGACAGCCACCCCACGTGGGCACAGATCTTTGGGTGCTAAAATAGCATAGGTAAGCACAGAAATAGCATCCTAGCTGCGCCAATTTGGAGGCCTGTTGCCGGTGCCATCTTGGCCGTGCCACCCTCAGCCTCGCCAAGGGATGAGAGGGCCAGTTCCCAACAAGCACTTGCCGTTCCAAGGTCCCCCCTCCCTCCCCTTTTCCAAAAGTGCTGAATAAGTAAGTCAGCGGTTGCACGCTGGGCCCAGCGCCTGGAGGGGAAGTCTCGTAGGCATGTATTATTCATCTGGTCAGCATCCATCTGGGTGCACACGCTGGTACTGGGGGCAGGGCCTCTGCAGGCGCCAGGCTGCAACCGGCGGCATGGAGTTTTATGGGGTAACCAAATGGGAGACCTGCTGGCAGGACTCCAGGAGAGCTCCTGGCCTCAGTGAGGACCAGCAGCTTGAGGTAGCCCTGTGGATCCTAGAGATGGTCCTGTTGACCCCAGAGGTCTGACCAGGAGAGATCCTGACCTCAATGAGGACCAGCAGCTTGAGGTGGCCCAATGGACCCTGATGGTCCTGTTGACTCCAGAGGTCTGACCAGGAGAGATCCTGACCTCAATGAGGCCCGGCAGCTTGAGGTGGCCCTATGTACCCTAGAGTTCTTGAGATGGTCCTGTTGACCCCAGAGGTCTGACCAGGAGAGATCCTGAACTCAGTGAGGACCAGCAGCTTGAGGTGGCCCTATGGATCGTAGAGATGGTCCTTTTGACTCACACCAGGAGAGATCCTGACTTCAATGAGGACCAGTAGCTTGAGGTGGCCCTATGGACCCTAGAGTTCTTGAGATGGTCCTGCTGATCCCGGAGGTCTGACCAGACCTCAGTGAAGACTGGCAGCTTGAGGTGGCCCTATGGGCCCTAGAGTCCTTGAGATGGTCCTGCTGACCCCAGAGGTCTGACCAGACCTCAGTGAGGACTGGCAGCTTGAGGTGGCCCTTTGGACCCTGGAGATCTGACCAGGAGAACGCCTGGCCTTAATGAGGACGGGCAGCTTGAGGTGGCCCTGTTGACCACAGATTTCTGATGAGCCCCCCCAACACTTCCCCTATGGGGATGAAACCGCTCTCTAGTCGCACAGACTGGTTTGATTTTTTGTTCTTTAATTGCTTTGGTTTGATCTGTACAAAGTTGTTGAAAAATATACAAATTGTACATTGTCCACCCACCGGTGCTGAGCCCCTCCCCACAACTGAGGACGATGCCGGAGTCTCTGCCCCAAAACCCAGGGGGTTGAATGACGATATCCGATATTCAATTTTATGGGTATTTCTCTCCCCCACCCCATTGATAGGATTGGTGAAAGTATTCAGGAAACCCCTTTCTGGAAGGTATAGGGTGAGCGCAGTGTGTGATGGACCAAAGGGACCCTATAGGGATGTCAACAGGAACTGTGGGGGAACTGTGGAGGAAGTTGCTTGGGGAACAACTTTAAAAAGCATCGCGGTCGGGCAGCCGCATTTCCTGTTGTGTTGCGCACAGGCGGCAACCTGCGGAGGTTGGGAAGTCGCTAGTCACGACGTGGGTAGGGTGGATCGGGGGAGATCTTTGGTGTGATGGTGTGACCTTCCATAAACCCATGTTCCCAAGAGATTCACCATTGGGGTGGATCAGGCTGTCGGACTCATTGCACATGATGCGCTAAGCAGAAAGTGACATCATTAATGGCTGCAAATTAGCCCAATAAATAGTTTATTTATTTATGGGCTCAATAAATAATTTCCGGGGGGCTGGATCTGGCCTGTCTGATACCCCTCCTTTGCACACCTTTTGCACACTCGCTCACTTACACACCTGGCTCCTTGGCAGGAAAAGGTGCTGAATCTGGGAAAGGGGGCAATGCAACTCCAGGGGTCCAGGAGAGACTTGCCAGCTGCTTTGGGGTTTGGTTGGGGGTTGCTTCCCCTGCCGTTGATGCCCAAAAAGGGTCCTCAGGCCTGGATCTGAGCAACACCTGGCAAGTCTGTCCTGGATGGGGTGAGGGTAGGACTAGTAGGACCCCCTTCTCCCTGAAAGAGGAAAGAAGGGGGTCTCCAGAGGTGGGAAGGAGCTTCAGGGAGAGGTGGGGGGCTTTTGCCTTAAATAAGATTGATACAAAAATGCGTTCTCGCGCTTGTGGCGTCTGTGGAGGCCAAGCCCGCTGCCATCGAGGTCGTCTGTGTGACACACTGGGGGAAGGCAGGTCACAGGTGGGCCCTCCAGGCAGGGGCTGCCTGCTGTAAAAAGTGGGGGGCACCAAGCTCTAGTCGTCGTCATCATCATCGTCATCGTCGTCGTCGTCATCGTCGTCGTCGTCATCATCATCCTCTGTGTTGATCTCTCCTTCCAGCACATCCTCGATCCAGTCCTCCAGCTCGTCTGCGGAGGGGAGGTCGTCCTCATCGTCCATCTCAAGCCAGATGCTGTCAGCCTATGGGGAGAACATTTGGGGCAGGGGGGAATCAAAGAGATCAGAAAAGTCCAGCCTGAGGAGATGGAGAACCCCACTGAGCCAGACCTCGAACCCTCTGATCAAGGTCTATGTTTGCTTGCATTTATCTGGCAAACAACCTCTGACCTGGGACTACAGGTAAAGGTGTCAACAACCCCCAGATAGCCTTCACTACCTGTCTGATGACCCACCAGTTGCTCTACAAAGGAGAAGCAAGGGTCACCCAAATAGGGTCACGCAGCAAGGGTCACCCAAATAGGGTCACGCAGCAAGGGTCACCCATGGGATCCTTTTAGGATCACCTCTTTGGATCGAGTGTTTGGGTGGGATTCAATAAACCGCTGCATGTCTAGAGCTGCCCCCCAACCCCTGCCACAGGCAGAGGCACATCATGCGCTTGGGACCATACTTACATCCGTCACGTTGACGACACCGATCTGAGGCCGGTTCAGGTCAATGTCGAATGTTTTCTCCCAGTATGGGATCAGCTGAGGAACACAGAAAGAGACGTGAGCTCCAGGCGTGTATTGTGCATACATGACACACATGCAAATGCACACATGTGTATGCCCATAACACACACGCACAAGATTTTCCAAAGCGGCATGGCCAATCGCGTGTGCGAATGTAGCTCATCCAAAAGTTTCGGTGGCTTCTGTGGGGTACCAAGAAGTGCCACCCCACCACAAGCAGGGACTGGGAATGGGGCGGTGGCCAGTCCCTCCATGTCCTTCCCCCCCACTTCTAAAGAGCAGAATTGCCTGTTCACCAGTGGGAAGTCCTCAGGATCGATCCAGATGATGCTGAGATCTGGATTGTCCGTGTTGTCTTGTGCTACGTCCTTCAAGATCTCCAAGAACTCGTAACCATCTGTGGCCGAGAAGGGGAGAGAGTGAGGGTCCCCTTTCCTCAAAACCCTTCCCACATCTGCCTCTGACCCCCTTAAGGCCCGGGAATCCCATCCGATCCTATTTGGGTGATCCCCAAACTCTCTCCATGACTTACCTGGATCATCTTCCTCTGCGAAAGCCACAATGTGAATGCCATCGATGTCGTCCTCCTGGAGAGGTGAGAAGGGGAAAAAAATGGGTTCATGGGTGGCCTTCATGGGTGGCTGGAGATATAATGGTGCTGGTCCCAATGAACCAAGAGGTTTCTCTAGGACGTGCGCCACTAAACTGGACGGGAGCTGGCATGGTGGTCGGGATGTTGCCAACCATGATTCCTGCTGATGCACAACTTCCATCCATTTCAACTGGGCTTAACCTGTGGGATTGTGGCCTCATATGGATATGGCACAGAACTCACAAATGGATGACTTTGGGGGACTCCGCCACCTCTATTTCCCTACTTAAAGGGCTCATCCTCCCCCTCTGGAGGTCTTGTGGGACGTCCGCCCCATGTCCATAGCCACTCAAGGGCAGCCGAGCCAAGGTTGATATATAATTTATTCCGCTGGCCACTGCAAAGGATCTGATTGCACCCGAAACGCTACCTCTGTGATTTGCTGGCTGGTGCATTATTGATGGTGTCTCAGTGAGAAAAAGCAGAGCCCGTATTTTCTGAATGGGAGGGATGCGGGTTCGAGTTCCCACTCAGCTGCTGGGGTTGGCTTGCATAAGCCACTCAGAGAGGTGCCCCCTCCTCTCCATCACTTTGGACATCATGTGATGCTCTTTCCTCTCTTCCTCTCTCTGGAAGTTCCCTCTGCTCTGAATTCCCCATAACTCTTAACTTAGGGGAATTAACTACCAAGTAATTCTGGAATGGGGATGTGCCTGCTTGATTTCTACTTTCCATCCCTCCCACCCTGTTGCATTCTTCTTCCCCTTTCTTGGGGCAGTGTGTTTGCCAATGTGCGCCCTGTCGCTCCGTACACCCTGTACGCACTGGCCAATGCACCCTGTATGCACTGGCAAATGCACCCCATATATACTGGCGAATGCACCCTGTATGCACTGGGTACTGCACCCCATACACACTGGCAAATGCACCCCGTATACACTGGCAAATGCGCCTTGTACACACTGGGTACTACTCTCCGTACTCACTGGCAAATGCACCCCGTTTACACACCTTGTATGCACTGGCAAATGCACCCCATATATACTGGTGAATGCACCCTGTATGCACTGGGTACTGCACCCCGTACAGACTGGCAAATGCACCCCGTACACACTGGCCAACACATCCTGTATACACTGGCAAATGCACCCCGTATACAATGGTGAATGCACCCTGTACACACTGGGTACTGCACCCCATACACACTGGTAAATGCACCTTGTACACACTGAGTACTACTCTCCGTACTCACTTGCAAGTGCACCCCATATACACTGGTGAATGCACCTCGTATGCACTGGCAAATGCACCCCATATATACTGGCGAACGCACCCTGTACGCACTGGGTACTGCACCCCACACATACTGGCAAATGCACCTTGTACACACTGGGTAATACACTCAGTACACACTGGCGAATGCACCCCGTATACACTGGTGAACGCACCTTGTATGCACTGGCAAATGCATTCCATATATACTTGCGAACACACCCTGTACGCACTGGGTACTGCAGCAAATGCACCCCGTACACACTGGCCAACACACCCTGTATACGCTGCAAATGCACCCCGTAAACACTGGGTATGCAAATGCACTGGATATGCAAATACAAGGCAAATGCATCTTATACACACTGGGTACTACACTCTGTACACACTAGCAAATGCACTCCATATACACTGGTGAATGCACCCTGTACACACTGGGTACTACACTCCATACTCACTGGCCAACCCTGTATGCATTGGCAAATGCACCCCGTATATACTGGCGAATACACCCTGTACACACTGGGTACTGCAACCCGTACACAGGCAAATGCAACCCGTACACACTGGGTACTACACTCTGTACACACTGGCCAACGCACCCTGTATGCACTGGCAAATGCACCCCGTATACACTGGCAAATGCACCCTGTACCCACTGGGTACTGCAACCTGTACACACTGGCCAATGCACCCTGTATACGCTGACATACCCCGTAAACACTGGCAAACGGACAACTGTATCCTGTACACACTGGGTACAGTACCCCAAACACACCTGCACACAAACCCCGTGCACAACAGCGGATGCACCCCACACACACCGGGTACTGCACCCCGCACACACTGGGTATTGCACCCCATATACACTGGTGAACGCACCCCATATACACTGCCAAATTGACTCAACAAGGGAATCTCAACCAGCAGAACTTAGGAACTGCAGTGGCGTCACTACTCTTTGTGTTGCATGGTGTAGGAAACCAATATGTCACCTCCATGATGGGTCTCCTCCTATGCAGTGCGCAGGGAAATGTCCCAAGTTGCGCACGTAGACGGTGATGTACCATCGCCCCACCTCTAGTGCATTTTAGGCGATGATATTTGATGGAATAGAACTATTTCAGTGCATTCTGCGTGAAATTATGCATGGGGTGATCTATAACACAACGGTATTTAAAATACCAAGATTTAAATTTGGGGGGGGACAGTCGGGGTATCACCGCCCTGTGTGTGTCACCCAGTGTGGCCCGTACCCCATAGGCCCTGATGCAACACCACTGATGCAAACAAAAATTGGGAAGTTGGGAAAACCCAACTGGGGTATTCCTGGCGTCTCAGTTCTATACTGGGAATGAGTCTGGCTAACTTGGAGGGTCACATCCACGGAGGCCTGGATCTTCTCCCCCCTCTTTGGACGTACCCAAGTTTCATACATGCTGTCTGGCTGGAGTTTCCTCAGTGTTGGCCTGGAAGAAAGGGAAAAAGAGGAGGGTTTGCTTAGGACTTGGGACTGGTCCAGGTTGTTAAACAGCTCAACACCAGCCCGTCTCCCCTCCCCGTGCTCCAGAAACCTGATTATCCATCCCTTAGGAGCCATCCTTTGGCGGCCTGGTTTAATTTGCAGGTTCTCCACACCGAGGGCCGTGGCGCTAAACATGCGCGCCTATCGATTATGTCAACGCCTGGGGCATTCCCCACAAGACACGGAGAGGGTTTCAGATGGAAACACCAAACAATAAAGATGTCAAGCCGTCAATTTGCTCGGATGGCTTGATCTCGGCTGAGACACCTTCGGAAAAACGATCAAAGCCCTGGCCGGATCCCAGCCTTTTTTTTTTTGGTGTGGCTCCTCTTGCGGTCTCGATCCTGAGAGTGTCTCATGTGATTATTAATCTCATCTGTTTTTATCGTTTTTGGTGCCCTGAGAATGTCGGGGGAGGAGTTGTTGATCATAGAATAGAATCCTAGAGTTGGAAGGGACCCAGGAGGTCATCTAGTCCAACCCCCTGCCTGTAGCAGGAAATTCTCCTAGAGCATCTCTGACAGGTGCTCGTCAAGCCTCTGCTTGAAGGAATATACGAGTCGGAATATCAACCACATATGGGTAAGAACATCAGAAGAGCCCTTCTGGATCAGGGCCAAGTCCCATCAGGTCCAGTTTTCTGGGCATGACGGCCCCGTCGGTTTGGCTCAACCTCCAAAGAAGGCCAGCTGTCGGTGCCTACCACGCGTGCCCAGAACGTCAGGCATGTGCAATTGCCAGGTTGAGGCCATGGGGCAGCTCTATGTCCGCATGCCATAGGTTTGCCTTCCTGGCACACATGCCATAGGTTTGCCACCACCGTCCTAGACCTTTTTTTCAGGAGATCTAGACCTTGCCAATCTTGTGGCAAGGAGTTCCACAGATTAATTGCACGCCAGGTAACGCAATATATTTTAATCTCCCTGTCGCTCAGTTTTCATGCACTGGTTCTGGGGTGGCGTGAGAGGGGAAAGATCATCCAGAGGATCTGATAATATAGGAATAGATTTGAGATGTCAACACCTGCCTTGGCATCGCAATGGAAGTCTTGCGGAGAGGAATTGTGGCCTGGGGTGGTTGGTTGGGGTCTGTTTTGGGGTCCTACCAATATGATCGTGTCCATTGCAATGAGTGTCAAGGTTTGGAGGGAAAGGATAGAAGGGGGTAAGGTTGCCAAATGTCCGGGAAAACACGGACAATTCCGGTTTGGGGGGATTGTGGAATCTTGGTCCTGTCTCGATTTTGTGGAAGAGAATGATGGCAACCCAAGAAGGGGGTGATGTGGGGATCGTGCCAGGGAGGGCCGAACACAGAACGCATCACTTAGTCTGCGCCACCACCCGGAGCGCATGGACGAAGATGATGGAATCAGGAGCAGTTTCCATGGCAGCCCAAAGCCTCCCAGGCTGAAGCAGAGGCTGGGTGGAGATGCCCAAGCTGGGGAAATGGGGCAGAGGAAAGAGGGTGGGGTGGGGGGCGGCCTTTGGGTGCTCTTGCGGTGATGCCAGCAAGAAAGCCACAAGCATCCCCTGGGTATCCGGGACGGATCCGAGATTGGGACACCCCCAAATCTTCTATAGGGTCCCCTATCCATGCCGGATTGAGGTCCCCGAGAGAGAAATCCGGGTTAGGAAGGTTTCTGGTTAATCCCCATGGATTAAAGTCAGGGGGCAGAAAGGGCACTTATCCTGGCAACATCCTCCTCCTGGGAGCTGGGGGGGGGGGGGGCGCGCTGGGCTCTCCATCGTCAGCCTTTGTAGGGCAGCAATTAACCCTTAGATGCCTGGGTGGGTTTGAAGCTTTTTGCAATGACATAACATGATCACACAAACCAAAGGGTCTTGCCTCACCCTGCGGTTTGGGCGTCTTTGGTGGGCACCCATTTTTTTAATATAGCCCCCCCCCCACCCCACCCAAAGAAGAGGCAACCTGACTTTGCACGCATTTGGAACCAAAGGAATGGTGGATATTCAGTGACCATTGATAATCAGTGGGTACCAGTGAAAAACTGCTCCAGTTTTGGGAGGGGGACGGGGACGGGGACGGGGACGGGGACGGGGACGGGGACGGGTGGGAGGTAAACTATTCGAAAGTTAGGCTATCCTGCGCAAGCTTAAATAAATAAATAAATAAATAAATAAATAAATAAATAAATAAATAAATAAATCGTATTCATATACCGCTTTTCAACGGAAAAGTTCACAAAGCGGTTTATAATGAAAGTGGAAAAAAATAATAATAGCTAATTAATAGACAGTTATTATTCACCTGCTAAATAAAGGAGGAACACCCACTTGAAAGGGTGCCCCTTGCCCAGTTGGCATAAACAAATAAATGAACGAATGAACAAACGAATGAATCATCTTCTTAGTGTTGTTCCCGCTCCACGGTGGGGTTCAGTTAGAATTTATTGATTATGATGTATTTATATCCCACCTTTTCCTATTAAAGATTCAAGGTGGCTATGACTGGATGGCTGGATGGCTGGCTGGATGGATGGATGTGATGGATGGATGGATGGATGGCTGGATGGATGGATGGCTGGATGGATGGATGTGATGGATGGATGGATGAGATGGATGGATGGATGGATGGATGGATGAGATGGATGGATGGATGGATGGATGGATGGATGGATGGATGAGATGGATGGATGGATGAAGGGGACTTTTGACCAAACAATTATAAAAAGTTTGGTATGGGACGGCCCATCCTTTCTATGTTCTGACTGCATTCTCACTTAGATCTCAAGCCTGTAAAAGGGAGATGGATCACCCCCCCCCAAAAAAAAAGTGTGTCTAAAAGGCACAAGCCATGGTGGGTTTGAGATGAGGGGATCCTGGGGGTCTGAACACTCCAACGGCCAGGTTGAGATCTGGGCAGGGGCACAATCAGAGAGGTGCCTATGAGGGATAATAATCTAGTAATCTAATAATAAACTCTAATAATCCCCTCCTGCCTGTCATGGTGGGGAATCTGGGCCAGTGTTTCTATGACAGCAGGAGGGGGGGGCTTCTGCTACATCTGCCGCCACTACCGACACCGCAGCAGTAGATGGAACCCACCCTGGGCTGTGCCACTCGGCTGCAGAGTGCATGATGGGCTTGGACTCCCTTGGCCCAGGTGCCCCCTATACTGAGCCCTTCCGGACAGCCTCTGCCCCCTCCTGGGCTATTCACCTCTTGTGCTCCTCCAGGAATTGCACAATTTCCTCCTCGCTGTTGGGTTTGTCTGGGATGGTCACCGGTTCCTCCATGAAGGGCTCATAGTAGTCAATCTCGTTCAGCTTCAGAGACAATTTCTTGGCCACCTAGGAGGAAGAGGATGAGTTTGGGGGGATGAAGAAGAGGAGCATAAACAAGGTGGCTCTTCCCTGGGGGGAGACCAAGGGCGGCCGTAGCTGTGGATCTCCCCCCTCCTTGCAAATCAGAGGCCACCGAAACCAAAGGTCCTGACCTTGCTATCGAAGGTGGCAAAGAAGGGGATGTAGGGGTGGAACTCCTCCGCTGCGTCGATGTAGGCCTTGTAATCTGGAAGGGATAGGCAGAGAGGGTTAGTGCCTCGGCAATCTGTCCATCTGCCCTCAGCCTGGACCAATTATTTGGACACACTTGACACTCACAGGGTGCCAACACCCTTGACACCCCCCCTGGGTGCCACCACCCAGCACCCTCCGATCCACTTGGAGGTCCTGATAATGGCCCCCAAAGGTCTTTCCTGGGAAAGAAGTCAAGCGGGTGTCTGAATTATTTTCTGGGCAGGCCAGATTGATCTCAAGGAGTCACAGGGGGCAGCAGGGGCCACCAGGGGCAACCCCCACTCTTCTGGTGGACCTACGTTCTGAGTCTTCATTCTTGAAGTACCCAATGAGTTTGGGCTCATCCTCAATATTCTCAAAGGCTTCAAGCTCGTTCTCTCCCTCGATGAACTCCATGGGGTCCTCCAGGACCTGCAAGAAAGAAGGAAATGGCAAGATGGGGTCAGCCAGGGGCACTGGACACTTGAGGGGGCAAAGACTTGTGGACACTTATGGATTTATGAATATACACCATATGGATAGGCTCCATAAGGATAGACACCATGTCTAGAGATGGACACCAGAAATCTACAGATCTATGGACACTGGACACTTGAGGGGGCAAAAATCTATGGACACTTGTGGTTCTATGGATAGACACTATATGAATAGACCCCATAGATCTATGGCTCTATGGACACTGGACACTTGATGGGGTAAAAATCTATGGACACTTTTGGATCTATGGATAGAAACCATGGTTAGACACCATAGATCTATGGATCTATGGACACTGGACACTTGAGGGGGTAAAAATCTATGGACACTTGTGGATCTATGGATAGAAACCATGGCTAGACACCATAGATCTATGGATCTATGGACACTGGACACTTGAGGGGGCAAAGATCTATGGATCAATACCAAATGGAGACACCATAGTTAGACACCATAGATAGACACCATAAGGATTGACACAATGTGTAGGGATAGATATAAAAGACCTATGGATTTATGAAAACTGGACACTTGAGGTGGCAAAGATTTATGGACTCTGATGAATCTATGGATCAACATCATATGGACAGACACCATGGTTAGACACCATGAATGGACACCATGTTTATGGATAGGATCTATGGACACAAAGATCTATGAGGGTACAAAGATCAATACTTATGGATCTGATACCATATGGATAGACACCATAGATTGATGTACCTATCGATGCTGGACACTTGAGGGGGCAAAGATCTATGCCCAAAGATCAGAGCAGCCTCAGGATCTGGGCTGACCACTGAGCCTGAAGAGATGGCAATACTGTCCATGTGGGCAGGGGGCATTTGGACCTGGGTCAGACCCTTCACAAGATACCCAACCAAGCCAGGCTTTCTGGTGGGGATCACCAGAGGGCAAAGGGATGGTCTTCAACCAGATAGAAGAAGCAGCTCACACATCAAAGCCCTTCAAGGCATCCAGGAAAGGTCTTCCCTATAGGGGACTTGTGGGGTGGAGGAACGGGACTGTCCACAAGCCCCAAGTAGGGGGGACTCACATCAAGTAGGAACTCCACCAACGTATCCGCAGAGAATTCTCCATCATACTCAATGATTTCATCTTCCTTGAACACATACACGCTGTCTTCCTCCGTCAGCCCTGGAGGAGGGTAGGAAAAGGGCACGGAGTGAGTCTTAGGGAAAGCTTCACCTGTTGGCTTTCTGCCTGCTGGTCTATGTCTACTCTTGATTTCACAATGTTATTGCAGTCAATATGAAAAGTGATAGATAGATAGATAGATAGATAGATAGATAGATAGATAGATAGATAGATAGATAGACAGACAGACAGACAGACAGACAGACAGACAGACAGACAGATAGATAGATAGATAGATAGATAGATAGATAGATAGATAGATAGATAGATGGATGGATGGATGGATGGATGGATGGATAGATAGATAGATAGATAGATAGATAGATAGATAGATTGATTGATTGATTGATTGATTGATTGATTGATTGATTGATTTCACTGCTGGGGACTGAGACTGGCTGGCTTTTGATGGTAGTGGCCTGAGCATTTATGGGGCTAAGTGGGGCAGGTACTCATCCATCATTACTCATCCATCATTCTTTCCCATCCATTATTCTTTCTGGGATGCCCTGGGATTTGGGGGTTCTTGAAGGGTCAGACAATAAAGGACACTTGCAGATCCCACTGGTTAGACACATGTCTATGAATCCACATAGACCATTTATTCCAGTTATTCTATGGAGATCTGTGGGTTTCGACTGCCCTCTGCTGGCAAAGCATCACTGGGGTTCCCAAAAAGCCAGTCCCCTTTCTTCAGTTTCAGGGAGATGTGGGCACCATGGGTTCTCCTGGCGCCAAGTTGCCGCATAGTCCCCACCCCGACTGGGATCTGGTTTGAGACCCCAAATCAAAATGCCCCCGCACCTTCTCCCAGCTGGCCTTAGATGGACTGGACCCAAGTGGTGCAGGGTTCACCCCCAGAGAAACCATGGCTGAGGGTCAGGAGACATGGGGCCCAATTGGAAACACTTTTATTGGGGTGCCCATTTCCCACCCAATCTTTGTAGAATCCCAGAGACCGAAATATAATTTTATGATAAACTTTACATCCCTTACCAATGCTAAGAGCATGCGTTCATGGACCTTGGCGCACTTTTAAGGGCGATGCTCGTCCCCGTTATTAGGGCCAAAGAGCCAGCGTTGTCTGTTTATTTAGGAAACTCTTTGAGACCCCATAACTTTTTATGCTGCAATTTTGAAGTTATGGTTTTTATTGCTGATGTTCCTGGTACAGTTTAGATTTTCCTGTGTTTTTATTATTTTTAAGTGTATGTGATGTTTTATTCATATTTTATTGTTTTTCTTGTTAACCACGTTGGTTGCCCTTCGTGAAGTAGAGTACAAATCTAATGAATGAATGAATGAATGAATGAATGAATGAATGAATGAATGAATGAATGAATTCCTTACCAAGTTTCTTGGCCACTGCAGCGTCCTTCTCCGAGTCCACCAGGCCAAATCCGATTCCTTTATCTTCCAGGACTTGGGCTGCTAACTAGGAAAAAGAGGCCACGAGGGCAGCGAGAGAGGGAGAGAGAGAGATAGAGAGAAAGGGAAAGAGAGGGAGAGAGAGAGAGAGATGAAAGAGGGGGGGAAAAAGAATGTACAAATTTCAGAGAGTTCACTGGCATTCCTGGAAAGAAGGAGAAATAGATTTGGCAAAGTTCAGTTCAAATCTATCGGTTCTAAGTGGGTTGCCAACTTTTAGGACCAGTTGTATGGGTTGCCAACTTTTAGGACCAGCAGTGCTCCTGTGCCCTCAGTAGTGGGTTTGTCTTTTTCCTGGCCGCTCACCAGTGTTTGGTGTGTATGTGCCACACTTCATAGATGTTTCCCACCCCATATTTCTCTCTGCAGGTTGGTCTTCTAACCCCGGACCCTCTGGATACCAGGAAAATTTGGCCACCTTCTGGGATTCTGCTGGGCAGTGGGGCTTTGAGGACAACTGGCCATCACTGATCTCCAGCATGGCTGACCTTGAACCAGAATTGCCTTAAGAAATGCCCGCAAGATGATTTCGGAAAGAGATCTTGGGAGGCGTGCTTGAAATTCCCCCGGAGGACCCTGTGAGGGCTGGAACCCTATAAGCCGTCAGTGTCCCGTTTGCACACAAGTATGGCCTGGAGTGCACGGAAACGTTGTGCACCAGATCTCCGCACACATTGGATACATTGGGAAATATAGGCATCCCTTGAGCTTTGGCCTGGTTTGAAGACCAGAGTGTGGTTCTATAAAGATATAAGGATGACGATATAAGGAAATAAGGATGAAGTCCCAAATGAACGGTAACTTAGATGGGGCTGTGCATATAGATCCTTGAAACAGGGGGACTATATGGGGAAGGGGCTGTAATGTCCAAGTTTGTCCTCCGAATGGCTTGAGTACAAATCAATGACTCTTGATTCTGCCGATGGTGGTGCAGCTGGTCCCGGCGCATATGTCCTGAAAGGGACCCGCTGGAAATGCCATGTGCTTGTGCGCACCCTTCTTTGCCAGAGAATGTGTTTCCCCCCAGAGCTGGATGTGCCATCTCTGAAAGACAGCCAGAATTTGGGTCGGTATGAATATTGGCTGTTGCATGCCAGCACTTGGGGAGGGGGGCTCACAGCGAGGCAGGGCGCTATTTCTGGATGGATGCCGACACCCCTCGACTGCCCTCTTGGAATGTCTGTCTAAGGAGCGGTACCGAGAATGGAGGGGCATTTTAATGGCCGCATTTTAATGGCCATGGAGGGGCATTTTAATGGCCGCAAAGGGCTCGGCCCAAACCACGCCAAATGGGTCGCGTGTGGGTGTTTGGGTTCTCTGAGCCTTGGAATGGCTCCCTCTCTTCCTCCAGCCTCCTCCTTGAGTGGTGGACCCCCCTTTCCTCGGCTGCAGGCTCAGGAATGTCGAAGAAGCACTTCTTGCATGCAACGCCAGTCCCGCCAGGTCAATTTTTAGAACGTTCCACTGACCGACGCTCATGGCAGCCACCACGGTGCAGACCGCCCCATTTGCACCTCCCCGTGCCGCATTCCTCAAGAAACTATTCCAGGCCTTCCAGGAGAGGACAAGGAGGGTTCCAATTACGGAGACTGCTCTGCAGCCCGGGGGGCCCTGTCCTCATCCCCCTGGGAGCAGACTGGAGCCCCTGCTTGGATAGGAGGGAGCAACAGTATGAGATGGCTCAGAACCACAAAGCTGAGCTGAAGAGGGTGCCAGGCTTACCACCCACAGAGATGGATGTCCTTCTGAAAGTCCCTGTGAAAATATGCGTCCAACATGCAAAGCACCCTGTGCATGCTGCGTGCGTGCCCTCCTGTCTGCCAGGTGCACACTCTCTACGTGCCCCACATGGGACACCCCAGTGGCAATTGCAATCACAAGGCTTCTTTTCCACCCCATAGTCTCTCCTAAGCCTGCAGCCTCCTACCTCTAATAACCTCTAATAACTACCCCAAAGATGCCCTGCTGGGTGAGGGCCAGAAGAGGCAACTCTGGAAACAGCCGACCACCAAGTCTAGCGGATTCTCCACCTGCCATGACTCTTCCATGGCTCCTCCAGCTCTGTTCCCATACCCCATATGCCCAACGATGATAGGAAGAGCACCCTAAGGTGGGGGCAACCTTGGAGGCATCTCTGGCAACTGTGGACACAGTCCACTGATTCTGGGCTTGGGGAATCAGGCAGATGTTCTACAGGTGGCCATGGGGGAATCACTCTTCCTCCCCCAAGTTTTGGGGATTTGGATTCAGTCCTTCTGTGACCCACTGGATGTGCATCATCCCAGTACACTTTGGTCATGTACCCAAATGTTTGGTGGACCAAAATGGTTGTGGATCCATTGGAGGTCTTTGTGTGTTGCTACAGAAAGGCCCCCCCACAACTCAAAGTGGGGCACCCCCCATGCGCACGCCTGAGCATTACCTCCAGAATCAGTTCCTCCATCTCAAACTGCCGCTGCGAGGCCTTGTCGTCGCCCACTGGATCATGGTAGAGCAAAGCGAGGACCTCAAACTTCTTAAGGACGTTCTTGTAGTTCTTGGCATTGACATCGATGACCCGGTCGATGCCGTCATATTCGGGGAAGTCCAGCCCTTCTTCTGCCCGGGCCCCGGGGCCAGCCATGGCCAGCAAGAGTGGCACCAGCGCCAGCCAGAGCCCCTTCATGGTGCCACCGGCTGTGGGTCCAGTCGAGACTGAAGGGGAGAGAGAGAGAAAGAGAGACAAGTGCCGAGGAGTTTCCTTGTTGCTGCTCTGCGGGGAGAGTCCTTGGTCCGCCTGTTGCCCCCCTCCCTGGCACGAGGTCCTGAAAGTTGGCAAGCGGGTGGAGAGGGGCTTCTCCGCAGCCCGGTGTCTCCCCTCCCTCTCTCTCTCCTGTCTCCCTTTAAGATGGCTGGCAAGGCAGGACACCCCACCGTCCCGGCACCCGGGCTCCTTGCTGACTTGAGGGTGGTGACAACCTCTCCGAGGGGGGAGATGCTTCAAAAGCAAAGGCCAAAAGTGTCCCAGCGCCCATAAAAGAAGCTCAAGGGGGGAGGGTGTGGGGGCCAGAGGGCCGGCTCAACCCCGCGGCAGGTGGCGTTGCCAACTCACCCCACCCCTCAGCTCCTCTGCCTATATATGTCTATGGGCGATGGTCAGGCTCAAGTGCCACCGGGCCCCTGGATGACGGTGGTGGGACCCCAGACTCAGGAGCCCCACCGGCAGGCCCGTACCCACCTTGAAGTACACCTTTAGGTGCTGCCAGGCTATCCTTGTGCCCTTTTCCTCTCTGGGCTGCCTGTGGACCCAGATCCACTGGTGGCTGCCTCTCATCGCCATATTAAGGAAGGGGGCAAGGCAAGGAGCATTACGGAGGGGGGCGGAGGAGGGAGGGCTGGGAGCGAAGACAGGAGAGGGGCTAAAAATAAGACCAGATGAGTCGGAGGTAAATCAAGACGGACTTCTGCGGAGGGCAGGGAAATTAGAGAGCCGGCCGGGGGGCAGAGATACTGTACGACCGAGCAGGGAGATTCTTTGGAGGGTCTTGAGTTTCACAGGGACAGTTAGATAAGGAGGGTGTGTGTGGCCAGGTTTGGGATGGGGGGGGACTAGGCTGAGATCATTGTCCTCTTGTCCCATACCAGCCCCTGAAGCTTCTTCGCTCAACGTCACGAAGACGCCAGTGCCAAATTTTGGCCAGCTGCATTCGGAGATCTGGTCCCCTTTCTCTTGAAGGGTGGAGGAACTGAACTGATGGTGTCCTCAGAAACCAGGCCGAGGTGGGGGGACCTTCTTGGACCTTAGCAGGGCCATCTTTCCAGAACCCAAAGGCAGATCCTTCAAGAGTTCTCACTGCTTGGCTGAGTCTGTTGGATAAGGCACTGGTGGCGTACATAGGGCATAGTTGGGGGCGCTCTTGCCTTGGGTGCCAGGCTGCAAGGGGGCGTCCAAGGGGCTGCCCCAAGATGGCAGTGTGTGTGTCCCCAAGGTTGCGACATGTTTAGTGTTTGGTAATAATTATAATTATGTAATTATTAATTATATATAATTATATAATTATAATTTTATATAATTATATATAATTACAGGACTTTATTACACAGTTTATGTAAGATGTATAATTATTTAAATTACAATACATATTTTCATTTGTATACAGTATTACATACAGTAAGTATAAATACTGTTATTAAATATTTATACATACTCTGTACAGTATTTATAAATAACCCTGAAACTTTATTTATGTATTTATAGTTGTATGCAGTATTTATAAATAACTGCAACTTTATATATATGAAGTTACACAGTTTTTTATATGTATAAGTAACTTAATATGTCGTATTTATAAATAACTGCCTAAATTCATATAAATATTTTTATATTGAATACAGTACTGATAAATCACTGTGCAACTTAGCAGGGAGTGAATGAGTCAGACTCACTCACAGATTCACTGACTGTCTGACTCATCAACGCCCAGCCAAAACTGCCGGACCTAAAAGCATGAAATTTGGGGAGGGTGTTCCTTCCATGATGGAGGCACCCAGTAAGAACCAGTTTTTGGAAATTAAAACCAGTATAGGGTGTAGAGGGGCACAACATATTTTCCTCCCTATACTTTACATTGAAGAATCACTGACTGATCAACCACCGGACCTAGAAGCATGAAATTTGGGGAGGGTATTCCTTATACAAGGTGAGTACCCACTAAGAACGGATTTTTAGAAATTTAACCCCTAAGGGGTGAAAGACGTTGTGCCCAGTAGGGACGCTTGTTGATTCCTGGTAGGGGTGCCCACTGCCTTGTGGTGCCCAGTAGTGCCTGGTAGGAATGCATGGTGCCCAAACTTCCCAGTGGTGTCCATATTAAGTGGCGTCCCCCTGCCCTCTGTGTGGTTGCGCCCAGTGGTGCTCACCGCTCAGTGGTGCCCATTAGGGATGTCTGGTGCCCACTGGTGACCACTGCCTGGTGGTGCCCGCTGGTGCTTGGTGCTCACAGCACAGTGGTCCCCTGCTACCTGATATTACCCAGTAAGTATTCCTGGTGCCCGCTGGTGCCTACTAGTGCCCACTTATCTATCTATCTATCTATCTATCTATCTATCTATCTATCTATCTATCTATCTGTCTGTCTGTCTGTCTGAGCCCCATTTATCTGTGGGTCTGAAATCAGGTACTTTGGTTTGAGACACACAAGGTGAACGTTTGGTGGTGGTCAACCTGATGCTTCAGGAGCTCGGATAGGTGTTGACCGCCAAGTGGGATGCCTCGGTGCATGTGTCTTCCTTGCATGACCATCATCAGGCCCAGCAGGGAAGGCTCTTTAGGGTGGGAAACGTAGCCCCCCTTGGTTCCCTCCACCCCCCGTCCCATCTCAAGGACCAAGGCCGGAGTCAGCAGATGCCAAGGAAACTGGATCTCCCCGCAGATTGCCGAGCACTCGTCACCCAGAGACATTCCAGCCTGTGTGAAAGAGGAAAGTGGGGCGCCTGGCAGTGGGGAGACGGCCGGCGGCAGGGCTGGCTCGAAGCCAATTGGACCAACTGCTCCTAAACCGGCTCTGCGACGGAGTAAAAATAAAAAATAAAATATTTTTATAAAATTATTTCATGATCACTTGGCAAGGGTCCCTTATGCCCCCCTAATAAGGGTACATGGGTCCCACAGCCAGCCCTGGCCAGATCTGATCCTTTTAAAGTGGAATTTGGGATGCCACCCCAAGGCTGATTTAATATCGGTGCACATCATGGGCTTGCAAATATGGAGGCCTTAATGGAGCCATGTGCCCTTGATCACCAAGCAGACCCCAAGGGTAGCAGCCCTCCGTCCAGCAGCCACTTCAGGGCTTGGCCTGAGGACCGAGTCTTTGGCAGCCCACAGTTCCCTCCCTATGTTAGGAGCCTCTTTGGGGTACAGACAAGAAAAAAGATTTTCTTGACCCGTGGAACTCACAGCCACATGACAGGTTGGGGATTGGGTGACTTAAATAAATAGGAATAAAGAAGAACTTCACAGAACCTCCATCTTCAAGGATAGTCTATCGCTGAGTAAATGTTTTGGCCGCATCTAGGGGTCTCGCCTTCCCCGGTTGTTCAGCACTATGGGAAAAGGATGCGCCGTCTCAGGCTGCGCCATCAGGGTTCTGCAGGGCAGAATCAGGGCCATTGCCAATTTCAGAGCAGGAAACGCGTATATGTAACATATGCAAATCAGTAGGGCAGTCTGTGCCCCCCTGCGATGATGTCCTCATAATATTTCCCGCAAACCTCCCCCACCCCGTTGATGCCAGGGTCGGTTTCAGATAGCCTTATTTTTAACCCCAGGTGGTTATTTAAGCCCCTTGAAGCCTCCGAAACCCGAGTGAGCCCCTCGGTCCATCCGGCCGCTTCTCTGCTCACACCCTTCCTTCACCCCAGCCATGCCTGGCCCTCTATTTTCAGTTCCCCGGAGTCAGCATCTCGGAGATCCTGGCTCCAGGAGGCCGCCCCCATGCGCTCCCTCTTTAGAGCACATTTTGTACCTAAACCTTGTGGGTGGGGGTGTATGAGACCCCCACCCCATAGGGTGGAAAGTTTCTCTTCTCTGTGGCCTCAGCACCCAAAGCATAGGGTGCTGGAAGCCCCTGATCTGGGTTGGCTTGAGACCAATTGGGCCCTGTGCTCGGGGGATCACTTGGGAGATCTAGGCACAATCCAGAGTAACCACAGGAGTACGTAAGAGACATTACGTGCACCCGTAGTTACTGCACCACCTAGCGAAAACCTATGGGAAATTCATATTGCAATCCAGAGTAACTTGTTCTTACTCTAAAGCAAGGACTCCCCGTAGTTACTCTGGATTTCACCGCTAGTCTTGCAAGGTTTCTAATGGGGGGAGTTACATAGCCCCTTCGGAGAAAGATCCATAAAGGGAAACTTGGTGGGGTATCACTGAAGTGATTCCACTCCCCCATCTAACAAAGTGAGGTGACCCTCCATGGACAGGGTGACCTTTTTTCTAGGTCATGTCCTCTTTTTAAACCCTATGTCCTGGAAAAAAACTTCTTTGTCCTCCTTTTCCATGTGAGCAGGAATCATGGAGCTTTCTTGTACTTAATAAATTATATGCAATAAATTATATGTAGCTTGAAATTTAAAAATAATAATAAGCAATATGGTGTTTAAGTTAACTACCCAAAAGCAATATACATATAAAAGCAGGCCTCCATCAGTCTTGGAAGACTATGGTATCGTGCTCAGCACTGCAAACGCTGCATGCGAAGCACGAAAGCCTGGGTTAGATTGTTATGGAGGAGAGGCTGTTACCCAAGCAGCAAATCCCCCTCTCCACGCCTCTGAATTAGTCCAATGGAAAGGCAGAGCCAATAGGATTGGATCCAGCTGGCGTCGCAGAGCTGGGCTAAGGACAGGAGCTCACCCTGTCTTGTGGGGCCGACCCGGGTCTCGAACCCTGGCCTGCTGGTTAACAGGCACAGCGTCTTAACTGCTTGCGCCACCCACAGCCCATAATACATATAACACACATAATACATATAATATATTGTATATCATTCAATATCAATATCAATTGGTGCCCGGTGGTGCCCACTGCCTGGTGGTGCCCGCTGGTGCTTGGTGCTGACAGCACAGTGGTCCCCTATCACCCAATAGTACCCAGTATGTATTCCTGGTGCCTGCTGGTGCTATCTATCTATCTATCTATCTATCTATCTATCTATCTATCTATCTATCGAGTCTGCCTGTCTGTATAATAGTGAAAACATATCTGCTATATATTTAATATATATTATATTCAGTATAAGCCACCCCTTCTTCTTGAGTTCTGTCTGATTGTCATCATCATCATCACTGTTGTCGTCGTCATCATCATCATCATCACTGTTGTTGTTGTCATCATCATCATCATCATCACTGTTGTCGTCGTCGTCATCATCATCATCATCATCATCATCACACAATCATCCAACATATGTTTGCAAATATGTTCTGAGGTCAGAGCAATTAAGGGGAGAATTCCCATGGGAGTAATGCTGGAAGTTTGGACGGAGCAAGTTGACGGCCATCCTGAAAGAATCTGTGTCCCTACTGCTGGTCTGTGGGGAATGATGGGTGCCACAGCACCCTAGGAACCAAGGGTTGAGGAGTAGAAGGGCAGAAGGGTTGAGGGGCGGCCTGTCTCTTAAGAGGCACCTGGGCTAGAGGGACATGTAGGGACTTGTTTTAGGGTCTTCCTGCCCCTCTGATCTGTGGCTCCTGGCCATGTCCGCCCACAACTGACCCTCGGCTGTGCCACTCTCCCCCTTGCTCTGCCAGGCCCACTGTCATCTGGGTGCGCCAGCCCTTCCGTGCTTCAGGCAGGATGCAAAGTATTTGCGTCCCCACCACGTGCCGCCTGTTGGTCTTGATTTATGGCCTCCTTTGCAAGGTGCTCTTTGGGCAGACGGACTGAAACCGGCTCCCTCCCGCTCCCCCTCGGTGGGTGCCGCACGCCTGGATCCTTTGGGTGGCTACAGCAGGTGTCATGATGCAGGGGAGTCAAAAAGGCCAGGTTGTGAATTTCAAACCAGTTCTTCCCAACATGGCCTGTATGGTGCTTGGCATCTTGTCCGTCCTTTTAGCTGTGTTCTGTATCCTATGGGGTCTTGAGGATTTCTATCTGGTGTCAAATCCAGCCTGCAGGCTGCTAGTCCTCATTGAGGTGGCTAAGAACACATTGGCCTGTATCTGTTTCAAGGGGTTTTGCAAGTTTTTATTTGTTAATTCCCATTAATTCCCCCACATCCAAATGCTCCCACCTTTTCTTCTTGGATCTGCAAATTTACACTGGTGTAAAGCCACAAAAGGAGGCAGGACTTTTTATTGTGGGGGGGGGGAGAAAGGGTAGTCTCTGCCTTACTATAGGGTGTTACGGGGATGTGGTGCGCACAGGTCGGGCTATGCGCAGAGGTGCTCCTGCAGGTTCTCCGGCAACGGCCTTTAAGGCAAGCTATGCCCTGCCCAGGGGTCTATTTTTAGCCCCCTGCAGGGCTGGCCAGGACAGCTGCTGTTATTTTAATCGGCACAAAATGCCAACAGCTTAAGTGAGCCCTGGCACTATTACGCCCTTTTCTGCTGATCCAGGGCGTCCTGGCCGGCTCCGCTTTCTGCCTCCCTAACACTAGGTGTGTGTGAGGATCAAACCTATCCTGGGGCAGCTTCAGCAATGGGTGGTGGGCCAAGAATGGAATGGGGTGGGCAGTACCCTCTGGGGAGCAGGCAGAAGTGGGAGGCCATACCAGGGCCTCCAGGGCTGGGGGTCTCTCAGCACAGAACATTCCATGAACCTGAAGCCCTCTTGGCCTTGGCATGAGACCCATGGCCACTCAGGTAGTGCAGATGAACGGATAGAAGTGCAGATGCAATGGGTGGTGCAGATGAACAGATACCCATGTGATGTGCCCAAAGGTTCCCAGTTCCCTCTGGCTGGGGCTGTATGAAGGGGTGGCAGGACCCTCAGGTGGCAGAAGAACCCCCCAAGTGTCTTAGGGTTCCTCCATAGACTATCCCTGGCTATGTGGTGTCCAAGGGGCCCTGATCTCCAGAGATGTCCAGCAAAAGACCTGGCCAGGGTCTCCCCATCCCTGTAACGCTCTCATCGATGTGGTGGATGTTCCCACAGCACTTGGCTTTCCTTGTTTTCCTGTAAGGCAGCCCCCCCACCTGGACCAGCACCCTGCCAGCCAGATGCCTCATGGGTGGCCACACGGTCAGGACTCCCAGAACTCGGCGCACCCCTCTGCACACTCCTTTGATTCTCTCCAAGAGGCCACCAATGTATGTGTATGTGGAGGGATTTTGGTACCCAGAATCCAGAGCACAGTAGGTGGGGAGGTTAGGGGTACTCTCGGCGTTGGAACTGACATCCAGGCGGTGGGACAACTGGTTAAATTACATTTATTGCATCTTTCCCAACACGTCTGAGGTGCGGGCTTTTCTCTTGCGCACCTCCCAGCCGCCCGCCAGATGTAGAGGGCGAGGACGAGGGACTGGGGCAGAGGGAGGGGGACGGACTTTTCACCCCCCCCCCACTTCTAGAGTGTGTGCAACAGGGAAGAAATGGGCTCAGCCCCTTCTTTCTGGCCTCCTCTGCTGGGGGTGACCTTTCTCAAGACCTGCCTGGATTGATGCGACTCCTCACTGCCTGCCCCTAAACTGGTCATGGGATGGGTGTGATCATGCCCCACTTGGCAGGCAGTGCCCCCTTCTCCTCCCTGCTCAGCTAGTGTGCCCCTCCCCCCTCCCCAGTGGGGTTAGTGCCTAACAGTGAGTGGTTAAAGGTGAGACCTATAGGTTGTGTGTTGCGCCCTGACACCCCAGCCCCATATCCCGGACCTCCCTGCCCCACCCGACCCCCATGTGCTCTTCCACGTCCTGTGTCCAGTCAACTACAGCTTTCCTAATGGATGCCCAGGAGTTCAGGAGATCGGCCGCAGAGCCACGAGGAGGTGACGCTGGCGCTGCCCGCTCAGTAGTAGGTCTCCTTCTCCACCCAACCTGACAAGGAAAGAAGAAAGAGGAGAGAGGAAGGTTAGGGTAAGGGCCAATGGGAGACAGGAAATGGGGGACAGAATTTTTGCCCCAGAAGTACCACTTGCACCCTCGTGTGGACACAAGGGGAAGTGCAGCAGTAGGGAACTGCATGGCAAATAAAGGGCATCATGAAACTATGCCCTCCTGTGGACAAAATGGGTAGTGTTGATGGTCAGGGACTGTATGGCCAATACAGGGCATCATGAAACACTGCCCTCCTATGGACAAAATGGGTAGTGTAGATGGTCAGGGACTGTATGGCCAGTAAAGGGCATCATGAAACACTGCCCTCCTTTGGACAAAATGGGTAGTGTAGATGGTCAGGAACTACAGGGCCAATAAATGGCATCATGAAACTCTGCCCTCTTGTGGACAAAATGGATAGAGTAGATAATCAGGGACTGTATGGCAAATAAAGGGCATCATGAAACACTGCCCTCCTGTGTACAAATAGGGTAGTGTAGATGGTTAGGAACTGCATGGCCAATAAAGGGCATCATGAAACACTGCCTTCCTGTGGATTAAATGGGTAGTGCAGATGGTCAGGGACTGCATGGCCAATAAAGGGCATCATGAAACACTGCCCTCCTGTGGATTAAATGGGAAGTGCAGATGGTCAGGGACAGCATGGCCGATAAAGGGCATCATGAAACACTGCCTTCCTGTGGATTAAATGGGAAGTGCAGATGGTCAGGGACAGCATGGCCGATAAAGGGCATCATGAAACACTGCCCTCCTGTGGATTAAATGGGAAGTGCAGATGGTCAGGGACTGCATGGCCAATAAAGGGCATCATGAAACGCTGCCCTCCTGTGGATTAAATGGGAAGTGCAGATGGTCAGGGACTGCATGGCCGATAAAGGGCATCATGAAACACTGCCCTCCTGTGGATTAAATGGGAAGTGCAGATGGTCAGGGACTGCATGGCCAATAAAGGGCATCATGAAACACTGCCTTCCTGTGGATTAAATGGGTAGTGCAAATGGTCAGGGACTGCATGGCCGATAAAGGGCATCATGAAACACTGCCCTCCTGTGGATTAAATGGGAAGTGCAGATGGTCAGGGACTGCATGGCCAATAAAGGGCATCATGAAACACTGCCCTCCTGTGGATTAAATGGGAAGTGCAGATGGTCAGGGACTGCATGGCCAATAAAGGGTATCATGAAACACTGCCCTCCTGTGGATTAAATGGGAAGTGCAGATGGTCAGGGACTGCATGGCCGATAAATGGCATCATGAAACACTGCCTTCCTGTGGATTAAATGGGAAGTGCAGATGGTCAGGGACTGCATGGCCAATAAAGGGCATCATGAAACACTGCCCTCCTGTGGATTAAATGGGAAGTGCAGATGGTCAGGGACTGCATGGCCAATAAAGGGTATCATGAAACACTGCCCTCCTGTGGATTAAATGGGAAGTGCAGATGGTCAGGGACTGCATGGCCGATAAATGGCATCATGAAACACTGCCCTCCTGTGGATTAAATGGGTAGTGTCGATGGTCAGGGACTGCATGGCCAATAAAGGGCATCATGAAACGCTGCCCTCCTGTGGATTAAATGGGTAGTGCAAATGGTCAGGGACTGTATGGCCAATACAGGGCATCATGAAACACTGCCCTCCTATAGACAAAATGGGTAGTGTAGATGGTCAGGGACTGTATGGCCAATACAGGGCATCATGAAACACTGCCCTCCTGTGAATTAAATGGGTAGTGCAGATGGTCAGGGACTGCATGGCCAATACAGGGCATCATGAAACTCTGCCCTCCTATGGACAAAATGGGTAGTGTCGATGGTCAGGGACTGTATGGCCAATACAGGGCATCATGAAACACTGCCCTCCTATAGACAAAATGGGTAGTGTAGATGGTCAGGGACTGTATGGCCAATACAGGGCATCATGAAACACTGCCCTCCTGTGAATTAAATGGGTAGTGCAGATGGTCAGGGACTGCATGGCCAATACAGGGCATCATGAAACTCTGCCCTCCTATGGACAAAATGGGTAGTGTCGATGGTCAGGGACTGTATGGCCAATACAGGGCATCATGAAACACTGCCCTCCTATAGACAAAATGGGTAGTGTAGATGGTCAGGGACTGTATGGCCAATACAGGGCATCCTGAAACTCTGCCCTCCTATGGACAAAATGGGTAGTGTAGATGGTCAGTGACTATATGGCCAATAAAGGGCATCCTGAAACACTGCCCTCCTGTGAATTAAATGGGTAGTGCAGATAGTCAGGGACTGCATGGCCAATAAAGGGCATCGTGAAACACTGCCCTCCTGTGGATTAAATGGATAGTGCAGATGGTCAGGGACTGCATGGCCAATAAAGGGCATCATGAAACACTGCCCTCCTGTGGATTAAATGGGTAGTGCAGATGGTCAGGGACTGCATGGCCAATAAAGGGCATCGTGAAACACTGCCCTCCTATGGACAAAATGGGTAGTGTAGATGGTCAGTGACTATATGGCCAATAAAGGGCATCCTGAAACACTGCCCTCCTGTGAATTAAATGGGTAGTGCAGATAGTCAGGGACTGCATGGCCAATAAAGGGCATCGTGAAACACTGCCCTCCTATGGACAAAATGGGTAGTGTAGATGGTCAGGGACTGTATGGCCAATACAGGGCATCATGAAACACTGCCTTCCTGTGGATTAAATGGGTAGTGCAGATGGTCAGGGACTGCATGGCCAATACAGGGCATCATGAAACTCTGCCCTCCTATGGACAAAATGGGTAGTGTCGATGGTCAGGGACTGTATGGCCAATACAGGGCATCATGAAACACTGCCCTCCTATAGACAAAATGGGTAGTGTAGATGGTCAGGGACTGTATGGCCAATACAGGGCATCCTGAAACTCTGCCCTCCTATGGACAAAATGGGTAGTGTAGATGGTCAGTGACTATATGGCCAATAAAGGGCATCCTGAAACACTGCCCTCCTGTGAATTAAATGGGTAGTGCAGATAGTCAGGGACTGCATGGCCAATAAAGGGCATCGTGAAACACTGCCCTCCTGTGGATTAAATGGATAGTGCAGATGGTCAGGGACTGCATGGCCAATAAAGGGCATCCTGAAACACTGCCCTCCTGTGGATTAAATGGGTAGTGCAGATGGTCAGGGACTGCATGGCCAATAAAGGGCATCGTGAAACACTGCCCTCCTATGGACAAAATGGGTAGTGTAGATGGTCAGTGACTATATGGCCAATAAAGGGCATCCTGAAACACTGCCCTCCTGTGAATTAAATGGGTAGTGCAGATAGTCAGGGACTGCATGGCCAATACAGGGCATCATGAAACTCTGCCCTCCTATGGACAAAATGGGTAGTGTCGATGGTCAGGGACTGTATGGCCAATACAGGGCATCATGAAACACTGCCCTCCTATAGACAAAATGGGTAGTGTAGATGGTCAGGGACTGTATGGCCAATACAGGGCATCCTGAAACTCTGCCCTCCTATGGACAAAATGGGTAGTGTAGATAGTCAGTGACTATATGGCCAATAAAGGGCATCCTGAAACACTGCCCTCCTGTGGATTAAATGGGTAGTGCAGATGGTCAGGGACTGCATGGCCAATAAAGGGCATCGTGAAACACTGCCCTCCTATGGACAAAATGGGTAGTGTAGATGGTCAGTGACTATATGGCCAATAAAGGGCATCCTGAAACACTGCCCTCCTGTGAATTAAATGGGTAGTGCAGATAGTCAGGGACTGCATGGCCAATAAAGGGCATCGTGAAACACTGCCCTCCTATGGACAAAATGGGTAGTGTAGATGGTCAGGGACTGTATGGCCAATACAGGGCATCATGAAACACTGCCCTCCTGTGGATTAAATGGGTAGTGCAGATGGTCAGGGACTGCATGGCAAATAAAGGGCATCATGAAACTCTGCCCTCCTATGGACAAAATGGGTAGTGTCGATGGTCAGGGACTGTATGGCCAATACAGGGCATCATGAAACACTGCCCTCCTATAGACAAAATGGGTAGTGTAGATGGTCAGGGACTGTATGGCCAATACAGGGCATCCTGAAACTCTGCCCTCCTATGGACAAAATGGGTAGTGTAGATGGTCAGTGACTATATGGCCAATAAAGGGCATCCTGAAACACTGCCCTCCTGTGAATTAAATGGGTAGTGCAGATAGTCAGGGACTGCATGGCCAATAAAGGGCATCGTGAAACACTGCCCTCCTGTGGATTAAATGGATAGTGCAGATGGTCAGGGACTGCATGGCCAATAAAGGGCATCATGAAACACTGCCCTCCTGTGGATTAAATGGGTAGTGCAGATGGTCAGGGACTGCATGGCCAATAAAGGGCATCGTGAAACACTGCCCTCCTATGGACAAAATGGGTAGTGTAGATGGTCAGTGACTATATGGCCAATAAAGGGCATCCTGAAACACTGCCCTCCTGTGAATTAAATGGGTAGTGCAGATAGTCAGGGACTGCATGTCCAATAAAGGGCATCGTGAAACACTGCCCTCCTGTGGATTAAATGGATAGTGCAGATGGTCAGGGACTGCATGGCCAATAAAGGGCATCGTGAAACACTGCCCTCCTGTGGATTAAATGGGTAGTGCAGATGGTCAGGGACTGCATGGCCAATAAAGGGCATCGTGAAACACTGCCCTCCTGTGGATTAAATGGATAGTGCAGATGGTCAGGGACTGCATGGCCAATAAAGGGCATCGTGAAACACTGCCCTCCTGTGGATTAAATGGGTAGTGCAGATGGTCAGGGACTGCATGGCGAATAAAGGGCATCATGAAACTCTGCCCTCCTGTGGATTAAATGGATAGTGCAAATGGTCAGGGACTGCATGGCCAATAAAGGGCATCGTGAAACACTGCCCTCCTGTGGATTAAATGGATAGTGCAGATGGTCAGGGACTGCATGGCGAATAAAGGGCATCATGAAACACTGCCCTCCTGTGGATTAAATGGATAGTGCAAATGGTCAGGGACTGCATGGCCAATAAAGGGCATCGTGAAACACTGCCCTCCTGTGGATTATATGGATAGTGCAGATGGTCAGGGACTGCATGGCCAATAAAGGGAATCATGAAACACTGCCCTCCTGTGGATTAAATGGGTAGTGCAGATTGGTCAGGGACTGCATGGCGAATAAAGGGCATCATGAAACTCTGCCCTCCTATGGACAAAATGGGTAGTGTAGATGGTCAGTGACTATATGGCCAATAAAGGGCATCATGAAACACTGCCCTCCTGTGAATTAAATGGGTAGTGCAGATAGTCAGGGACTGCATGGACAATAAAGGGCATCGTGAAACACTGCCCTCCTGTGGATTAAATGGATAGTGCAGATGGTCAGGGACTGCATGGCCAATAAAGGGAATCATGAAACACTGCCCTCCTGTGGATTAAATGGGTAGTGCAGATGGTCAGGGACTGCATGGCCAATAAAGGGCATCATGAAACACTGCCCTCCTGTGGATTAAATGGATAGTGCAGATGGTCAGGGACTGCATGGCCAATAAAGGGAATCATGAAACACTGCCCTCCTGTGGATTAAATGGATAGTGCAGATGGTCAGGGACTGCATGGCCAATAAAGGGAATCATGAAACACTGCCCTCCTGTGGATTAAATGGGTAGTGCAGGTTGGTCAGGGACTGCATGGCGAATAAAGGGCATCATGAAACTCTGCCCTCCTATGGACAAAATGGGTAGTGTAGATGGTCAGTGACTATATGGCCAATAAAGGGCATCGTGAAACACTGCCCTCCTGTGGATTAAATGGATAGTGCAGATGGTCAGGGATTGCATGGCCAATAAAGGGCATCGTGAAACACTGCCCTCCTGTGGATTAAATGGGTAGTGCAGATGGTCAGGGACTGCATGGCCAATAAAGGGCATCCTGAAACACTGCCCTCCTGTGGATTAAATGGGTAGTGCAGATGGTCAGGGACTGCATGGCCAATAAAGGGCATCATGAAACACTGCCCTCCTGTGGTCAAAATTGGGAAGTACATTTTTTTTGCCCAAGAGGAACCCCTTTATTTTTTCTCCAAACTTTGGGAAGTTCCAGCCAAATTTACCAGGGGGTTGTATTTTGTCCAAGGGGTACCCCCTGGGCCTTTTCTAGTCTTCAAGCTGTTCTGGGCACATCCGCCAAGGGGAAGTGAAAGGAATGGAGGTGGGTCTGGTCCAATCTTGGCCATTCTGTGTCGGTACCACTAATGGACAGGGTAGGACAGTTTAGGGAGTTAGACAGAGGGGGGCTGAGCAAGATGGGGAATGGAGACTCACCACCCGGGTATCGACGGAGAAGAAGTTTCCGGACCTCGTCGTAGATGAAGATCAAGAGGCTGTATGGGAATGCGCAGAACCACCACGTGACCCTGTTGGGGGTTTGGAGAGTATTAAGGCGAAGAAGAGGACCAAGATGGGGGGCTCTGCACCTGGCAGGAGGCCCACAAAGAGAAGGGGTAGCAGAATCCTGGGGGGTGGTGTCAAGAGCCAGCCTCTTGACAAGGATCGTGGAGGGTACAATGTCCTGCTCATCCACCCCCCACTACCCTTGACCCACTGATGTTCACTCACTTGAGCGGGTACATGCGCAGTGCCACCCCCATCCCAGGGCAGTACGACAGGAAGGCGGCCAGAGCAGTTTCCTCCAGGAGGCCAAAAATAAGGATTTTGTTCCTGGGGGAGAAAAGAGTTGAGGAAATCACGGGGTGGCATGAGTGGCATAGAGGGGCACCTGAGTCAGACCTTTTCTCCATCATCCTGTCAAGATGGACATTTAGGTATCCTCACCACATCCTGTGGCAAGGAGTTCCACATGTTAATCACACTTCTGGGTATAGAAATGTTTTCTTTCCCGATTGAGAGGGTGGCAAGTCTTCTTTTTTATGGCAAGGAGCACCCAACCATAAGCTGGGGTTTGTGGGGTGGGGGGTAGCAATCGGGGGGTGGGGAACTTACTTCATGCCTTGCTGGAAGACGGAGTTCCTCCGGGTTTTGCAGATGATGAGGTCAGCCCACTGCACCACCACGATGGAGGCGAAGAAGGCCGTGTGGCAGGTGAACTCCACCACCTTGCGCTGCTCGTACGTCTGTGGGGAAGCACAGTGGGGGGGGGGGGAGCTCACCAGGAAGGTAGGGGATGTGGCAGCCCCTCCCTAGCGTGGCGTACCCCCTTTCACCCAGCAGGCTCTGAAGCTGGGAGTGAGCACCCAGCATGGCACTCACCCACTCCTGGCCATAGCTGTCCTCCAAGTCGTTCTTGGAGCGGTCATCCCAGTCCAGGCGGATGCCCAACAGGGTGGGGGGGAGGAAGCCGTTTTCGGCCAGGATCACAAAGTAGGTGAAGAAACCCCCCAGTGCCTGGATCATCCCTAGTGGGGTGAGAGGTGGGGGAGGGTCAGAGCTTGGGGGCCAAACGGGCATCACTTGGCAAGGGGGGGAAGGGCACCCAAGCACTCACTGTGCTTTCCACCTGGGAAATTTCCCTCTATGTAGCCCCAGACCCGTTGGAGATTCAACCATCCCTCCCTGGGGGGCATCCGGTGCTTCCTGCCTGCCCATCTCCAGCGTCCTGGCTCCAGGGCACTCACCAATCTGCCCATATGCCATGCTGATCAAGCGCTCGTTCACCAGTTTGTCTGTCTTGGAATTACGTGGTTGCCTTTTCATGATGTCGCTCTCAGCGGCCTCGTATGCCAGAGAGATGGCTGGTACCTGGGCAGGGGGAACAAGAGAAACCCATTGATTGCCCACCAGGCCTGCCAGCTCAGGCAGGGGGCACAGCAAAGGGGTTTTGGCAAAGCCTCCAATCTCCTAACTCACCATGTCAGTGCCCAGGTCGATGCACAGGATGGTGACTGTGCCGAGGGGTAATGGGATATTGGCGATGATGAAGAGGAGGAACGGTGTGATCTCGGGGATGTTGCTAGTCAGGGTGTAAGCAATGGACTTTTTCAGGTTGTCAAAGATCAGGCGGCCTGCCGGAGAGTGGCATGGGGAGGTTAGCGTGTGGGCATCCACAACCCACCCACCCTCCACCCCTGGTACCCTCCAGTGCCAACACCCACCTTCCTCCACGCCAGTCACGATGGATGCAAAGTTGTCATCCAGAAGGATCATGTCAGCAGCCTGTTTGGAGACGTCGGAGCCGGCGATGCCCATGGCGATGCCAATGTCGGCCTTCTTCAAGGCGGGCGAATCGTTCACACCGTCACCCGTCACTGCCACGATAGCACCCTGTATGGTGGGGAGAACTTAGTGGAAGCCTGGCTTGGGGGCTCTCTATTGGAATTCCTTGGGGCGCAGGGTAGGACACCTTGTGGGTTGAGTGTTGCATCCTTCCTAGCATCTCCAAGATGCCCAGTATGAGAGGATCCCTCTTGTGCCTCTTGCCACGGGGGTGGGAAATAGGCTGTACCTACCTGCCTCTGACACCCCTCCACGATGATGAGCTTCTGCTGCGGGGACGTGCGGGCAAAAACAATCTCGGTGTGGTTCTTGAGGATGCCATCCAAGTATTCGTTTGCCATGTCCTTGAGGTCCGAGCCATGGATCACACATGCCTTGGCCTCCCTGGAAAAGGGGTTGAGAGGAGGCAGTGGAGACTGGGAGTCCATAGTGGTACTGGGGAGTCACACTGGCGGTCAAGAGTTGTGCACCACCGACCTACCTGGGGTTGACATGGCTGACGGGGATGTTGAGCCTGGCGGCGATGTCCTCCACGGTTTCGTTCCCCTCGGAAATGATGCCCACACCTTTGGCGATCGCCTTGGCGGTGATGGGATGGTCGCCAGTGACCATGATGACCTGGGGGAAAGCCAGTAGAGGTGGCCGCTCAGGACAAAACCAGCAAGACCTAACCCCCCGCCAACTGCTGGCACAGAGATGGCACCATCGTGCCAGGCTTGAACAACAGAACAGGTTTAACTCCCGTCTCCCTCCTTACCTTGATCCCCGCACTCCGGCACTTCCCCACGGCGTCCGGCACAGCAGCCCGCGGCGGGTCAATCATTGACATGAGCCCCACAAAACAGAGGTTGGTGTCGGGAAAGTTGACCGCGTCGGCGTCAAACTTAAAACCTCGGGGAAACTTTCTTTCCGGGAGGTAGAGGTGGCAGAATCCTGTGGGGTGGGGGAGAAAATAACCATGTCAGGGCCAGTCTTGGATGCCCCAACCCGAAATAAATCTTCCACTTACAACAGCTCTTTTCAAGCTGTGCGCCGCAGCGCTACGGGGGGCCGTGAATGGTCTGCAGGTGTGCGTTGGGATGCCCCCCAAAGATCCCCCCTTCAGGCTCCCTCACCCAGCACTCTCTCGCCCAGGCCACCCAGCTCCAGGTAGGCGTTCTGGAAGGCGTCCCGCATCTCGTCGTTGAGAGGCACCTCCTTCCCCTGGAGAAGGATGGTGGAGCAGCGGTCCAGGATCCGCTCTGGAGCCCCCTTCATCACCAGGAGGTGGCCGCTGGGCCGGTCTTCGGCCTCGTGAATGGACAGCTGCGGGGAGAAAAGGGGTCACTGTCTCAGTGTCCGTTCGTCCGTCCATCCACCCCCACCCAAAAAAATCCAGTTCAATTATCCATTAAACCCAGTTTTCCATTAAAGGCAGCCAAGCCTTCCTTGTCCTCACCTGGACTATGTCCCCCTCTAGTGGTTCCCTGCAGCCATTACATGCAAACAGTTAAGCCAATCTAAATGGGTGGTGATTCCAAGTGATGATGGGCTCTAGGAAGAGATGGAGAGGGTCTCCAGGGGTCCAGACACCCTCTTTTTCCAGGACATGCCCTCTTTTTTAGTCTCATGTCCTAGAAAAAACTTACATGTCCTCCTTTTCCTTGTGAGTGGGCCCCTTCAAGCATTCTTGTTATTAATATTAATAAATAAATAAATTATTAATTAATAATTAATACAATATATATGCACACGGCATAATAAATATAATTTATAAATAAATTATAATAAATAATTCATAATTCATAATAAATATAATAAATAATTTATAAATAAGTTATAATTCATAATCAATTATAAATATAATAAATAATTTATAAATAAATTATAATTCATAATTCATAATCAATTATAAATATAATAAATAATTTATAAATAAATTATAAGTAATATAATTAATTTATAAATAAATTATAATAAAAATAATTCAAAAATAAATTATAAATAATAAAATAATGATGATTATTAATATTAATATGATTAATAATTATACACGTTACTGTCATTGTACCAAACATACAATGAAATTCAGGTGCATTGTCAGGATGTTGTCTCAAAAAATACATTATTATTAATTATTAATATCAATACAATCCTATTAATTGCCTCCTTACTATTAATGTTATATGCAGTTAATCACATGATATAGTTTTGAAATTAATAATTCAATAAATGTTAAATAATTCAAATATTCAATTACTATTTTCAGTAAAAATATAGCATTTAAACCAACCACATGAAAGCATTACGTGTTTTTAGGTTTCATTTTCCATGTCCTACATTTTTGGTGGGATGTCCTACATTTTGGGGTGCCAGGTTCTCTTTTGCAGTTATGACCTTGGGGGGCTCCTGAACCCAGATCTGACCAACAAGTCCCACCTGCAGCTTCCCGTTGGGATACCCACGGGTAAGTTTGGGGGTGGCTAAGGCACCTCTGTCTTCCCGGCCTTACCTGGTACTTGTTGGTGGAGTTGAAGGGGATCTCTGTCACTTTGGGGTTCTTGTCTCGCATCTTATTGACGGACCCGCAGGACAGCTCGATGCACTTCAGGAGGGCCGACTCGGAGGCGTCACCGGCCGTCTCCCTCTGGTGAAGAGAGAGCGAGGGGGGAGAGGGGCCTGGCATGAGGGTGGACGCTTGGTTGCCCCTTCCCACTTGACCAGGAAGGTCAGAAGCTTGGCAGATGTTCTCCTACCTTGGAGATAGGAACCTTGTCCTGCCCAGCTCTGAAGACAGCCCTATTGCACAGCCCTGCGATGCGGGCCAGGGCGGTCCAGGTGGGTGAGCGCTTGTCAAAGGTGGCTCCTGGGGAGACAGGATGAGAGGGAGATAGTTCAGCAGCACCCAGGAAGAAGAAATTCTCCAAGCCTACCCAGGCCATGGGCTCACTTGACATCATATAGTCTGACCTTGAGCCGCAGGATCACCCCCTTCTCTATGCCGGATGCCTCTCTTAATGTAGACCTCCCAAGCAACCACCCAAGACCTGGCTAGCTCATCATGGAGACCCTAGATCTGCCCCCTAGATCTGCAGCCCAGGTGGTGGGGGGAAGACCTCACCGGACTGGTCCTCGGTGGTGTCTGCCTCGTGGATCTGGTTGTCGAACCACATGTGGGCGACGGTCATGCGGTTCTGGGTCAGGGTGCCCGTCTTATCCGAGCAGATGGTGGAAGTTGAGCCCAATGTCTCCACCGCCTCCAGGTTCTTCACCAGGCAATTCTTGCGCGCCATGCGTTTGGCGGTCAGGGTCAGGCACACCTGAGGGGGTCCAAAGCAAGGGTGGGTGAAGGGTTGGCCAACACAGGTGAAGACAACGGTATGGACCCCTCCCTCGATGTGATCTGGCCCCTCACCGTGACGGTTGCCAGCAGCCCCTCGGGGACGTTGGCCACGATGATGCCGATGAGGAAGACCACGGCCTCCAGCCAGGAGTATCCCAGGATGAGAGAGAGGATGAAGAAGGACAAGCCTAGGAAGACGGCCACGCCGGTGATGATCTGGATGAAGTGTTCGATTTCCATTGCGATGGGGGTGCGGCCCACCTCCAGGCCGGAGGCCAGCGAGGCAATGCGGCCCATCACGGTGCGGTCCCCAGTAGAGATTACGATGCCCCGGGCAGTGCCTGCGGGTAGGAGCAAACTGTGTCAGTGGCACGAAGGTGGGACCAAGATGCCCCACCATCTTGGTGAGGGTCCACACTGGGTCTGTACCATATGTGACCCTTGGTCTACACCCTCTCGCTCAACAACCCATGGCTGGTCCCCCAATTGGACTCGGCTCATTGCCTGCATGCCCACTTGCCCGCGTGCCCCCTTACCTTCCACGCAGTTGGTGGAGAAGAAGCAGATGTTCCGTGTCTCCAGTGGGTTCTCATGAGTGAACTCCGGAGAGCGGGTTTGAGGCTCTGACTCACCCGTCAAAGAAGAATTGTCCACCTGTCCATAGCAGTGGGGAAAATATTCATGAGACCTATCTGGGGTGGGTCATCATGCCAAATCCAGGTTGGTTCATGGTTCAGGGGTTGGACTTAGAACCAGCTGCCCCCGACATTCCTCTGTCCAGGGCTGGGGTTCCCATCTCAGTCAACATCACCTTGCACCCATGGGAGGAGATGATCCTCAGGTCCGCCGGCACTCGGTCCCCTCCTTTCACCTCCACCAGATCTCCCACCACCACATTCTCAGCGTTGATTTGCATCTTCTCTCCTTCCCGGATCACCAGGGCTTGCTACGGAGGGGAGAGGCTGAGTGTGGGGAGGGTACCCCATCCCCTTCCCAACCTCCCACGCCGCATCCTTTTAAGTCTGCAGAGCCTTCCTCGGCTCTTCGGTGGCCAAACTTTGATAAAGGGTAACCTCACTGAAGAGGTCACCATTCCTTCAGGTCCTGATCCTGCAGGGCTCTTACAAGGACGTCATGCCAAAGTGAAAGAGACTAGCGGTGACCCAGATTCATTCAGATTTGGGGGCCAGAAGGCAGGACCAAGGTGTCCAGACTCCATGATCTAGAAGGTGTACCCCAGAATTGTCCATACCATGGACGGACAGTACCCCACTCAATGCCCCGAGACACAGCGGAGAAGAGGACCTTACCTGGGGCACCATATTTTTGAAGGACTCCATAATCTTTGAGCTTTTGGCCTCCTGGTAATAGGAGAAGCAGCCCGTCACGATCACGACGGCTGCCAGGACCACACCAAGGTAGAGCTGGGGAGAGAGATTATCGGGGTGACCCACAACACACAACCCATGTGCACCTCTAGCAAATCTTCTGATGTCTGACTGGTACATCAGGGCACCACTAGAGGGTGCCACACACACTGCTTTACCATGAGCTGATCTTGAGGTCCTAATTTATTTTTCTGCTTTATTTATTAGGATATTTTTATTTATTAGGATATTTATATTTCCTACTTTGAAAACTACAACAGAGGGTAAAATCTGTTGCTAGATTATTTCAAAGTGGGGGGGGGGGCAGGGAGATGAACTAAATTCATAACCGAGATGTAGGGAAGGATATAAAAAGTTAATAATAGTACTAATAATTAATTTTAATTAATTAGAATAGTATAATAGTTTTAATTATAATAAAATATTATTATTATGTATTATTATTATATTATTATATTTAATATGCTAATATTATTTATTAAGAATAGGATAATAGTAATTATATAATTTAATAATAAAAAATATTATTATATATTATAATTATTATATATTATTATATTTATTATGCTCATATTATTTATTCAGAATAGTATTGATTATTTATTAAGTATTTATTTATTTATTTATTTAGTATTCATTTAAAATTAGAATTATTATTTAAATAGTATTTATTTATTTAGAACAGTATTTATTCAATTTATTATTTATTAAGAATGGTATAAGAATTACAATATAATTTAATAATAATAAAATATTATTATTTTGTATTATTATATATTATATTATGCTAATATTATTTATTCAGAATAGAATAAGATAATATAATAATAAAATATTATTGTTATGTATTATTATATATTATTATAATATTTATTATGCTAATATTATTTATTCAGAATAGAATAATACTTATAATATAATAATAAAATATTATTGTTATGTATTATTATATATTATTATAATATTTATTATGCTAATATTATTTATTCAGAATAGAATAATACTTATAATATAATAATAAAATATTATTGTTATGTATTATTATATATTATTATAATATTTATTATGCTAATAATTAATTCTAGTATTCTTATACTGCTTTCTGAGTGCAGTATGCTCCACATGCCATCAGCCCTGTGAGGTGGGGGATATGAATCCCGCCAACAGCATGTGTGGCCCAATGGGAGGATTTGAACCCAGACCACCCTGACACGGCATCCACTCTGAATTTGAAGAGGAGTCAAGAGGGGTTCGATCCATGCAGACGGCCACTTTCTGGCCACAGCAATGCTACTCATGTGCTGGGGTGACAGTGTCTGAATGTCTGGGGATCACGCTTGGGAGACAGCGTCCCTTATTTTAGGGATTAAAGAGGCTTCCATCCCACATCCGAGCCCGCCTGGCACCTGCTATCAGCGCCAACAACATTTCCCATTTAAAATAAGACATCAAACAAATCTGTGCCTGGAGCTCCCCTTTGATGCTCTAGCAAACAAACGATTCAATTGATCCCCAGAAATAGCAATAAAGTGCCTCTCGCTAGTGGTGTCGCTTATGGGGGGTGCAAAGCCGTGAGTTGTGCAAGGAGCATGTAAAGGACCACTACTCTATTCCGGGTGAGTGGAACAAAATGCAGGTGTATCCCTAAAAAATGTAGTGCTTTGCACCCCTCTAGCTATATACTTGGCATATATACCATCGCACCTTTGCTCCAAATGGCTTTGGATTAACTATGGGGTTAAATATGGCCAACTCTCATTGCTGAAATGTTTGTAGTGTGGGTTGGAAAGACTGACCCTCCCTCGGCCCTACTGCTGTTTCCACGTCATGCGATGTGGTGCCCAACGAAAGGGACAGCTGTCTGCGCACCAAAGCACATGGATCTCAGGGTACTCTGATGCGTGGAATGGTGTGAGGTTGGCCACCACCAGCCCTGCACCACTAGCAAGGGGAGTGCAAGGGGTGGAGATGAGCACCCACACAGCCCCCTAACTACTGCCTAGATGCCCCTGGCCGGGCCATGTGCTGTTCACGCCCCGATCACAGCAGAAAGCATTGCTGATCTGACTGGCAACTGGAACGAGCTCATATTACTCTGGCCCTTAGGCCTGAAACTGGGTCAGGCTATTTTGGGGGCTGCCCTCTGGCCAGAGATGGGTCAGGTCTCTCGCACCTTTGCACTGCCAAGGTGGAATCTGCTCCGATCTGTTGTCTGATCTGTTGCGCAACAGGCTGCAATCCATAGCTAAGAGGGGGCTGGGAGGTCCACTGCCCCAGGTGCCACACCTTTTGGGGGTGTCAAGAGGGTGCTGCATCACCGACCCCGGTGCCCTCCCATGGAGACACTCACATTGTCGTTGGCGACCTCGTCCTCCATGGCCGCTTGGATGCCATAGGCTAGGAAGCAGAGGATGGCCCCGATCCACAGAAGGATGGAGAAGCCCCCAAAGAGTTGCCGGCAGAACTTGACCCACTCTGGGGTGGTCGGGGGTGGCGTCAGGGCGTTGGGGCCATCCTTGAGGAGGATCTCGGCTGCCCGGGTATTGCTCAGACCCTGCCGTGGAAGACGGGAACGTGAGACCACATGAGGAAGGAAAGAACGGAAAAAGAGCGGAAGGAGGGGGCCTGATTCTGACACGTGTGAGTCCAAAGACCTGCATTCTGGGCACAGGACCCAGGGGTTGCCAAGATCCATGTGGTGAGGAATCTTGGGGGTCAGGACTCACCTTGGACAGATCCACCTGATACCTCCTGCTGATTTCATCCAGGGACAGCCTGTGGTCGTCCTGCCAAAGAAGAAGGTGAAGGGGGGGAGAAGAGCCATCAGTCACAGGGCCCGAGAGCAGAATGTTCTAGAATTTCATCCAAAAGAGCTTCTGGCCGGCAGGGAAGACACATCATTCCCATGGCGCATTCGGGGCCGTTGTTCCCCAGAGGCGTCTGGCTGGATCCGATCCAGCATCTGCTTCCCACAGTGGTCAAGTGGTGGTGGAAAGAGTGCGTCATGGTGAACCCCCCCAAGCACTTACGTTTGTGGTGCCTGGGGAATTTGCACCCTTTCCCCCCACCAGGTATGCCATTGGTATCAGATCCCGTATTCCATCCAGCGGCCACAGCTGATGGTGGCCACCCTTCGCCCACCACCCCACTTACCCCCACCCCACTTACCAAGTTTACTTCCTTCTTCAACTCATCCAGTTCTTTTTCCTTCTGTTTCTTCTTTCCCCCTCCATTTTCAGCATACTCCCGTCCTGACTGCAACGGGAAAGTGGCATTGTGAATTGGGGGGGCCCAAACGCAGACACCCCTTGCCCAAGCAAGCCTCTGGTCCCCCCAGTAGCTTGAAACATTGCTCAACAATGCAGCTGCAGATCCACAACATTAAAAAAAAATCCAGTTGCATCGCTAGAGGTGTGCAGGGGACGTGGTTTCGCACAGGGTGATGCACCACTACTAGCCAAAATATTGGGATTTTCAAATACCACCATGTTACATATCAATCAGTGCGTAATTTAACGTCAAATTCTATGACGCAAACCGGATTGAATTATATATATTCTATCAAAGGTTATAGCCAAAAAACCAGTATGGTCAAGGCTACTGGGAGGAAGTAAATCGTAGGGGGTGATGTGCTGAGCTCCTGCACCAGGTGGCACAACACCTAGTGATGCCACTGGAAACGAACACCTCTCTCTATAGGATACTTTTCTGCGCCAATGCAGGAGTCACAAGAGCAGGTGATTATAGCAATAAATGTACAGCCAAGAAAATATATAATATTTTATATTTATAGCCAACAAAATATGGGGACCAAAGGAACAAACGAGGAGGCTGGATAAGAACAGGACAAACGGAAACTGGCAGAACGGACAAGACACACAGCTGGACGGTCCAAGGAAGACCAGGCCAAGCACAAATGCCCACTCCAAAGCAGGCAGGGCTGGCCCATCTATGAGGCCGGCTGAAGCGGTCACCTCGGGAAGCAGATTGGTGGGGGCACCCATCTCTGCCTGCCTTTGGGCATCCGTTGATCCTCCTCCTTCTACTCCCTGGATTGGAGAAAAAGAAAGATTTCTGCTGGGGAGAAGCAGAAGTTGGCACATCCTTGGGGAAGGGGGGAGATTTGGGGCGCCATAGCCAGGTGGCCACCACTAAAAAGACCCTGTTCTATGTCTTTGGTAAATAGCGGGATGCATAGCAGAATCTCAGACCCAAAAATGCAGCTCCAAGAGGGAGATCGGCAGCCCAGTGCTAGGCATGGATTCTCCGAAGTGAGACCCATGGAGTTCAATGGGACTCCCAGGAAAATGTGTATAGGATTGCAGCCTGAGATAATTCAAGGCTCACAGGTCCTGATCCATGTATGACTTTATAGATCATAAACTAGCGCTCTGCGACGCACAGAGCACTGGCCTGATGTGTGCACATAAGCAGCCCCAGCATGACCCCATTTCCCGTCTCCTAGGGTGGCCCCAAGTAGAGCGCAATACAGTCGTCTAGACAGATCCAGGACTACCAGTATGAACCATTTGATGCCCGTCGTGTCCAAGAGATATGTGGCTCTGACGGTTATGAGGCGAAGCAATGTTGGGAGCCCACTAACGGGATAAGATAACCGATAAAGAGGCGGCAGACAAAAATAGGAGTCACCCCTGCCTTCCATGCCAGGCGGGTATCCGGGATGTTCCCAGACTTTCACTGCAGCCTCGAGGCTTATGCCAGTTGTTCCTCTCTGTCTGTCGGACAGATGCCACCTGGGTGAGACCAGCGGATCCCATGAGCCAAGAACGGTTTTGCCTACCAGGGCATGATTCATGCCACTCTGTCACCGCAAAACACCCCGAAGCAATAAACCGGGCTGAGACCTGCCTTGGCACCAAGTTCTTCTATTCATCCTTATTGTTATTGATGAGCTGCTAATCCATCCTGGAGCTCAAACACCGACGCAGCCTATTATTATCATGGTATTTCCGGACCGTGCAGGGTGGGGGGGACGGGCCAGAGGAAAGGCTTGTGGAGCTGCACCAGGAGGCCAAAAATGCCCTCATTACCTTAGCAGAACCCCAGACCTTGTGGGCAGCATATAGTTTTCTGCAAGCCTGGGTTGGAGGACCCTTGTAAGGTCTTCAAGCTCCCACCAATTTAAAAAACCAGGTTCATAAGGTGATGGAACTCCTTGCCACTGGACGTGGCAATTGCACGTTCAGGTTAAGAAGTGGGTTCAGTCTGGAACGCACAGTTCATCCAACATCTGGGAACAGATGTTATGGGGCAGAAAAGCTGGCACTGTGGGGGTACCCTACGGGTTGTAGGGTCTCTGTTGCCGGCAAAAGGGTAGCATTGACACGGTGCCATACGAAACCATACTAAACGCTAGAGATGAAGCGCCAACAGGGTGAGCGCCTTGGCATTCCAGACACGTCTCGCAGCGGCGCAGCAAAGGGCCCAAGGAGTGCTTCGGAATAAAACTGGTCATGCAAAGCACGCTATTCCCAGTCCAACCATTCAAGCTACTCCTTTTCAGTGGAGGAGAAAAAAAGGAAGAATACAGAGCCCTATTCTTGTGTTGCCCATTCAGTGCCCGGGAGGGGTCTTCCCTCTCCCTTGTTCCTCTGGCGTAGGGGTTTTGGCTTGGCGCACGGCCCCCCTCCCCTTTGATGCCAAGGGGGAGGTTTTCCCTTCCTGGCAGGGATGGGCCAAGCATCCAGCAAGTCTGTTTTTGGGACAGCGGCCAACCCCATGCAAGACGCTGGACTGCTTTCCCAAGGAGACGCTTGACTTGGCCGCGATGCCCAACTGTATGTACCCGACATGGTTACTGTTACATAATTGCCTTGCTGGATCGGGCCCACTTTGCCCAGCTTCCTGTCTCTCACAGTGGCCCCCCAGATGACACACGGAGCAATCCCTGTTGACATCCCTCGATTCTGACATCCAGACTGAACCTACTTCTAAACCAGGAGGAATCTAGACTAGCTGCGACCACCACATCTAGTGGCAAGGAGTTCCACTGACTTAATTTCAGAAATTGTACATGACAGCGGCCCTCCAACTCAGTGAGTCTTGCAGCACCCATGCGTACAACTGGTCCTGGACTCAGACCAGAGGTATCAAAGCCAACCTCTCTTTCTCCCCTCCAAATCCATTATTTATTAATTTGGTTTATTTATTTATTTGATCACTTTATTGGGGTGATCAAATTATCTGTTTTCTGGTCTTTCTGCGTCTTCTTGGCACTTTGTAATAAATCTAGGGACACTGATTGACCTCTCTCTTGAGACCTTTGGCTCCATAGCCAGGATTGTGTCCCCAGCCATAAACTGGGGCTCCGCATTGATAAGTTTGCACATGATTGCGCATGATTGCGCAACATTACATGGATGCACATGAGACTGGAGCACAAGCAAACCTCCCTTCCTGGACCACTGGCTGACCATCTCCAATGAAAGGACAGGGCCAAAGGGAGGTCCCCTTGGCACCAGGTGAACCTGGTGGAGCGCCATGTGACGTCACAGCCAGGGGGGCCCAGTCTGGACCCCCAACTTTCCTCTGAACTTGTGCTGGGTGTCTGATGGGGGACAGCTTCTTCCGCTCTCAGACCTCCTTTCTCAGGAGGTAATGTGACCCTGGTGAACTGCCGTTCTTGGCAGCGCAGGGCCTGTTTCCATGAGCGATGAAGCAACGAAGTCCGCTTTTATTTTCTGCTACTGCACAAACATCTGCATCTCTCTGGCCTGATCCCCACAGGGGGGACTCCAGGGGGTGTCTTGGAATCGGCCAAGAGGGGGCTGAACCCAGCTTGGGGGGCACACGGCTCTCTATCTCTTTCCAAGGACTGCTACGACCCAGCATCTAGAAAGGCTTGTGCCAAGGGGGGCTGTGAAAAGGTCTCCCCCCCATTTTGGAGCCCATCCGTGGGGAGCCCATCTGCATCCTGAATGGGGCAGCTGGCCTCTGCTTGCTGCCCAGGAAGGCTGCCAGGAAGGAGAGCTGGGAAGAAAGAAGGGGGGTCCTGGCTGGGTGAGAACAGCCTGTCCCTGGAGAAAATGCAAGGGGTCCAGGCTTTTGGGATTGGGGATGACTGCCGCCCCACTGATGGGGGAGTACCAGGAACCTCCCCAAAAGTCAGGGTAGATGAATCGCTCCAAACTTGGGAAGCTCTGGAAAACAGGGCCTGGCTTTGCAGGCTGTAGAGCCGTGAATGCGTTGCCCAAACTGGGACACACTGCGCAGTGCGCAATGCTGGTTTAGCGCACCAAAGAGTGCCAGAGTGCTATGGGTGGGGGTCTTCTGATAGGGGTCTGGGAAGGATTGACGGGGCAGGGGGTTAAGGGTTTGAGCAATAGTCCCTAACTGGAACAGCTCCAACTCATCCTCATCTGTCCCCTGGGAGGGTCCCCTTTCCAAGGGAGGGGGACATTTTTCCAAGGGTGGGTTTCTCCCTACAAGCTCAGCTCCTATAATTGGCATTCCTCCCAACCATTTCAAAGACATGGCAAGGCTTCCAAGCTGGCACCCCCAAACTCTCCACCCAGCCCCAGGACCCCCTGATGCCCCCCAAGTCACGCCAGAAGTCCCAACCACATTTCTGCTATAGTTGCATTAGGGGGCAGAAACAGCTCCCCAACTCCCCCCTCCAAAAGATAACAGTGACAATCATGGACCCAGAGGCCAGAATTTGGGGTCCTAGTCGGGAAAAAGTGGGCACCTCTTGAATTTTGGGCTTTCTCCTAAAGTGCTGGGTGCTAAACCATAGGGGCAGCCTGGAGGCTGGGATCTGTATCACCTGTGGGTCTATCCTAGGGGATATCCTATGTGTATATCCTATGGGGTCCGTGAGCCAGGTCTGCATGCATACACCTTGAACCCCCCCTCAAAGAGTCCTAGCTGTGATGTATCATTGAAAACATGGGTGCTCAGTGGTACGCCGAGGGGGTTTGCACCCAGCTTGGCACTCGGTCTCCCATTTTTGGGTGCTGACATCTGTGGCCAAGGTGTAATAGGTCCAGGGCGACTCAGTGGGTGCCTTTGGAGCACCCATGGGAAGACGCACTTTTCCCAACCTTTCATTGGAGCAGGAACATGATCTGATGCGCAGTTCTGTGCAAGCCATAAACTGGCACATCCCACCTCTGGCTAATCTAAATTATGGGAAACTAAAAGGGAAGCCACAGATTGATTGATTGATTAGATTTATATCCCGCCTTCCTTCGCGAGCGGAATCAAGGCGGCTAACAACAGAATTAAAAACAGAATCAATAACATAGCTTTATTCATACTTATAAATATTATTATTTATTATTCTAGGTGTCTGAAAGCACTCTGAAGAAGAACCAGCCACAAATCTTGAACATCCTGAGTGCCCACCAACCTTAGGACGCCCACTTTTTGATGTCCCTGAACCAGCTGTGACCTCCCCCACCACTGCGTCCCCCCAAGTGCGATGTGCTTCCCATTGGTTTGGCCACGGGAATCTCCGATGAGGCACAACAACCAACCCACAGAGCTCGGCAGCGCAGGACGTAACCATCAGATACCCCATCTATCCAGAAGGTATTCCAAGCTTAAGCAGTCCCCCAACCCCATCCCATTGATTTGGTCAAAAGAAGGCTGAAGGGGTGCCAGTTGAATGCCCAGCATTGCACAGCTTGCCCGATTCCGGTGCACATGGTTGTGGGCTGAGTCCATGCGCTGCACATGAAATCTATGGGATACATCAAATGCTGAGCTCTGTCCCTTGAAACACTGCTTCGCTATACCCCAAGAGGGCTGTTGCCCTACCCAGCAGCCTGGCATCGTGTGATCTCTCCTGGCCTTCCCCCCACATGCCATCCCAGGACCCAAGAAACTTTCCTCCTCTTCTGACAGCACCTCCAGGTGGGAGACTGCCAGGTGGCCCGGGTCATGATGATGTGCCAAAGCCAACCCTTGCTCGTGCCACCTCTGTGGCCTCCTCCACCTGACACATCAGTACTCAGATCCCCCCACACCACCTTTCCCCAGAGACATTTGGCGCATCAGTACTACTTACCCCTTTGCCCATCTTGGTGGGAGGTGGAAGGGCAGGATCCGGGAAGGGAGGGGAGAGGGACCCACAACAACAACAACAAGGGCTGTGGGGCTACCCGGGGCACATGTGCTGCAGCGGGGACCAGGGAGTGGACGGTTCCCGACTTGTCTTTAAATAGATCTCTTGCCTACTTCGCTCCTTCTCTGGACAGGAGCACTTGTTGAAACTGGATCTTGACTGGTGGGTGGCTCCTCCCTCCCCCTTCCCAAGCCCTCCCCCTTTTGCTCACTACCCTGACCCAGCATTGCAACCCCCCCTTCCTTCCTTCCCAGCCTGGCTCTGCCCACCCCCAGTCTCTTGGCTATGGACCTCTTGGAACAGTCTCAACTCAAGACATAAAAGTCCCCTTTCTGCACTTTGGATCCAATGTGGGGCAGCTTTGGTGTGGGGGGGAAGGGGCTTTTAGGGAGGAGGGGAGACCCTAGTTTACTTTGGGCCATAAATCTTGGGCCTGCCATGCTGCGTTCCATAGCCCGGCATTGGCCGGAGAATAGACGGGCATTGTATGCTCTGTAGTGCCCACCTGGCATCAAGCCCACCAGGCTGGACAGGTCGGAAGAGACACCACCCTCCCCATTTGGCTCACTGGCACACCTTGGGAGAATCGGGACCTTCTACCTGAAGGAAAGAGGCTCACCCTTGGGGTCTCCTCTTGAACTATTCCCCCCCCCAAAAAAAAGCTTGCAGATCCATTCCATGACCCGCAAGCTTCTGAATTGAGGATGTTCTCAGGGACGGAGCCCTAAATGGTCACGACACCGTCAAAGGTGTCTGTATAGGTAGGTATGTATAGGTAGGCATGAGCTCTTGGTGGATGACCTCTTGCCTTTTGGATTGCAGCCTTCCTCGGCCATCCTGGACACTCTCCCCATTTTAGGGCTGCCTCCCTGCAGGAATACTGAGGGTCTGACCAAAGTGGATTCCCAAGCCTATCATCCTCCTGAGACCACCCAAGGGTGCTCCGGAGCATCCTCAATCCGGAGCATTCAGGAGTTCCATGGACAGTTCACAAGGGTTCTCCCAGAGGAAAGGGAACCTGTTAAACAAAGGGGCAGAAGCCCCATTTTGGATACCCGTATTAAAATCGAGGTGCTGACCCTGAATTAGGTTTGGGGACCGCTGATAGTATCCATGGACATAAGGACACGATCCAAAATATTCTGCTGGTCCCCCCACTTTTGGGGCAGCACTTGCCACAGACTCAGGGCCCTATTGTGTGGGGTGATCTGTTTGAGAACTGGGAATTGCTTCCAGTGTTTCCAGTGATCAGTCCAGTCACCACAATGGGAAGCCTTCCTCTCCCCAGCACCTTATATTCAGGGAAGGCGGTCTCCAAATATGCCAAGGTTGAGTGGGCAAAATCTTGGAAGCTTCCAGTACATTCCAATGTAGACATGGGGACCTCCAACTCAGTCTATCGTGGGCCACGATCCCACTTTTAATGCACGTTTCTTAACCCAAACCATTTAGGGGTGTATGGGCGTCATTTTCTGGGCACCCTCTTGACGGCTCTGCATCCAAACACGGAGCCACCCTGATTTGCAACCGCTGTTTGGATAGAGGCTGGGGTGCCCTTGTGTTCAGATCTGATGTGGCTTTTCATGTGATGGAAAAGGGGGAGAGAGAACCCCTTACACCTGGGGAGCAAAGCCTTCTTGACTTTAATGAAAGTTGACCTCCCCTGCTGCTCGAGAGGGAATTAGTTCCAGATTATGTGACTCCAGGTCGCTTGCTTCCCAAATCTCTTTTTAATACATGGTGGTAGTGGTTGGTGAGGCTCTTTTTAAGGAGTCCCTACATAGCCGTGATTTTCCCCATGATCCCCCATGTTGGCATCTCCCCTCCATCTCTTCGATCTGGAGCCGTGTCAGAGTGCCAGGGGGCCAAGACCCCCAGATGGAAGGCGCGCCAGCTTACGACCCTCCACTGGCACCCCCACACCGTCCTTTAGAGGGGGCATCATATACAATGGTGTCTATTGCCTTCCCTCCTACACCCCCTCCTGTGGTTCCCTCTGCCAGGTACTCCCCTACCTTCCTCTTTTTCGCCATGATGGAGGTTGTTCCTCTATGTCGACCCCTTCCTCAAATTCTCCCGGCTAGCACAGCCGGGCTCCAGGAAGAGTGGGTGACGAAGTTGAGTCGGGGTGATCTTGGGGCGGTCTTGGAGCCAGACTTTCCAGAAACTGGTCCCCCTGGCTTTGCCCGGAAGTGACCCCCAGTGTCACTGGGAACTGGACGTGATGGTTGGGCAGAAGGTGGGCACAAAGTTTTTCCATTCATGGAACGAACCTGCCAAGATGTCAAAGGCAGAAAGACAAAGAGAGGCTCCACTCCTGGCAACCAACCAAGACATCACCTCCTAGCAACTATGATCCAATCCCCCCTCCTTTGGAACCCCCCCATTTGGAACCCCATCTCTTAGCAACTAAGAGCAACCCTGCCCTTTTCCTTGCTGGCGCCATGCCGAGATGGTGCCATGCCAAGATGGCACCATGCCATGCCACTGGGCAAGTCAATCTGCACCCCTCAATTGGTGCCATCATGCTTCATGTTCTCCAACAACTGGTGTGGTGAGGGGATGGCGCCATTGGCGCTATTGTGTGCAGGGCAATCCACCAGCACCCCGATTCCTGCCCAGCGAGGGTCTGGAAACGTATTCTGCACACAGATCTTCCAACCACTAGGCGCTACTTCCTAGATGCCACATGACGTGGCTACCAGAATGATGCCACATCTTCTTAGTAGCCACACAGACTTTGTTTACCATTGACCGTTGCCATTTTCCAATGCTCTGGGGAAAAGTTTGGAAATTAAATATTGGGGGGGTGGGGGGGAGTATGGCAAATCTGGCTCTAGCAGGGATATGTATACCTCTCCCCCAGCAGGGATGTGGCTCCTCTTCCATGTACCTTCTATGTGGCTCCTCTTCCATGCTCCTCTTCCGTCTACCTCGATAGGGGACCTTGCTGGACTTGTGTCCAATTATGGCTACACCACAGTGAATTTCAATGCGGTGCTCAAAGTTGTGGGTTTTTTTAAGTGGTGTCACTTTCAGAAAAAGTGAAATGTGCAACCCATGTTCACAAAAAGCCATGTGCAACCCATGTTCTCGGCAAGCGCCACATCAGTGGTGATCTATCCTGGTTTCAACGCATCTATCCCGGCTACGGAGTCCATGCCTTAATATTTAGGGTGTTTATTTGCTCACGAGTTGTAGCCTTTTGTTTTATTTTCTTGGAAAAGAATGTGTGAGGACATGTGTTTCATAAAGGTCATGCTCAGCGAAAATATTTGGACGAGCCTCCCTTCTCTTTCCATCCCACCACATCCACGGGGTGGTGGGGAGGGGGCGATTTACAGAACGGCCAGGGTCAATCTTTTTGCGTGTCCCAGGAAGCTTTGGGACCACCAAACTGTGACGCAAACATAACCGGTCTCGGACCGCCGTCAGGACTGTAACGCCTTACTAGAACTGGACCAGAACCAGTGGATGGCCAGTAAAATTGTCTGGAGAGTTTGGAGTGGCAAATATATTTAACCCAGTGTGTAATTAATCTGTGGAACTCCTTGCTACTGTGGTGTTAGCAGTGATGCCTTTAAAAGGGGATCAGACAGATTTATGATCACTGCATTGCAGTCTTTAATGCGAAGAACTACATGTATTTCAATTATTGCTCATGAACGCAACTCCTCTATGCACTGATGCTGCGCATGGCATCTCCCACCCATAGCATCCTTGCGCCACTCCGTCCTTTTGGCCACAGAAAAGTCCTCTCCTGCTCCGCCTATGGTGTGATTAATATGTTTGTTTAAGATGGCCTTAGTAAGTCTTCTGCGCTGTTGTTCTTCCCTTCCCAAATCCATGCGCCTCCTGCTCGAACCTTGAGAGAGGCCAGGGGTATCTCTTTTGGAGATAAGGGCCGGATGTGTGGCAGTGCTTGCGATTTAATAAATAACAGATGAAGTATACCTTCGAGGCCTGGTCTATGTTCCCTGTTGCCAGAGCCAAAAAACAGCTTCCGCAACCCAGCGCATGGACGCACCAATTTAAAAAATTTGCCTTCGCATGTCGAAACGAGACACCTCCCATGACACATATGGCCGGTTGCATGGACTGAAATTGTAAGCAAGCTGGTCTATGTTGCAGGAATACAAGACAGACCTGCAGCCACAATGCCTTAGTGCGCATGTGCCCACAATGCCTTAGTGCCCATGCGCCTACATTTCCGCTCCACGTGTGCCATGCTCCCATTATCACAGATTTGGAATGGGAATTTCTGGGACTCTCTGAAAAGGGTTTGAACCCAGGCAGGGTGACCAAATGACCGGAAATTCCCAGATTTGTCCTCTTTTTGAGCCTGCTGTCTGGGTGTCCCCCAAAAGGGCATCATTGCCCTCTGTTTTAGAGTGTCCCAGGGACCCTCTAAAAGGGTTTGAACCCAGGCATGCACCCATCCCAGCATGGTGACCATATGACTGGAAATTCCCAAATTTGTCCTCTTTTTGAGCCTCCTGTCTGGGTGTCCTCCAAAAGGGCATCACTGCCCTCTGTTTTAGAGTGTCCCAGGGACCCTCTAAAAGGGTTTGAACCCAGGCATGCACCCATCCTGGCATGGTGACCATCTGACCGGAAATTCCCGGATTTGTCCTCTTTTTGAACCTCCTGTCAGGGTGTTCTCCAGAAAGGCTTCCTTGTCCTCTGTCCTCTGGGGATGCTCTAAAAGGGTTTGAACCCAGGCATGCGCCCACCTCGTCCCTGGCATTGCTGTGCGCTCAGCCAAATCAGGGCAGCTATTTCCCAGGACATCTATTTGCCAATCACATCATTGGATGGGCAGCTGGAGGGGCTGCTATTGATTAAATAGGCACAATGGAAACAATCCCAGCAATTGCTGATGTGCTGGGCTGGAAAAGGGCAGAGTCCAGATGTGCCGGACACGGATCCGGATGGACCCAGGTGATCCACATTGTGCCGGATCGCCTGTTTCACTTGGATAGCCTTCCCGGGTTGGGGGGAAGACAAGCTGTGGAGTGCATCAGACCTCCACCCAGCCATCTTGCCTCCCCTCTTATCAGTCTCACCCCCAGTTTAGAAGTCGATCTGCAAGGGCTCTGATAGCTGAAGGAGGCCCTTCTCTTCCAATGTTGGTATCTCCTGGAATTTGTGGCCACATGATCTATGGTGGGCCCCCTTACTTTCCAGAGGGATCCGTCAAGAGCTGCTATTTGTAGGACTGAGGCATGCAGGATTCATCCCTTTCTGAGGTGCTGGAAACTCTGGGGGCCTCTCATTGGAGGGCTGGCATTAATGGGGGGGACCAGTTTCCGACCCCCCTCTCATGTGTGAACTCTGGGAACTGGGTGGTTGTCTCAAGGGGTACACTTGGATCCAGCTGGGCCCATCCATGACTCAAATCTAATGTTCCCCCTTTTCCGCCGAATTCTGTCTCCAAAATCAGGATGTGCATTCGATTTGTTAATTAGATTAGATCTAATTAGGTTAATTAGATCTGATACGGTATTTTGTTTATAAGTATAGGGTGCGCATTAGATTCAATGGTGCGTTAGATTTGAGTACATTCGAGGCTGTTGTGTCTGCAAAAGGGGGAGCCAAAAAAGCCAGATGGTGCGCAATCGGGCCAGCGATGCGCTTATGGCTCCTGGGGTGATGCAACTCCAGGGACTGAGGCTGCGGCCGCCCCCACCAAGGTCGGTCCAAGGACTGGGAAGTACACAAAGCTTTCTTTGGCCTCAATTCCTCGCTCTCCCCCTTCCTCCGGCCGCTTGCTCAGTTTACCTTGAGGACCTTTCACAAGAATTTGTCGCCTGCCGAGCTCCGACGGCTCAGGAATCAGTCCTGCAGGCAGCCCCTGACATTTGGCCGCAGGGCTGTTGTGCTCCACTTGGAGATGGGGGGAGGTAGGAAAGCGTTCGGGGTAAAGCAGGCTTCCCAATCTTGAATTTTGGAGTGGGAGTCAGAGCTTGATGTAGTCAAGGAACCCCAACCTTTGGGGGGTACAGATAATAGGGTTGGACCTAAGACCTGCGTGATGGGGACATAGGCAGTTCCAGTTCAGACACCCAAGGAGGACTCCGATTCCCGTGTCTGGACATGTGCGCCGCATGCCGGACCAGCGTTAAAAGGATCTTGGTGTCTGATCCAAATGGCTCAAGGCCTGGCTTGGGGGCCTGATCTCCTTGTGCCATTTAGTGGATAATCTCAGATCCGGTCCCTGAAGTATCGAGGGGCTCTGTATAAGACCCCAAATAGCCGTGGTTCCCTTTGTCCCCATTTCATGGATTTCAAGTTGGCAAACTGAGGCCGCAATAAGAAGCCATAGAAGTGGCTCAAGGGATGTTTGGAGAGGGGAGGATAGAACAAGCCCTGCATCCCAGCACTGCTATCAGTGTCCTTGAGACCCCCCCCACTCACAACCAGCACTCTAAAATTAGCCATCACAAGGACACGCTGTGCATACATGCGCCTTCCTTTGCACCTGGGGGGTCCAGAGATGAGCACGAGGGTGCTTGGATTTCCAAAAAGAGGGCTAGACTTGTAATGGGAAGGTTTGGCCAATATCTTTTAAGAGCAGCTCTAAATAAGTCTCCCCCAAACCCCTTTCTTTGTAAGGCTGGAGTCCGACAGCACAGCCCCCAGCCCAGCAGGTCCTGCCATGCCGTCCACTCTGCAACTTCAGCCTCAACACCCAGCGAGGGGTTGCAGCCCTTGGATGGATTCTCAACGGTCACGGAAGGACCCGCTGATGGGATCACGAGTGCCGGACATCAGCGGGAGTCCAGCCTCCAGGGTTCCAGGTTGTTCTTCGCTTGAGAAACTGGACCTCATTGTTAGGGCCGCGGAGACCTGCGGTGTCAGCAGAAGAAAACACGGCACAGGCAGAATTGCGCATGCATTCCCCATTGCTGTGGCTGCCAGGAACTCAGTGTGGGCCCAATTATAGCCACAGACTGGAATCCGCGGGCATGGGGAGGGGGGCTGCGGATGCCGTCAAGCTGCACCTGCGGAGTTCAAAGCATGCGGTGATCCTGGGGCAGGTGGACCCAAAGCCTAAGTGGGGTTGGACTGGATGCTCATCTATGCGACAGCCCCCCATTAACCCATGCCCATTAACCCCCCATTAACCAAGCAAGCGAGCTCACCACAACATATGAGTCAGCGAGCCAAGGCATGTTCCCAATGCGTCACTGGCTCAACTGATAAGAGCCTCTGTTCCAGCTGAGCTCCCCTGATGTCTCCGTTTGAGGCCCGTGTCTGGTGGACAAGCTGGTGGAGAAGTTTGATACAGAGGTGTCTGAAAGTTGAGCCTCCATAGAACGAGGCAGTGTACATTAGTGCCTCATTCAATGCTGGGTTCAAGCAGAAGCGATAGGAAAGGGGATGCCTTCTTCTTTGTGAAACGGATGTGAGTGGCCTGTGGAACTCCTTGCCACAGGATATGGATGCTGTAGAAGAATTTCTGCAGGTAGAGGGTTGAACTAGATGACCTTGTGGGTCCCCTCCAACTCTAGATTTTAGGATTTCATGTGTCTTCAGGATTTCAGTTTCTTTCTTTGGGGTGCAGAGGTCCCCAATCACATAGATCAAGACAGAGCTGACCCCCTCCTGCCACTTTTTCCCACCGGACCCACATTATGAGACTTAAGCCGTCCCATGGAGGAGGGAGAATATTTCAGCCTCAATCGTCATTCAGGAGGAAGTAGTGGAGGTCTAGCTTGGCCCTGTAGACGGCAAAGGAGGAGGACCAGTTCAGCCCCACGCTCAGTTGGCCTTTGGAAGCAGCTTCCCTGGGACCCCAGGCTCCGGAGGTCTATATGGGAGGGAAAGTGGGGAAGTAGTAGGTATGGAGGAGAACATCAGGCTAGTAGTCCTGGTCACTTGTGGCCCCGTTTCCCCCACTGTTTAGGGCTTGGAAACGGCTGTCACACGGGACGGTTTCCAAATTTTGCTGGAACTGCGGAAGGGGATGATGGAGCCAGACCAAAGTTTTGTCCCTCCACAGCTGCAACCTGGGAACCGGAGCAAGGAGGGATGTGGCGGAGAGGAAGCTCACATCTCATGCGCCTCCGAGGAGGAGAGAGCAATGTTTATCGGAGCCCCCCAAATGCATCTGTGTAAACACAGATGGTGTGGCTGGTGTAGACCATGGCCAAGTCCTAACTGGGAAGTCGGAGAACAGAGCAAAGGACACCGGGGGAGGGGGGCGAGAAACCCTACAAACAAACCAAAGCTGGAAGGGACCCTTAGATTATGGGGGGTGCCCTAGGGCAGTCACTGATGAATAAGGGGGTAGTAGCTTTAGGGGTGTTGGGCATATAGACCTCCCCCTGGCAACCCTATATTCTGTTTTCCCAGCTGGGGCCACACAGCAGCAGGTCCACCTTGGAGCATGAACCACGTCAGTGTGCCAAAATGTGCGCCCAGTACTGGGAGGAACGGGGTGATCTGGTCACACTCTTGAACGGTCACTACAGAGCAGAGGGAGGGTGTGCATATAATGAGGGTGGGGTGGGAATAACACCCCCCCAAATTGACAACCATAAGATGTGGGAGCCTTGAATTCCCTATGTGTGGAATGGGTGCTGCAGGGCTCAAAAGGGCAACACTGGCAAGGAGATCCCTTCAGTTCACCTGCATTAACACGGTGGGGTACAAAGAGCGTGGCCAGGGGAGGCCCCGGGTGCCAGACTGCAGTGGAGGGTTCTAAGGGGTAGCAGTGGGCAGCATCAGCTACCAGTGGGTATCCCTGCTGAGCATATGGCATGCCTACAAGGCACTCTTGGGCGCCTCCTGGCATCCCTGTGCAGCAGGGAGTGGGCACCAAGGGCAGGGGTTGGCAGCAGGCACCACTGGACACCAGGTACCCCTACCAAGCACCATCTGTCAACAGGCACCACTGGGCATCAGCACACACCACTGCACATCAGTGGGCAGCTGACACTAGTGGGCAGCTGGTGCTGGGCATCCCTACCAGGCACTGGGCTTCCCTACAGCACCACTGGACAAGAGAAACCACTGCACAGTGGCCTGCAGGCATTACCAGGCACTGGGCATCCCTGTGGGGCACCATCGGGCTCCCGTACCAGGCACCACTGGGTAGCGGGCATCACCGGGCACCCCAGGACATCAAGCATGGGGCCCCAGATGTCGGGCACCACTGGGTACCGTGCATCCCTACAGGTCACTAGGTACCACTGGGCAGTGGGCACAGGACACCAGATGCCAGGTCCTAGGCACCACCAGGCACCGCATATCCCTACTGAGCACCAGGTATCAGGCACCACTAGATGGTAGTGGATAGCAGACAGCACCAGGCACCACTGGGCATACTTACTGGGAATCAGGCAGTGGGTATCAGCAGGCATCAGGCACCAGCGAATACCAGGTAGTAGGTACCACCGGCACCACCGGGCACTGTTCCTCTGGCTGCTTGTGGTGGAGGGAATACATGGGGCCTCCTGCCCCATTTGGTGCTGTGTGTATGTTGCAGACACAACAAGCTCTCTGTTGACAACCTGGATGTGTGCCATGGTCAGAGGCCAAAGGATCTGTGCCAAGGCCTGGTGGCCCTTCTCCTTGCCGGCCCATGTGGCTGGTGAGCCTGCCTGGCTAAAGGAAGGGGGCTGGGGATCCTGCACTGGCCTGGATTTCCTGGGTGGTGGGAGGGAAGCCCTCTCTGCTTTTCTGGGCCCCCAAATTCCAATCCTGGCCTGCGTGGGCTCCGGGAATGAACGCTGGCTCTGTGAAGACACCATCAGGCTTGCTATGGGGTGGATGCCTCCTCCTGGCAGTGGGGCGGGGGGGAGGCTGATCTGGAGTGGATGGCCCAGTGTGGGTCTCAGCACCTACTCCACCACAGCCCTGTCCCCAGATCACCCCACTGGGAGCTCTGGTGGTGGCTCCGCATCTTCATCCAGAAGATCTGGATGGAGATCTGGAGGGCACCAGTGGTGGAGACAAGAGGAGCCAAAAGCCAGATGGGGGTCTCATGGGGGTCCACCAGTGTCCCAACAGAGCCCCCCAAGCAGGGGGTGGAGGCAAGAGGTAGACTGCCTCTGAGCCTGGAGGTTCTGGCCAGCAGACAGCCCCATTACACAGACAGACAGACCTGCAGGCCAGCTTGAGCCTAGGGTCCACATGGAGGCGGTCAAGGCTACAATCCTGTACACATTTTCCTGGGAGTAAGCCTCATTGACTACAATGGGACTTACATTTGAGTAGACCCACCCAGGTTTGGGCTCTCTATCTCCTTCCTATCTACACTTTCCTGGGAGTAAGTCCCATTGATTATAATGGGATTTACTTCCAAATAGACACACGAGAGTTTGGGCTCTCCATCTCTGTCCTAGCCACACTTTCTTGGGAGTAAGCCTCATTGGCTATAATGGGATTTACTTCCGAGTAGTCACACCTATGTTCAGGCTCCAAATCCCCCCTAAGCAGGGCATTCTTGGAGTGGACAAGGGGGACCCTCAGTGGACACTGGGGGAGTTGCAGGCATGGGGAGGAGAGATGGGGCTGGTCCTCTGGGGGTGGGGGGTGGGCTGTCTGGGGCAGGACAGTATGCCTTGGGAGGTGTCCCTCAAGTGTTGTCCTCCACTGGATTTGGGAGCTAGGAGGGGGCTGGGGAGACCCCTGCTCACTTGGACAGGGGGATATTAAAAGGGGTGGGGGTTACTGGATGGGGGGGACTATTAAAAGGGGTGGGGTACTGGATGGGGTGGGGGCTACTGCATGGGGTGGGGGCTATTAAAAGGGTTGGGAGCTACTGGATAGGGGTGGGGTGTATTAAAAGCGTTGGGGCATGGGATGGGGGCTACTATATGGGGTGGGGGCTACTATATGGGGTGGGGACTATTAAAAGGGTTGGGGGCTACTGCATGGGGTGGGGGCTACTGGATAGGGGTGGGGGCTATTAAAAGGGTTGGGGGCTACTGCATGGGGTGGGGGCTACTATATGGGGTGGGGGCTATTAAAAGTGGTGGGGGCTACTAGCTGGGGTGGAGGCTATTGAAGGGTTGGGGGCTACTGCATGGGATGGGGGCTACTATATGCGGTGGGGGCTATTAAAAAGGTTGGGGGCTACTGCATGCGGTGGGGGCTACCATATGGGGTGGGGCTATTAAAAGGATTGGGGGCTACTGGATGGGGTGGGGGCTACTGTATAGGGTGGGGGCTATTGGATGGGGTAGAGGCTATTAAAAGGGGTTGGGGGCTACTGGAAGGAGGTGGGGACTATTAAGAGGGTTGGGGTAACTGGATGGGGTGGGGGCTACTGGATGGGGTGGGTACTTTTAAAGGGGTGGGGGCTATTGGTTGAGGTGAGGGCTACTGGATGGGGACGGGGGCTTCTAGATGGGGATGGGGCTTTAAGGGGTGGGGGGCTACTGGATGAATGGGGCTATTAAAGGAGGTGGGGGCTACTGGACGGGACTGGAGCAGACGGGGGGGGGAGATCTCCCCCTCCCACTGCGGGAGTCCAGGACTGCGGTCTCCTGCGCGTGTGCAGAGCGCCCCCCACCACATCTGTTGGTGGGGCCAGGCGTGGCTGGCGGGGAGTGGCCGAGCTGGCCTTCCTCCTCCTCCTCCTCCTCCGGCCCTCCAGCCATGGGTGCTGCGGACGGCGCGGGGCTGCTGCTGCTGCTGGCCGGTGGGTGACTCCGGGGAGGGAGCTGTCCAGGTGCTGCAGGAGGGCCGGAGTAGGGGTGGGGTGGGGGGGTTGGGGGCGTCTGGAGGGGGGGAAAGGATGCTGGCAGGGAGGGGAGGGGGCTCTCAATGGGGGGCTGATCCTGTGGAGGGGGTTGCAATTAACCCCTTGCTGGGTATTGGCTCTGTGGAGGGGGGGTCTCTATAGATCACCCCCTGGAGACCCCCACCTGCCCCCCCAAAAGCTGCCACCCAAGTCCTGGCTTCTTCCCTCTCCCCCCAACCAGCTCCCCCATCCTTTCCAAAGAGGGGGTGATGAGATCCCGCTTGGAAGCAGAGCCTTGGGGGGGGGGGGTCTCTTCCAGGTTTATTGGGGGGGAGTGTTTGGGTTTCCTGGAGGGGGTGGGTTTCCTGGGGGTGCATTTGCCCATCCATTGAAATCCATTATGGGGCACAGCTGGGGTTAGTGCCTGTGTCCCCCCCCCCAATATTCCTCCAGATCTGGCCCAATTTCCCAGATGGGGAGATCTGGAGGGGAGGGGGCTGCAGATGAGATCAAGGCGTTTCCTACGCCCCCAGCTGGAGGCACCATGTTGGGGGGGGGGGGTTGGAAAGAGATCTGGGAGGTCTCCTTGCAATCCCCTGATCCCCCCATCCTAATCTGGGATGACAGCTGGGGCTGGACAGATGGGAAGGGGGTGGCAGTCAGCAGGGGGGGTACGGGGGGGGGGGAGAGAGATCAGTACCAGGGCCTGGCCAGGTTACAGCTCTGTCTGAACTCCCAAGCAGGGGTCAAGGCCACTGAGTCTGAATCAGGAGGGTCCCCTTAATGCCATAGGGCACAAAGGTCTGGGTCTGTAGGCCAAGAGAGAGGTGGCCACACTAGCTGGAGGGAGCCTAGACTAATGGAGAACTAGAGGGGAGATCTATTGGGGTCATACCCTCTGCCCAGGGTCTCAAGGAGACCCACCTTAGGGTGCCCTTGCCTTCAAAGCCAAGGCATATAGAGAACTGGAGGTGGGCATTTTGGGGGGTCATACCCTCTGCCCAGAGTCTCAAGGAGACCCACTTTTGGGTGCCCCAAGGCATGTGAGAACTAGAGGAGGGTATCTATTGGGGTCATACCCTCTGCCCAGGGTCTCAAGGAAACCCACCTTTGGGTGCTCCTGCCTTCAAAACCGAGGCATATAAAGAACTGGACGTGGGCTATCCAGAATCTCAAGGAGACTCACCTTTGGGTGACCCAGGCATGTGGAGAACTAGAGGGGGGCATCTATTGGGGTCATACCCTCTGCCCAGGGTCTCAAAGAGACCCACCTTTGGGTGCCCCTGCCTTCAAAGCTGAGGCATATAGAGAACTGGAGGTGGGCATTTTTGTGGTGATACCCTCTGTCCCGAGTCTCAAGGAAACCCAGCTTCAGTGCCCCAAAGCATGTGGAGAACTAGAGGTGGCATCTATTGGGGTCATAACCTCTGCCCAGAGTCTCAAGGAGACCCACTTTCGGGTGCACCAAGGCATGTGAGAACTAGAGGAGGGCATCTATTGGGATCCTACCCTCTGCCCAGGGTCTCAAAGAGACCCACCTTTGGGTGCCCCTGCCTTCACAGCCGAGGCATACAGAGAACTGGAGGTGGGCATTTTGGGGGAGATACCCTCCATCCAGAGTCTCAAAGAGACCAACCTTTGGGTGCCCCCCAGGCATATGGAGAACTAGAGGGGATCATATATTGGGGTCATACCCTCTGCCCAGGCCACCTTTGGATGCCCCTGCCCAAAGGGGGGCATTTTTTGAGGAGGCACCCTCTACCCAGTATCTCAAGGAAGCCCACCTTTGGGTGCCACCTTTGGAATATTTAGAGGAGGGCATCTTTTGGGGTAACACTCCCTGCACCCCATAACACTCAGCAGACTTTCTACAGACAAGGACAACGGCATCAGTTTCTCCCTGCTTTCTGCTCAATGACTGGACTAATTAATGCAGTGCCTCGTTTACATAAATTTGCATAATTGTGACTTTGCATAAACAAGCAGGCCCCTTCATGTCACACTAGAGTCATGATGAGGATTTTATTGTTCCCCAACCCCCCCCCACCCCGAGCTCGGCGGAGATGAGCTGACCCAGATCTCGCACACCCCAGATGTTCGCCTGGTAGAGAAGAAAGCATCTTTGTGCCTTTTTGTGGTGTGTTTGTGCCTCTGGCTACATTTGCATCGGAAGCAGTAACAGCCCCCCCCCCCCCCCATGGGTGCCCATGTGCTTTGGTTTGTGGCCTGTCCCTTGTGCTCCATTTTTGCCACCCCGCAGCATTGCCCGGGCCTGGTGACTTGGCCTAGCACGAGTCACTTGTTGTTGTCGGGAACAGGGACGGCACCCTTGGGAGCAGCAATCACCTGCTACTCGCCGTTCTCCGAAACGGCATCTCTGGTGGGTTCATTTGGCTTAATGAGTCTGTTATGGAATTAATGGCCTTGTGGCTCTGGTGTGTGTTTTTTCCCCACTGGTTGTGGTGTGAGATTGCGCATAAGAGAAAGGAAACTTGGCACCCCATAACCGCCACAGCTTGGAGGTTTCACACTTTTATGGACGGTTTTATTTTTTCCACATCTGTTGAATATTCTTTGGTGCTGCAGGCATGTTCCTGCCCTTCGCCCTCCAGGGAAGCCTTTCCCACATCCAGCCTGGCTGCCATGTGTCCCCTGCGCACTGTATGGATTTCCAAATTGCACATTGATTTCCATGCTTGGCGGTTGCACTCACTTGTGCTCACCCAGGGGCAAAAAGGGGGTGATCAAGTCCGCACCCATGAATGCACCACTACATAAGAATACAAGAAGATCCTAAACTGTCCATCTAGTCCAGCTTTCCGGTGTCCACCAGACACCTCTGGGACCACATCCTCGTGCGCTATCTTTCACTTGGCATTCAGAGACAGTCGACTTCTAAAGCCAGAGGTTGCACACGCCCATCGTTGCTTGTCACCGGTAATGGACTTTGCCTCCATAAACCCGCCCGATCCCCCTTTTTGAAGGATCTAGGCCAAATTCCACCAACTTATCCTATGGCAGAGATGTTCACATGATCGGGACTCAGAAGACAGGACGGAGTCATTAGTATGGCAATTCTATTAGCATGGCAATTCTATATTAGGAGAAACGTACCTGCAATGGGGTGTTGCAGGTACCTGCATTCTTGGACCACTCTGTGTGGGTGGGTCAGTGGTGTTGGACTAGGGTTGCCACAATTTTCTTCCACAAACCACAACAGGACTCTCTATCCCATTTGCCAGTTTGTGAACATAATCCCCCCAAATCAGGAATGTCCCTGTTTATCGGGACATATTGCAACCCTATGTTGGTGGTCTAGAGGCACCCACAGCTACTAAATGCTTGAGTTGGGATATCATGAGACGTACAAATGTATGCAGTGGGTGGATAGAGGGATGTTCCTGTCCCTCTCGCACAACACCAGAATCGGGACCGTCACTCAAATTGGGAGAACCAGGACGGACGAAAGAAAATCCTTACCCAGTGTGTAATTAATCTTTGGAACTCCTTGCCACAAGAAAGCCTGTGACTTTACAGAAGGGAATTGGAAAAACTGATGGATACACAGTGCAATCCTAAGCATGACTACTCAGAAATAAGTCCCATTGACTTCAATAATATTTACTCCCAGAAAAGCGTGCTTAGGATTGCAGCATAAGTTCATTGTGTTTTCATGATGTCGGTTACTTCTGAATGCAATATGCTCCCGTATTGTCTTATGCGCTCCCTTAAGCATCCACTTTGAAATATAGGAAGCTGGTCCTGATCCAGCAGGACTCACATGGATCAAATGAGGATCTGGGGATCGGAGGACCTTTTCCAGAAATGCTGCCAAAACTTGAATCTTGCTGAGCCGCAAATGTCCTTCTGCGCCAAGCGGCAGACGGCACTGCCACTTTATTAGAGGATTAAAGGATATAGCGAGAGCTGCCTCGAGTTTTTGGTCCCCCCCCCATCGCTCCATGGAAGTAATTAAAACCAGGCTTGCGCCAAAGCCAGGCACATTTTCTCATTTCCTGTCTGTAGGATGTACTTGATATTCTCTATTTATTTGCTGACTGTTCTTCCTCTTTTTTCCACGCAGCCCTGAGCACCGCCCGGGAGGTCCACCTACCTCGGGGTCCCCTGTACCGCGTGGCGGGCACAGCCGTGTCCATCCCCTGTAGTGTCTCCGAGTACGAGGGCCCCACTCTACAGCACTTTGAGTGGTTCCTGTACCGCCCGGCCACACCAGACATCTCCATCGGCATTGTCAGTACAAAGGACCCCAAGTTTCCCTACGCCATCTTTGGCCCCCGGGTGCAGGCTGGAGACATCTCTGTCCGGCGGGTGCGGGGAGACGCCGTGGAGTTGCACATCAAGGAGATCCGCTTGGAAGATAGGGGCGTCTACGAGTGCTACACCCCCACCACCGACTCCAAGTACCACGGGAACTACAGCGCAAAAGTGGAACTAAAAGGTATTCCAGTGGCAAAGCCGGAGTATGTGTTAGTTCAAGTATATATTTGACCCTCTGTGGTGTATCCTGTATGTAAGTTGTTCTCCAGATTATAAACCTGTTGGGGCAGAGAACTATCTTATTATACTGGAATGAATTAATATCTCCGTCTCTCCCCCCAATAGTCTCTCTTGACTTCTAGAAGTCAGCTCTTTGGGGCAAAGACCTGCCAAAAGTGCCCTATGCAAATGGTTGATATACATAGGTGTGTGTATGTGTGAGTGCACGCAAGAGAGTATAATTAATGCCATTATATTACTAAATATTTCATAATAATACTTCCATCAATAATTTAATACTCGGAGAGCTGTTCTCAGCTTGTGTGAGTCCAGAACAGTGATTTTCAACCAGTGTGCCGTGGCACACTGGTGTGCCACAGGTGGTCCTCAGGTGTGCTGTGGAAATTTGGGGAAGGTCATTAATTAAATGATAGGAGATGATAGGAGATACTATTCTTTCTGTGTGTCTTAATAGTGATTCCCGACAAGTTGCTGGTCTCTGCCACCTCCCCCTCCCTGGCTACGACCACCTTCCGGAGCCAAGCGGCCACAGCCACTGATCCGCCGCAAGTGGCGCTCTCCGAAAGCCAGGAGCTCCAGCTGCTTTGCACCGTGGCCAGCGAGACCCAGCAGCACACCCACCTCTCTGTCTCCTTTGGTGTTTCCACCCCGGAGGCCTCTGTCGAATCCCGGATGGCCCCACAGGAGGTGATTGGGGTGCGACGGGATTTTGCAGTGGAGGCCGGAAGGCAATATGCCGAACGACACAAAGCCCGCGAGCTGTCGGTGACCAAGGTTGGAGACCGGCAGTACCAGATGGCGTTGGGCTGGTTGAGACCGGAAGACTCCGGGACGTACCACTGCACTGCTGGGGAGTGGATTCGGGATCCAGATGGCACTTGGCAACAGATCGTAGAGAAGAGGGTGGCGCTGGCGCAGGTGGCCATCCGACCCATTGGTGAGACTTATTCTCCAGACTCCTCTTGGGCTTTGGGTGAGGGGAAGCCTTCCACTTAGAATGTGTGCTGTAATTCGAGTCTGGCCCTGATCCCATATTTCCATTTTCCCCGACTTTCCTTCCAGCCACACAACTGGCCATATCTGCAGGTCCATCCGAGGTCCGCGTCAGCTCCGGAGAAGCTCTGGAATTTACTTGCAATACCTCTGGAATCCAGACCTCTGCTGTGCCCCACATTGCATACTCAGTGGGCTGGGAGGTGAGCAGAAGCCCTTCTCAAGAGGACGGGCAACTTGTGGCCAAGCTGGACCCAGATGGAGCGCTTATCCTCGGTGAGAGCTACACCAGCCGTGAGGCTGGCAAGCGACACATGTCCCTGCAGAAGCTGAGGGCCACCCCGAGTTCCTACCGCTTGAGGATCGAGTCAGCCCAACCAGGAGACGTGGGCACGTACCGCTGCGTGGTGCAGGCCTTTGTGCGTTCTCCTCGCGCGGAACCACGTCAAGTGGCTACCGGACGATCCGAGGCGGTGACTGTGGACATCAAGTCAGAAGGTACGTTATCCATCAGAGGTAGCATCATGTTTTACCTATCAACCTATGGGTGGCCTGAGGGTTGAATAGGATGGGGACCTCAGTTGTATTAAGTTGATGGAAAGGGTTAATTGAGTGTGGACACGTTGGCATATGAAGAAAATAATGGTAGTTATGATGGTGGCATCTTGATGGGCATTGATGGTGTCATCTAACCCTTAGATGACCAACCAGATCCATTGACCGGCAATTATAATTTATGCAAATTAGGCTATTTTTAGATGGTCATCTAGTTAAAAAGGCATTCTTGTTGTGAGATGCCTCTTCTTAGATGGAGCCCACCGTCCTTAGATGGTCCATCCAACATGGAGAATGGACACCCCAAAAATATACTAACCCCCCCAATATTCCATAAATTCAGTTGCGTCTTCCCTCCCTCCTTATCTTTCCACAGCTGTGCTCTTGGAGGCTCATGCATGGCTGCCGTCCTCCACCATCTTCCGTGGGGACATGGCTGAGGTGCGGTGCAACGTCTCGGTGGAGTCGACCCAGGCAGTCCACTTGGCCCTCAGCTGGTGGGTGGAGACGCCTCAGGGGGACCACGAGCCCTACACCGCCATGCTGGCCTCTGTGAGCAGGGATGGAGTGGCTGACCTTGGAATACGGCCCTCAGGTGGCGCTGTGAGCGTGGACAAAGTTGGGCCGCTGAGCCACCGGCTGCGCATTCATGGGGTGCAACCATCGGACGAAGGGAAGTACCACTGCGCTGTGACAGCTTGGGTGCGCTACCTGGATCTCAGCTGGTACAACGCCGGGTCTGTGAAGTCCAACATAGTCACATTGTACCCCTATGCGCTGCGTGAGTAACTCGCTTGTGGAAGGTGTGGCATTCTCTGGCATCCCCCTTTTTAGCATCCCATGCTCCTTGTCCTAGAATTTGATCTGTTGGTGGCCTCATCATCATTATCATCATCACCACCACCATCATCATCACTGTTTATTGCATTAGAATAATATTCAAAGCAACCTTCAAGGTTCCCTTTAGCCATCTCTTCTCTCCTGCCTTTCAGCCATGGACACCTTGTTCCTCCCTCTCGTGGTCGGGATCTCCAGCGCCCTCTTTACGGGCATCACCGTCCTGGTTGCGGTGACCTGTTGCTTTATGAGCAGGCTCCGTAAAAGGTGAAGGTTGCCGGTGACGGCCACAGGTGAGGCCAGGGTTGGGTGAACCTTGATCATGGGCTTGGTGGGAGGGCCCCAGACCCACCTCCATTCACCGCATGAGTTCAAATCCAGTTGAGAACCAGATAATTGTGTTCCATCTTCTTCTGTGAATTTCGATGATGAACAGTTTAGTCCCCAAATATTGGGTATCTGTATGTGGGACCTGAGAATATTTCATAAAATTAAGGTTGCCATATGTCTTCTCTTCTGCTCTATCTGAACTGCGCCTGCGCCGGTCAGTTTGGTTCGGCCTCACACGTGACTGTTTCATTCGTGTCCCCCCCAGGATCTGGCCGTTCCCCATTTCCCTGTGCCATGTCATACCAGATGGACAAACAGCTGGATGGACGGAGAGGTTGCCCCCATCCTCTTGTGCCTCCTCCCTTGTGAGTCTTACACCACCTTGTCTTCTATGGTTGAGAACGGTCTTCCTTTCTTCTCTGGCGTGGACTCCCAGACAGAAAACCAACTGAAGGAGCTCAGTCTGTTCTGCCGTGGGGCCATCTCCCTGGACTCCTCTTCCTCCTTGGACTGAGAGGGGAAGAGCTTTACCTACCTGTTGTTGGTCGTCCATTGAAAGTACCAGCCGCCCTTCCTGTTGTGACGTATCGCTGGAGGGCTGGGGTGGTTCTTCGTCCGCAGTAACCGAAGTCCTAGCCTTGGAAAGCATCTCCCCGGAAAGTCCACAAGGGGGTTTGATGGGAGAGGGTATTTCAACTGTGCCAAAATAAACTGGTGTGGGGACCCTGCAGTGTGGATCCCTAATGGGGGAGTTTGCACCTTCTCCTGTGCTTGGTTTGTAGAAGCCCATTCCTCCCCCCACCTCTGAGTGACATAGAGGTCCAGCACTGATGGGGCTTGTGGACAGGTCTGCCCCACACTGGATCCCTGGTGGAAGCCTATACTGGGGTTTGTGGGGGAACAGGCCATTTGCTCCAGTGTGCGCGTCAGATTTTATTGCCCTCTTTGTGGCCGAAGACCTGGCTCCTTGTCTGCACCCCAGTGCCAACTGGTTGGTTGGCCCAGCTTTGCATGGGTCAGTCTGCCCCACCACCACACCATTGCAGGCCCAGTTTGCCCACATATTCCAGAACATTTTTTCTGACCGTTCATGTTTATTTTTAGATCTGTGCCACTACAGATGCTCAGTTGGGAAGAGGGGATGAAATCATGTTGGGTGGGTGGGGGATGGAAGGCACCGTGACATATGGGTGGGCATCTGGTAGCGCCGACCGCGCTCTCGGCAAAGGAGTGGGAGGCCGTGCGGGCGATGTGTTTGCCGTTCTTGGCAGAAATGTTGCCGTGGGGTGGGATGCCAAGGTACATTGAGGAAAGGGGCACCAGGATAGAACCGTCAATAGCAAGAAGGCTGATGGGTGTCTATTTAATTTGTGAAATAATTTGAATAAACAATAATGTGATTTTAATCATAGGGTCGTATGATGTTCCACTGTGGCTGTGAGTGTTTATCGGGCTCTTGGGCACCCTTGGGTGGCATTTGGCCTATGTTCACCCTTGGGTGGCATAGGCCACTTGGGTGGCCTATGTTCCTGCTCATTAGCCCCCACCCAGGAAAGAACTGCAGTGAGCCACAACGACTGAGCTCTTCATTCTGGGTTTGGAAAGCGCATGATGCGCACTGATTTGTTGTGATCAGGTCTCCACCGCCATCTAGTGGTGGGGAGGAGAATAATTAATGCTCTCAGTTACGGTAAAGGCTGTGCGCCACCGTTATAGCAAAAGGCAACAACAAACGCTGCTTCCTGAGAAGTGCGCCAATCCCTGCCCCATGCGTTCATTGGAGGCGCACTATCCCACCAAACCCCACACCTCTCTTTCTTTTCCAACTGAGAGTGTGGGCAAAGGGTTGGGTGGGTGGACAGAAGTGGACGATAGATTTAATCGGCAACTCTGGCATGCTTCTAGTCCTCAAGGAGGTGGCCACATTTCTGTCCACATCAGCCAGGCAGCAGCCGTCCCACACACACACACACACACACAGCACTTACAGCGGCTTTCCTGCGCATAAGTGTACAAAGTGTACCAACTACTCTGTACCAGCAGTGACACAACAGAGGCTTAAAATCACAACAAACACCGCCAGAAGTGTCTTTGTTTGGAGATGCTGCCTCCGCAATCAGGTCTCCTGGTTTCCCACACAACATGAGTTGCTCATAAAAGCATGCGTCATGCGCCCGTTCCTTCACTGGTGCACTGGATCAAGGTAACGGACAAACCCTCCTAATTCTGGAGAGCTCTAAAATTTTGGAGTGGACTTCCATGCTGATCACCGTGTCCACAGATGCATGTCCCAGCCTGGCACATGCAAGTCCGGTTGTGACCCACTGCTTTATTGGCTATAACTTTTGATAGAAGAGAGATATTTCAATATGGTTTGTTGTGTTGTGTCCGGCACGAAATTACGCATCAATTGATATGTCACATCATGGCATTATTTGGAAGTACCAAGATTTTAAAAATTTGACCCATGACCCACTGTGACCCACCCATGTTTGGGGCCCGCCAAGCTGCAAAGGGGCTCAGCTTACAGTGCGGATCAAGGGAAGTTCTGTGTGACACAATTCACAAGCCAAACGTTTCAAAACATTTTTTATTAAGGGGTTGGGGAAGGGGGGGAGGCGAGTATGGAGGGAGAGTGTGCAAGGCTGGCCAAGGTGAGGAAGAACATATAGCTCAGAGATCCGTCCAGCTGCTTTGCTGCCTGGTCCGGACTCTTCCGTCTCTCCAGCCTGCCATCCTACCCAGGCACCATTGCAGAACGCTACCAGGTCCATCAACACCAAATCTGAACCACATCTGAACACCAAAACTGGCCACGCTATGGTTCATCATTCCACACTGGAGCAAGATATCGGCCATGCTGGTCTAGCCCAAGGGATGCCCCAAGCAGCCTGGCTTTCACCAGACAAGACATCATGAAGGTGGTGGTGGTGGACCCAAGGAGATGGGGGCATCTAGGACCAGGTTCCTTTGATGCTCTGTTGATCCTCTGGATAGGATCTTTGCCATGCTGCCTTCCCTATACGCCCCCTAGGAACAGCGTACCCCTTAAAGGCTTACTACAAGCAGCCTGTCCATGGCCTGGCCCTGCAGACTCAACCAGGTGTGATGAGGATACCCAGGTTGGGGGTGTCTTTCAGGGACAGCTCTGATTTCCTCTTAAGGAATCTATGTCTTTGGATCCATGGCTCAAGCCTTTGTCATGATGCCCAGTCATAGGGCCACTTCCGTTGGCTGGTTGGCGCACTGCAGGCACCCTGAAGCATGCCTCTCACTCCTGGGCCATCATCACCTTCCTTCCCAGCTGTCTTCTGGTCCAAGCCGTTCCTCATCTGCTGCCCATCTACACCTTGGACTCACTTTCAGCAAGGGCCAGGTTCCCATTCCTCTCCTTGTCCCCCCCTCCTTCCTCCCCCTTTTCCGTCCCTTCCTCCACCTTCTCGTCCAGCTGGCTAGGAATGGACCAATACAGGTGGGCATCCATCCGGGCTGCAGTCTCCGCCAGCTCCCGGGCACTACAGCTGGGCGTGGGCACCTCGAAGGTCTGGTGGAAGCTGTTGTAGTCCACCTCATAGAAGCCATCCTCAAGGGATAGGACGGACATGAAGCGGTGGCCCCATAGGACCTCATCCACCAGGTAAGAGCTCCGGGCTTGGCACGTCATCCCTGCAGGGCAGACAGACAGATGCAAGTGCAAAGTTATAGCCAAATGTCTGGCTTAAGGGCCTTAATCAGCCACAGATCCCAATCCTAGGCATGTTTACTTGGAAGTAAATCCATGGAACTTACTCTCAGGCATGTGTGGATTATGCTTGTAATATTAATATTATAGTAATAGTAATAGTAATTGTTAATAGTATTATATATAATATAATAATATAATTATTATTAATTAATAATAATTATTAATTTTATTAACTCATTATTAATATTAAAACTACTCATTAAAATCAAAGCATTATTAAACAACATATAATTTATTATGCAAAAATGTATTAATTACAAGAAGGCTACATGTGGCCTGCTCATAAGGAAAAGGAGGACCATAAATATTTTTTTTCCAGGACACACATATATGTGTGTGTGTGTGTGTGTGTGTGTGTATATATATATATATATATATATATATATATATATATATATATATATATATATATATATATATATGCTATCTTTGGTACAGTAGTATACTACTTTTTATAGTAGTGTACTATTTTTAGTATAAAAACACGTCCTATTTTAAACAGATTTAAATGTATTTAAAATAAATATTTTATTTATTTATTTAACATTTCATTTTTTAATGTTTTATTTATTTATAAATAAATATTTTACTTATTGACTTAAAATAAATTTAAACCAACTATTTAAATTTTAATATTTAAAAAAGTATAAAAGGACGGTTTTAAATGCAAGTATGCCTTACAAGCAAGGCAGGCGGGGGTGCACCCTCAGGTGGTGCCATGCTATAGATACTATACATGCTATGCAGAGGATGTGCTTGGGGCTTCAGACTGCTTTCTCTGCACCAGGCCCATTTTAGAAACCTTCGATCTATACCCCTTTCTCTGCTTCCCCCATAGCAGGACTTGTGCCTTAAAAACAGATCCTTCGCCCTGCACCCCCAAACCTCATCCTGCACAGCATCCCAGCTGGATACTGTGATGACAAACATGGATGGAGATGCTTATGCAATGCAACCTGGGGTGAGAAGGGCATTGGAAAGTGTTGGGGAGGGGTGAAGAGAGGAGGAAGCGGAGGAGGATAAGGCCATAATTCTGAAACTAGACACAATAGGGCCAACCTGATGCCAGTTTTGGAATCGGCACCCCAAATATACCCAGGAATAGGTCTAACTTTTATAACAGCAAGACGCATGTTTGCATGTTACTAGCTACTGTGCGGCAGAGCCGTGCCAGCTGATACCCAGGTCTTGGCATGGCAATGATGAGTGGGGATTCTCCCGTTGGGGGCACATCAGTTAGGTGGCCAGCCACTCACTCCCTTCTGATCAACTTAGGGTTGCCACATGTCCCCCAAAACAGGGACAATCCCAATTTTGGGTGATTGTGTTCACATACTGGCAAATGGACAGATGCAAGTGCAGGACAGGACAGGTCCTGTCCTGATTTTGCAGAAGAGAATTATGGCAACCCTAGATCAACCCCACCCAGAAAGGGTCACCATGTGCCATGTCCATGTGGCCCACACCCACCTGTGGCTTCCACCATGCCCTCCAGGATGACCACGATCTCGAACTCATCCTTCTCCAGCTGCTCCTTGGAGACCTCCCAAAAGGGACTGTGCTCATTGATCTCATGGCTGATGATGAGGGGTGAGACTAGGAAGAGGCGGTCGTCACCCGTCTCGAAGCCCACGTTGATGTCGGTCTGGTTGAGCGGAATGAACTCGCCCTCCTGCGTCTGCTTGGACTTGATGAGCTTGGCCCGGATTGAGGCCTCCACGATGTGCGAGCTGCGCAAGTCACCCACCCGGAACATCAGGCAGAGGCGGTCGTCACGCAGTGAGACCACGGCGTGAGAGGAGAAAACCAGCGTCTCGGCACGCTTGTTGGGCTGCGAGATCTTGACGAACATACAACCCACCATAAAGGCGTTGACCATGGAGCCCAGGATGGCCTGCATCAGTAACAGTGCGATGCCCTCGGGGCACCGATCCATGATGACCCGGTGCCCGTAGCCAATGGTGGTCTCGGTCTCGATGGAGAAAAGGAAGGCTGAGACAAAGCCATTAAGGTTCTTCACGCAGGGTATCCAGGCCTCATCACCTATGTGTTCCAGGTCACCCCGGCAGTAGGCCAGTAGCCACCAGATCAGGCCGAAGAAGAGCCACGTGGTCGCATAGGCCAGCACGAAGACTAGCAGGCTGGCGCGCCAGCGCAAGTCCACCAGCGTGGTGAAGATGTCCGTCAGGTAGCGGTAGGTCTCGTGCACATTGCCGTGCTGCACGTTGCAGTGGCCACCTTTCTCCACATAGCGCTGACGACCGCGCCGCCGGCGCTCAGCTCGGCAAACAGGCGAGCCCAACACTCCATGCTCCTTCTTCGCCATGCTAGTACTGGGCCAGGCTCGGTTGCAGGCCTGCAGGGAGACACGCAGCAACTGGAAAGGTTAGTAGCGCCAGAGGTGAGAGGTTTATCCGAGCATGGCACATGGCACAAAATATTGGCTCCAAAAGTAATGGTGCTATAGAACAGATCTTGCATCTCCAAGTTGGCATGTTGGAGATGGCAAGGTGCCCACAGATGTGATGCCCAGGTGCCAGGATTCAGAGAGTCCCCTGCGTTCCCCTTCTGACTCGGGTTGACATATGTCTGGAAAAATAGGGACAATCCTGTTTTGGGGGGACCGTGTTCACATACTGGCAAATGGGATGGAGGGTCCTATCCTGATTTGGTGGAAGAGAATGATAGCAACCCTACTTCTGACCCATACCCCATATGCCATTTTCTGATTATGGAGGAAGGGTCCTTGGCTGGAGTCAATCTGGTCTCATGTCCCCAGGTCGGACCTAGCGAGACACGGCCAAAGGATGACACCTTCCATCTTAGGGCGCAATCCAGAGTAACTACGGGGAGTCCTTGCTCCGATGTAAGAACAATTTACTCTGGATTGCAATATGAATTTCCCATAGGTTTTCACTAGGTGGTGCTGTAACTACATCGACGTAAATGTCTCTTACGTGCTCTCAGATTGTAGGGTTAGCCACAGAAAGGCCATCAACTAGTTAACCACTTAAAATAAATGCAGACTCTTGACTTTCAGCCCGTTATGTCAAGTGAATGTCTGCATCTAACCAGACAGCTGGTGCAACTATGCGCTTTTCAGGCAAGACGTTAAAATTCCGGTTACGTAATTTCTGGGGGGAAAAACCAACACCTTGTGCCACCTTTAGGTCAACTCCAACCATTGGATTTTTTTTGGGGGGGGAATAATATTCTGCAGTATATCTGGCTTCTAGTACACTCACCCAACCCTTGCAGAGCTACGCTGTACGTTCAGCGATGCTTCCCCTATAACCGCACATGCTGGAAAGGAGGCTCGGGGGCCCAGATGGCTGGTTGCATTCATTAACTGCTTCTATATTTAGATTCTGTCCACACCACTAATTGATTGATCACACACTTGAAACAAGAAAAGTGGAGCCACTCAAAATAGTCCCCAACCTTCTATAAATAGATGACGCTTGGGGGGAAAAGGTGCCGCCATCTTTACCTCCGAGGCGACTCCTCTTCATGTTGACCGGTCATGGGAAGGGGTTTGACAGTCACACATGGTTGGCACCCTGTTTGTGGGTCTGTTTTTGGCCACTGCAGGGTGTGCCACTAGCTGGACATGTGTGGAACTGATCCCAAACTGATCCGATGGTTGGATCCCATAACCAGGGTGTGATGGTTGGATCCCAAAAGCAGTCTGATGGTTGGGAATGGGTGTGATGGTTGGATCCCAAAAGCAGTCTGATGGTTGGGAATGGAAACTCAGTGTTTCAAGGCAGTCAACCAGCTATACTGGGGACCAGCAACGTGTCCTTCCTCTGCTTGTGGGGCTTCCTGCAGGACCTGGATAGCCATCGATGATGCTAGTCATTGGACCAAGCTTGGACTTGAAACTCTACTGGTCCACCTTACGTTTCTTGGCATTGGAATTATGTTCCATAATATGGAATTATGGCATATGGCATTATGTTGCAGGCATTGGAAGCACATCCCTGACTAGATCTAACTTTAAATTCAGCCTTGTTAATAACCAGGCTTCCTTTTCGTTGAGCAGGTCTGATAACCGCATTAGGGATTTTGGTTGGACCTGCGATTGCAGAAACCCTACACTCTCGACCCTATATGAGGATGGAGTCAACCCATCTTTCAAAGTTGTGGGTCTGGAGAGCTCTGAAATGCTGCATAAATGTCCACTGTTGTGGCCAGACTAGGCTCAATTCCCTGCACCAATTCCCATTGAATGTGGGGCTAGCTGGCTGCGTGACCCACACCGCTCTGGGCACTGCGGTGCCAGTTTCTGCCTGTCTTGGGCATCAGCAGGGACAGTAAGCAGGGACATCAGAAAGTCTAGGTAACAGTTCTTCCATCCAGTGGGGTCCTGGGGTGACAGGGATCAAGTCCAGCAATTGTCACTGGGCCAGTGGCAAGACCACTCTCTGGGGCAACCTGGGATGGTTGGCCAGTCCTCTTGAGTGCTCTCCATGGACCTGAATACCTCCTGGTCACCATAGATGGATGCTGAATCCTGAATCCTACCTATAGGGACCTAAGCTCTAAGCCTCCATGCCGGAAGGACATTAGAACAGCACCTTCTGGATTGTGGCTTGCCATGGTGGCCACCCCTGAGAAGGCCATGAGCAGAAGGTGATGGTGGTGGCCAACTGGCTCACCTCCTACCATCTAGCAAGAAGGGGCTCACTTGGCTTCTTATGGTGACCAACCATGAGGCATCACTTGGCAACCTCACATGCAGGACACGAAGGTCCTGATCTTCTCCCATTATTGCTCCCCCAGCCTGGCACTCAATGGTAGACTGCCTCTGAACCAGGAGGCTCTGCATGACCATTATGACCAGTGCCTCTGAAAGTCCTCTCCTTGCCTCTAATGCCCTTTGAAGGATGTCCATGGTGGTGGCCATCAAGGGCCACAAGGACTACCCCAGTCCCTGAGAAGTGTCAGGCCAGGGGCTATGGACTGGACTGTTGGAAGGTCACCCAGCACAGGGTAGTGCCAGGGTAGAGGACCCTGTTGGTCCTCCAAACTTGGGCAGAAATCTCACCAACCTGTTCCCGTGGATTGCCTATTCCTAGCCATCAGCAACTTTAGGGCCTTCCTATGAAGCACTCATCTTCAGCTTTTGGTGAATGTGTGAGCCAACATGGCACACAGCCTAACCCACAAACGCCTGACCTACACAGCCTTACCCACACACCTCCTGATCCACACACCCCTGACCCACACACCCTCTCCTACCTTCTGGCCAGCCTGCACCATCCTGTCCTCAGCTCTCCCTTGGGCATCTATTGACTCTCCCTTGGGCATCTGTTGGGCATTCCTGCTACAGGCAGGGGGTTGGACTAGATGACCTACTGGGTCCCTTCCAATTCTTCGAAACCCATCACTGGAAGCTGCATGAGGGGAAGAGGAACTTGGGGTGGGGGAAGAGGGAAATGGGGGAAAGAGGGGGCTTTTCTATTCTTCATCCTGGCCCTCCAACTTCTCCAGAGCGAGCCTTCCTCTGCCTTCTCCTCATCGTTGCCTACCAACACAGTGGCTGTTCTATGGTTGCTCTAAGGAGAAGTGTGAGCCTGTATTGAAGGGGGGATCCTCTTGGCCCTGATCCCCAGTTCCCATGGATTGGGCAGCAGGTGGCCTTCCACGGTTACCCCCACCCTATCCCAGTTGAGAGTTTCTGAGAAGGAGATGGGACCCTGGTTTCCCCCCTTTATGGGGAAGGGAATCTGGCCAGTGTCCTTGATGACCCCCCTAATCTGAGATGGTCTCTCTCCATCCTCCCTTCTGTCCATCCTTTCCTCCCTTCATCCTTTCCTCTATCTGTCCATCCTTCCCTCTATCCATCTTTCCTTTCAATGAGCTCCAGGGATGCCTTGCAAGGAGCTGAAATCCAGGATGAGACTGAATCTGGGGAAAGGCAGGGGCATCCAAACTCCTCCCCACCCCAGCTGCACCTGAGCACAGGTGCAGGTACACCCTGGAGAGATACAGGACAGGTGAGGCTGGGTGCAGGTGAGCCTCCCCTGGGTACCCACCAGGAGCAACATCTCCCTTCCTGCTGCCCAGACCTGTCCAAGGAGCTGTCCCCACCTGATGGTGCTGGAAAGGTCCTCTTGCCCTGGGCTCTCAGTGGTGGTGGTGGTGGGTCCCCTCTGGAGGTGCCCATCTTGGCTGGCCTGCCAGGCGCAGAGGCTCTGCCTCCTCCTTCTCTTCCTCTGCCTAAATTTAGCTGCAGCTCCCCCTCCACTGCCACTGTCAGACCTCCCCCCCCCTTCCCAAGCATCCCTGCATCCCTGGCGTCACCAAGGCAACAGCTCCATCCCTCCTCCAGCCTGGGATGGGCTCTGATGTGCAAAGCCACCCAGCCTGACACCCACCCCCTCTAATGGGTGCCCCAGGACCTGACCCCTTCTCCGCCGGCCACCCCTCAACCTGGGAATGCTGCATTCACCCCTGGAAAACCTTGCTTTCTTGCAGCCAAAGACATGGAGTAGCAGCTTCTTTTCCAAGAAAGCTGGCCAGAGATGAAGGTGCCCAACTCGACACCCAAGGGTGACAAGGATGGATGCACAAGAGGGCCAATGGTGCAAAGCTGGGGGAGGAAGCAGTGATGCTGAGCAGAGTTCAGGATCAAGACTGCCATGCCATGCGGGCTGTGCTGATGACACTCAAGGGTCCATCAGCATCTTTAAAAAGCATCCTGAAAAATTCACCCTGCAAGGTGGGTCCACAGGGGTTCAATGGAGGCCCACTGATGGATGTGAGCCAGGTTCGTAGCTGCACATTACAGTCGCCACCAAACATTTTTAATCTCAATTCTTTTAAAATAGTGGTGTGCACTAGATTTGATGGTGCATTACATTTGAGTAAATGTAGGTATTTCCAGGCTGGTGGGAGTTACAGTGTTAAATTTTCCTGAGAAAATGGGGAGATCCGTGGGATAGACAGATCATGGAGGTCCCCAAGCCACCTCAATGCCCTCTCCTGTCTCCTCCGTGCTCCCTTGCCATGCTAGCCCCACATCCCCCCTTCTTCTTGCACTTAGTCCAGCCCTTGCATAATATCCCCATAGTCTAATTAATAATATATGGCTGGTCAAATTTGCACTGCGGGAACAGCCCATGGACTGCAAAGAGGTTTTAAGGGGGGTGAGAGCATAGGAAGAGGTTGGCATGAGGCCACCAACTCAGCATCGGGGACGTTCCTCTGCCTGCTGACCCCCTATAAGTTCCCTTCCCCAGCCCCACAAGCAATGCTGCACAATTGGCACATTCCCAATGTCATGGCACCATTTATAGGGGCGTAGATAGATAGATAGATAGATAGATAGATAGATAGATAGATAGATAGATAGATAGATAGATAGATACATACATACATACATACATACATACATACATACATACATACATACATATATACATACATACATACATACATACATAGATGTAATGGCACCATTTATAAGGGCACAGACAGACAGACAGACAGACAGACAGACAGATAGACAGACAGACAGACAGACAGATAGATAGATAGATAGATAGATAGATAGATAGATAGATAGATAGATAGATAGATAGATAGATAGATAGATAGATAGATGAGCAATGTACCCTACAGTCAGTATGGCAAGCAGGGCAACCTGCAGGCAATTATTCTATTCTTTTATAGCATTGGCAGCTTTATTCTGACCCCTAGCAGTGGAATCAGCCCCCTTCAATAGTTAGTCTGTGGAACTCCTTGCCACAGAACATCATGGTCCATCACAGGTTAGAAGCCACGACGGGTACAGACAATGTCCTGGTTTTAGAATTAGGCAAACTCAGAATGTCAGGTGCAACAGAGGGCACCAGGATGTGGGTCCCTTATGTGTAGTGGGGGCATCTGGTGGGCCACTGGGAAATACAGGAAGCTGGACCCCTCCCTCCCAAACATCCACAAGTCTTCGGTGTGGTAACACCAGGCATGCCAACCATGGTTTGGGTGAGCATGCCCTCCCCTCCAGCGTGCTCAGGCCCTGGGAGCCGTCCACCCGGCAAAGACAAGAGAGGTTTTGTTTCCAGTTGAGCAACTCAGAGCTGCTGGTCTCAGCAAAAGGAGGCCTCTCTCACCAGCAACCTGCATAGATCGTGGTGGTGGGCATCCCCTGCCAGTCGATTTCGAACCCAGGACTCCTGATAGGGTTGAATAGGCTGGTGCTGGCATGCCAAATCCACCAGATCTGCAAATCTGGCTCTCTCCTCTTTCTAGAGACTGTCATCCAAAAGTCATCAATCAATCAGTCATTGATTGATCAATCAATCAATGTGTAATTATTAACTACACATTAAGAAATCAATCTACATTCAGTTTAAACTACAATTAAGTAATCAGTTGATTGATCGATCAGTTGATCAATGTGTAGTTAATTATTAACGTTAAAGTTATTAAAATTATTAAAGTTAAAGTTAATGTGTAGTTATTAACTACACATTAAGAAATCAATCTACAATTAAGTATAAACTACAATTAAGTAATCAGTTGATTGATCGATCAGTTGATCAATGTGTAGTTAATTATTAACGTTAAAGTTATTAAAATTATTAAAGTTAAAGTTAATGTGTAGTTATTAACTACACATTAAGAAATCAATCTACAATTAAGTATAAACTACAATTAAGTAATCAATCGATTGATCGATCAATCAATGTATAGTTAATTATTGACTACACATTAAGAAATCAATCTACAATTGAGAAATCAATCTACAATTAAGTATAAACTACAATTAAGTGATCAATCAATCAAATAATGTGATCAATACTTTCATCCTGCATGGATGAAAGAATTCTACACATCCTTGTCCTGACCGACCATGTCCTTCCTTTCTCCAGCGTGTTGTAGGTAAGTGGTTTTCAAAGTGGGGATTGGGACCCCTTTTCAGGGGGGTGGAGAGGTCACAAAAAAGCTGGGTGCTGCCATCTTGGAATCTGCCCCTGGGCACCACCATTTTGGCATGGGGCACTCTGGCACTCCTGGTAGTAAGTCTCATTGCACATAATGGGACTTACTTCTGAGTAGGCAATGGAAGTTCATTCTTGTTTGATGGTATCATTTCCAGGTTGATGATAGCACTTTTGGGGGTCCCAGGCATTCTCCCAGGCCCCCTATAGGCCCATCATCATTATAGCCACAGAGATGCCAACGGCAGAGCTGAGTGGAGCTGGAAAGTGGACCAAAAGTGGCCAAAAGTGCCCTCTTTTTTGGGTCTGGGTTCAGAGGACCTCATTCAACCCTCATTCAACCAGCTTGAAGTCATCCGAAGGGGTCTTCGGTGTCACCAGAAGGGCTTTGGGTTTCCTAGTGCCATCATCGCAAAGGGCCTTGGGCAATAATAAGCCCTCCCGAAATCCCACCGGGGTGCCCAGGAATGAAAGGCAGCATCCACTTAGCAGTCACCCGATACCCTTGCCAGCCCTTTGTCCTCCATGCGGCTGCAAAGGTCACATCTTTCAAGCCACAGAAGAGTATTTTGGTTAGGATTCCCAGGACAGTACTTGTCTTGGCTGGTTGGCAGAGTTCCCAGTAGCAGGGCATGGAGATGTTCCCAGTAGCAGGGCATGGGTGGCCTCGTGGGCAGGTGGGACCCAGGTCTCATAGGACTGACCTCCTGCTCCTAGTACAAATTGAGATTCAGTGGGTCTTGACAAATATAGGGGTGCATGGGGGTAAGGAAGAAATCAGGCTTGAATTTATTGGTAGACCCCATAGCAGAGGACATGCCCTGCCAGTATGGTGCCGGGCTTACCCCAGTCCGGTGCCGGGCTTACCCAGGGCTTCATGATAAGCTTCTCTGCTCTCTCCAATCAGAATGTTGGGGTACAGCAAAAAGTGCTGGGAGGAATTGGGGCTAGATAAGTTCCTGGGGGGGGGGGGGGTGAGATCAGCAGTGTGCTCCTAGTCTCATGATTGACTGATATTTTTTATTACGTAACAATTATTACTATATTATGCTGTTATTATTGCTATAACTATTATCACTACATTATTACATCGGTGGTGGGTCCCCAGACCCATGACTGATTGATAATATTTTTACTATGTAGTAATTATTACTATACTAGCAAAAAGCATACCTGCATTGAGGGAGTAAATTCCCCCGTACGCCACCCTCCACTGCGCATCAACCTCCCATGTGCAACATCCCCCATGTTCATCCACCCCATGCACATCATCCCCCTATGTACATCAATCCCCCATGCTCATCAACCCCCAGTGAGTGACTTTTCATATATATATATATATATATATATATATATATATATATATATATATATATATATATATATATATATATATATATATAAAGAGAGAGAGAGAGACCATGCTGTTATTATTGCTATAATTATTACATTATTCTACATTATTAGATCGGCGCTGGGTCCCCAGACTCATGATTGATTGATTGATTGATTGATTGACTGATAATATTTTTATTATGTAATAATTATTACTATATTATGTTATTATTATTGCTATGATTATTACATTATTACTACATTATTAGATTGGCGGTGGGACCCCGGACTCATGATTGATTGGGACCATGGCATGAAAAAGGTTGACCTATGGACCTGAATACTATGGAATGTTTTCCCTCCAACAGCAGACTCAGGAACCTGTTTCTAGGTGATGATAATAATAATAATTATTATTATTTAATTATTACTATACTATTATTATTAGTATAATTGCGACATTATTAATAAAACGGTAAATTTTGAATGAATAAACATCACTTTCTGCACTTGTGACTTTTGACACCTAAATCTATGGAATTTGAGTCTCTTGCTTTTAGGAAAAAAGGCAGGAATAAATATATAAATTGGGAATTTTTAGGCAGGAATAAATGTATAAATTGGGAATTTTTAGGCAGGAATAAATATATAAATGGAATAAATGGAATAAATAAAATAGAACAATTTTCTCCCAACAGTGGTCACATACAAGTGTTGTCTGTACCCAAGTCTTTCAAAATAAGAACCATGAGCGGGACTTTGCTCGAATAATAAATAATAATAAACTTTATTTATATCCCAACTTTCTCCCGGAAGGACTCCAGGCGGCGTACAAAACTTCCATAAATACAGCACAATAAAATCCAATCCAAAATTGGATTGTGTTCAAACAGTGATTAAAAACTCTAGAGAAGGCATCCATTGGCAGCACCCAAAATGTGATATCTAACGGACTTGGCCACGCTATAATGCGGCAATCATTTACCCAGACCAAACCCGGCAGGACTGAAGAACGCCTTGCAAAGAAGGCCCTGTTCTCGGTTGGCGGCTATAGGAGGTGGCGGGGAGGGGAGACGTCTGTTAAAATAGCACAACACCATTTGGGGTCTTCAAGACCACCCAAAGGTGGCACGGCATTCGACATTGGTTTGGACCTTGTTGGCTGTTTTCCCAGTGCCAACCCTGCCGCTGCCTAGTACTGGTCCACAACACTGCCCCGAGGGCCACTTCCATCGATGGATGTCCACCTTTTGGCCACTGCCGGGACTCTTCCCTGCCTTGCATTTGACCCTGGCTGTAACCCAACCCCAGCTTTCTCCAGCCAGCGATTTGATTTCCACCCCATTAACTTCCTTCTCCAACTTTCACCCCACTGGCTCCCCCTGTGGGTCCTTCTCCTCCCACCTCCAGCTGCCAATTTGACACTCTGCCTTTTATTCCTCTTTTCTCTCTTCCACACTCCCCAGCTTTTTTCCTCCTCCTGCCTTCACAGTCCCTCCACTAAATCCCTTCCTGACAGGCCGGCCGAAGACGTCAATCTCCCCCCCTCCGCCACCCCCTCCTTTAAAAAAAAATCCTTTCATTCAATTTAACTTGGACAAAGTTTTGTCAGGGAGGACAAAAAGGAGGCATAAAATCTATGGGGCGGCCCCAGCTTTTCAGAGCCGGGCTCTGCTTTTTGGATGGTGGGACTGGAATTTAAGAAGCCCTCTTCACCTGAAGCCTGAAACAGTGACCCCCCACCTTGCCGGGACCCCTTGAGAAAGTTTGTGCCGGGAAAGCTGGGATTGAGTTACTTGGACCTGATTCCCGCAGTGGGGAGTCCAGCCACTGTGGACCGGTTTTGCCCTCCTAATCATCTCCAAACTCGAGGTAAGGAGTAGTCGGAGGATGGAGAGACCTTGATCTGGGGCAGGTTGGGGGTGGCTTATATTGGGGAGGTTCACAAGACCCTTCTGGATTTGGGTGTCTAGATCTTTAACTAGAAGGATAGGGGAATTTGATGTAGGTGGGTGAAGATGTGGGGGCCGTGATGGGTTCTTGTGCCACTTGCTGTTGATCCGGCGCAATTCTGGGGGTGTATTTTATGTGCCGGAGTTGCAAACCCTAAATATGGTGATAGAGGCTGTGATGGGGCCAAAAGTCTCCTTGTGCACCCAGATGTGTGGGGAGTCATACAACCCCACCAATGTACCCAACAGTACCCTGCTAGTTTCTAAAGAGACCCTTTACACACGCACTCTTTTTGGCCATGTCCGTGACTCGGGTTGCCTGGTATGAGGACATGCATGTACATGTGGGAAGCAGTACGGGAGTGCGGGCAAGCTCTGTGGAGGCCCTATGCCAGCCTGCCGTACTTGGTGCCAATCTCGGCACTGGAGCGCTCTCAACAGCAGGAATGGTTTGAACGACAGGTGCACCACAGGAAAGGCAACAGGTGTGGCGAACAGGCTTCCAAACGGGGTGCCCCACTCTGCATGGCGGTTTGTGGGACTTGTGGCTGGGAGTGACGGAATTTATTGTCACAAAGGAGGTGACCACCGATGTTGAGATGGTCATGTGAACCACCATATTCAGGGACAAGGTGCTGGTGAACCCTTCTTGTGGGGGAACAGACGTCTTTCTGAAAGCTCCCAAAGTTGAAGAAGACCTAGAATGGCTGTTCCAGGTCTTGCAGGGTTGATTTGTTGGTGGCAATTAACTAAATTGAGCCTCCATGTTCAGAGGTAGTCTATCTTTAAACACCAGCTGCAGGTGTATCGGGCTGCTGCGTTCATGATATGCTTGTGGACCTCCGGGCCATGATTGGGAATAAGGACGTCGCTGGGCAATGAGGGTTCTAGGTCTGATCCAAGAAGCAGGATCAGACCCATGGCCCTTCCAGTCCAGCTTCATGGTGGCCCCCCAGATGCATGAGGGAGCCCACAAACCCATGAGATATTTATTGCCCTTCGGGCACCCCTAGGAGTTGCAGGTACCCAAACATGGCTTGAAACCTAAAATGGATTTTCTAAAAATCTGTCCAGTTCCTCTTTGAAAGGTATCTAGGCCGGATGCCGTCACCACATCCAGTGGCAAGGTGTTCCGCAGATTAATTGCAAGCTAGCCAGGTAGCCTATATGTAATCTTTGCCCATTGATCCTACACTTCCTTCTTTTTGCACATACATCAGACTTAACTTCAGAACCCATATAATTTGGGGGACTCATTAACCCTTAAGTGTACACTGAATTCCAACCAGTCCTCTCCATGTCGCCTTTTATTGAGTGCATGTGCTTATTTTTCTTATGAATATGCTTATTTTTTATCGTCAGGATTGCCATACCCCCCTGGCCTTTTTCCCCTGGAAAGAAAAATATTTTCCTACCAATGACTTGTGGGTCAGTGTCTCGCCACTTAGATGTTCTCCTCATGGATTCAAAATCCGGACTTGTAACCCTGTAAAAATAATTACTGTATTTACTCAAATCTAACGCTCTCCTTTCCCCGCCAAATTCAATCTCTAAAATTGGGTTGTGCATTAGATTTGATGGTTAATTAAATTTCAGTAAATATGGTAAAGGGTGCGCATTAGATTCGATGGCACATTAGATTTGAGTAAATACTGTATATCTCTCTCTATACACGCATCCAGTGAAGGTATAGAATAATATTAAAATATTTTTTAAAAACACTATATGAAAGGGGGGAAATGGAAGCATTTAAAAAGAGGAAGAGGATGAATTTCCAGGGGAAATTCCACCTTGTAGGGTTTGCTTAAATGCAGGTGAGTCTTAAAGAGATCCCGAATAGTGGTTCCCAAATTTCATACCACCAATATCCATTTTTTAAAATAATGCCATCAGAAGACACAGGCTGCAATCCTAAAGACATTTTCCTGGGAGTCAGACCCATTGAACACAATGGATTTTTAAAGAGACTTTTTTAAAAGTCACAGACTTTTAAAAGAGATCTAGAAAGTCACAGACTTTTAAAAGAAATCTAGAAAGAAATGTTTTATTTATTTATAAGTCATAATCACCAGAAAAGCATTGATCTCCCTATATTGATCACCATGCTTGCAAACTGCAGGAGCTGAGCTAATTGGCAGCTTCTGAGATTGAGGCCATTGGTAATCTGATCTTGGGCAACCCACCAAAAATCAGGTCACGACCCTCCATCGGGTCCTGATCCACAGTTTGGGAACCCATGCCCTAGCAGTTAGTTAACTCAGAATCAAGGAGACTGAATATTCAAATGCAAATAAAGTAATAATAATAATAATAATAATAATAATAATAATAATAATAATAATAATAATAATAATAATAATAATAATAATATCGGTTGTGGATAATTTGGGTGTTATGAGCCTGTGGCGTTTGCCACAAAGTGGGTCTCGTGGAACGAAAAGCTTCACCCATCTTGCAGGAGCAACAGATCCTGCTATTCCAAATAAATGCATTTATTAATATCAATATATTTATCATAAATGCATCCAAATAAATTATTTTCAGAGTACACGGACCGGCTTCTCCCATGTGGAATTGGGAACAAACGGGCCAAACGGTAGCATCGCCCATCACGGGAAAGGGAATTTCAGTGGGTGTAGCTTGTCATCTGTGAGATGAGAAGTTGCACTTGCTGAAATTCTCCCTTCAACTCAATGGTTCAAGGTCCAGGAGCTCTAAGGTGGAACATTTGGCCACCCATGACTTTCATCAAAGAGGTCTTGGAGGGAGACATTGATGGAAGAAGATGATGATGATATCCAGAATGGGAAACAGGGCCGGCCCATCGATAAGGCCAACTGAGGTTAGGACTCCCTAGTGATTAGGGAACTGGAAGGTCTGGGTTTGAATCCCTCCTCAGCCATTAATCTTCATGGGTGGTCTTGGGCCATCTTCAATGGTGGGCCCCCTTTTTTGTCACCCCGTTTTTTGGGGAGGGGGGCTCTGTGGCATGGCTAACCTCTCGGCGACACAGAGCGTTGCCTCTTTGGAGGCCAAGAGTGAGAAGGCTGGAAAGGGGGGTCCGGAGGCAGAGGAGGCTCCCTGCTGTGCATACTAATGAAACCCTCATTGTCAAAGCTCTTTTTGTGTCCTTGGAAGCTCCATTCAGGCCCTCTCCTACAGGACACACAATGGAGCCACTGTCTGGCCCGTTCCCCCCACTAAACAGTCAAATGCTTTCACCTTCCTTCTCTCGTTCCCCCCCCCCATTGGTCTCCCCCCCCCCACTGATCTCTTTAAAGCTGCAAACCTTTTTCACTCCCCATACCCTACAGAGTGCCAACAGGGTGATGCCCACAACCGCTGCCCCTCGACCCCTTACGTCCTCCTCTGCTCTGGCACCTCTGCTCCAGGCTTGGCAAAGGGGCAACAGTAGAGGAGGAAGGAACCAGCTTTCCCCCCAGCCGCATTCAAAGAGTTGGCATCAGCACAAAGATCCAGAGATGCCAACCACAGATCCAGAGATGCCAATCCAATCTGAATATGTGATTGTGGTGATGATCGGGATTCGTTTCCTGGGGAGACGGGGACGGGGTCTGCCGGTGCCCTTGTGGCGTCGGAGGATGCCAGGCTGGCACCTGCCAACAGACACCTCCTTGCTTGCTCCCTTTCAGCCGCTCGGTTGGTGCACCAGTTCTTGCCATGCCATACCATCACCTCTGTGGGGAGCAAGAGGAAGGCAAGGGATGCCTCCTCTTCCTCTCCCTGCAAGGTTGCTGGGCCTGCCTGGAAGGCAGGGTGAGGCAGGCAGATCCTTCTTGCTTGATCCAGAGGGATCAGAACCTGCCACGACAACAACGTGGCTTCTCTTGAACCACCATGTTAGCAGCCCACGAATGAATGCGTTGGATCACAAAGGCCTCTTTGCATCAAAATATGTTTTTGAGTTTTATATACAACCAAGATGGCCTCAAAAAGGGCATGGAGAAGGTTGGGAAAGTCTGAAGAACGTCCAGGTGGACGTCCATCTCCATGTCCATCTCTCCACTAGAACCCCCTCTTGCACGGTCCAAAAACTGTGATGGTGGTGGTGAGGCATAAGAACATCTACAGGTGTTTTGGGGACTTATCACCCTATAACGCCTGGTGCATCCGTTGTGGATCCAGTTTGATCCCAGCATGGCTCTGGGGTACAAGTTTCCAAAGACCCATACATGGCTCCAACCCATTGGAAATAGTGTAACCACATCAGAAACCGAGAATCCCCCTTTGGCGTGGCCCAAACGGATGCCGGCTGTACACCTTGTACTTCTTGGTTCTGGCCTTGCCCTCCACACCCCAGCCTGGTGTTGGAACACAGGATTTAACAAGATTATTCTTGTTCCACATTCCGCGGCGCTGCCCTGGAGGTAGGAACCCATTTCCAGCGCAATCTCTGAAGGCGACACATAGTTATAGTTTAACCATGTTTGTCAAAAGCTGCGTGGAGTTGATGCTGAGCCAGCGGAGCAAGTATCCAGTGACCACTTCGGTGATGCTTAAATGCTCATCTTATATCTACCTTATACATTAATGCTCATCTTATATCTAGAGTCATTTGGGGTCCAGGAGGTTCTCTACAGGCCCAGGACACATCTCCAGCGCGGAGCCCGTTCTTTGGGGTTTGGAGGGAGAAGATGGGTATTCCATTCAGAGACCCCCACAGTTCACAAGTGAAAACAGGGACACTCTTGGGACACGGAGGGTTAGGACAGACCAGCAATAATACTTCTTGACCCACTGTGTCTGTGGAACTCCTTGCCGCAGGATGCGGTGATGGTATCTGGTTTAAAATGGGATTGGATGGATCAATGAAGGAAAACTCCATCGCAGGGGACAACCTCCTGGTTTTAAAAGTGGGCTAACGCTGAATTTCAGACGCAAGGGAGAGACACCAGGATGCAAGTCTCTTGTGGTCTTGTATGGTCCAGGAGGCATCTGGTGGGTCTCTGATAGATACGGAAAGCTGGACTGGATGAGCCCCCTTGAACGCTCTTATGCTTTTTATTACTTTAGCCGCCTTGGGTGCCCTTTGGGGAGAACGGAGGAGTACAAATCAAATCAATCAATCAATACTTGGGGAGCCCCAACCCAATTTCTTGAGCTGTTGAGGGTCTTCTTTGCCTGGCCTTTGGGTGCGGAGCACCTGTCCACTGTAGCCATCACCCTCTTTCCCCTTGACCCGAAAGCCAAGGAGGTGCTTGTACACCATAGATGAGACCCCCAGAAAATGATGTGGTCCTGTACGTGCATACGTGATCAAGTGTGCGCGTGTGATGGGCACCCACACGGGTTCTAAAGACACGGACCATCATTCAGAAAGCTGGACTCTCTGAGAGGAGGAAAGAAAGATTCCCAGAGCACTGCCTCATTAATGCAGGTCAAAGCACATTATAGGTGGATAACATTACAGGTGGGTAATGTTTAATCCCTGCCAGATTTAATGACTCCCCCAGGGGCTCACCTCTTGCACCACTTATTTGGGGAACTACGTAGGGATGGATCTGATCTGGACTGGGCAAATGCGTCGTTCGGTGCAGCTTCTCGAAGCCTAGCTTCGAGGGGGAGAAAAGTGGATGCTATTAAAATTCTCCCTTTACTGACACAAGTCATGTAGGGCTACTCAAAGGGTTAGAGAGCAGAAGGGATGCCCCATAGGGTGCTCCCAGGCTCATCACCTGAATCAGTGGGGACTGGGGACTACCCCCACAGGGTAGTCATGAATTGCAGCAATGAGAAAAAACAAATTTAAAAACCTGTGTTTTTCCTATTTTAATTTTCCCCCTTTATTTCAAGAACCCAGATATGGTTACACCTTCCACCTCATCAGGCAGCAACGCATCAGGGATTTGTTTGGCTTTAATAAATAGATTGAGATAGGTAGGTACATAAGTAGATAGGTAAGTAGGTAGATTTGTTCTCACTTAGAAAATCATGAGTTGAAAATGCCTGCAAATGTGCAAAACATGCTCATGCTTTCAAAAATATATCAATGGGGAAAGCAGGTAAACTGGATAAATGCACTGATGCATTGATTGATTGATTGATTGATTGATTGATTGATTGATTGATTGGTTGGTTGGTTGATTGATACTGGGAGCCACAGCTAGCCTTATGATGGACCCCCGATCCTTGCAACTCCATGCATCTGACTATGAATAGTAGACAAACCCCAGCGCAGGAGCCTGGGCATTTGCTGCCCTTGGTAATCCCCAATTCAGCCCTTGATTGATTAATTGATTAATTGATTCATTGTTCACAGCAGCCCTTGCAAACCTTGCCCCCCATCCAACTCCTAGCTTGCAAATAGAGAAGTCTCTACCCTGCAAACAGCAAGCAATTTATAACCGCATTAATAGTAGGATTTGCACCTTGGCCAATCCCAAACAGGCCAATCCTAATCCCTCCAATCACCCCCTGCCACCTCCAATCTCCCCATCCCAAAAGTTAGAGGGGATGGAAACTGTTTCCAAAAAACCGGTCCTGACAAGTCCAAACTGGTTGAGACCAGTTTAGAATGTATGCAAGTGGAGTGTGCACATGTTGGCCCTGCAAATGGTCTCCCTCCTTTAATGGAAAGCATGCACAAAATGACAGCAATCCTATGCATGCAGTCAAAAAGTTGATTCCCTATCCCATCACAAAGATGCATGCATATAGATTTATTTTGCTATGCAAGCTACTTTATGAACTACTCTTGTTGAAAAGCAATAAATATTCTTAATAGTATTAATAATAAAAGGAGCTTGAGAGCATAATCCTCATCCTATTCAATATTCTGGTGCCATATTAACAACGTCCACGGGTTCCAATAGGTCCCCAGCAGCAACATCAATGTCACTTACAAATAAAGATGTATATATACACACACATATATTAATAGATTTTTTTTTACGGAGAAGAAGCAATTGGGTTCTCAGGAGAAAGGTGGGAGACAATGGCGGGAGACAATTCTTACTTTCCTGGGAGTAAGCTCCATTCAACCTAATAGGACTTACTTCTGAGTAAGTTTTAGGATTGCATCCAATATTGAGATTAGATGGATGGATGGATGGAAGGAAGGAAAGAAGGAAGGAAATTGGATGGATGGAGGGAGAGAGAGAGAGAGAGAGAGAGAGAGAGAGAGAGAGAGACAGACAGACAGACAGACAGACAGACAGATAGATAGATAGATAGATGAGACGGAAGGAAGGAAGGAAGGAAGGAAGGAAGGAAGGAAGGAAGGAAGGAAGGAAGGAAGGAAGGAAATTGGATGGATGGATGGATGGATGAGATGGATGAGTTGGATTGGATGGATCAGATGGATGGATGGATCAGATGGATGGATGGATGGATGAGTTGGATTGGATGGATGAGATGGATGGAAGAGATAGATGAATGAGATGGATGAGATAGATAGATAATCTCCTAATTATTGATAGATATTATCAATTGAAAACTATTATCAATAATATTCTTATAGAACTGGTGTATCACCTGCAATGGTACTGGAGAAAATAGAGGTCATCTTTGTGGTGGTGACAGCCACAAAGTGGCACAAACCACCATCTGCAAGGAACCACTTGCTGTTTCTTCCCATGGCGCATAGGACTCCCTGATGGGAAGGTAGTGGTTTCATGGGAACATGTCCTTAAAGAGCCTGATGTTTCTCTCCCCACACCCCCAGTTTATCAGGAGGCTTCAGATGTGGCTTGATAGTGTGCCACAAGGATAACTACAAAGGGAAACGGGGGCAATGGAGAGCCCTTTCATGAAGCCATGTGCAGGGCAGGGTAGAGCACAAACAAAAGGCACAGGCTGGCTATCTTCCAAAGGGAATGAAGGCAGTTGTTTCAAATCCGAAAGGCGCATGGGTCGGGGAGATAGCAGGGCCCGAGGAGCAGAGCACGGAAGGGGGCGGGTGCCACTAGTATCCTTCCGGCAAGAGAACTGATACCAGCCTGGAACTTTGCCAAATAGGTCCATGCCTGTCGCAGCTTGTGGCACTGTAAACGGGCAGGCCAGATCCTGAGCATGTTTTTGGCTACAACAGCTAAGGATCTAGATTGCAACCTTCCTGGGTACATCATCTACTGCCCCTCTTAGTCAAAGGCACATCCACCTGTTTCTTGGTCCCTGATCGGTCTCCACCCATCTTTGGGTACCAGCTGCACAAGGTGATGCGCACATGTGGCCAAACTTGTATTAAAATCTTATTTTCCCATAATGCACGTTATATATCAATCAATCATAATTGATATATAATTATGATTGTCATATATCAATCAATTAAATCACGTTATATATCAATCAATGTGGAATTTCATGCAATGTGCAATGAATCAAACTGCATTGAAAGATCTCGATCCTATCAAAAGTTATAGCCCATAGACCAGACGGGGCTGGGCAGTGCCACATCGCCATGCCCGCCACCCTATCTTCTGCATTGGAAGAGGTCCATCCTAGGGGTGACACACTGATCTCCCACACAGGGTGACGCAAACCCAATTTTCAGGGTGGCAGAGATGGGGCAGCCACTCTTTGCAGCCAATTGGCACCCAGGTGCAACCCTTGGCACCATCTCCAAAAGGAAGTGTGGATGGGGATGCGCTAGTATGGCTCAGATGAGGCAACCCTTAACCAGGGTGACCAGATGCCCAAACATCTAAAGGACGACAAGGTCTTGGATTCCTCTCAACTTGGCCTTTCCAGCAGACAATGGCACATTTGCCTACTCATAAGTAAAGCCGTGATATTGGGCACTTTCACTGTCCCATAGAGCTCAATGCATATTTTTTTAATTTTTAATTTTTTGGTCATAACTTTTGATAGAAAGGAAATATTTCAAAACCGATTTTTGCTCTTCAATATGAATCCAACAACATACGACATGATGGGGTAGTGCATGGCATTGCAACGTTCCAAAACGGAGCCAAAACAGAGGACAATGTAGCCTCTTTGGAGGACACCTGAACAGGAGACTAAAAAAGAGAACATATCCGGAAATTTCCGGTCATATGGTCACCCTGCCCTTAACCCAACCCTTGTGGACGAGGGTCTCAAGACTGACGCCCAGCTCTCCATCCACACTTCTGCAGACCATTAAGGGCATGTTTACTCCACCACATTGCTCCATTTCCTACAGGGGCCAGGAATTCTGTCCAGCTCATGTCTTCAGGTGAGAAAACCGATCCGTTTGTCCACAAAGCTGCCTTTGTCCAGCTTTGGAGATTACGGAGCCGGCCAGCACACCTTCCTTCAGCTCCTGGCCTCCCTCTCTGCCTGGATGAAAACCCCATCTGGGTTTTTGAAAACATGTTACGTGATGGGTGCAGGTCCAGGACTTCACCGCACTGACCTCCAACCAACACTCACTCAGACAGGTGAGGACCTAAAACTGGGGAGGACCCAGATGCTGGTTTTTTTCCCCAGGTGAAGCAGGTTTCAGGCTTCCGATGTACTGCATTTACTTGAATCTAATGTGCTATCGAATCTAACGCGCACCCCATACTTACAATCAAAACACCACATTTACTTGAATATAATTAACCATCAAATCTAATGTGCACCAGGACTTTGGAGATTAAATTCAGCTAGAAAAGGTGAGCGTTAGATTCGCGTAAATACAGTATATACTGAAAACCAGTTTTGTCCATCCAGTTCTTTGAGACACAGAGATCTGGAGTTTGGATCCTGACCACTATGTATCTGCAGATAGCATTTTAAACCTGGTATCTTCCCAAACTCTTGCTCAGTGGTCCAGGAAAAACACTCTGTACATGCTCAAGGGCACTTTAAGTACACTTTTTAGTATCCCACTCAAGAGGTTTAAGCCTCATCACATTAAGTTTTGGATTGGTCCCTACAACCCCTGGAAGGGGCTTATCTCTCAGTCCATCTTACAGAATGGTTGGAGACTGAGGGCCTAATCCTATGCATGTCTACGCAAAAGTAACCCTACCATCCAGAGTAACTACGGGAAGATGTAAGAGGCACTTGCTCTGGATTGCTCTATACATTTACCATAGGTTTCCCATTGGTGGCACCATAACTACATCGGTGTAAAAGGTCCCGTAGTTACTCTGGATTGGAGCCATAGTCCCATTATAGTCAATAGCCCTACAATCCAGAGTAACTGCGGGAGCACGAAAGAGACATTATGTGCACCCATAGTTACGGCACCAGCTAGTGAAAACCTATGGGAAATTCATATTGTAATCCAGAGTGAATTGTCCTTACACCAGAGCAAGGACTCCCCGTGGTCACTCTGGATTGCGCCCTAGGGCTTGTTCACAGGTATGTGTGGTTAAGTTTACAGCCTATAAGCTCTCTCAGTAGGGTTGCCATAATTCTTTTCCACAAAATCGGCACAGGATCCTCTGTCCCATTTGCCAGTATGTGAACACAACCCCCCAAACTCGGGATTGTCCCTATTTTTTCCAGACATATGGCAACGCTCTCTCTGGGGGCAGAGTCCATAATGTATCTGTGCCCCATACCAGGCCTTACTCAGTTTCCAGCTGCACTAAGTTTGCAAGATCCGTGCCTCACCCTGGCCCCTCGAGGAAATGGGTGCCAAGATGCCCAGACAAATGAACACTTTTTGATGGCTCTTAAAAAAAAAATACACAAATCCCTTCCTAAGAAACATTTGCTTGGAGATCATCCCAGGCACGAGGTTACATGGAACAAAATCTACTGCCCACTGCCTGCCAATGCAGATGGTCCACTCAGATTTCGAGCAAACGATGGGCAGAGGGGCCAGATCCGCTGGCAGTACTTGGACGCTGGTAACAGAGCTCGATTGATGCCAGGTTCAAGGGAGGGCACCCGTTGTGTGCTCCCCAAAGCATCTGGTGGAACATTGCGAGATATAAGAAGTTGGAGAAGGTGGATCTAATGGCCTGATCTTCTGATGTTCTTCTTATGCCACTCTCAGGCAGAAATGTAGCCACAATCTCTTCTGACGGAAACTTTGCCAGGTGTATTGAAGGTGTTCACAGGTGACTGGAAATTTCCAGATTTGTCCTCTTTTTTAGTTTCCTGTCTAGGTGTCCACCAAAAGGGCTTCATCGTCCTCTGTTTTGTCCTCCAACTTTGCAATGGTGTGCAATACCCCATCATGTCATATGTCGTTGGATTTGTATTGAAGAGCAGAATACAATGCAGGAATCTGTTTTGAAATATCTTCTTCCTATCAAAAGTTATGGCCAAAACACTAAAACGAAAAATTTTCATTGAGCTCTATGGGAAAGCGAAAGTGACCAATATTGCGGTTTTACTCGTGAGTAGGCAAACGTGCCATGGTCCGCTGAAAAGGCCAGGCTGAGAGGAATCCAAGACCTTGTCCTCCTTTTGAGATGTGGGCATCTGGTCACGTTGGGTGTTCGGAGCCTCCGCTGGAGTCAGTTGGGGGTGCTCTGAAGGCTGGTAGCCTGGACAGAAAATGGAAAGTGTTCCTTGCGGAATGGCTTCAGGAGAGGTTTAGGCTGCAATCCTAAAGACAGTTTCCTGAGAGTAAGATTCATTGGACACAATGGGGCTTACTTTTGAGTAGACATGGTTAGGACTGTGCCATTAACCATTCCGATGAGCCAACCGGAGACCTCAAAAAACCTCAGTTTGGTGGCCAACACAGACAAAGAGAACTGGGAATTGCACCTCTTCTGGGGTTCCAAAGACCGTGACCCTCTGTCGGGACCATCCTGGCTTCCCTTTGGGGTATTGATGCCGGTCCAAACCACCATGACCTTGAAATTCTTGGCAGTGCCCATCTAACCAAGAGGAAGCCTTTTGTGCCAATCTAGGCCTTCGGATGCTTGAGGAACACTGTGCCCTCGATGCGATGGGCCGAGAGAGGTGGCCAGGCAAACAGGGGAGGCTGCTTGGAATTTGGGGGTGAGCTGGCAGCAACACATTCCCCAACCCGGCACTCTCCTCTCCCCGCCGACCGCTTTTCAGCTGAAATAAAGAGCCATGCAGGGACCGGTCATGGCGGCGGAGACCATCCGAGCGTCCAGCGAGACGTTTCCAAACACTGCCATGCCAGGATGAAAGGGCCATTCTTATTTCCGATGGGTTTGTTTTCTGTTTGCAGGGAACAAGGTTAAAGGGGACGGGAAAGGGGGGGAAACGGAGGATCAAGTATGGACAGTGACTCAGTCGGAAACACATGGGGGTTTGTCTCTCCGCTTCCTTTTATTTTCTCACTTATTTGTTTAGCTCCGTGCATAGAAGGAGAAGAGTTGCAATTAATAGGATGTTCATCCAGAAGGCTGGTGCTGTGGGGAGGAGAGCCTGTGGTGTGATGTGGCCTGTGGGATGGGAGCCTGTGATGTGCTGTGGTCCCTGAGCGAGGCACTATGTGACCCACTTGAAACGGGTTCACAACTGATCTAATGAGTCCTGACCCATGGGACCCACTAAATTGTTTTTTTTCCACTTTATGGAAAATTGTCCAGCCTTGCTCTACCTTGCAGGGTTGTTGTGACGAAACAAGAGGTGGGGAAACTGGGTCCCAATTTTTCCCCCCATAAATTGTTTTCCCTGTTTATGCTTTCCCTTGAAAACTGTGGCTTGCAAACCTCAGCTTTGGATAACGGTAGATATAGCCTGTTCATTATAATGCCTGCCTTGGTGGCACAGAGAGTCACTGTTGTGTCTCTGTATGATGCCCCCCAGCCACCTCCACCTTAACTTGAACATGTCTTGAGCCCTATTGCAAACACTTGAACTGCACTCATGTTGGTTCTCTGTACAAGGGGGTGCTTCATCGCAAGTCCCGCACCAGCACGGTTCTAGCCGCAAGGGTCGCATCCCGTCCATCTCCAAAGTGCACTTCTCAGCACCACTGACCTTGAGGGCTGCTGCTGTCACAAGAATGCTGAGCCTGGGATAAGAGAAGGCCCCACGGATGTCCTGAGAGTCAGCCATAGACGTGTCTCGACGGGGGTGGGGGTTAGATCCGAGGAAGGGAAATGTCACAATGAATCAGGACCTGACAAGATGTGGTGCCAGCTGATTTGGAAGAAGAGGAGATGGAGGTTGACAACATGAGAATTGCTGTGCCTGGTCATCCTGGCTGAACCTCTTGTTCTGGCCAGACAGTTGCCTTAAAGGGATTGCCATTTAGGTTGGGGGGTTCCCTCCCTAAATCTTTAAGTAGCCAACAGGTCCAAAAATGGAAGGCGCATTGAGCCACAAAATTAAATGCCCCCAACCGGATCCTGTTTAAAGGATCAGGACCTGACTTGTTATAAGTCTTTGAAACACAGATGTGCCAGAGATTTGGCATGTAAATCTATAGGGGAAGACCACATGTGGCTCTGGCCGTCTCATCTCCCCTTGCTTATGGAATTAGATAAGCTCTCTGGAAAGGGAATGGCCCCCACATCAAATGTTTAATGGGATATCCCCAAAAAGGCAACAAGAGATGTAAGAACCCTTCCTTGCAGGGTTGTTGTGAAGAAACAAGAGGAAGAGACACTTGATCCAAGAAAAGGGGCAGGATCAATGGAAAGATGAAAAAAGCGAAAAGCAGTCATATGAGTTGCTTTCATGTGGTTATATATTGAAAGCAATATATATTGCTTACATGTGGTTAATTTAAACGCTGTATATGGCTTATTACCACATTTAAAACTATTATATACAATTAAATTTACAAAACTATGGCTACAATCCAGAGTAACTACGGGACCATTTACACTGACGTAGTTACAGTGCCACCTATGGGAAACCTATGGGAAATGCATAGAGAATGTCTCTTAGGTCTTCCTGTAGTTACTCTGGATTGTATGATATGGCATAAAATACAATTAGTAAATTTAAAACTATTACATACAATTTATTACATATACAGTAATTCTTGAATTACAAGCAGACTGCAAGTTGCCTGCCCACAAGGAAAAGGAGGAAAATGAAGATTTTTTTCGAGGACATAAGGCTATTAAAAAGAGGATACGTCCTGGAAAAACAGGATGTGTCACTCTATCTGCACAGCTGGGCAGGAAACCTCTTCCTCACAGTCTTATCGTGACACCTACTGGACACAAGGGAAGAATGAGAAACCCAAATCTCTGGGTTCATTTTCTGATGGTTCCACTCTTTCAACAACTTTGAGTTATACCCTGGATTCATTTATTCAACACATGCTTCACTCTTTCAACCTCTCTCAGCTGGTCTAAGGCTAAAATTGTCTTCCCTGATGTCAATTTGCATGTGACATGGTGATCAAACTTTTTTTGGCGTTTCCTTCCGTAAATACTGTAACTGTCATTCAAATACATAAATTATTTATTATCCACAAATTGGGTTTATGTGTGTGTGTGTGTGTGTGTGTGTGTGTGTGTGTGTGTGTGTGTGTGTGTGTGTGTGTTTTAGGCTTTTGCAACTGATTTTTATTTCTTTTTTGATGACTATTTTGCATTTACAAGCTGAAAAAAACCAGGTTCCATTTTTCAACCGTTTTCACTTTTGGATGGTGCTCTGGTCCATAACCCGTCCAATAAGTGGGGGATGCCTTTATAGGATTTCAGTCTACATCAATGCTTTTCAAACTGTGGGTTGGCACCCACTTGGTGGGTCATATACCAAAATCAGGTGGGTTGCATAGCACCTGGCTTAGCCACCATTGAAAATTTCGGAGTTGAAAGTCTAGGGAGCTGGGCAGGGTACACTTGGTTTAAGTTTGGAATACAAATGGATGACGTCACTTTCAGCTGTGACATCATTTAACGACCGCATTTCTGATGGATCTCACATAATGCCTTCAACCTCTTCTCTTTTTCTTCCTCTTCCCCAGATGACGTCGGCGACGAAGGTCTATTACAGCCAGACCACCCAGACGGACAGCCGGCCCCTGATTGGCACTACCCTGCGCAAGAGGCGGGTCATGACGAAGGATGGGCGCAGTAACGTGAGGATGGAGCATATCGCCGACAAGAGGTTCCTCTACCTCAAGGACCTGTGGACGACCTTCATTGACATGCAGTGGCGCTACAAACTGGTGCTCTTCTCGGCCTCCTTTGCAGGGACGTGGTTCATCTTTGGAGTCATTTGGTACCTGGTGGCTGTGCTGCATGGGGACCTTTTGGAGTTTGACCCACCAGCCAACCATACCCCATGTGTGATGCAGGTTCACACCCTCACCGGTGCCTTCCTTTTTTCCTTGGAGTCACAGACCACCATCGGGTATGGCTTCCGTTACATAAGCGAGGAGTGCCCGCTCGCCATAGTGTTGCTCATCAGCCAGCTGGTTCTCACCACCATCATGGAGATTTTCATCACTGGCACTTTCTTGGCTAAGATTGCTCGGCCGAAAAAGAGAGCAGAGACCATCAAGTTCAGCCAACATGCTGTAGTGGCGCAGCACGACGGGAAAACTTGCTTGATGATCCGAGTCGCCAACATGCGCAAGAGCCTGCTCATTGGTTGCCAGGTTAGTGGCAAACTCCTGCAGACCCATCTCACCAAGGAAGGTGAGAACGTCCGACTCAACCAGGTCAATGTGGACTTCCAAGTTGACACGTCCTCCGACAGCCCCTTCCTTATATTGCCTCTCACCTTTTATCACGTGGTGGATGAAAACAGCCCCTTTCGAGACATGGCGCTGCGCACAGGAGAAGGAGACTTTGAGCTGGTGGTGATCCTCAGTGGAACCGTGGAGTCCACCAGCGCCACGTGCCAAGTGCGGACCTCGTACCTCCCCGAAGAGATCCTGTGGGGCTATGAATTCACCCCTGTGATTTCACTTTCAGCCAGCGGGAAATATGTGGCCGATTTCAGCTTCTTCGAGCAGGTGATCAAAGTCGCACCTCCTTGTTGTCTCCATGAGACCGTGCGGTACGGAGACCCCGAAAAACTGAAGCTGGAAGAATCTTTTCGGGAGAAGTCCGAGAGGGAAAGCACCCCGTTAAGTGTCCGGATCAGCAATGTCTGATCCATCTGAGGACTTGTGTTGCCAATGTCACACGAGTATTATTTGAAATATCTTTAGTCTGGACTTTTTCCATCCTTCATCCACCTCTCCGGTTGCATCCCGAGACTCTCTCCGTGTGACCCGTTCGTCTCTTTAGGATCTATTAAGGGAATGCAGCCTTAGTTCCTCTTTGGAAACCAGCTCTCAAACCACACCAGCACAAACATCTCCTCCATGCAGGAAGCATTTTTTAATTCTTCTTCCATTAAGTGTCGGAGCCAGTGTTTGGAAGCCACCAATATCTGGTTCCCACCCGTAGGCAGCTGAATACAGACCAGCAGGACAAAATCTTTTCAAGGCAGAAGAAAGTCATCGATATGTCATATTTGATGAAATGATGATTTTGGGGGGAAAACCCCACCATGAAGATTAGTAACGGAGTCCAGGCTAACTTGCTGATGGACGGACAATAAATTGGGACACAGAATAAAAACTGGAATGGGATCCGTGCCCCACAATAATGACCTCCTGTGAATTGTGGCCACCACATTTCCACTGCAGGCAAATCTGGTATATCCAGCACAGCCAGCTCCCCAATTCTTCCCTCCAACTGCAGTTTTAAAAAATACAAAAATCTTGTTGTTTTCCATAAACATAAGAATGCATCCAAAGCTCTTTGTCTAAGGGTGAAATCCAGAGTAACTATGGGGAGTCCTTGCTCCGGAGAAAGAACGTTACTCTAGATTGCAATATGAATTCCCCATAGGTTTTCACTAGGTGGTGCAGTAACTACAGGTGCACGTAATGTCTCTTACATGCTCCCGAAGTTACTCTGGATTGTGCCCATATACATTTAAAAACTGCAACATATCCTTGTAGTAAGATCTAAGATTTACATATCCTTAGTATGGGCGCAATCCAGAGTAACTACGGGGAATCCTTACTCCGGTGTAAGAATAATTTACTCTGGATTGCAGTATGAATTTCCCATAGGTTTTCACTAGGCGGTGCAGTAACCACGGGTGCACGTAATGTCTTTTACGTGCTCCCATGGTTATTCTGGATTGTAGGGTATATAGCCTGGTACTTTATCTTCAACAAGGGTAGGTAGACCCTGCTGTGCCTTCAAACCCAACTGAATAGAAAATCAATAATATAGCTGGTATTTTAAACACCTGAAAGCTTCTCTACCCTATTTTTGAGAGCATGAATGGAGATTTGCATCTTATAATAGTAATAGCCAGCAGCTATTGCTACTAGATGTCCGGTATAATACAATTCGTCGTTCAAAAACCATGGCCCTTTACAGCATCTCAACTGCCCGTTTGCCACCTCTCTCCTCAATTGCCCCCCAATCCCTTCTCAGCCTGGCCGCTTATCAGTTGACAATTGGAACGTTGACAGTTGCATCTCCTCAACCTGCTTGATTGACCTGGAATGTTGGTCAGAAGTTGTGGAAACCCTTACACACAGGGTAATATAGAGATCCTGCTACTATTTTGTTGGCAGGATGGGGTTCTCTAGGTTGAAGATAAAAAGCTCCCCCCTTCAAAAGGCAAGACGCCTTGCTCCTTCACACCCTGGAGCACCCAAAGGTGCCACAACCGTTCCTTGGAAAAAAATGAGTTTTTATGTCGTTCTATGCTGCTGGGACACTGGGTTCCTTAAGCAACAGGTAAACCTCTAATCACAAGAGACCTTATTATTACTGTAAATTATCGACATCAGAAATGCTGAAGCCAGGAAGCCAATGAACAACAACCCACGATTGTCGTTGATATTTCCACCCCTCTTGCCATTTCAACTGTGAACAGCAATAAGGAAAAGGGTGGGGTGCCAGTGTCATTCAAAAGTGCCCAGAATTACTACTGTGCCATAAAGGAAAAAGACGGTCCGATTCAACTGAAAGATCCGACATATTAATCGCATTTTTGCGCGTAACGCTAACGCTTCTGCAGGCCTATTTTTTTTAATCCAACTCAATCAAACATAAGTTTCTGCTTTTTTAAAAAGTTGGCCAAGTAGGCAATAAACCTACAGGAAATCAACCACAAATGTGTGAAAAGATTGGTGGACTAAGGCAAGCTCAATCAACAGGATCGCGGACTTGGAAAACCAATCACGAGAATGTGTTGAGATGTTCTTAAAGGGAATAAAACCCCATTCTTATTTTCTATAAGAACTTTATACATATAGTCAGGCCGCTATAGGGCTTCCAGATCTTTCCCACCCAATGGAAAAACTCTGGCTGTTTTTTGTAGTGTGGAGGCCAATGATTTGTCTTTGAGAGGCTTCCAAACCCAATTTTGTTTGCTGTCATGGGTTGTTGAGCCCATCCTAAATATTACCACCACCTGTAGCTAAATAGACAGCATTGTGGGTAGTGCATTGCGGGATAGGGATGCTATAGGGGGATTGCAGGAATAGGGGTTGGGGTGATCACAGACTCCAATTGGGGTCACATTGCCAAGGGCTTGGGATAGTTTCTTACAGAAACAGGAGTATGAAATGGTGTCATGTATAGCGAGTGAGAGGGGGAAGAATTGTTTCTTCTCCATAAAAAAGTCTATTAAAATATATATCTATTTATATAAATATATGTGTATATATAATATACATCTTTATTTGTAAGAAAGCAGGAAGAGAGACTAACAGAAATACTGTGCACTTTCTTCTTTATGAACAAGATGTTTGGGAATGGATGTTGAAATGCTATTGAGGCCAAAAAAGTCAGAGAAAACCCAGGTTGTTGTGAAAACCGGGTTGGCAAGCACAGCGTCTCTAACCACTGAACCATCGCTGCCCTTCATTTTTAGTAAATTTCTATTAAATTGTAAGAAAAAACCTGGGTATAATATATAATGAGGGGAGGAAAATAATCCCTATTATTGAGAAAAAATATGTGTTTTAACAAAGAATTTAATAGAGGAATACTGTATTAGAAATGGGACTTTAGTGCTGAGTAGCTGGGAACTCAGTTAACGAAATTAAGGGTAAATTTCTCACCCCATTTGTGGGGTCCGACGTCACTTGCGCCAAATCCTAGGCGATGTCCCCACAGATCAAATGCTTGATCAGCTGTGCATTAACCAGATCTTTTAAAAAAACCAAAATGTTTAAATTGTGCCTGATAATTACATACTGTAGTTCATTCACATGAAGATTTTATCCACTGGAGATGATGTTGCACTAAAAGTCGATTTTTATTTGGAAAGGGGGGAGCTGTTTGTTTTCTTCTGATTAGAACAAAAATCACTAAATTAAAAAAGTCAGATTTAAAAATGTCTTTGAAGTTGTCCTTTGACTGGTGATGCTGCGATGAAGTGGTGGTTCCCAACCTTTCGGAGATGGACCACTGAGGCCAAAATCAGAATTATGGTGGGCCACATCCAACCTGCTTGAGATTGTACAAGAGCTGGGTGGCCCCAAAAGAGACTGGCAAGTAGGTCAGGGTCTAGAGAGGGTAAGGCTGTCCTGACATATGGTCATCAGCACCCACCAGGCAAGGCACACCTGTAGGTTACCTGGAAGTGAGTTTCACTGACATCAAGGGATTTGCTCCTGAGTAGACCTGCACCAGCCTAGTTGTCCACACCGGTACAGTCACCTGGAGTCACTCCAGTTAAAGTCAAGGGGATTTACTCCTGAGTAGATGTGCACCGACCTGGCCACGTCCACCTGTCTAGTGCATGGGAGTATGAATTGTGGATGTGAGTAGATGTGGTGGTTGTGGATGTGGAAACTGTCAGAAGATGCTGCTGGTGTAAGTAAGAGAGTGGAGGTGGATGTAGTGAGTGAGTGAGTGTGAGATGGTTTGTGTTTTGAGTGGCTGTGAGTGGCTGTAAGTGACTCATCCTTCAGTGGTTGTAAGAGTGAGTGGCTGTTTCCTGTTCAATTATTAAGCTTGGGTTTGGTTAGAAGCCAGTTATGAAGCTAGTTACATCTTAGTTACACCTGGGTATGAGTTGGTTACACCTGGAAGTCAGTCCCGTCCACAGCGAGACTTAGTTACATCTGGGAGTGCTGTAGTGACACCCAGGAGTCAAATACAAATGGGAATAGTTAGTTACACCAAGGAGTCAGTCCCACCAAGTGTGAGACTGACACCCTACAATCCAGAGTAACTACAAGAAGATGTAAGAGGCACTTTCTCTGGATTGCTCGATGCATTTAAATTTCCCGTAGGTAGCACTGTAACTACGTCGGTGTAAAAGATCCTGTAGTTACACTGCATTGTAGCTTTAGATTGTCATCCTAGAGCCACTTTCCTGGGAGTAAGACCCATTTAACACAATGGACTTACATTTGAATAGACATGGTTAGGATTGTGCTCTTATGGCAAAATCCAGAGTAACTACGAGGAGTCCTTGCTCCGTTGCAAGGTTCCCATAGGTTTTCCCATAGGTATACACATTCATAAACTATGTATAAAATAGTTGTCCAACTTACAGTACAATCCTAAGCATGTCTATTCAGAAGCAAGTCCCATTGTGTTCAAAAGTACTTACTCCTAGGAACGTGTGATTAGGATTGCAGTCTGATAGTTTAGAATACATACATACATTTGGGGGTGTTTATATTTCTAATATATATCTAATATAGTTGTGTGTGTGTATGGATTGATAGATATAAGCTACAATCCAGAGTAACTACGGGAACTTTTACACCGATGTAGTTACGGTGCCACCTATGGGAAATGCATAGAGCAGTCCAGAGTTGCCCTACAATCCAGAGTAACTACAGGAGCACATAAGAGACATTACATGCACTCGTAGTTACTGCACCACCTAGTGAAAACCTATGGGAAATTCATATTGCAATCCAGAGTAAATTGTTCTTAAACCAGAGAAAGGACTCCCTGTACTTACTCTAGATTGCACCCTAAGTGCCTCTTACGTTTTCCTGTAGTTACTCTGGATTGTAGGGATAGACACACATTTCTAAACTATATAAATAGTATATGTACATATGGTACATACTTCATATATAACTATTAGATGAATATATAATCTATATAACGAATATAGACTATATAATTTTGGATTATATAACTAATATAGATTATATAATATCTATACAACTAATAGATATATTTCTTTATATATAGCTTATACTCTTCTAAACTATAGAAGTGTATTATGTGTGTCTGTGTGTATATATACATATATCATATATGTCTGTGTTGTGCATATCTGTGTGTGTATATATATATATACATATATATGCGTGTATATATATATACATACATACGCATATGTGTGTGTGTTTGTGTGTGTGTGTGTATATATATATATATATATATACACACACACACATACATACACACACATAGTGTTCAAAAGTACTTGAAAAAATATATATAGTGTTCAAAAGAACACACACACACCATGTGTGAACCAGGCTCTTTCCTCAGGAAGGGCGGTGGTGCTGAGGGAGGGCAGGAAAGGGTTAACACCCCTGGCTTTGACAGTTGGTCTCCTCAGCCACTTCTGACAAGATTTTGAAGAGGCGCGATGGGGGGAAGGAGGTTACTTTTCCCGCGCTTTTGCAACCGTCCTCGCTTTGTCTTTTACCTCAGCCAATTTTCCCGCGCGCCCTTCGCCTTAGGAGGGAGGGGAAGAAGAAGACACTAGGGCGCCATTGATATCTCCCATTGACTTCTGTTGATTACAAAACAAAAAGAATGAGTGGGAAATTAAAAAAATAATAATTTACCTCAGATTTTTAAAAATTTACATCTTATCCAATTTACCTCAGATTTATCACAGATTGTTTTTAAAGATGTACCTCAGATTCAGTATACATTAGATTTTGAAAGATGTACCTCAGATTCAATATTCCTTAGATTTTGAAAGATGTACCTCAGATTTTTAAAGATTTTAAAGATTTAGCTCAGATTTTTAAAAATTTACCTGAGATCCACTTCACCTCAGATTTAAATTTACCTCATATTCAATTTATCTCAGATTTACCTCAGATTTTTAAAGACTTACCTAACATTTCATCTCAATCTTAGGTTCCAAATTTTCTACCACTTATTTTCCATTCAATTCACAAAAAAACTCATTTGCCACAAAAATCTATATTTTCTCACAGAAGTATAAGTCAAAATTTTATTTCAATCTTATTTTCTCATACATTCAAATTTATAACAACTACACAAATAATGCCATCTTGTCTCATTGTTTTGACGGAAACACCTACTTACTGCCTTTTCCTGACTGAGTACATGTGATAAGTATTATAAATTATAATACTTATACGGTGCACATATATTATTTTGAATTATTTCCAGATTGTTTTCTTTGAGCAAGTCTGAGGTCTAAAAACTGCATATGTGAACATTTCCACCTAATTAACTTTTAAGAATTTTAAGAATTATGAAAACAATTTCATTTCTGACAGCATTTGGGGTCCATTTTGAGGTTGCGTCTTTTCAATCTGATTTTTCAGGTTTTAGGAGGGATATAATAGTCTTCCTCCTCAACCTACTATATTGAGCATTATGGCCAGAAGGGTCATTTATGGGACATTTATCTTTTTGGGGGGAGTTGTGCTAATTTCAGCTCTTTACAGCCCTCTTTCAGGTAAAGAGATGTTAAGAATAGAGATAACTGTGTAAAAATAGTCATTACAGGTCTTAAAACAAAGTGATCCATCCACATAATATTAGTGGATATAATATCCATAATATAATATCCACATAATATTAGTGTTGGGAATTGTCATAATTTATTATAAGTGACCAAACTGATAACCAAATTTTGAACCAAATCAGGCCATTTTTCTTTGTAGGAATTTCTTCCAAGATGGCTACTCTCTTGTTCTCAAAAACAAACATGCCCAACTTTTAATGGTTGGGAATTAACCAGAATAACTGCTGGAGTTGGAAGGAGGAAAGTTCTGGAAGCTCCAGGAATGGATTTTGTGAGAGGTCTGGTTACCCAATTTGGCTAAAAATCCCTAATTAGTAAGTAGCCTCTGGGTGCTACTTATCAATAAAACTAACAACTAGCATCTCATTTGGCCATACAGTATTAGATTAATAGGATGAGGTTTGACCCTAAAATATCTGCAGCATGGCAAGGATCTCGTGTAAGGCTTCATTGATGTACAGCAGCCATTTTCAACCACTGTCATCTTCAACCAGTGGGCCACGGATGTTCAACTCTATTTGAGTGGCATTTCACAGTGTCTATATCATGCAACCAGAACATAAGGACGAGTAGGAGAGTCCTTGTTTTCTGGTGTGCAGATAGCTTAAGATGCTAAGACTTCTGCAGGAGACAGATCTGAGGGTTTCGGTAAAGAAAAGGGGTTGCATCCACCAACCAGGATCTTGCCATGCTTGACGTATGGGGAAAGCCGGTCGCAGGAGCCTATCTCTGTGTTGGGCATGATAAAATAAAACTTAAAAACACTGGTACAGTGGCGCCTCGCATAAAGAGCTTAATTTGTTCCGGAGGCATGCTCTTTAAGTGAAACGTTCTTTAAATGAAGCGGACTTTTCCATAGAAAACAATGGAAACTCAGATGATTGGTTCCAGAACCCCAAAAATATTCATATAAAAATATTAACTGTTTATAAAAATGATTACAAAACACAGCAATATAACACAGCTTGAGCTATACTGGGCAAAGTTTGGAATAGACATGGAATAGGCTTCCATGGCCAGGGAACTCATGGGGAGTCTGGGGAGAGCAGTCTGAGCCAGGTTTGTATGAGGGATCTGTGTATATACTGTTGCCAGAGCCCTGCGGACTGGGCTTATCACGCCTGGACCGATGTACATGGACATGTATGCGGACATATGTACATTTGACATGTATGAATTTGCTAATCAGAAATGTGGCACCAGCCTATCATATTGGGCATCAAATGGGCGCCACAGCATCAAACTCCTGGCCAATTTTAGTCTTGCTGTGTCAGTGATCACCTCGAATCTTGGACCCCCCTAATCTTGGACCCCCATCAGCCCCTCTGTTCCCACTTAGAATCATAGAATCATAGAGTTGGAAGGGACCTAGTAGGTCATCTAGTCCAACCCGCTGCCTGCAGCAGGAATTCCCCCTAGAGGATCCCCGACAGGTGCTCATCCTGCACATACCGTAAAACCATACTTAAAGCATACTTACCAGGCAGATTTCAGTATTTTAGTTTGTGAGTGGGTTATTAATCAGATGAGGCATCAGAGCCTGAAGATGGCCTTCTCTGGTATTCAGTATCAGCAGGATCTCTGGGAAAAGTGTAAGGCTCAGTTTCCTTAGTTTCAGAAACGCCATATATGTCCCACATTTGCGTTCCCTTGTCCCATGTATGTGTTCCGGTGTTCTGGGGCTTGTTGTGGGGTACAGTAAGCGTGGAGCCAAATCCCTGTATGGGACGTGTATGGATGTACTGCAACTGGTGCTGGTCGAGAGGTACACGAACAAATGGCAAATGTGTACTGTGCAAATAGCGTGTGTACAGAAAGAGCGCAGAGATTGCAAATATCAATAAAAAAGTCACAAGCGCCGTCCCAGAGCAGGCACAATCCGAGGTCTCATGTGATTTGAGGGGAAAGTGGGTTGAATGTCATCATTATATGTATCATGTACTTGGATGTGGGAGCCTGCTTGTGCAAACATTGTTTCAGGGGGACAATTATGTCAGCAATACCAGGCCTGAGGGTCTCTTCTGACTTTCCACTGTATGAAAATGGGGGGCTCTAATATCACCCCCCCCACCAAGGAAGAGGAAGTCCTGCTGTATCAGGACCCAGACTGGCGGGGCAGGGAATACACACTGTAATACAAACCTTCCTCCACCACCCTCTCCTTGCACCTTTGGCGCCACACCTAAGACCTCTCCCTCTCCCCAGCTTCTCCCCTGAATTAATTTTAAAATGGATTGAAAACCTCCCATTCCTTACTCTCCAGTTTGTGTTCACTGCAAGGTTCAATATATTGCAGATAAATTTATGTTTAAAATTCTTTTATTGAGTTATTTGATTGGTATCCCACTTTTCTCTAACATTTAGCATTCAAGCAAACAATTAAAAGCAATCATTCTTGCATTAGCTATTAATTTTTTTCATTTCCTTGTAAACCACTTTTCGTTGAAAAGCAGCATATAAATACTATAGATAAATAGAATAAACTGTCATTGGTGGAATCTTCTGTCTCACTCTCTCTGGGGCGCTTACTTTCCTCGGTGGAATTTGGTGCCTTCAGTATTTGGGGTGTCAGGATGACTCATTTTTGCTCTACCCCCGGTCATCATGGGAGGCGGGATGCCCCACTTCCTTATTTGAGCGTTGGTATGCATTGTGTCGTACTAGGTGCGACATCCTTGTCAATCAGTGTCCCTGGGGGGTATCTTAAAGTGCCATGTAAACAAATAAATGCTTTACGTATTTCTGGGCACTGCTGACTGCCCTATCCCTGGGCATCATTACAGGAGGGATGTGTAATATACATTTTTATTTGTAAGTGACATTGACTTTGTTGCTGGGGTCCTATTGGAACCCGTGGACGTTGTTGCTCTAGCACCAGAACATTGAATAGGATGAGGATTGTGCTCTCAAGCTACTTTAATTATTAATATTATTAAGAATATTTATTGCTTTTCGACAAGAGTGGTTCACAAAGTAGCTTGCATGGCAAAATAAATCAACATATGCATGCATCTTTGTGATGGGGTAAGGAACCAACTTTTTGATTGCATGCATAGGATTGGAGCTATTTTGTGCATGCTCTGCATTCAAGGAGGGATTCACCAATGAAAGCATGCATAGGATTGGAGCTATTTTGTGCATGCTTTGCATTCAAGGAGGGATTCACCAATGAAAGCATGCAGAGGAACGCATCCATGTGGCTACGCTCTCCACTTGGAGCTGGTCTCAACCAGTTTGGACTAGTCAGGACCGGTTTTTTGGAAACAGCATCTATCCCCTCTAATTGTTGGGACGGGGAGATTGGAGGTGGCAGGAGGGGATTGGCAGAGTCAGGACAGGCCTGCATGGGATTGGCCAGGGTGCAAATCATGCAGGGTATAAAAGGCCCTTCTGGTTGCAGGGAAGACACTTCTCTCTTTGCAAGCTGGGAGGCAGGTGGGGGGTTTGCAGGGGCTGCAATCAATTCCAATCCTGGAATGAATCAGTCAATCCATCAATTAATCAATCAATCAAAGGCAGCAAATAACTCCTCTTTTTCTTGTATTTCTCTGGCCTGTTCTGCTTTTCCCTGCGCTTTCCTATTGGGGGGTATCTTCTGGGGAGATTTTCTGCTCCAGGGTCTCTCCCCGCTCTATCCCAGGCCATTTCTATCCCAGGATATTTTTTTCAAAACCTGAGAACCTTTTGCACACTTTTAGGCATTTTCAACAGATGATTTTCTACTAGATCCCTTACAACTCTAGGATTCTATTGCTCATCTTCTCATGGACTATGCTGTCAATCCCTACAATCCAGAGTAACTACGGGAGCACATAAGAGACATTACATGCACTCATAGTTACTGCACCACCTAGTGAAACCTATGGGAAATTCATATTGCAATCCAGAGTAAATTGTTCTTACAGCGGAGCAAGAGCTCCCCATAGTTACTCTGGATTGCACCCTTTTGCTGCTTTTAATTTTCATGTCTCCAGATATTAGGTTAATGGATAGGGTATGGGGCTTGGCCCTGCCCCAGGACCTCCTTTCCCCCAGATGTTCCCCACAACCCAGATAAACATCCCTCCACCCTTTTGCCTATCGAGCCAAAGTATTCCATACCTTATATATACGGACAAGTGTACCCACTTTTGCTGTAGCTTTTTTGCCCCAAAGGCATAGAGGACCATCTCACAGGCCACAGCAAAGAGTGGGCTGCCATTGATCACAGGATCTATCAATTATTATTATCAATTATGGAATGAGAAATCACAGAGCACAATCCTATCCATGTGTACTCAGAAGTGGTCTCAGCCTTTTTGTGCTCCTAAGGTGCACAGGATTCTGTAAATCTGAGGTGCCAGAGGATGATTCTTGGTGCCTACCTTTCCTGACATTCTCCTTTCCTGACATGTCGGTCAGGCTCCTTTTAAAGAGATCCAATTGAAGGAGGAATTTCATAATACCGCACCACCTTGTATTGAAACGTCTTTCTGTTTTTAATAGGGTCAGGTTCCTCATTACTTCCTCAAATATGTTGGGTGCACAGTGGTCATTCGGTGGTCATTCTCCCCTACACAGCCATATATGTAGTATCCTCTCATCAATGCCTCATGCTGCGGGCTTACCACAAACAAGACCGACATATGTGGACATAAACTTGACATGTATGAATTTGCCAATCAGAAACTGGGCGCATGCCTATCATGACGGGCGTTGAATGCGTGCCACGACGTGTGCCTGCATTTCTCGGCCATCAGTACTGTCTTAAAAAATGCTCTCTAATCCTGGGATCCCCATACTTCCTCAACCTTCTTTGGGGTGGGGGCACATTTTTCTTGGGCGTCCTACATTTTGGACGGGCCTTTTCCTCTTTTTTCAGTTATAACCCAGATAAATTTTCCCCATACTTTCCTTTCACCTTTGGATCCAATGTATTCCGTATCTTATATGTATATGGACACCCTCTTTTGCTGTAGCTTTTTGGCCCCGGTGGAACACAGCACCATCTCACAGTCCACAGCAAAGAGTGGGTCACTGGTGGGCTGTACATGTGCCTGACACAAAGTGCTTGTACCTGCTGTCACCTGCGTGGCTGCCAAATGTATTTATTTATTTTAAAAATTTATATCCTGCTTTCCTCAGGCCGTAGACCGTTCCCATTCGGTATATTCATAGGTGATGGTTTGGCGTTGGATTATCCTGACCCTGGTGTGCTTCAGCTGTATTCCCATCAGTCTGTATGCAGAAGTACAAGGTGCCCTTTTAGGCTGTGTTCACTGTTGGGGGTCTGCAATCCCTCCCGCAGGTTGGGGATATCTTCTATCCCACCCTTCCCTATCCATTTTCATGATGACAGGATGGCAAGTTTGGAAACCAACCTGGCTCTCTGATCCAATCTTTTAAATTCAGATTTTGTTCCCCTTACGTGATGTTCAGGCGCCTTTCCTTGATGTCACTTCCTGGTTTGCCCACACCTCCCTTAAGGCTTTACAGAAGGCGGCCTGACAGTTGCTGGCTTGCGCATGCGCTCTCCTCCCCCCTTGGTAGTCCGCTGTTGGAGGGAAGAGAGGCAGTGCACATGTGTCCCTTGACTCATCAGCCCCCCCCTCGCCTTGGTCGGAGCATGGAACAGCTGAAGAGGGAGGCCTTGCGCCCAGCAGCCCAGATGGTGAAGGGTCATTTAGTGTAGTCAGCCCTACAACTTCTCCCCCTTCCCAGCTCCTTCCCTGAATTAAACTGAAAATTAGTTCAGATTTTAAATAGGAACATCACATTCCAGCATTGGAGGATCTTGCAGTTTGTGTTCCCTCATAGGGTCCCTCAGACAAACAGTCCAATGAAGGAGATCCTGGACAAGCTGGTCAGTGGGATGCTTATTTGGAGGCACTCGATTTCTTTTTTTCAATTATATGCCACCCTATATATATTATATGCCACCTTTTTTCCCAGGGATTCCGATAAGGATTTGGTGTATAAGAGGAGAAATTCCTGCCAATAATAATAATAATTCCAGGATTATTTCATCCACTCTGACCTTTCGGCTTCATTTTTGAGGAATGTCCATTCTTCATCTTCTTCTCATGGACTATGCTGTCAGTGTCTTTTGCCACTTTTAATTTTAATGTTTCCAGATACTATGTTACTGGAATAGGGCATGGGGCTGGGCTCTGCCCCAGGACCTCCTTTCTCCCACATGTTACCCATAACCCATATAAATTTCCCCCACTATCTCGTTTCGCCTTTGCAGCCACCCTCACAACGCTCCCCCCCCCCCCCATGTGGTGGTGACCGGATGGTGGTTGTGGGAATCTGCTGCCTGGATGACCTGGCTGTTCACAAGCAAAGCACTGGCAACTGATGAAAGTGGCTTTGCTGGGGTAGCTGCAGTTAGTTAGCAGTGGAAGATCTTCAACTGTGGAAGTATATCTATCCATCCCTTCCTTCCACCTTATATCTATCTTCATTTCACCCCATATCTATCCCTTCATTCCACCCCATTGCTGGCTTCCCCCCCCCCCCGAATTAATTTTAAAAATTATTTAAATTTTTAATAGGAACATCCCATTCCTTTCCCCCCAGGTTGCATTTGGTTTACGATGCTCCATTCTGCATGAGCTTTTTCTGTTTGAATATGGAGGCCATCTTCTACCCCCCCCCGCACTTTGCATAACTCTGAACTCTGGTCACCCCCATGGGTATCCCTTCTGAATGACACAGATCACATTAATTGGTCCTGCTGAGCCGTCAGTTTTTCTGTTTGGGTGCGACCCAGTTAAAGCAAGCGGCGGGCTTGGAGACCCCCCTACTGGTTGTGTATAAGGTGTGTCCTGGACCCTCATCAAAGTACTGGCCAGCTCCAGAAGATTCCCGGAGGTGGCCACGTCTGGTCTTGCTGGGTCTGTGACAAAGGATCCCCCCTACTCTCTGACCCCCATCAATCCCTGTGTCTCCACTTGACACAGAGCAGCCACAATTGGAGGCATCTTGTGGTTGGAGGGGCAGACGGATGGAAGATCATTATTATATGTTGTGTTTTCATGATAGACAATGTTGCTCAAACTGGAAGTTTAGGTTCGCATCCGCCAGCCAGGATCCCACCATGCTTGACCTATGGGGAAACCTGGCCAGCCAGTCGCAAAGCCTGTCAATGTGTTGGGCATGTCAAAACAACAACTTTAAAACACTCGTATATACGTCCCCCATGTGGTTAATCGCTATATGATTTGGAATTGATGACCGTTTGAGTGCCTTAAAACCATTATAGTGTGTCCCACAACCATTTTCCTCAGTTTACCTCTGCGTTTTCTTCCATTTCCCCTTTGGAGCCATTCCATGTTGGGGGGCATCAAATGACCTCTTGAAACGATTCTGAAGTGTTTTTGAATCGCAATTTCTTTTTGTGCTCCATTCTGTTCAATAGTATGTTATCGAAGGGTCAATAGTATGTTATCAGAGTCTTCAGGCCCCATAAAAGCGAGCTTTCCTTCGTTCCAGGGGAAGAGAGTTCCTGAGTTATAATCCCCCCCAAAAAGTTCCGTTCTTTTTCTTTAATGCTGATCCCTCACAGTGACGGGGTTCACTGTTCTGGATAAAAACTTTGGCACTGTTTCTCCCAATTGTTGGCTTGGTCTGGGTGCAGGTTGCAGCATGGCCTTCTGTTCTACTGCCCTGTAGCTGCACGTTCTTCCTTCCTGCTACTTCGCAGGCATGACAGAGACAGGAGACCCCAGAACTACCTGACATTGATTATTTGCTGACATTGATTGATCTATCTAATTTATTCCCTGCCTTTCTCGGGCCAGAACCGACTCAAGGGGGTCGGTTTTTTTGGGGGGGGGATTATGTTCGCTCTCCCAGACCTCTGGGGTCTCTTCTGAGGCAGCTCTGCAGCCGATTCCGTTCACTCTTTGTGGAGGGGGCGTTGAGAGAGCCTTTTCATGATGACGGGATGGAAAGTTTGGAAACCAACCTGGCTCTCTGATCAAATCTTTTAAATTCTGATTTTGCTCCCCTTACGTGATGTTCAGGCGCCTTTCCTTTCCAATAGATTGCAAAGAGTGCGCCAAGTGTCTATAGATGTCAGGAAAAGGTCGGCATTTCAGAATGTGAGTTCTCGTGTGAGTTCTCTCATGGCACATGATGTCCCTCCTCCACAATACAAGCATTTAATGGTTTCTCCTCGTGAATTTTTGGATGCCGTGTGAGTTTTTCACTCACCTAACCCACTTCCCATCATAGTTGAGATTGACAAGTCACTGGGGGAACTGGCTGGTCTGTCCCTGGTTTGTTACCTTCCAGTACTGTAATGGGATGCCAGTTTCCTTCCATGAAGGAGACTCTTGTTTCAGCCTCTTGTCAATTTCTTGATGAAGTTTGGCCCCAGTTGAAGAATATCTGTTATATTTTTGGAGGCTTAATATGTCTTCCTTGCAGTGGCTGATTTCTCGTCCCTGACGAGTGTTTTGGCCTGGGTGCTTGTCTGACTTTCTCCCCATTGCACACTCACTTTTATGGGTCCTGCTAATTGGACTCTTTGGTTATGTGGGTTCTACTTGCAGCTTTGCCAGGCGACAAATATCTGGGTGGGTTTTGGGGGTGGCGCAAGTGGTTAAGACGCTGTGCCTGTTAACCAGCAGGCCAGGGTTCGATTCCTGGGTCAGCCCCACAAGACAGGGTGAGCTCCTGTCCTTAGCCCAGCTCTGTGATGCCAGCTGGATCCATTCGTATCGGCTCTGCCTTTCCATTGGACTAATTCAGTGGCGTGGAGAGGGGGGATTTGCTGCTTGGGTAATAGCCTATCCTCCATAACCATCTAACCCAGGCTTTTGTGCTTCGCATGCAGCGTATGCAGCGCCGAGCACAATACCATAGTCTTTCGAGACTGACGGAGGCCTGCTTTTTGGGGAGTTTTCTTTGATCAGAAGAAAACAGCTAACACAGCTGAAGATCACAGTTTTTATTTGTTAAGGTTTGTGAGGTCTCAAAGCCTAAACCAAAGAAATTTAGTTAGCTGCAGATTCCTGATTGTTAAGTGCAGCCACCTGGATATGGACTATGTCATATGACAAGACAGCTGAACAGAGTCAGTAATTAGTATTGTGATTGGTGGGAAAACTGTATATAAACAATTAATGCTGACCAGACAGTGTGGGTTGTTGTGGTGGATGGTGTTGTGGTGTTTTGGTGTTGGAGAAGAAAATAAAATTGTGATAGACAGAACTTTGTCTCACTGACTGCAAGAGAGCTTGCAGTCTCTCATCCAGGATCTGTCCAGGTCCGTCCCTGCTTAGCTCTCTTCAGCAGATCTTTCCTGCTTCCTAATGGCAGAACTATTTAATTTTGCAAAAAACTTCTTCCCAAATTGAAAAATCCCATTGTTGTTTGTGGCCTCAGGTTTGTGCATTCTGGGCTTTTGTCCAACCCCTGCCCATTAACCCCCCCCCCCCACATACACTGGTGTTGATGGAGCTGTATTGGAGTAGGGTGCTGTGCACCGAAGGCACTCACACCGAGAAGTCGAGCCCTGCCAAAGAAACCTAAAAATATTTTTACTTATATACGCTATATAATGGACTATATTGTTTTTTATATTGTTTAATTGTATTTTATTGTCATTGTTTTTCTTGATTTTTAGCCACCTTGGGTGCCCTTCGGGGAGAAAGGTGGAATTAAATGGTATAATAAAATAAATAATAAATAATTTCTCCTTGCTGCCTGACGGGCAGATCTCCTTGGGGCTGAGATGCTGAGTCTCTTTTGTTGGAAGTTGTGGCCCGGGCTGTAGTCTCGGTGGTTGACCTTCTTCTCACGCCAACCTTCGCCAGCCCTGTCGACTCAGCCCTCAAACCATGGAAGGGCCTACGTGATGCCACACCAGTGGTGGGCACAAGGAGGTTCTCTCCGGTTCTGGGGAACCTGTTCTTCCAATTCCCCTGCTGCTGGCGAGCCGGCAGCAGCAGGGGGTCCCCAGAACCATGCGGACCAGTTCGGCTGGCGGGGAGGCGAAGGAGGGCAGCGCAGCGTCACCGTGCTCTCCCTGCCTCTCCTGGCCGGCAGGGAGGCGAAGGAGGGAGGCTCAGCACCATCGCGCTCTCCCTGCCTCTCCTGGCCAGCAGGGAGGCAAAGGAGGGGGGCGCAGCGCCACCACGCTCTCCCTGCCTCTCCTGGCCGGCTGGGGAGGCTGAGAGCCCCATCCTGTGCAGGTCTACTCAGAAGTAAGTCCCAGTATAGTCAATGGGACTTACTCCCAGGCCAGTATTGAGAGGACTGCAGCCTCAGAGCCCCATCCTGTGCAGGTCTACTCAGAAGTAAGTAATATTATTTTTAATTTTTTTTTAATTTTTAAATTAAAAACCTTCCTGACCCCCCTGACCCTGGCCCTGCCCACTGGCCCTGCCCACTTCCGGAGAACCGGTTCTTGGGCCAGGCTGGGCCTACCACTGTGCCACACGCTCTGCTCGGTGCCGTGTTGGCTGTTGCTGCATCTTCTTGATCTTCCGAGGCATCACCCGAGGGGGCAGAGAGAGAAGAGAGCCTAGAAAAGGCCTCCCTGACCACTCAAAATGGTGGTTCCACTTAGATACATGTTTGCATCATCTGATTTGTGCAAAAAATCAGAAAGCAGCAACACGGTACTAAGAACAGGGGCCATAAGTTCCTCCCCCTGCCTCTGCTACACCGAAGCCCTCCCTCTCCCATGCCTATTGCACGCCCTTGCGTTCTGCGCGCATCTCCTGCTTCTGTTGACTGTGTGTCAGTAAGGCTGCAATCCTAATGACACTTTTCTGGGAGTAAGACCCAATGGGGCTTACTTCTGAGTAGACATGGTTAGGATTGTGCCCTGTGTGTGTCTGGGTGTTGATCATTTATTTTTTTATCCCGTTGGGGGACCCAAAAATCCCTGGTGAGTGAGTGGCTAACAACATTGTGGTGTATAAGAGGAGAAATCCCAATAATTATGGGATTATTTCATCCACTCTATTTTGCCCACTCTAACTTTTGGGACTGGGGCTGTTGATAAATGCAGGGGGCTCAATTTCTGAGCATGCACAGAGCGCCACTGCGGGAGTGGGCTTTCTCAGAGCACAGCACAGGGTGCTGTACTTCTGAACATGTGCAGAGTGCCACTGCAGAGGGGCTTTCTAAGAATCTGTTTTGATCTTTTGAAACAGTTGCTTTGCCAAATAAGGCACCTCAAAATATAGGACACTAACCAAAAAACACCCGTAAAACAAAGGGACACACACAACATTTCAGATCTTTCCTGGTGCAGGAGGCAAAGAAAGGAGGACAAGTCCTGGAAAAGGGGCTCATTGAGGAATGCATACAATAGGAATTTTCATAGATTCCCCAGGACCTCGGGTACACATACAGAATCCCTATGTTTTATTTTTATTTAATAAAATAAATTAACATTATCAAATATAACAATATATTAAAAAAAGAAATGAAATGTTCCAGAAGAAAGATATGGTAGTTCAGCCCATCCCACAATGTCTTTCCTCGAGGCGACTTAAAAAAAGGTCTTCAAAGCAAGGTCTTTCTGAGGAATGGAGAGATCATGTCCATCTCCTGATTTCCAGTTTCTGACCTGTGATTCCAGTATCCTGGTTCAAATGGACCACCAGCTTGGGCAAAACCCACCTACTTCACCCCCTACAGGTTCTCACCGATGGTCCAAGATGTCTTAGATGTATCTTCTGTCCCTCCCTTCCATGTCTCAAACTATTACATAGGATTTTCTCAGCAAAAGTGATCCCCCTCCAAAAAAAGAGCTTCACTTTGGCTGCAATCCTCAAGACACTTCCCTGGGAGTAAGATCCAAGTTGAGCAAAAACAGGATCCCATAGATAGTTCCTTGTTGGAATGTTCTCCTGTCAAAACCAATTCCTTTCATTTTTGGAGCCAGCCCTACAATCTCTCTCCGTCTGCAACTTCCTCCCTGAATTAAATTCAAAATGAATTCAGATTTTAAATAGGAACATCATGTTCCAGCATTTGTGAGTGTTCCCTCATAGATCTGAAGGGTCCCTGAGAAGATCACTGGAATGCATTTCTTGCTGGGCAAGCTGGTCGGTGGGATGCTTATTTGCAGGCTCTCCATTGCTTTATTGAACGCCCCACAACTGGCACCAAAAATGCCACCCTTTTTTTCTCAGGGATTTCGATAAGGATTTGGTGTATAAGAGGAGAAATGTCTGCCAATAATAACAATAATTCTAGGATTATTTCATCCACTCTATTTCATCCACAGACAGGCAAGATAGTATTTCATAGATCTGAGGTGCCAGAGGATGATTCTGGATGCCTTCCTTCATGCTCTACCAGGACTCTGGGGTCTCAGGCGGCTCTGCAGTCGATTCCAAAGACTCCTGCTTCCCGTTCATTCTCTCGTTCATTTTCTCTCGGCTCAGCTCCCAAGATCTGGTGCATTCAGGGGCGTTTCAAAGCTCAGTCTTTACATTCGCCTGCCTTGGATCCTATATACTGTATTGAAAACGTACCTGACGCCTTCATTGTTATTTTTTTTCTGCAGTTTTCTTGAAGAGTCAGATAAAATGTTTGCATAGAAATTTGCGGCTGGTTAAATGGGGGTCTTAAAGTGCATGCATGTCTTATGCATTCTTTTCAAACACTGCATCTCACCCTCCTTTTTATTTCATTCGTTAATTTTTCATTAATGTATTTAATGCTGAATCACCTCGTTCTCTCCCGGTTTTTCTGCATTCTTGCGCTGGTGTTGATGGGGCACTTTTCCGCTTCGTCTTTGTGGTTGGGCGGCAGATCAAGTTGTTTTAGAAGCAGGTTGCATCCAGGCTGGTAGAGTTCTTCCTTCTTGGGGTCATTGCTGGAAGACCTGCCTAGTCCCTTGTATCTCCTGGGTGTAGGCGGTTGACTGAGAAATAGGTTCTATGGAAGACTTGATGTTGACAACTGTTTTTGCTGAACTATTTGGTCCATGCATCTGACCCTGAGGTGGGGTCTGGGGACACTGCCCTCCTTCCCAGCTTCCTCCCAGCTGTCGAGAATACCCCTCCCCAGGCCTGCTCTGATAGGAGATTCCAAAGCTTTGTGCTTCCCGGCAGTGCGTCCAGCAAAGCCATTGCTATCCTCAAGAGGACGGTCAGTCCTGAGATGGGATGCATTTCATGTTGGGGGGCTCCAAAAGTTCTCTTGAAGATGAAAGGCTGAAGGGCCTTTGAATCACAATGTCTTTTTGTGCTCCATTTTATTCAGTAGTATGTTATAGGGCAAATGGGTCAAACAAGCATTTGAGTCTTCAGACCCCATAAAAGGGAACTTTTCTTCGTTCTAGGGGAAGAGAGTTCCAGAGTTGTAATTGTCGCCCCCCCCCCCCCAAAAAAAAAAGTTCCGTTCTCTTTCTTTAAGGTTCATCCCGCACAGTGACAGAGTCCGCTGCTCTGGATAAAAAAATCTGGTGTGATTTCTCCCGGTTGCGGGTTTGGTCTGGGTGCAAGTTGGTTGTTTACTGGTTGCTACTGGAAGATATCATTGCTTGGCTCTCCAGCCACAAGGTCCAGTTTGCTTTGGTCTGCTCTGTGCCTTCACATTTTGCAGGGAGCCCCTGTTTCTGATCTCTGGTTGGAGTGACACTTATTTTGGCTACAACCCTGTACAGGTGGTCAATCAAGGATCTGTGTACCCTTCTCCTGTCTCGCTGAAGTCTCCAAGAAACTGGGTAGTGCCCAAGGGTTGTGGGTTCGAGACCCACCCCTTTCAGTTACACATACAGAATCCCTACATTTTATTTTATATCATAAATTAACATTATCAAATATAATATATGATAGAAATAAATAAGTGTTCCAGAAGAAATATATGGTACTTTAGCCCACCCCACAATGTTTTTCCTTTAGGTGACTAATAAGAAAGGTCTTCAAAGCAAGGTCTTTCTGAGGAATGGAGAGATCATGTCCATCTCCTGATTTCCAGTTTCTGACCTGTGATTCCAGTATCCTGGTTCAAATGGACCACCAGCTTGGGCAAAACCCTCTTACCGGACCCCCTACAGGTACTGATCTAAGATCTCTTGGATCTTTCTTCTATCCTTCCCTTCCATCCCTCAAACTATTTCATAGGATTTATCTCAGCAAAAGTGATCCCCCCAAAAAAGAGCTTCCCTTTACTTTGGCTGCAATCCTCAAGACACTTTCCTGGGAGTAAGATCCAAGTTGAGCAAAAACAGGATCCCATAGATTGTTCCTTGTTGGAATGTTCTCCTGTCAAAACCAATTCCTTTCATTTTTGGAGCCAGCCCTACAATCTCTCTCCGTCTGCAACTTCCTCCCTGAATTAGATTCAAAATGAATTCAGATTTTAAACAGGAGCATCATGTTCCAGCATTTGTGTGTGGTCCCTCATAGATCTGAAGGATCCCTGAGAAGATTACCAGTATGCATCCCTTGCTGGGCAAGCTGGTCAGTGGGATGCTTATTTGGAAGCGCTCGATTGCTTTATTGAACGTCTCACAACCGGCACCAAAAATGCCACCCTTTTCCCCAGAGATTTCAATAAGGAATTGTTTTATAAGAGGAGAAATTTCTGCCAATAATTCTGGGGATTAACTTCCCTGCAAGGGGGTCCTCTGCCTTTTTGGGGGGCCTTTCCCTTTTGGGGGGGTTTCTTGCCTGGCTTCTTGGGTTTGGCAGATGGTACAGGTGGTGCTTGCATTGAGTTAGGCCCATAGGTCACCCCAACACTAATTTTCACGGTATGAGACACTAGGCTGATTTTGCTGCCCGTTTTCCCTGCGCCTCCACTCTCCGCCATGTTGACCACCCAGAGTGACCGGCAGTGACAGCTTCAAACAGCCCGCCCTCTCTGTCTAACGGTTGGCACGCGCTGGCCAGGTGTTTAAAAACTCTCGTGTAAACTGCTCCCATGTGGTTAATCACTATATGATTTGAGGAGAATCAATAATTCCAGGATTATTTCATCCACTCTATTTCATCCTTGTCCTTGTCTGAATGACAATCCCTTCTGAATGACACGGATCACCTTAATGGGTCTTTCTAAGCTGTCTGCTTTTCTCTTTGGGTCCAGCCCAGTATAGCAAGTGGAGGGCTCAGAGACCCCACCTCTGTGTGTATGGTGTGTCCTGGACCCTCCCCAAAGTTCTGGCTAGCTCCAGAACATTCCTGGAGGTGGCCACATCTAGTCTTGCTGGGTCCGTGGCAAAGGGTCCCCCCTACTCTCTGACCCCCATCAGTCCCTGTGTCTGCACTTGACACAGAGCGGCCACAATCGGAGGCACATTGTGGTTGGAGGGGCAGACAGGTGGAAGGTCATTATTGTATAGTGTGTTTTCATGACAGACAATCTAGCTCAAACTGGGAGTTCAGGTTCTCATCCACCAGTCAGGATCCCGCGATGCTTGACCTATGGGGTTACCTGGCCAGCTGGTCGCAAAGCCTGTCTCTGTGTCCAGCATGTTAAAAAAAAAATCAAACTTAAAAACACTCGTATATATTGCTCCCTTGTTAATCACTGTAAGATTTGGAATTGATGACAATAGTTGTGTGCTTTAAAACCATTATAGTGTGTCCCACAACCATTTTCCTCAGTTTACCTCTGTGTCTCCTTCCATTTCCCCTTTGGAGCCATCCATGTTTGGGGCACCAAAAATCCTCATGAATCGATGCTGACGTGCCTTTGAATCGCAATTTCTTTTTGTGCTCCATTCTGTTCACTAGTATGCTATTAGTATTAGTAGTGGTAGTAGTAGTAGTAGTAGTAGTAGAAGAAGAAGACGTAGTAGTAGTATTATAGGGCAGATGGATCAAAGAAGCATCAGAGTCTTCAGGACCCATAAAAGGGAGCTTTCATTTGTTCCATGGGAAGAGAGTTCCAGAGTTGTAACTCCCCCCCCCCCAAAAAAAAGTTCCGTTCTTTTTCTTTAAGGTTGATCCCGCACAGTTACAGGGTCCGCCGCTCTGGATAACAACTCTGGTGCCATTTCTCCCGGTTGTTGGCTTGGTCTGGGTGCGGCATGGCCTTCATAACCCCCTGTCAGTTTCTTGACGAAGTTTGGCCCCAGTTGAAGAATATCTGTTATATTTTTGGAGGCTTAATATGTCTTCCTTGCAGTGGCTGATTTCTCATCCCTGACGAGTGTTTTGGCCTGAGTGCTTGTCTGACTTTGTCCCCGTTTCACACTCATTTTTATGGGTCCTTCTAATTGGGCTCTCTGGTTAATCGGGTTCTACTTTCAGCTTTGCCAGGCGGCAAATATCTGGGTGGGTTTTGGGGGGTTTTCTTTGATCAGAAGAAAACAGCTAACTCAGCTGAAGTTCACAGATTTTATTTGCTTGCAGTCTCTCATCCAGGATCTGTCCAGGTCCTTCCCTGCTTAGCTTTCTTCAGCAGGCTTGTACTCAACCTCCAGACCTTTCCTGCGGCCTAACGGCAGAACTTTTTAATTTTGCAAGAAACTTCTTCCCTAATTGAAAAATCCCATCAGTGTTTGTGGCCTCAGTTTGTGCATTCTGGGCTTTTGCCCAACCCCGACCATTAACTCCTGCCCCAAATACGCTGGTATTGATGGAGCTGTATTGCCTTTTTAAAAGTCTTGCAAAGCCAGGTGGTCCTCTTGGGGGATCGTCTTATAAAAATCAGGTCCTGATTCTAAAGGGCTAGAGAGAACCCATAGGCAAGGTGTTTATTCCAGTGGATTTATTGGGAAAAGGGAGCAAATAATAATCACAAATAAAACTTTACAGGTTCTCATGCTAAAGAGGTTCTGCCAACCAGTAGGTACAACCAGACATGTTCCCATCATCTCTCCCCTTCTCCTCACCCCAGGTTAACCCCATGGAGTTCAGGGCCTTGCGTTGAGTCCAAATTCTGCCCCCTCTCCTGGGAACAGCCCATTGGGAAGGTAGCCCATTGGGAAGGGGAAATGGGAGACCCACTGAAGGTGGCCGAGAGGCACAGAGGAGGGTCACTGGCCCATTAGGCACCACAAGCCCCCAGAATTTGGGCTTGAAACCAGGACTGGTTTCCCCAAGAGATCAAAGGGCACCCCCCACTTCACGTCACATCACTCTTCTTACCCCCAAAAGGGCCTTATTACCCCAAAGAGTTGCCCCACTCTTTGCTGTCTCGGTTGGGCATCATCCCCAAAGAGTGCAGCGCAACAGACACACCATCCCACATAGCACAAGAAAAGCACTTTCACAAGGATGAACTGGTCCTAGAGGAGACACGCTTAGAGATCCTCGTGGCCCCCCTTCTCAGGATGAAATCTTGGGGGGACGCCCAAGTCTAAAGACACTCATTCATGCTTGACATCCACCTCCACCCAGCCCAGGCATGGCCACCATTTCAACGTGAGGACTCCTGGACCTTCAATCATGGGATAGAGGAAGGCATTTCAGGGGGTGCAGAGATGAGAAGCTGCACTTGCTGAAATTCCCTTCTCCGCACAAGCCTCCAGTTAAAGGCTGCCCAACTCCAACGTAACCTCATGTACATTTTAAAATAATGGATGATCTTAGATGATGGGTCGTATTGTATGGAAGAAGGCATATACCCCGGAACCCCAATACCCTGAACCCGAACTGTATAGGGCTTGACAGGTCCAGCACTTTTAATTCAGACCTTGCAGGTTGGTTTAAATTTAACAAGTGTCATGGTTTGATCATAAGACGCTGGCAACAGAGAACCCTTTAAAATTTAAATTTAACAAGTGTCTTGATTTGATCTCAATACATGGACGATGGAGAACTTAATTTTTTTTATAATTTAATTTTTTTTTGCTACGATACTGGCTCCTGCCTTTCGTATCCCAGAAGTGCTCTTGTAGGATGGAGTTTCCTCTAGGTCCTGTTACAACCATTTCTTCCATCTTCTGGGGGATTTCCCTATTTTCCCCCTTTCCTTCAACCTTTAGGAACCAACCCCACGACTTCGCCTCCCCACCCCAGTTACTCCCCTGTACATGAAAAGAAATTAATTTCAATTTTGAATAGGAATGTCCCATTTCTTGGGATTCCCCATTGTGATCCCCCATGTGATTCAGTGTAAGGTGGTGATTCTGTGTGTCCCGATCCCCTCTCTCACATACATCCACATATATGGGCATATATACTATACATACATCGGAGCCCTGTGGTATGGACTTAACAGGAAACAGGACCAATTTATGGGAACATATACTTTATGCATATACTGTATATACTTTATACATTGTGTGTGGCTCTCTATAAATCCAGCTTCAAAACTGAGATCATGGATGTGTCTCTTCTTAAAGTTCTGGGATGAAAGTATTTGAATTATTTAACCATTTTTCTCTTGGGGTCAGACTGTGTTTCCTTCCCTCCTGGACAGTACCTGGAGGGGGCCAAAGCGCCACCCCCTCTGGATCCTCCCCAGGCTTTATCCCCTTTGGAGCCATTCCAAGTGGGGCAAAACCAACCGTCTTTACCTGCTTCTGAGTATCCAGAAATGACAGATTTCATGTGCCTATTTGTTATGCCACTCCATATAGACCGAAAGTTTATTATGGTATGGAAATTTGTGATTTGGCACATTGGTCAAATCATGTATTGATTGTAGAATATATTCTCAAAAAAATCAATGATGCTGCATTGTGACTCTGTTTCCTTTCCTCCCGGACAGTGGCATAGCTATAGGGGGGGGGGGGCAAAGCACCCAGCACTGGTGGAGCCTCCCTGGCATGCAAGGGGCATTTCCCCTTTGGAGCCAAACCTGTTTTTTGAGAAACTGCGAATTGAACCCCATTAATCCATTATTGATGCAACGTTGGGGAAACCTGGCTGGCCTGCTGCCGGGTCATTACCTTCCCACTGAAGCAGTACCTATTCACTTGCCTGCGTTTGTATGCTTTTGAACTGCTAGTTTGGAAGGAGATGGGATGAGTAAAGGGAGGTCACTCCGCTGTATGGCACGCAAGTCTCAAATCACCGACCTGCTGATATGCAGGAGCAAAAACAGCTGGTTGCGGGGCGGTTAGATTTTGCTACTGCATTCTACCCAAGTGTATATTGTGTGTATTGCGCATGGGGGTGTTGCACATCGGGGGTTGATCCATGGGGGGATGTTGCGCGTGGGGAACTGATGCACATGGGGGTGTGATGTGCATGGTGGGTTGTTACGCAACCCCCTATCGCATCAACCCCCACGTACTCAATTTTTTGCTGGCACTGCACTCCAGTACGAGTGAATCCTTTTTCTTTTAAGAGGTTTGAAATTGTTCATAGATGTGTTTTTTTCCAAAGGAGGCTTCGAGCCTCTCTTGAATATAATTCATTCCCAACCATTTCTGCACCTCCAAATCCGTCCAATTGCTGCCTCGCTCACACATATCCATCCTTCCATCGACACCTTCCAGCCTTGTGGCACCTCACTTCCAGACACACGCGCCGGATCTTGATTGGAGGGAGGCACGTCTCGTGAACTTCTCCCACGTGCCGCAGAGAAAGTGCAAGAAGGTGGCTGGTGGGTGGCGTGGCGAGTCAGAAGGAGAGGGGAGGGCCTCACTGTCCTGGGGCGAGTGGGAGCTGGGCCAGGCTATCCTTGGCGCTGGTGCCGCCGAGCCCTTCCCGCGTGCTTGGGAGGCAGGCTGAGCCTGAATACCCCATGGAGGCTTTCTTGGTGGGGGGGGAAGGGGTTTGTTTTGAACTGGGGGGCAGAGGGGATCCAGGAGAGGGTTTCCCTCCTCCCTGATCATGGCTGCAGGAGACTTTGTGGGGAAGCTCAGAAATCCAGGCTGTAGGCTCTCCCCATGGTGGGGAGACTCAGGATGCTCCTGGCTGTGCGTCCCTTTGCTGTGGCCGATCACTGGTACTGGTACATCAGAGCCCAGCCAATGGGGCATTTGTCTTACAAGGCAGAATCCCATAGAAATTTTAGTTTGTCTTTCAAAGCATTCGTGTTACAAGTTCCCACTGTATTTGAATGCCAAAATTATAAATGCATTTAAACTTTAATATTAAACAAGTGAACAAGGACATATGTGTGTTTGCAGGAGTCCAAGGACAAGGCACCATTAGTTACTTACTTAACTTTCTTTGTGAAAGTTGAAAAAGCGGTATGTAAATACTGCAGATAGATAGATCGATGAACTGATCGATTAATTGATTCCCAGACACACTAATCATATTCACTGGTTTTATTTCTTTGCTATGACTTTATGCCAGTATGCCAGGCAACAGATCATGCTGCCTTTGTGGAGTCAGGAACAACATGAGGGTCCAATGTTGGACACTGACGCATCATGTGCACCCTGCGCTGTACATAAGACCTCACTTGAGTTGCCCGATCAGAGGAAACCACAACCCTGATATGCTAATGGGTTGTACCAGGTCACGGGGTGATAGACATCTATGCCAGGAAGCCCCATCTGGTGTTCATCAACAGGAAATAAATGCATGATGTCAATTCCAGAGGAGAGGGTTGACTGTGGAAGTGATTCTGGGAGAGACTCTTGAGACTAAACCCAAGAACGGCCCTCATGATGTTCTCCAGACCAGGTTCCTCTTTGCTGACCCTTGAAAAATACTCCTACTCCATCCTGTCTGTCTCTGCAACCATCACCGTGCTGACTCAAGGAAATGCTCCAGCTGACTTGCAGAAATGCCCGAGATCAAGGGTATATTAAAGGAGTTTTCACCCCCTCCCCCAAGAGTTGGTGATGGTGGTGCGGGATCATATTCATAGCCTGGGCCTAGGTGGCTATCTCTGGGTACCTGGGAGGTCATACCTATGATCAGCTCTGCACTGGTGATTCTTAGAATCATAGAATCCTAGAGTTGGAAGGGACCCATAAGGTCATCTAGTCCACCCCCTGCCTGTAGCAGGAAATCCTCCTAGAGCATCTCCGACTGGTGCTGGTCGAGCCTCTGCTTGAAGATCCCAGTGAAGGTGAGTCCACCACCTCCCTTGGCAATTCTGTTCCAATGGGATACTTCCTTGGGATATTTCAAACCATACAGTCCCCCTATTGATGGCTCCATCTCATTCTATAAAAGTAAAAATTCATAATGCTGTTGATCGATCTGGCTCAATAGGGAATTTTGGCTCGAAACAACAGTGCTAAAAATATTTGGGAAACCCTCGTAGATGTTAGAAGCCAAACCAGATTTATTTCTTCCAACTAATCCAGCGGAGATCTTCTTGGGTTTGTCCAGTAAATAAAACCACAAAGCCCTTTTTATTTCGGAGTGTCCCAAAACACTCTGATGTAACCACTTGTTGCAACGGCTCACAAAGTCCACGTCTGTTGGCAGTCCCCTATCTTTGGAATTTATGGCCTCCAAACACCCCCCCCCATTTCCCAATCCCTTCTTCTCCATACAAAACACCCCACAGCCGTCACTCGTTTGCTGCGATTGCAATTTTTAAAACGCTTTTTTGGCATTCGTCCACCACTGCCTGTGTGAACCACGTCCCTCCCAGATTCCCCTTCCATATGTTTTGCCAACTGAAATCGTAAGCTTACAGGCAAGGACGTCGCGTTCCTAGTACGTGTGTGCTCAGTGCGTTGGCTTTCCTGCACATCAGACGTACGGATCATTGTAAGGAATTATAACAATAAGAAATCTTCAAAAGAGGTTGTTGTGCATGTGACAGCGAGTCATATGCTGCCCCCTTCCACATCCTGTTTCTTTGCTGTGACATTATTTTTTAACTGGTTTGGAGTGACAGAGAACTCTTGACTCAGTTTCCTACCTTTTGAGGTTCAGTTGAATTGCGCAGACGCCGCTTTGCCGCTAAGTCCAGCTGCTGCCCTGACTTCTACGGACCGCGCATTCTTCGGGGACTAAAGAATGTTTCCTTTCAATCCCATCCTTGTGGCCACCTTTCTGTTCCTCTTCTCAGCAGCAAGTAAGTTACCGGTAATTCTTAAAAGTAAGATATAGGGCACAATCCAGAGTAACTATGGGGAGTCCTTGCTCCGGTATAAAAACAACTTACTCTGGAGTGCAATATGAATTTCCAATAGGTGGTGCTGTAACTACGGGCGCACATACTTGCATGCCCCGTAGTTACTCTGGATTGTAGAGATAGTTATCTAATGCCCACCTTTTCAGCTGAATTTGTAGTGCAATCCTGTTCGTGTCTACTCAGAAGTAAGTTCAATGGCGTTCACAGGGGTTTACTCCCAGCAATGCGCTCTTAGGATTGCAGCCTCTGTCTCCAAAATTTGGGCACAATCCTTGCTCCGACATAAGAACAATTTACTCTGGATTGCAATATGAATTTCCCATAGGTTTTCACTAGGTGGTGCTGTAACTACATTGACGTAAATGTCTCTTACGTGCTCCTGTAGTCATTCTGGATTGTAGGGTTAGAAATTTTGGATCTCCAAAATTTGGGTGTGCGTTAGATTCAATGACGCATTAGATTTGAGTAAATGCAGTCTTTTGATTATATGTATAATCCTAACCCTGTCTACTCAAAAGTAAGTCTTACTCCCAGGAAAGTGTCTTTAGGTATCTAGTATCCAGAGAAACTGGAAGATGTAAGAACCACTTACTCTGGATTGTTCTATGCATTTCCCATAGGTTTCCCTAGGTAGCACCATAACTACGTCGGTGTAAAAGGTCCCATAGTTACCCTGGATTGTAGCCATTTGTCAGTATTTACTTTAACAGGTTACTATATTGTAATTAAAAATGTAATATAAACCAATTGTTGTATAAAGTAGTGGAATTAAGTTAAAAATCATAACACAAACCCATTATCATATTTTATATCAATTGATGCAATATGTCATTCAGAATGTAACCAAACTGCATGGAAAGATCTCTATTCTATTAAAGGTTATAGCTAAAAAAACCCCAATGGTGTATCACCAGGTGATGGTTGGGGTGTTGCCCATCCACTGTTTGGGAAAGGTCCATGATGGGGATGATACGCTGGCCTCCCACACCAGGTGATGTATCCCCTAGTGACACCACTGGGCGAACATATGTAGTAGGAAGACAAACCCATAAGTCATGATGATGGTGATATGGAACCTCCAGTTTCAGAGGCAGTCTACCTTTGGTTGCAATTCTAAAGACACTTTCCTGGAAGTAAGATTCATTGAACAAAATGGGGTTTACTTTTGACTAGATATGGTTAGGATTGTGTTCTTTGTGTACAAGAGAATAGTTAATCCATAAGTTATGATGATGGTGGTATGGAGCCTCCAGTTTCAGAGGCAATCTACCTTTGTGTACAAGAGAATAGTTTATCCATAAGTCATGATGATGGTGATATGGAACCTCCAGTTTCAGAGGCAGTCTACCTTTGTGGACAAGTGGATAGTTGAAAGCAGGCATTCCTGGGGATGCCCACTGCTGGAATGGGGGGATATCTTTGGCCTGATGCCTGATGACCCTACATTGAGGGGCTACATCAAGGCTACATTCCATATATGGTACCCATATCTGTACCTACCTTCCATATATATATGGGCGGACAACTTTGTCCAGAATTTCCAGAAAGAGATATATCTGTAGACATTCCACGAACGCACTCCTTCTCGGCTGAAAAGGAAATTAAGGGGAACTGTGCTGTGTATGAATCTGATAAGAAAGGAAAGGGTTCAGCATATATTAAAAATGTTTTATCAAAGTCGTTGAGGACTTTTCTTGCACCCTTCAGTTTTGTTTTGCTGATCCAGCTATACCAGGCTTCTTGCAGAAGTTCCTGGAATCAACTTTTTTTGCCATGGGAGGAACTGATTTAGAAAGAGAAAATGGTGTGGGGTGAAAAATAAGGAAACCAGGGTCACCCCCCACCCCGCCCTTTGGTTGCTCAATCACCCTTGTGATGATCTTTCCGATGTTGGCCAAGAAATCATACTAGTTGAGTCTCCCTTCCTAAATCTATGGCCACCTTTGCTTGGACCTCTATTTCTAAATGCTACCTGAATTCAAAACATGGATCTTGATTCTTAAATACTACTTGAATTCTAAACCTGGGGAAATAGAATCGTAGCTTTGAGGAACCCCCTTCAAGATCATCTAGATCAGGGCTGTCCAACTTTTCAACTTGAGGACTCCTGGACCGTTAACAATTCTGTAGAAGAGGAAATTTCTGCAGGTGTAGCTTGTGATCTGTGAGATGAGAAGCTTCACCTGCTGAAATTCCCTTCTCTATACAATTGTTAAAGGTCCTGGAGCCCTCAGGTTGAAAGGTTGGACAGCCCTAAACTAGACCAACCTGCCTGAAGAGGACGCGTCAAGATTGACGCAGGCGCAGTGATGGGCTCACCTGGGCGAACCAGTCCGCCTGGGTTTTTGGCCCCCCACTAGCTAGCGGATCGCTAGTGGTGGGTCAAAAGTAGGAAGAGGTTCAGATGATCCGGCCCGAACCGGCCTGGGCCCATCACTGGATATGATCCTTCCTTCCTTCAATCCATCACTCTATTCCATCCATCCATCCATCCTGTCCTTTCTTCCTTCCACCCATCAGTCTATTTCTTTCTTCCTTCCATCCATCCGTCTATTCCTTCCTTCCTTCATTCCATCTATCCATTCCTTCCTTCCTCCCTCCCTCCCTCCCTCCCTCCCAATGTGCACCAGGTCTGGCAATTGTGATACTGGCCTACTGTGCAGTGGGTGGGGAGACAAGCGCAACTCCACCAAGCAGGGGTTGGGTTGCCGTAATTCTCTTCCACAAAATCAGGACAGGAACCTCTGTTCCATTTGCCAGAATGTGAACACAACCCCCCCCCCAAAATTGGGATTGTCCCTGTTTTTTGGGACATGGCCAACCCTACGTAGGGGAGCAAAACAGCATATATGCTTTATGGTTCCCAAACCTTTTCGCATTGGGACTCACTATTTTTTTAAACGACACACTATTGGGACCCACCTTGGTTTCCCAGACCTATAAAAAAAGAGATCTAGATAAAAATAAAAGTGTATTTTAAGTAATAACAACTGGAAAAAACCCTTTTGCACCTCTCAAAAGAACACGATCCTTAAGCGATGAACCGATGAACCGGCCCCTATAATTGAGCTATAACTGATAATTGAGCTATAACTTTCCCACAGGAGTGAAGAGCGCTGGAGACCCCGTGCCCGTTCAGCAGAAGAACATCAACAAGAAAGTTGGGGAGTGGGTCGTCTTCCCTGCGGATCTTCCCAAAGGAGTCACGATCGAGGAGGTGTTTTTAAGGACTTCCATAAAGAAGAAGGCAGTGGCCTTTTGGCAACCAGGAAAACCCCTGAATGTCATTGATGCCAAATATAGCGCCAGAGTGACCTACTCTGAAGATACCCATTCCTTTAACATCAGCAGCCTGCGTGTGGCCGATGGGGAGCTCTATGAGTTGTCCGTTTCCCCCAGGGAGCCTGCCGAGACCGTGATCAATACCTACAGGCTGTCTGTATTCAGTAAGTTCAGAGAGCAGCAAATACCCGCAGGGACGGAGCTCAGTTTGGAAGCCGTTTCCCCTGCAGTTATTAATCCATTTATGCCTGAGGTTTCAGCTTTATGAATTGCAAAAAAGGAACAATAATAATAATAATAATAATATCAGTCTTGAAAGACTATGGTATTAACAGGCACAGCCAACAGGCTGTGGGTGGCGCAAGCGGTTAAGACACTCTGCCTGTTAACCAGCAGGCCTGGGTTCAAGACCCGGGTCGGCCCCACAAGACAGGGTGAGCCCAGCTCTGTGACGTAGCTGGATCCGAAAGTCTCAATAGCACCCCCAGCTGGCAGGTTAGGCATTGCAGTGGCATTTCACTGTGACGGTCACTAACCCCCACCCTCACCCCCAAAATTGCAACTCGGGTCTAAAAATATATATACCATCTAGATTGACTTGTGGATGTTCTGTAAGATCAGAATGAGCCATTTGGAGGAAAAAAGATTGAGGAATAAAATTAATTTCTATGCCCAAAGAGGAAACCAGTTCTTATTACTCGAATCTAACGCTCACCTTTCCAGCAGAATTCAGTCTCCAAAATCAGAGTGCGTATTAGATTGGATTTGAGTAAATACAGTGTTTTGATTATAAGTATAGGGTGTGCATTAGATTTGATGGTTAATTATATTTGAGAATATGTGGTATTTTGATTATGCACCGACTGTGGGGTGCACATTAGATTTGATGCTTAATATTTGAGTGAATACAGTTTTTTATTATAAGTATAGGATGCGCATTAGATTTGATGCTTAATAATTATATTTGAGTAAATGTAATATTTTTATTATAGCATTAGATTTGATGATTAATTATATTTGACTTGGCATCCATCAGTCGTATCGGCTCTGCCGTTCCATTGGACTATTTCAGTGGCGTGGAGAGGAGGGATTTGCTGCTTGGGTAACAGCCTATCCTCCATATCAGTCTACCCTGGCCTTCGTGCTGCGCATGCAGCGTCGAGCACGATACCATAGTCTTTTGAGACTGATGGATGCCAAGTTTTGTAATTATATTTGAATATATGCGGTATAACTGTAGGGCGCGTGTTAGATTAGATGGCGCATTAGATTCGAGTAAATACGATATTTAAACCAAAATTAAAACTACAATATTTTAATAATCCAATATGTTAATAACTCAGTATTAAAACTATGGGAAATCTCAGGCAACCAGAATTAGGGCGCAATCCAGAGTAAATACTGGGAGTCCTTGCTCCGGTGTAAAAACAATTTACTCTGGATTCCAATGTGAATTTCCCATAGGTTTTCATTAGGTGGTGCAGTAACTATGGGTGCACTTAATGTCTCTTACGTACACCAGTATAGTCAGCATCCTTTCTTGGCTTGCGAGGGCTTGGTGTGTGTGTCTTGAGCTGATCAAAATCTGTTGTAACACAACCACAAAATCAGTTGTTCAAGAAACTGTTGGTTCCCCACCCAAGCAGTTGCGCCACTTCTGAGCTGAACAAACCCCTTCCGCAAATAGTCCAACCCCCTGCCTGTAGAAGGAAATCCTCCTAGAGCATCTCCAGCAGGTGCTCATTGAGCCTCTACTTGAAGATCCCCAGTGAGGGAGATTTATTTTGTTGTGTCCTATATTTTCCTTGGGTGTCCTACATTTCAGGAGAGTCTTGTCCTCTTTTCCGCTCATACACCTGCCTGGACTTTGAGCGGTCAGCAGAAACTTCTGGAGCCCCAACACTGTTCTGGGTCCACAGAAAGTCCTTCTGTACCAGTTGACACATTGTGGTCCGAACTGGTGGACATTCTGGTCTGAACTTGGACCACATTCTGGTCCAAGTGAAGCATCATTTGAACATAGCGCATGCATGTCCATCATGCTATAAACATAGACACTGCAATCAGGAGAGGGAATCAGAGGATCCCCTTCTTTGATCCCATCACTGGATCAGGCCCACTTAGTCCAGCATCCTGTATCTCAATGATCTGTCCATCCTTTCCCCTGCAGATATTAATGTCACAGCAGAGAAGCTGGACAATGGTTCTTGCAGCCTCACCCTGCTCTGCCAGGCAGGGATGGGCCCACAAGCTGTCGTGACCTACCAATGGATGAACACTGCATCAAGGGTGGTCCTGGCTGGGGGCACCAAACTCCAGGTCATCATGGATCCCTCGGATAAAGATGAGTCCTACACCTGCATGGCCAACGTCAAAGATTTTCAGAGTAACTGGCCCATCACGCCGTACGAACAGTTCTGCAGATCGGGAGCGGCAGGTAACTGCTGTTGGGCAATCAGTGGGTATAGCCTGGATGGGAACCCCCCTTGGCTCACCTTGATTTACCCCAGTTCAGACACTGGGTGTACATCAACCCTTGAGACTATCAGGCTTTTTATTGCACCCTTTGGACTGGCTAGACCTGGTATAAATACTCCAAATCAGACTTTTCTCCAAGTTGGGCTTCCTGGAGTAAAGGTTGCAATCCTATACTTTCCTGGGAGTAAGTCCCATTTAATATAAGTAGACAAGATTAGGATTGTGCTGAAAGTCTTTCAACCAGGTGTACACATGTTAACTCCAAACAAGCAGAAGTAAAATATCGATGGATAGAAAAATGCCATATAGAGAGTACAATCCTAATCATATCTACTCAAAAGTAATCCCCTTGTGCACCTTTTCCAGCCAAATTTAATCCCACTGTATAAAGTAGTTAGGTAAAAATCATAACATAAACTCGTTACCATATTATTATTTATAACCCGTTGTTGTATGCAGTAAAATTAAATTTTGCACCCGCTGTGCAGCTGAGCATTACAATTGCCAGTGAACCTTTTATTTAAAATCTCAAGCCTTTTAAAATTGAGGTGTGCATTAAATTTGACTAAATACAGGTATACGTTTTAAGTTTCTTTGTGGGGGAGAAAGGGGGCTACAGTCGGCTATGATCGTCCCCATCTCATTGGGGTGCCCCCAAGCCCCGCCAGCGTAATGTATATGACAAACAAACCAGCTTTGCTCCATTAACATATTTTGGCTCTCAGCAAAATTATCAGCTGGGTTGAGAATCGCTCTGTTTTTTCCGAAGTTTGCCGAAGCAAATCTCTTTAGCGGCTTTTTTTGCTTGTCCGTTGCATTATTCATCGGTGTCATTATTTGGTATTCAGCAATTCTTTTTGAAGTTCTTAAAAGTCATTATTTGGCTAACCCGGGCCAAGTGACGGAGGAGGAAGAGGAGGAGGAGGAGATGGGTGGAGGAAGAGCGTTTACTGTTCTTGTTTACAGCTTCGTTTTGCTCCCCCAACCTGTAATGAATCCAAAGGGGTGAGGCTCCCTCCAAGACCAGGGTGACCATATGACCAGAGAAACCCGGATTTGTCCGGATTTTTAGCCTCCTCTCCGAGTGTCCTACATTTTGGCTTCATTTTGAAACTTCGTGATATGCACAGTACCCCATCATGCCATATGTCGTTGGATTCATATTGAAGAGCATAATCCAATGCAAAAATCAGTTTGGAGATATCTCCTTCCTAACAAAAGTTATGGTCAAAAAACCAAAAAACAAAAACAAAAAAATACACTTTTGGCAATTTTTTAAAGCGGGTAGGAATTTTGGCCAGGGATTAGGAATTTTGGCCTGGGGTTTAGGGATTTTGGCCCTGGGGTTCAGGAATAATCTGGTCACCCTGTCCGAGACTGACTGCAGCACTCCCCTCTAGCTATGCCACCACATAGCAGCCCTATCCGTCTTTCTAAACAGACTTGATGACGGGTTGTAAGTGTGCATCGAAATATACTCAGTTCCTCAAATTGCAGTTGCTCCGGTAGTGTCGCTACGGGGGGTGCAGCCCTTACAGGGTGATGCGCACAGAGCGGGTGACACCACAACTGGAGTATAGTTTTAAAATAGCGTCGATTGATGGTGAAACACACCGCGTTGAAATTTAAAGGTACAGCCAAAAAGTAGCAGCTTGGGGGCTCACTTCTTCGTGGTTGATGCTCACTGCATAGGAGGAGATCCATCATAGGTATGATGTTTTGGTTTCCCACACTGGGTGATGCCAACCCCTAGTGACGCTACTGTTGGAAACCCCCGTTGAACTGTCTCTCCATTTCCCTTTTGCAGGATTTTTCAAGCCTGGATTCCTGACTTTCAGCTCCTTGGCCACAGCCATCCTCCTGTCCATGCTCGCCACCATCTTGACTCTGCCGTGACACCCATGGGAGCTCACGTTGGCTGCTGAGAGGTGCCAAGACATCAAACCCTCCTTGATTGAATTATCCTTCTTCCTCCTCCTCCTCGCTGTAGCCTGCTAAACTCTATGTCTTTGGAGCAAAACGTTGGACTTGCAGCAGCCTTGCAGGAAGCAACACATGATGTCCTTCCTTGGGGACATCAGAGGTGATCTAGCCCACCTCTTTCTCCTGATCTCATCTCTTGCAAATCAGGGAACACAATCCTAACCATGCCTACTCAGAAGTAAGCTCCATTGAGTTCCATGGGTCTTACTCCCAGGAAAGTGTCTTTAGGATTGCCTGATGTCCTAATTTTTTGTCTTCAAGGGAATGCCTTGCCAGGGCTATCAACCAATGGCCAAATCGGGTTTATAGCGTCTGCCCAGGAGTGACATCACTCATGATGTCACAGGAGTGACATCATGAAGCAGGGAATGATGTCATTAAACAATGGTGTCCAGGAATGTGGTTTGTTCTTATATAGGAGCTCATCAGTTGCACATGAAAGCTTAAAAAATGTGCAAATCTGGTTCATGTTTCCAAGATGCGGGAGAGACGAGCCACCTTTTCAACTGAGTGGAAGTAGTACTGTGGCTCTGGGGGAGCCCGGTTATCACATGATGCAGGGGGTAACATACAACCCACATACATGTTTAACATCCATGTGATTCATCAGCCTTCCTTGAAAAGTAGGGGGGTCCATGTCTCTAGTGCACACATGCATCAACGCTGGCACATGAACACAAAGGCGCAACTGGCATATGTAGCCTGACTTTTCACATGTTGACATGTATGCCATGTTTACACATGTTTCACATGTTTGCCACATCTCAGGGGAAAGATCTTTTCCTTCCACATCTCAGGGAAAAGGTCTGGATCAAAATGGGACTTTTTGACGGGTAAATCAAGTCAGCGCACAGTATATGGAGCAGACGGTATACGTGTCCGCCTTCGCCGTAATCAGAGTGTGCAACTCCGTGAATGCTCAGGTCTTGCTTGTGCCCAATGATTCTGTTTAGTGTGGATGTTCCTTGTCTTTTAAATCCTGCAACTGGCAATGTCAGAGACTCCAACATGCCCACCAGATGGCACCAATAAACCATGTTGGATCCTCAAGAAATGGGTTTTCCTTGATTCCTCTGCTGTATGGTTGCCATATGTCCCCCAAAACAGGGACAATCCCAATTTGGGGGGATTGTGTTCACATACTGGCCATTGGGACAGGGACTTGTCCCGATTTCGGGGAATTATGACAACCCTATTCAGGTCGTGATTTGGAAGGGTGGTGGAGTGGATGGGACACAAGCGGTGGTTGTAGGGTAATGTCATGCCCAGGTTTTCCTACTACTGAGTGTGCCCTCCAAATTTCCGTGGGAAATCGCCATTTCCCATTTGCACATGGCATGGGAAACCTCCATGCTCACAGTATATTTTAGTTGTGATCCTAAGATTTTGGTTGGCTTGAGATGGGCCAAAATAGCAGGGGTGGAGGGCGTTTGTGTCTCTCAGTTCAGACCTCCCAGTTCTAACCAGTTCAATATGGTGCCTCTTACCAATTGGCACCCATGGCATCTGGGAGTGTTAGAAAGTTGGTGTGTTGGATGTTACAGAGGTGATCCCTCGCAGTGATGCTCAAAGGACCTTTGAGTACATGTGGGCACCTTTTTGGAAGAAGGGAGGCCATGGTCTCCGGCCACCGTCCCTTGTGCCTCCAGGTCCAGAATACATCTCTGTCTCAATCAAACTGGTGGCGCGTCCTTTTCCTCTCCCAGTGATGTGGTCATCGTCCCTTAAGGAGCCATCCTGGTCCCAGTTAGGGCTTTTGGCACACCTGCCCAGTCTCCTCACCTTGTCCAACCTTGTCCAATCCAGTGTTTTCAGTTCCTCATCCTTCTCATTACGCTTCAGTGTTCCTTATTTGAGCAGCCCAGACCCCTCTCCGCAGATTCCTTGCTGGGAAGTAAATAGAGTGTAACCGAATCGCAGCACTAAGTACCAGCCTCTCCTTGATTGGGAAAACCATTTCCTCTGGTTCTTCCCACCGGAGAGCCATTTGCCTGGCGCCGCCACGCAGAGCGCGAGGAAAGAAACTATCACATCGTCTCTGCCATTCCCCCAGAGCTGGGCTCAGATAGCACCAGTTAGAAAAAAAGCAATGGTTTTCTAACGCATTAAACTGTTTTCCCCAAATATGCAACCGATGGTGCGGGTGTTGCACTGAAAACGTGAGTAGAGCCCTGCAGGACTGGGTCTGTGTGAGTCCACCTAGTCCTGCTTACGTCAGTGCGCTAAGGTGGACTGCCATGGAACAATACTGTGTTCATAGCATGTGCTCAGGTAGACTGCTTTGGAATATGGAGGTTTAATACTCATGAATCAGATCCGTGTGGGTCCACCTAGTTCCAATAGTATCACTTAGCTCATAGTGTGCGTTCAGATGTGCCTGGTCCACCTAGGTCCATGTAGGTCCACCTAGTCACACTTAGTGCACTCATAGCATGTACTTAGGTAGACTGCCTTTGAACATGGAGGTTCAATACTGCAGTCATTAATCAGGTCCATGTGCGTCTACCTAGACCATGTGGGTCTACCTATATATACGGTATATATGTATAGCCTGCTAGAGTCACCCCCACCATTGCTGCTATATTGGGGTTGCTTCTTGGACATCAGGATCAGAGCCCCCCACATTGACAAAGAAATTGGTAGGACCCTGATCCCCAAGTGGCCAGCTTCAGGGGTGTCCAAGAAGTCCCCACTAATGTAGAAGGACCCTAGAAAAATAGATGAGGACAGACCTGCCTAACACATACACCCTGAAGATGCACAGGGCTGTTTTATCATTGGGGGGGGGGGCTGTCAAGCCCAATAGGCAGACCATGGCAAGCCACCCAGGAAAGGCCTCTTTTGCCCACCTCCTGCTCCGCAAGTCTGAAAACGGAACGGCGGAGAGCTGTTTGCCGCTATTACGGGGCTGTCTTCACTTTTCATATTTATGGCTCAGAATCAGGAGGGAGGCCATAACTCAACCACATCATAAAACATCTCTTAGTTTATAATAAGTGAATTATTTACCGGGGACCCTGGCTAAATGCTGAAGGGTATAAATTATTGAGCGACAGATCTGTCAAGAAGTTCCCATAAATAAGTAATCCGGGACCATCTTAATGTTCCCACTAAATTACTCACTCGGCCTCCCATCTAAACGTCCTCTTAGGAGTATGACTCACGCCGGCTCGATTAGGAATCTGGACTCAGAAAACTGGACAGAGGCTGCGCTGGAGGCCTCTGAGGATCCCCCAAAGAGTCCGTGTTCCCCTCCTTGGCCTCACCTCTCCCATTCCCACAAGGAGTATCACGGAGAACGTGCTGGGTGGGCTGGGGGTTCTCCAGCGCTATAGAACAAATCAATTAATTAATTGTCTGTCTATCTTGGTTTGAGAAAGGTGGGATATATATATATATATACACACACAGTAAATATCTATCCCTTCCTTTCATCTCTCTCTGTCAACTTACTAACCTACCTCCCTACCTATCCCTCCCTTCCATATCTATCTGTCTGCCTGTCTGTCCCTTCCTTCCCTCCCTCCCTTCCTTCCCTGTCTGTCTATCAGTCTATCACTTCCTTCCATATCTGTCTGTCTCTTCCCTCCTTCCTTCCCTATCTGTCCCGTCCTTCCTTCCTTCATTTCTTCCTTTCCTGTCTGTCTGTCCCTTCCTTCCATATCTATCAATCCGTCTGTCCCTCCTTCCCTTCCTTCTTTCCTTCCTTGTCTGTCTGTCTATCCCTTCCATATCTGCCTGTCTGTCCCTTCCTTCCCTATCTGTCTATCCCTTCCTTCCATTTCTAATTATCCATCCATCCATCCATCATCTGTCCATCCTCCCTCCTTCCCTTCCTTCCCTGTCTGTCTGTCCCTTCCTTCCATATCTATCCATCAATCCTTTCATCTGTCCCTCCCTCCCGTATCTGTCCCTTTCTTCCTTCCTTCCTTTCTTCCTCCCTTCCTTCCTTCCTTGTCTATCTATCTATCTATCTATCTATCTATCTATCTATCTATCTATCTATCTATCTATCTATCTATCTATCTATCTAATGTGATTCCTCCATTACTTCAAAGGATGCCACACTAATCCTGGAAGTGCCGGCATCGTCCCGGCCTTCTGGCAGGCCCTCTGTAATCCCAGGCTCACCATAACATTTTATGGAGACTCATATATCCCGTCTAGAGTGCGCCATTGGTTTTATCGGGCCCGAAACCATCATCCGATCCACAAACACTTCTCAGGCCCACACCCTGACCCACATACGGAATTAAATCTGGATCGTGAAATTGTCTATTCTATGCGTCCTTCTCCGTTGTTTTTTGGGGGGGATCATAAAGGCCACGGCAAGCTTGGTGAGGTTGTGAATAGCAGCTCTCATACACCAGGCTCCAGACATGCGCACGGCCTTGGAAAAAGCCGTTTTGGGGTTTTTATACCTCCTTCTACTTCAACTGCAAATCAGAGGGGCAGTAGAGACCGGGAAGGGGGTCTCCGTTTCAAGCCTGAAGACCCCCACTTTGATTGCTGTTGGAGATCCTGGACCAGACAAGTGCACGTGTGCGCCAGAGTCACGGCATTAAGTTAGGCAAGCGCCATGCAACGGCGTTCCCCGGTTTCTCCTTCGGTGACGTTTAGCATTTATGAGTCAGATCTGCGGTCCGTAGTGGATCCCGGCAGTGCGCAGCTTGTGAGATGTCACACCCAACTCCCGCTAGATGGAAAACAGTTAACACCCCCAGAAACCCTGTCAAGTCAAGATCACAACTCTCGGCTGAGACGCAAACACAGCCTTGGCGACCCTTCATGAGCAAAACAGAGCACATGCAAGCCGGATTTGGTTTCTTTTCCAATCTTGGCCACTTCCATGTCCTTCAATGAGAGCATCAAAAGATGCTTGCTGGATCAGGCCCCTCTAGTCCACCTAGGTGCCTCACCAAATGCTTCAGGGACCACACAGGACCACAAGAGACCCACATCCTGGTGCCACTCCTTTGTACCAGGCGTTCAGCGATAACCTACTTCTACAACCAGGAGGTAGACCCATCATGGCTTCCCCCCCATCAAGCTCTCCAATCTCCTTTTCAAGGCATCCAGACACCACCACCACCACATCCTGCAGCAAGGAGTTCCAAAGATTAATTACATAGTTTATTTTCTATGGGTGCAATCCACTGCAAGGATCTCTGGGTGTAATGGAGAGGCCAGATTCGGGAACAGTTGTAAGCTCTCCATTCCCATTTTCAAGATGTTTAGACCCAGACACCACCGCCGCATCCTGCGGCAAGGAGTTCCAAAGATGAATTGCCAAAGTTTAGTGACAGATTATTTTCTACGAGTGCAACTCACTGCATGGTTCTCAGGTTGTAATGGAGAGGCCCGATTCTGGAACGGTTGTAAGCTATCCAATCCCCTTTTCAAGGTATCCAGACACCACTACCACATCCTGCAGCAAGGAGTTCCAAAGATTAATTACATAGATTATTTTCTATAAGTGCAATCTGTTGCATGGATCTCTGGTTGTAATGGAGGAGCCAGATTCTGGAACGGTTATAAGCTATTCAATGCCCTTTTCAGGATGTCCAGGTACCACCATATCCCACAGCGAGGAGTTCCAAAGATTAATTACCATTTAATTACATAGATTATTTTCTGTGGCGTGGATCTGACTGTAATGGAGGGATCAGATTCTGGAATGGTTGTAAGCTCTCCAATCCCCTTTTCAAGATGTCCAGGACCAGGCACCACCACCACATCCTGCAGCAAGGAGTTCCAAAGATTAATTATGAAAAGATTTAATTACATAGATTATTTTCTATGGGTGTAATCTGCTGAGTGGATCTCTGGCTGTAATGGAACGGTTGGCTCCCAAACATCTCCGTTTCTGCGCTCCGCTGCATTTCAGCTGCGGCGATTTGGGGGCAACGAGGCCCAGCGGAGGCCCGGCTTCCCAAACGAAGCGTCCGCCAAGGAGCCAACCTGATTAAAAATAATGCATGAGTCGGGCCTCCAACCTGCGTAATAATATCCCGATTAAGAAGCGCGGCGGTGAGAGGCGGATAGCCAGGCAGGCAATTAAATCTGTCTTGCAGGAGGATGGCCTGAGGGGGAGAAGTTAAAAAGAGGCTCATCTAAGCAGCTCAGAAGGCCCTGGATGGGAGACTTTGCTCAGTTGTGGCGGGGAAGAGAGGCAGGGGGTTCGGTCTGGGTGGGAGTGGGTAACAGGAGGGAGCGTGGGTGGAGATCTTGATGTCAAGAGGCTCATCTGAGTGGCTCAGAATGCCCTGGATGGGAGACTGTGCTCAGTTGTGGTGGGGAAGGGAGGCAGGGGGTTTGGTCTGGGTGGGAGTGAGTAACAGGAGGGAGCGCGGGTGGAGATCTTGATGTCTTGCTATGCCCCCCAAGACATCGATTTAGGACTGCTGTGAAATATAGGAAACTGGGCTAACCCCACCTGATTGCTTTATTTTTGGAGATGGATAGGATGAACGAGGAAAGGTTGATTTCCCTTCCATACAACCCTGGAAAAAAAGGCAACCAACGAGTGGTGATTAATGAGTGTTGGGTAAATCAAATAGGGGGAGTGAATCTGTGGAACTCCCTGCTACAAGATGTGGTGACGGTGTCCGGCTTAAATGCCTCGAAAAGGGCATTGAACCGAAATTTGTTCTTCGACGTCCACGTTGCTGGACTTGAATCCCTGCATGTGGTTACTCCCCGAAGCCCCCCGGCGAGCCCCAGAAGAAGAGATAAGGGGTCTCAGGAGGACGCCTTGGGCTGCCGCATCCCCGGAACAGCCCAATTAGGCCCGTGTTTTGTTTTAATAATTGAATGGAAGTTTGGGCACAATCATTTATTTAGAGGCAGCAGCATGTTAACAAGGACGCCGGTCTAATCCCCTGCTATGGCACGCCGGGCTTATTAGCGCCTCAATCCAAGAACTGAGACGAGCCCGCCAGGCAAACACGCAACACACAAACACACACAGCGCCAACTGGCAGCAGCTCTTGCCTGATGTAAGCCTCTTCTGAAAGTGGTTGGAGGAGACGACCTCTTCTTTTCTCGCAGGATCAGGCCCCTAAGGTGGGCACGCTTGCTGGGATGGGAGCCATGGGTTCAAATCTAGTCAACCTCCTCCCTCCCCAAAAAGTATCAGCAAGGAGAATTTGAACTCGCAACATTTGGTGCCAACAGCCAAGGGTTGCCCTATTGAGGTGCCACACCCCAGACGGAAGATCCAGAGGCACTTGGAGGAGTGTTCGGAAGATAGTGCCCATGAAACCTGCATACCCCCTCATGCCTGGGAACAATACACTTGATTTAATACCAAGGGGTATTGAAATTTTCATGCCCCAAGTACCAGTTTCCTTTGTAATGCCACTGCATTGTATGTGAGCCAGGCAGTTGTATGGCCCACCCCAGCACCATGCCACTCTTTGCCACACAGGACAGTCCACAGGGCTGTGGCTCATCGCCATCCACTCCACACACCCATCGGTGGTCAGATCTGGGCACCATGGGCCTGTAATGAGCACAGCCGCCCACCCCGGTTCCTGCAGCTGCGCAGGCCGCACGGTCGTTGGAGCGGCGAAGAGCTGCTCGTAATGAGCCGAGGGCGCGCGGCTGCGTCAGGATGGGTTTCGGCAGGAAGCAGGGAGAACATTAGACGGGCTCTGTATAAATATCATTATGATGGTTATTATGATTGTCACAGACGGGCTTTCGGAAAGCGCGGCGCACGGCGGGGGTCCCTGTTATGCCTGCAGCGCTCGACGAGTGGGAGGAAAAAATGAACTTCGGATGCCAGCCGATGCTTGGCATGGGGGAAGTAGGGGGTTCCACCCACACTCCGCTCTTCATTACCCAGAGCCCTCTGTCGTCTTCTCAGACTACTGCCTGCATTTGGGGGAGGGTCCCCCAAAAGGCCAGAAGCCGCACTGCTGCTTGTCCGTATGCCTGTTCTCAGGAGCTGCAGTTCAATTTTTGCCAGGCTGCGAGAGGGCAGCGCCAGGCGCAAGGTGGCAAGTAATTAGAAGAGTCTCCTGGGCACCCTGGCTTGCCCCCCTAGCGCAGGCGGTTGCCCCCACCTCTGGATCCCAGACCTGGCGGGTGTGGGGAGGAGAGGAGTGAATGAAACTCTTCCCAGGGATAACCTGGCACATTGCTGGCACGTTGCCAGCATGTGCCAGTCTGCCCAGGAATCGGGGATGGGCAAAGATCAGCCGGTGCCACCGAACCCAAAAATCTGGATCAGGACCAGACACAGGGCGAGATAACATCCCGTCCCAATAATCTAGAGTAACACCAGATGTCATGGCCTGCCTGGCATGCCTCCTGGAGGACTCCGAAGGGCCACCAGCTGGGGCCGCTGATCTGTTATTGTCTGCCCGGCGGCCCTGACCAGGCGGGTCCCGGAGGAGAGGAGATGTAATTGCTTTTAATAAAACACACTTTATTTTAAGCTGTGGTTATTGCGTTCATTAGTCTTGCTTGTTTCTTACCTTGCAGCTCAGCGGCAAGAGGTTTTGCGGTGGCGGCAACGGAGGGGACGCGGCTCCTCGGAAAAGCTGCCTGGGAGCTTTGGGGGCAAGAATGGCCCTGGGGGTAGAAGATGCGGGAGGAATGTGGTAGACCGTTTCTGCTGAGGGTCTCTCCTGAGCCTGGGCTGACACATACGTGACAGGATCGGGCCCTTAGAGGCCTCCGAAATGCTCTCCTGGTACCATGCAACCCCTCAACGCATGGTACCTGTGGCAGTTGCACCCCTCTGGCCCCTCTTAACTATGCCACTACATAGATTCCCATGCTCAGCGCATGATTTTCCTGTGCAGAGAAGTCCAGAGGTGGGTTCCGAGTCCGATATTTGGCAACCTGTGACTCTGCAGATGTCTGCAGCAAAGGGTCTTGGGACCGGTGGGGACCTGGATGTTCTTTGAGTGGACACTGATCTGTGACAGACCTCCGTTCCCACATGCACCAGTGTTGGACCCACATGTTGAAACCCACCCACACCTCTCTGAGGTCTCCCTGGAACAAATTATCTCTGCCTCACCTGAACCAGTTCAACCAAGGCCGCTAATGGTTTAAAAATAGATCTCTCCTGGTTCAAGGTGCTCGAGCTAATGGAACAAGGGGGGGGGGGAATGATGGGGGCTGAGCTGGTTGGCATGAGGGCCATGGATGTGGCAGTGGCAGTGGCTGTGATCGGGGTCACCCTGATGCCACCTGATGCCTCCACCCAAGGGTTTCCCTCTTTGCCCCACCCCCAGTATTGGTAGCATGCACGACCCTTCTTGAACCACACTGGAGAAGGGGGGGTCCTGATTCCACACAGTGCCGGTGAAGCAACTGTTGTCATTGTTGTCCCCCCCCCCCGACTTGAGCATCTGAGCATCAACCAGACCCGAAGAGGAGACCCCCGGCTTGGATCCTAATTGATTAATCAGTTAATGAAAGAATTCATCCCATTTAGCGCCAGACAAAAGTATGGGGGGCTTAGCCGATCATCTCCACCTGCTGTCTCTCCCAGCTCCCCCCCCCAAGGGTCAAGTAAAGAAATTAGGGCACCCCATCGGCCAGCCAGCTGTCCCCTAAATGGTGCCGTCCAATTCAGACCCAGGTCACTGAACCAGTAAGGACCACATCCCAGGTCACTGAACCAGTAAAAACCAGATCCTCCAGTTCAGCTCGGCCAGTAAAGGAAAGGAATATGATCTCCCCAGGGGAATTCAGACACTGGGACCGTACCATTGCTGCACCCACTATCCAAGCCCCCCAAGCTGGAGCCACCAGTGTTTCTTGTGGCAGTGAGTTCCAGGGGTTAACACTGTGCTCAGAATGATGAGGGTTTCTACCTTGCATCCTATCCTGCAGTGGGGACAACAAGTCCCTTGCGGGGGTCTACGGCAAGGCCGCATATGTTGAGGGAGCGACTGAGACCCCCCAAGGCCTTCCCCCAGGGGGCATCAGCTGCCCCACCTGGGCAGGTAAAGTGGGTCTCCAGCCCTGCAATGCCATGTTTCTGACACCAGAGGGCAGCAGAGAGCCTTTAGAGAAAGGCTCCCTCTCATAGGGGATGGGGGAGGTCAAAGTTTCTGCTGGTGCAGGAGGGGGAGCATTTTTGTCCCAGTGTTGGGGGGGGGGGGGTTTGACCACCCAGTCCTTGCAAACCATAGGATTAGTCTTCCTTGTCCCCCATTGCACTGCAGGGGTGGGGGGGGGGGCTGCCATGTTGCCATGGAGACCACTGCTTGAGCTGCCTGGGGCTATGGGGGGGGCAGAGACCCAGATTCCTTTTATCCCCCCTCCAGGGACTTGGGGGGGGGGAACAGAAGGAAGATGAGGAGGATCAGGATTTCAAATGGGTTGACCCTTTAAAAATTCCTATTAGGGGAGGGGGGTACAAAGTTGGTGGAGAGGGTTGCGGGGGGGGGGGGTAACTTTTTAAGGTGCCTGGAGGGGAAGTGGGGGGAAGGAAGGAGGACTGCTCAACGGGGGGGGGGGTCCAATGAGTTCAGGATCCCCTTAGTGGCCAGGGAGGGGTCTCGATGGGAAATTGAGGACCCCCACTTTCTTCCACTACATCAGTCTGGTCCTGATGCAAACAGGGAGGGCCATCTTGAGAAGGGGGGACCAAGAGCCCCAGGTTCAAGGACACCCTGGACCACTGATCTCACTGAAGGGACCCAAGGGTGCCCCATTGCCTTGAGTAGGCCTGCCGGGTCAGGCCATGCTTATGTCACCCAGCTTTGAGGATCCAGCCACCTTTGGCCAACTATGGGTCCTCCAGAGAATGAGTAGGACTCCCAAGTGCCACCCCCCTTTGGCAAGCTCAGGCCCCATGGTGGGAGGGTGTCCAAAATGGATCCAATGGCCATAAAAGTAGCCCCAAGATCTTCCAACGGCTGGCCTGATAAAGCTTTGTATTCATTAGCCCCACTGCAAGAACCCTGCACATGCTCAGGGGCACTCTTGCCCCAGCATGGGGTGGGCTTCGAAATGAGTTGTCCACAGGCCCCAGTTCCAGATCTTCACTGGTGGCCGTGGTGGTTCCACATCTCTGGTGGTTCCTGAGCTTCACTGGTGGTGTGGAGAGCCCAGCTGGGTTACAGGAGGGGAAAGCCAACAAATAGAGGAAGGCTGGTGAGGTGGTCCTCCTGGCCTAGAAGCAGGAGGTGGGGGGGGATAAGAGGCTGGCTTGGCCCCCCTACACCCCCCACCCATTCTGGAGAGCTATCTCAGGCCAATTCAGGGGGTGTCCTTAAAAGGCCCCCCAAAGCTTCTCAGGCAGGCTTGGACTAGCCAGATGGACCAGCCAGCAAACCTCCCATGATCTCTGGATGGGGGTTCCCACACACCCAAGGCCTGGGTCTCCCTGCTCAGGAGTAAGCCCATTCCTGGGAGCCCAGTCCTAGGCATGTCTACTCAGAAGTAAATCCCATTCAAGACCATGGGGCTGATTCCCACGGCACTGTCAATTATGATTGCACTTCTACTAAGAAGTAAACCCCATTATAGTTGATGGGGCTTCCTAGACAGGATCACAGTCTTGCAACCCAATCCTACTCTGAAGTAAGTCCCATTACAGTCAATAGGGCTTCCTGGATAGAATCATTGTTTTGGAGCCCAATCCTAGGATTGTCTACTCAGAAGTAAATCCCATTATAGTCAATAGGGCTTCCTGGATACCCACTCCTATGCATGTCTACTCAGAAGTAATTCCCATTCTAGACAATGGGATTTCCTCCCAAGATTAGGATTGCATCCTGAAAGCCCAATCCTAGGCTCGTCTACTCAGAAGCAAGCCCATTAGAGTCAACAGGGATTACTCCCAGGTCAGTGGGGATAGGATTGGCCACGAGTGGCTTACTCTCGGGAGTAACCCTTCTACTCTTGGGCTGAGAAAGTTCAGTGGGTCTCCTCGCGAGTAGGAAGGCTTACTCCCGGTAGTATCTTAAAAGTCTGACCTAGAGGAGGGTAGAGTTCAGGTGGGCGATCCAACTATGGGTGGATCGTAAGCTATGGGATTTACTTCCGAGTAGACCGTTCTTGTGTGTCTCCTGACGAGTAGGAAGGTTTACTCCTGGGAGTAACTTAAAAGTCCGACCTGTATGGGGTAGAAAGAATTTGCGGGGGGCGATCCAATATTGGATGGATGGTAAGCTTTACTTCCGAGTAGACCCTCCTGGAGAGGATTCTCCTGGCTTACTCCTAGGAGTAAATTAGGGCCCGAACTGAGAATTCAGGGGTGGGGGGGGGGAGATCCCACTTTGGGTGGAGACTAGTTAAGCTATTGGGCTTTACTTTCGAGCAGACCCTCCTGGAGCGTGGTTCTCCTGATTTACTCCTAAGAGTAAATTAGGTCCCACCTGAGGGTGGGGGAGAGATCCCAGTTTGGGTGGAGACTAATTAAGCTTTGCTTCTGAGTAGGCTTGGGCTGCGGATCTCCTCGGGAGTAAAGGAGTAGTAAGGAGAGGTGGAAGACACGCGTCTCTTGCGCGTTCACACGTGCAAGGAAAGGGAAAAAAACTTTCCCAAGTTGGGGTAGAAGCCCCAGAGAGACGGTTCTTTCCCTCCTTCCCTCCCTCCATGCATCCCTCCATCCCTGCCTCCTCCTCCTCTTCCTCCTCCTCCCTCCATCCCGATCCTCCTCCTCTCCGGCTGCCAGGAGGGAGCGGAGCAGAGCCGGGCTGGGCTGGTCCCCGCAGGCAGGGCATGGTCTGGGGCTCCGGGAGCGATGCTGGTCCTGGCCGTGCTCTGGATCTTCACCGGGGCCGACACCGCCTTCGCCCAGGGTAAGTCCCACTCCCTCCGGGGGCACTTCCAGGAGTTGGGAAGGCTGGACGGGGCAGGGATGGGGGGCAGGGATGGGGGGCAGGGATGGGGGGCAGAGGGACTTGGGGGGCACTTGGGACCCCTCCAGTTCACAAAAAGGTCTGGAACCCCCCAAAATGTGGACCACAAAAGGGTCTGGGGGTCCCAGACTACAAAAAAAGTCTGGGACCCCCAAAAGGTGGACCACAAAAAAGGGTCTGGGGGGACAGGCTACCAAAAGGGTCTGGGACCCCCAAAAGATGGACCACAGAAAGGATCTGGGACCCCCCAAAATGTGGACCACCAAAAGGGTCTGGGGGTCCAGACTACAAAAAAGAGAACCCCAAAAGGCGGACCTCAGGGGGGGGTCAGGCTACTAAAAGAGTCTGAGAACCCCAAAAGGAGGACCAGGAAAAGGGTCTAGGGCAGTCCCAGACTACAAAAAAGGGACTGAAACCCCCAAAAGGTGGACCACAAAAAGGGTCTGGGGGGCCAGGCTACTAAAAGAGTGAGAACCCCAAAAGGAGGACCACAAAAAGGGTCTAGGGGGTCCCAGACTACAAAAAAGGGTCTGAAACCTCCAAATGGTGGACCACAAAAAGGGTCTGGGGAGTCTCAAATTACAAAAAAGGGTCTGAGAACCCCAAAAGGTGGACAACAAGAAGGGTCTGGGGGGGGTCCCGGACTACAATAAAAGGGGTCTGGGGGGGTCCCAGACCACAAAAAGGGTTTGGGTGATTCCAGACCACCAAAAAAGGTGCACCATAAATAGGGTTTCAGGGGTCCCAGGTTACAAATAAGGTCTGGGAACCCAAGCCACTGAAAGGATCTGGGGGTCCCAGATAACAAAAATGGTCAGGGGGTTGGTCTGAGACCATGAAAAAGATCTGGGGAGTCCCAGACTACAAAAAAGGGTAGACCACATAAAGAGCTGGAGGACCCAGGCCACTAAAAGGGTCTGGGGGACCACAAACCACAAAAAGATGGACCCCAATAAGGGTCTGGGGGACCCCAGACCCCAAAAAGTGTGGAACACAAATAGGGTTTCAGGGGTCCCAGAAAACAAAAAGGGTCTGGGGGCACTAGACCACAAAAGGGGGGTCCACAAAAAGGGTCGGGGGGTACCAAACCACAATAAAGAGTGGACCATAAAAGGGGGGTCACTGCAGTCACCTGATTTTGGGGAAGGGGAATTTGAGACTCCCCCACCCCCCACCCACTCTGTATTGTAAGAGAAGGGGGACTTTTGCATATTCCCATCACCACTTGATCTTGGGGTTCTTACCCTCCCCCTTTAGCCCCTCATTAGCCTGGGATGCAGTGGGGTTCAGTCCATGCCCAAAATTTTTGTGGTGGGTCATCCTCCACCCTGCCCCCCAACAGTTCCCTTGTGGGGTTCTCAATCCATGTGTCTGCCACCTTTCCTGGGGGGTAAGATGCCCATTGCAGGGGGGGGGGATCAGAGTTTTGTGGGAGGAGGAGGTGTCAAATTCCCCATCCAAAGGCCCCCCCCTCAAATTTCAGAATCCTCACTGAATGTATTTTGGTGAAAGGGGGGCTGATGTGGGGAGGGGGAATGCAGATGATGGGGAAAGTGGGGGGGGCTGAATTCCATAGGTTCTGCCTCCCTCCTCTGTTGGGGAGAAAAAAGCAGGGGGGGGGGTCTAGCTTCTTCCTGGCTCCTCCAGAAAGTTGATCATGGGGGGGGGGGCTTTGGGGTTGATTTCCAACCCCCCCTTGCCCTCTCCTCCAAATCCAGTGTGGCTGATGGTTTGGAAAAGTCCAGATAGAGCATGGCAAAAGATTAGCCCCCCCCCATAGGCACAATAGTTGTGGGTCTCAGGAGGTGATGTCCCCCCCCCCCACAAGAATGCTATTGTAGGAAGCTTAGGAAGGGGGGCAATTAAATTCCAGGCATGGAGGATGGTCTGTGGCTGCTGATGCATCAGTGATGGGCAGACCTCTCCCCACATCTGCAGATGGGGGGCTTAGTGGAATTCTTGGGTGCCCCCAAGACTTAGAAAGGGGGGTGAGGAGTGATGGGGACTCAGGGACCCCAGTGGTCCTGCCTGTCCCCCAGCCTGGGGAAGGCTCCACATCTAGGGGAAACTCTAGGGTCAAAAATGCTGCGGGAAGGGAAGGGTCTTCGGCCATACCTGGGGTCAGGGGCAACTATATTGGGGGGTGGCAACCACCTCGCCACCACACACCCCCTCTTACAAGGAGATCATATCCTAAGCAGGGGGGGAGAGGAAGAGCCTCCCAGAGTAGATGTGGGGTGTGTGTCTTGGATGTAGGAGTAGATGAGAGGGCAGGGGGCAGTGACCCCATCCCACCACCACCACTATGTGCCATTCAGGCCTAAGTCACAGTTGCCAAAACATGGTGAGTGTGTCCGGTGAGTGTGCCCACCATGGGATATGGCCTTGATTTTCCACACGTACGTGTGTGCGTGTGCGTGTGCGCAGCCTCCTCCTCCCACTGTGTGTGTGTCCGACCCTGGGACTGTGTGGCTTGACTTTCCACACTGGAGTGGGTGTGTGTGTGTCCAATCTTTTCCTCCCACTGTGTGTGTGTCCGACCCTGGGATGTGGGCTTGACTTTCCACGGTGTGTGTCTGTTTAACTCCATGAGGACTATGAACTTGTGCGGTCTTTACCAGTGTCATTACAGCCCGGACAATTGCAGTGAGACTGACTCTGGCTTGTTGGCCTGCATGCTATGGGGGGGATGTGGGGGGAGCCCTACCCCTGCCTGGGGCTAAAGAAATGCTGCGCACCAGTGTGTGGAATCCAGAAACTTTGGCTGTTCAGATCCATGAAAGAACCAGAGCAAGGCTGGCAAGGAGAGCATTTCTGAGATGGTGATGGCCAGGTAGAGCCTCCATGTTCAGGTGCAGTATACCTTGGAAGTCTAGGAATGTGTACTGGGGACATTGCTTTTGTGCACGACATGAGGAGACTGGGGTGTGGGGGAAACATATAAAGTGGGGGTTAGTGACTGGGATCACATGCCTCCAACCTTGGACACGCTCCACAATCTCGGACACATGTCTCCAATGTTGGACACGCTGGAGGACGAGGTTGGGCGCACTCACACCTCACTCGAATCGAACCCTTGGATTGGAGTTTGGCTTTATTCAGGCTGTCGTCTCCCAGGTACAAACAAGTCCAGACTCTGGACTGGACCCTGGACTGGATCCAGTCCAGTTTCTGGACTGGTGGCGGGCTGGGAGTTGCTAAACGTGCCTTCAGGCCACATCTGCCTCTTTGGGAGATCATCAGGACCTCCTCCCTGTTCAGAAAGGGGGGATCAAATTACCGGGGTGGGAGGGACGGCGCCCTGGTCTGGTCCTCATTGGTTTGGGAGGACACAATGGAATTGGGGGAAGGGGTGCTGGGCTGCTCTGCCCCACCCCCTCCCCAGTGGCCACATTCCTGGGAATTGAGGGGGGGCAAAGTGGGTGGAATTGGCTGCATCTCTGGGAAGGAGAGAAATAGAGCCAGATTTCATTTGGGGGGGGGGGGCAAAAGGGTTTTTCCTTTCTCCCCATAACAGGATTCTTAGTTATAGGTAGTGATGGTGAATGATTGCCCCCTATGTGGACACATGGGGGGGGGGGGGTATGTGGCCCATCCTGGTTGCCAGTTGACTTTACCATGTGGCAGGGAGTCCTCATTCTTTGGGGAGACTATGAAAGAGGGGCCCAGATGTGCATCGTTCAAATCAAATCTCTTCTATGGGGTGCTCAGACCCCACTTAAGATTGGGGGTGTCCCAGTTTGGAAGACACCCTGATCTGGTGATCAGAAGACACCCTGATCTGGCTAGTGGTGGTGAACCAAGAGTGACCAAGGACTGGTGGGGGGGGGAACACATGTGTGGGTCCCAGCCCTCCAAGTAGCATTGGATGAGGGGGTTCTCAAGAGCGACAGGCCGCTGTCCAACAGGACAAGTCGGAGCCTGGAGGGCTGCGTGCCTGGCTTGTAAAAAAGTCATCATTCTTCATTTGGGGCTAAAAAATTTCCTGTATTTTATCTAAATGAAACCCATTTTTCTCTCCCCCCCCCACTGCACCCCCCCATTTCAATCACCCGGCAGGGCTCTCTCCACGAATGTGTGTCACAAATTGAAATATTCATTCATTTTCGGAATCATTCTGCCTCTCTCAGTGTGTGTCGTCGGATTATTTTTCATCTTCTCCCTTTCAGAAGAAGGATGGGGAAAATTTAAAACAGAAAAAAGATTACCGCTAATTGTTTGGGGATTGGGGGGTGTGGGGAGTAGCCAAGGAGGGAATCTAGGGGGAGGACGTGTTGGTGGATCTCTGGAGGTTAGAGGAGCAAAGAGCTCCTCTGTAGGTCCCATTCCGCCATCCGGGTTGCCAACTTCCTTCCTAGCTGTGCTCCTCTGCTATTATAGCAGTGGGGAGTGTAGACGGTGTTGTGGAAGAAGATAGATCTGGTTTGCCAACTTCCTTCCCATCGGTGCACCTCTGCTGTTATAGTAGTGGAGAGTGCAGAAAATGTAGTGGAAGAGGATAGATCTGGGTTGCCAACTTTCTTCCTAGCTCTGCTCCTCTGCTATTATAGCAGTGGGGAGTGTAGATGGTGTCGTGGAAGAAGATAGATCTGGATTGCCATCTTTGTTCTCAGTTGGGCTCCTCTGCTATTATAGCAGTGGGGAATGCAGAAGTAGTGCAGAGTGCAGAAAATGTAGTGGAAGAGGATAGATCTGGGTTGCCAACTTCCTTCCCATCTGCGCTCCTCTGCTATTATAGTAGTGGAGAGTGCAGAAGATAGATCTGGATTGCCAACTTCGTTCTCAGTTGTGCTCCTCTGCTATTATAGCAGTGGAGAGTGCAGAAAATGTAGTGGAAGAGGATAGATCTGGGTTGCCAACTTCCTTCCTAGCTATGCTCCTCTGCCATTATAGTAGTGCAGAGTGCAGAAAATGTAATGGAAGAGGATAGATCTGGGTTGCCAACTTCCTTCCTAGCTATGCTCCTCTGCCATTATTGTAGTGCAGAGTGCAGAAAATGTAATGGAAGAGGATAGATCTGGGTTGCCAACTTCCTTCCTAGCTGTGCTCCTCTGCCATTATAGTAGTGCAGAGTGCAGAAAATGTAATGGAAGAGGATAGATCTGGGTTGCCAACTTCCTTCCTAGCTATGCTCCTCTGCCATTGTAGTAGTGGAGAATGCAGAAAGTGTCATGGAAGATCTGGATTCCTTATCAGTTGTGCTCCTTTGCTATTATAGCAGTGGGGAATGCAGAAAATGTAGTGGAAGACGATAGATTTGGGTTGCCAACTTCCTTCCCGTCTGTGCTCCTCTGCTATTATAGTAGTGGAGAGTGCAGAAAATGTAGGAAGAGGATAGATCTGGGTTGCCAACTTCCTTCCCATCTTTGTTCCTCTGCTATTGTAGCAGAATGCAGGAAATGTAGGGGGATTGGAGTTGTTTTTGCAGAAGATAGAACCAGGTTGCACACTTCCTACTTAGCTATGCTCTTCTGCTATTATCGTAGCGAGGAGTTCAATCGCGGTAGATCTGGGTTGCCAACTTTGTTCCCAGTTGTTTTCCTCTGCTGTTGTAATAACAGGGAAAATGCTGAAAATGCAAGAGGTTGGACTTATTCTCAGAAAATTCAGATCCGGGTTACCAACTTCCTTCCCAGCTGTGCTCCGATAGCAGTGGGGAATGGAGAAAATGTAGGGGAAGAAGATAGATCTGGGTTGCCAGCTTCCTTCCATTCTGTGCTCCTCTGCTATTATAGCAGCAGCAGAGTGCACAAAATGTAGTGGAAGAAAATAGATCTGGGCTGCCAACTTTTTTCCCAGCTGCGCTCCTCTGCTATTATAGCAGTGGGGAGTGCAGAAAATGTAGGGGGTTGAACCAGTTCTTGGAGAAGATATATCAGCGTTGCCAACTTCCTTCCCAGCTGTGCTCCTCTGCTATTATAGCAGTGGGAAGTGCAAAAAAAGTTGGGTTGGACTGGTTCCTTCTCACTTTTATGTTCATCGCAGGGCCAGCCTCAATCTGCTACCTTTCTGCAGGACAGGGTACCACTTCAGGCGCAGGAGCACAGCAAGGAAAGAAGTTGGCACCCCGGATCCAACCCAGGCCAAATAGGTGAATATCCTGGCTTGAGATGGAACGTCATTAGATTTTAGGGCTGTATTGGGTGGGAATAAATAGTGAGCATCGCCTGGGGCTACCCTGGGGCTACCATTGGCGACCCAATTTGGGGCTTTTGGAGTGCCAAGGGATCATCGTGGCAGTTCCCAGTGTGGTTAGTCATCTTTGGTGAGCTGGGACTATGCTGGGCGACTAGTGAAAGAGTCTGAGCTTGACTACCCCTGAACATGGAGGTTCGATTTTGAACTATCTTGGCTTCTACTTGTTCTCAGAGAAGATAGATCCAGGTTGCCAACTTCCTTCATAGCTGTGCTCCTCTGCAATTATAGCAGAGGTTGTTATATTGATTCCCATATAGATGAGTTGCTTCTAGGTGGGTGTTGATTTCCATCTGAGCGTCGCTGAATGTGGAGGGGGAGGATTTTCGGCGTCTCTGTGCAACAGTCAGGGAACCCCCCCATCTCCTGGCTGTCCCCCCCCCCCATCAGAGCAGCATAAATATTGTGAGCGCATCCTGGAGATAATGGCAGTTTCACTGCGGAGCGATTAGCGCCGTGTGGAAACCGCCTGGCGAAGCCTTCCCACGCAGGATGCTCTGCCATTTACCTGCCAGGGTTGTGCATGGCCTGGTGTGGGGCAGGCGTGGGGAAGGAAGCCGGGCACATGGACCCTCTTCAGCCAGGCAGGGCTATAGGGACATGATGCGCCTGGAGCTGGAGACATTGATCAGCATCCTCCATGAATCCCCAGTGGTTGTCACCACATCACGTGGCAGTGAGTTCCATTGACCATCAAGCCGGGTTGCCAACTTATCAAACCCAGAATGGCTTTTTGAACCCTTTTGTTCAACTTGTTCTGGACTCCCCTTCTTGGGGCAACAGAGCCCCCCATGGAAGCTGCGACTGGCTCAACCCAGACCTCTGCGGTGATGGAAGAGACGGGTTCGCCCTGCCTCGCCCACACCGAAACTGGGTGAAGGGGAAGCCACCGAGGGTTCCTTGGGGCACTGGGTCACACCTCCAGTGAATCACAGCTGCTCTGATGCAACGTCTGCCTGGGGATCGAGCTCCACCACCTGGACCATGGCGGGGTTAGGGGGGGCAGAGTCAGCAAGTCGGCACAGGCCCACCCCTCCTGGCGGCAGATCAGAGCCAGCTTGCCCGAATGTTGATAAATCGGCCGTCTGGTGAGCCACCCAAGGGTGCTTCACCCCATTACCGAGACCATGGGAATGAGCCGGGTGCCACCAAATTGTAGGGGGTGGATTCCACGTGGCCAGATGGAGTTGCCTGTTTGTGGGGTGTAGTTGTTGTCTGGATGAGATCGCACACCCACCTGTGCATGTTGCCCTTTTTGCACTTGCACAACAACCCTGCAGGGTAGTTGCAACACTTGCTCAATAATCCACACAGATTTTGCCCCCCACCCAGGGCTCATGGGCATACTGATGATGATGATGATGATGAGCACCTGTCAGAGATGCTCTAGGATGATTTCCTTCTACAGGTAGGGGGTTGAACTGGATGACCTACTGGGTCCCTTCCAACCCTAGCATTCTATGATGATGATGATGATGATATTGAGATCATCGAAGGCAGCCTTGGCAAATTCCTCCTTCCCCACCCCCTTGGCCAGACTGAGAGGTCCTATTGTTGGTGCCCAGCGGCCCATGGCAGTACAGACGGTTACCCATGAGGGGTTACCCGAGGTGACTGGGGAGAGGTAGTGATGATGTGGGTGCCGTGGGGCAAGGCGGGGGGGGGGGGGGTAGTGTGCTGGAGAGAGAAGGGTAGGGCCTCTGATTGTGCCATGGTTGGAGGGTCCCCCCTCAAGTAGAGTAGAGGATCAGTGGGTGCCACCCAGACCTGATCCCACCCTGCACCCTCTTACCATGGCGGCTCCGAGCAGCCCCCCTTCCACGCTTCCAAAAACCACTTAGGGAGATCGGGAGGTTCTCAGAGGGAGGCCTGCCTGGCAGCTTCTCTGGGATTAGAGGGTTTAACTCTGGCCAGTGCGCCTGCCGGCTTCCTGCCAACCAGTGGAACATCTTTGGGCCGTGGTATCTCGCCTGGGTTCGCTCAGTGGGGTGTCGCACGCCTGGGATGGGAATTAAGCACCCCAGTAAGGACGTCTAATCTGCCCCTCCAGGCTTTACTTTTCTCATCTAAATCCATTTTTACCAACAGAGTTGCTCTTGTTCTGTTTGGGGTGCCCCCCATTAAGTACTGGTATGTTGTTCACTTGTGGAACTCCTTGCCACAGGATGTGTGGCAAAGATGCCTTGAAAAGCATTGGACAGATGTCTCTTAATGTCGGGTTTTTTGGGGGGGTCAACAGGATGCATGTTTCTGGTGGGCCGTCGTGATATCCAGACTTGGCTTGGGCCTGATCCAGCAAGGGGGAGGGTCAGGATTGGAGTGATGTTTGGTGCAGAAGTTGCGTTTGCTCCAGGTGTCTTGCTGAAGCCTGAGTTCAGTGTTGTGGGTCTTTTGGGGGGTTGGGTTCCCCATCCGTGGACGCAATCCCCGTATGTGGACGCAACACGGCACCCCTATTTGGGGGTGGTGTGTGTGGATGGTGAAAGTTTGAAACACCTCCATGAACCCCACTGATGCAACACCCTTAGGGCAGCACTTTAGTTCTCCAGACTCATCAGGCCTTGATGAGGACTAGAAACTTGTGCTCCTCCAGCAGCATTTCCCAAGAATTCCTCCCCGGGGGCTGGTTATTCCGTCTCTGCCGTTCACACACCCACCCATCTCTCTCCGGAATTCCTTCCTGCCGGAGGTATCTTCCTCGGGATCGCTCATGCCCAGGCTAGTCCTTCCTCCGGCTGCCAAATCTCTGGCTCCTTGGCATCTCACGGTGTTCTGCGGTCGCTCCAGGCCGCTTGCGAGAGAGAGACATATTGAGCGCACAGATGGATGCTTGTGGGGTCGCCGTCGGCATCTCGGCCGTCATTCCTGCACCCGGCTTAGATGCGCATGTGGGGCTCCCAAGGGTCCATCGGTGTTGTGCTGGTAAACAAGGGCACCCCTTTCCTTTCCATGCTCTAGGGACTAACTAGGGGCCCTTTTGCCGGCGAGATGGTCCCACAGTTAATGGGATCCCCCCAGTTCCTGAAAAGTCCTGATGTTGGCCCAGCAGGACTTTTCCGAGCTGCTCAGAATTATATAAACTATATCATTATATCAATTACCGTCAGATACAGATATTTATAGATATTTTAATACGTTAGCATTATATCAATGACCAATATAATGACATTGCTAGATAGATCCTCCATGTTCGGGTGCAGTCTAGCTCTGACTAAGATCCTGGAGATAAAAGAAGGTGGACTTCTAGCTGCTCAGTGTCTCGTAGGGGCAGCTGGTGGGACCTCACATGTGGGGCCAAGTGGATCACAGGACTCTTTTGGAGCCTTCCAATGTGGTGACCCATATACAAAGGACTCCAGGCAGGTGGATTACCTTGTCCGTAGTACTCTGGTGGTGCCCTGGGAATTGGGTCCGTTGGGTGGGGGTGCCACCCAGAGAACTGGGTCTGTTGGGAGGGGGGTGCCCTGGGAAGTGGGCATGTCAGGGATGGGGTGCCCTGGGAAGCGGGTGTGTCGGGGATGGGTGCCCTGGGAAGTGGGTATGTCAGGATGGGTGCCCTGGAAAGCAGGTGTGTCAGGGGAGGGTGCACTGGGAAGTGGATGCGCCGGGAGTGGGTGCCCTGGGAAGCGGATGTGTCAGGAGTGGGGTGCCCTGGGAGGTGGGTCCGTCTGAGATGGGGTGCCCTGGGATCCGGGTCCATCGGGAGGAGGGTGTCCTGGGACCTGGGTCCATTGGGGGAGGGTGCCAGGGGACCCGGATCCGTTGGGGATGGGGTGCCCTGGGAACCGGGTCCGTTGGGGGAGGGTGCCCTGGGAACCGGGTACGTCGGGAGTGGGGTGCCCTGGGAAGCAGGTACGTTGGGAATGGGGTGCCCCGGGAACTGGGTGCATTGGGGATGTGGTGCCTTGGGAACCAGGTCCGTAGGGGATGGGGTGCCTTGGGAAGCAGGTCCGTCGGGGGAGGGTGCCTTTGGACCCGGGTCCATTAGGTCAGTGTGTTAGGTTGTCCTCTGATGTCCAGTTTCCACCGCAACAGTGGTGTCCTCCATCTGTACGTGGGCTGGGCTCCTTCCTCCTTGAGCCTGGTTCTACCTCCCGACCTCGACTCGCAACTTGTGTCCCCCCCACGAGTTTTTCCTTTGGCAGTGGTTACTGTTGGGATTAGCGCTAACTCTTCATAAAGATTCCCCTAATTGCTCGGCTTACCTTCGGTTTTATCATCAAAGCAACCGTTCTCCCCTCTCCAGCCTCCTTTTTCTTTTTATTATCTCTTAATTAATCACTCTGGCTTTCACACTTAGCAGATAATTAGAGTCCCCCGAGTCCCGCAGCTCATTTTCATAACCTCTGGCTCCATGCGGCAAGTGGGGGGGGGGGGGCAGGAAGGAGAAACCAAAGATGCGAGGGGGCAAATCTGCGACGGACGGGGAGCAGCCGCTTGCGTGGACGACGCGTCTACGCCGCGCTCTGAAACCGGTTTGGAACTGGAGGGAATGGAACCAGATGGAGGTGATGACAGTCAAACCAATGTGAAACTGGGATGGAGTTATAACAACCAGAACTTTAATTTACCAGGACCCCAGCAACTGTGTCCTGGTAAATTTACCTGTGACCCGTGATTAATTTACCTGTGACTCCACCAACTTTCCAGCATTGCCATAGCCGTGCCAGTGGGGCATGTCCTGCATCCTGCAGTTGCCGGGGGTACGGGGGGCAGTCATGGAGACCTACTCAAGTGTAAGCAATGTTTGTTCCCTTACCTCGGAGTTGCATACTCCTTACCCTGGAGCCGGAAAACCTGTTAGGATTGTGCCCTGTTTCTGTTTGGCGTGCTCTAGGAAATTTGGGGGGCACCCTGGGAACCATACCTGTTGGGGGATGCCCTGGAAATTATGTCTATACCTTCAAACAGTGCATGCTGGGGGGATGCCCTATGAACCTTGCCTGCTGAGGGGTCCCTGGGAACTGTACCCACCTGGGGGAGAGGCCTTTTGGGGGGCATCCTGGGAACCAAGCCTGTTGGGGAATGCCCTGGAAACTATGTCCATATGGGGGTGCCCTGCGAACCATTCCTGCTGGGGGTCCCTGGGAACTGCGCCTATTGGGGGAGAGCCCTGAACAGTGGGCCTTTTGGGGGCATTCTGGGAACTGTACCTGTTGGGGGATGCCCTGGAAACTATATCCATACGGGGGTGCCCTCTGAAACATGCATGTTGGGGGGGGGGTGCCCCGTAAATCATGCCTGCTGGGGGGTCCCTGGGAACTGTGCCTACTGGGGGGAGAGCCCTGGAAAGCGTGCCTGTTGGAGGGTGCCCTGGAAATCTATTGGAATGTCCTGGAAACTGTCTATTGGAGGGGAACATTTGGGGGTATCTCTGTTGGAGGTTCCCTAGGAATCTATTTGGGATGTCCTGGGAACTCTTTGTTGGGGTGTCCTGAGAACCATGTTTCTGAGAACCATACCTTTTGGACGGGGTGCTGTGGGAACTTTTACGGGGTGACCTGAGAGTCTATTTTGGGTGCCCGGTTAGAGATGGGGTGCTCTGAGAGCCGTGTTTGTTTGGGGTGCTCTGGGGATCTATTGGGATGTCCTGGAAACTTAGTTGGGGGTGCCCTGTGAACTGTTTTGGTTTGGGGGGGGTTCTGGGAATCTATTGGGATGTCCCAGAAGCTGTTAGTTGGGGTGCCCTGGGAATTGTTTCGCTTGGGGAATCTATTGGGATATCCTGGAAACTGTTAGTTGGGGGCTCACCCTGGGTAGAGATCTCTTATGGGGGGTCTCTTCTTTGCCCAGGGTCCTGTCCCAAATGAAGACGCGTTCATCTGTTCGAAGGCTGAGTCTGCCCCTATTGCTATAAGGCTGGCCTCCTGGCAGGCAAAGGATGCGAGTGCGAGACAGGCACAAGGTTGCGGGGAGCGGGGGAGGAGACGGAGGAAGATGCTGTGGTGGCGGCGAGGGGGGGTAATATCGCTACCCAACTTTTATTACAAAAATCAGAGAGCGGTTCTACGCCTGGAGGTGTTTCCATAGAAACGTCAAAGAAAAGGAAGACGGCGAGTGCGCCAGCGAGTGCGCCAGCGAGAGGCGCGCACTGGAAGCAGCAACCCAATCGGAGTAAATGTTTAAGGCTTGAACAAAAAACCCATTCAGAGATAATTAAGTAACAGGCAGCCGCTTCTGCCGTCCCCGCCACAATCACGGGGAGCTGCTTCTGGATACCAGCCGGCGGCGGGCGACGCGCCCTCCCTCCCTTCCCCAGTGACACACGGAGATGGTGTCCCATTGCGTCCTTTTCTGCAACCCGTACATAGGGGGAGGCCTGTATTGGTGACCCACACATCCCACAGTGTGTTCTGGGTTCTCTATGGGGTCTTTAAGCCATGGCGGTATGTGGCTAGGTGGATCGGTGTTGGCCGTGGTGGCCAGGTCGAGCCTCCATGTTCAGGTGCAGTATACCTACATAGTCATGACCACCGGGCTTGAGGTTTGTCTGCCCTGTGGAAGAATTTCAGCCTGGATCTGCCCGGAATGGGAGGTCCAGACTAGATCCGGCAGGGTTTATGATAGCCAGGAGTTGAGCCTCCATGTATAGGGATGGTCTATAGGGGGCATACCATCCCCACCCCATATGGAGATCGTTGGAAATAGGAACATCAGGGGTTTGACTAGCACCCGCTGCCAAGCTGGGCCACCTCTGCTTCCCTTGCTCCGAGTGCATGGGTGGCGCATCCTGCGCATGGCTCTTCCTTGCCATGGCTGTGAACCCCCCTCCATGTTCTTTGTTGTCACCGTCATTGTGGTGCCTTTGTGTTGTTCCGACAGCCACGCTTTGACATCCTTAATTTGAAGCCGCCTGGGTGCGCTTGTTTGCGTGCGCACTGTCATAACTGGGTGTCAGGATCCGGGGCTCCCCGACTTCCCCCACATCAGCCTCTTGTCTGCCGTCTTTAGTAACGCAACTTTTTTCCGAGTCACAAAAGCAACACATGCCACATATGGTGGAAGGGGTGGGGAGAAAAACCTGCCCCATTTCCCAATTCCAAACCCAGGGCAGCCCCATACAGAGCCTATGGGGGTAGTCTAGCAGGACGCGGCCAGCCCAAACGGGACTGGCGCAGGATGATGTGCCCCAGGGAACGCTTCTTGCCTGTCAAGCCGCCTGTAGCCACGAGGCCCAGAGATCTACTCCTCCCATGTGGCTTCCAGCCTCTCCTTCCCCAGTTGGGTTTCCGCCCGAGCTCTACTGCCGGAGGCGCAGGAGGACTCAACCCAAGAGGCCGACGCTGTAGAAATCCCAAATCTAGAATAGGGGAAGAGGCAAGGAGATCTTCTGCCTGTTTCGGGGGTTTCCCTTCTTGACACTTCCTCCTGGTGACTCAAAAACGGCGCCCCACTAGGCAACCTTACCCAGGAACGTAGGCCAGCATGGGCTTGTCCTGGGGCTTGGTTCGCTCGCCATTGTGACCCCAGATCTTTTTTTATGGGGGAAGGGAGGGCTTACTCAAGATGGACTTATCCAAGGCAGTCTTATCCGGATCTGGAGAGGAAGCGCTGGCCGCATCCGGGCTAGACTACCCCATAGACTCTCCATGGGGCTGCCCTGGGAGACCATATTTGGTCCTATGGTGCCCACCCTGCAGGACGCCCCCATAAGCCTTCCCTAGTTGCTTCCTCCCCGTCATCTGGTGTCGGCGTCCTGGCCAATTCATATGTAAGCCCCGTGGGACAGAGACCTGCTCTCTTATTGGGAATATTAATATTAATAGAATTAATATAAATTATTAATATTAATAATATTAATAATTAATATTAGGAATAATAATCCTAACCATGTCTACTTGGGTATCAGCCCATTGTATTCAATGGGTCTTACTCCCAGGAAAGTGTATTTAGGATTGCAGCCCAAGATGCCCATTGTGCCCCCTTCGTAGAACGATAGATTGGAAGTTCTTTGAGGTTTGGGTTGACCAAACCCAATGGGCTTACTTGTGAGTAGTATTTCCAAATGTTGCTGGAGGAAAAGGTAGTAATAGGTTTTGGGTTAGGGATAATAGGTTTTGGGGGGTCCCTAATTTGCGAGATGGGTTTCCTTCTTCTCCCCCAAACCCCCATTTTTTTCAGCCCCGATTCTAGAGATTCCAAAACTTTTGAAGATACTTTCTTAGGGATCAAGAACGAATTTTTGGAAAGCCAACCACGGTCTCCAGAGGAATCCGGCACGTCCACTGAGGTCTCTGGGGAGCGCTCTCCAAATTCCCGAGTTGGCAGAATTGGAAGTCTTGGAGGTGGGGGGTCAAGAACCAGCCATTTTTATCTTCCTCCTGCCCTCTTCTTCCTCCCCGAGACTTTTTCTCATAGCTTTGCCGACTCTTTCCAACTCTGCTCGGGGATTTGGAAAGGCTCTCCCCGCTGACCTTGGATGATGTGCCAAACTTTGGGAAACGGACACAGGCCGCTTCGGAGACACAGCTGGTTTGGCCTGGTTTTCGGATCTGTCTGTCCGTCCGTCCCTTTGTCCCTCCGTCCCGGTGTTCTACTCTTGGAGGTCAAGTGACTCCGAGTTTGCAACATGGAGCAAAATGGACGCATCACTTTTTGGGATGGCGAGAGATTGGGAAAGCGGAGGGCGGCAGGCGTCCCTCCCCCACCCTCTTTCTCTTTTCCTCTCTCCTTCCCTCTCTCCCCGTCTTCCAGCGAGTCTTCACAGGAAATTCTTTAAATTCCAGGCTTGTCGAGTCACTGGAGGCCTCCAACCGCAAGAGCGGAGCAGAAACACACTCCGAAAGGACGGAGAGAGGCAAAGCGGGGCCCACTTCTCTCCCAAATTTTCTCCGTGGGGTTTGCAAACTAACTGGCCAAACATGGAAGGACTGGATCGGGACCCCAAATCTCTCTCGGCTTACCAAGGAGCAAGGATTGGCTCCTTTATGTCACCACCAAATGTTATCCTTAACATTTGCCGCTCTCTTAATGCTAACGGTACTAAAACATGTCCTGCCCAAAATGCGCATTGGCGTAACAAATGCCCTAATAAGTTGGTGCGGACAAGGGCCTGGAGGCGCAGAAATATGGTCACGGCCAGCTTTCTTCCTCCCATATGACCGGATTTTTCTGGATTTGTCCACTTTTTTCGCCTCCTGTCCTGGTGTCCTCCAAAAGGGCGTCATTGTCCTCCATTTTGTCCTCCAACTTTGCAATGGTGTGCAGTACCCCATCATGTCATATGTCGGCGGATTCGTATCAAAGAGCAGAATCCAGTGCAGAAATCAGGGTAGAAATATCTCCTTCCTATCAAAAGATATGGCCCTAAAATTAAAATCCTGTCCTGGTGTCCTCCAAAAGGGCTTCATTGTCCTCCATTTTGTCCTCCAACTTTGCAGTGGTGTGCAGTACCCCATCATGTCATATGTCGGCGGATTCGTATCAAAGAGCAGAATCCAGTGCAGAAATCGGTGTAGAAATATCTCTTTCCTATCAAAAGATATGGCCCTAAAATTAAAATCCTGTCCAGGTGTCCTCCGTTTTATCCTCCAACTTTGCAGTGGTGTGCAGTACCCCATCATGTCATATGTCGTTGGATTCGTATCGAACCGCAGAATCCAATGCTGAATCCAATGTTGAAATACCTCCTTCCTATCAAATGTTACGGCCAAAAAATATCTATTAAATACATCTATTAAAGATTATTTAAAAATAAAAAATATGCTTTCAAGGGCAAGTGAAAGTGGCCAATATTGTGGCTTTACTCATGAGTAGGCAAACATGCCATCGTCTGCCGGAAAGGCCAGGCTGAGAGGAATCCAAGACCTTGTCCTCCCTTTTCGGTACAGGCATCTGGTCACCCTGCATGGGAATCCCCAAACCGTTCCTGTGGTGTTGGCCAGAAGCTTGACTCTGCAGATGCCCCCTCCTGGCTGCTTAAGGACAGGATCCCTGCATGGGTGTCGCAGGGGGCACTTTGTCAGAAAAAAAAATCCTGTGCTTTTTAATTTTTCTTTTGGAGTCAGGGGGTGGAGAGGCAGGCTGGGGGAGGATGAATGGCTGGGGAAGAGAAAGAAGGCAGAGGTTTTGGAGGAGGAGAAACACATTACTCAAATGCTGAGCGAAGCACCCTTTCTCCATCGCCTCTTAATTTTTCTTTCATTCCAAGGAGGGGGGTTGTTGGAGTGGATGGCGGGCCAGAACCGGCACAGGCAGTTTCATCCTGTTGTAATTATTTTGGAGCCGTGATAGTCGGGGGGGGGGGGTTCCTTCCCTGGGAAGCATCACCCCTTCCCTGGTTTGCTTGCAAAGCTTGAGGGTCCCCCAATAGAGGGACAGCAGCCTCTCTCTGTCCCCTGCAAGCTCACATCTGGGATTGCAGGGACCCCTTTGGAGTCATCTGGTGGACCACTGGAAGCAGGATTAGATGCCTCCATCCTGATCCGGCTGATCCTGTGTTCTTATGATGCAACACTGTGCATAACCTGGAATCTTGAAATATATTATTATATTATTATTATAATTTATATTATTATATTATTTTTCTGATCATATGTACTGAATCTCCTAAAGATGTGGCCTGATGTTTCCAGTAAACGAGAGATCCACACCAATGGTTCCCAAATTTTTTAGCACCAGTGTGACCAGATGACCGGAAATGTCCGGATTTGTCCTCCTTTTAAGTCTCCTGTTTGGGTGTCCTCCAAAAGGGCTTCATTGTCCTCTTTTTGTCCTCCAACTTTGCAATGGTGTGCAGTACCCCATCATCTCAGATGTCATTGGATTCGTATCGAAGAGCAGAATCCAAGGCAAAAATTGGTTTTGAAATATCTCTTTCCTAAATGTGCATTGAGTTCTATGGGGCAGAGAAAGTGCCAAATATTGTGGCTTTACTCGTGAGTAGGCAAAAGTGCCATTGTCCACCAGAAAGGCCAGGCTGAGAGGAATCCAAGACCTTGTCCTCCTTTTGGGCATCTGGTCACCCAGACCCACTTTTTAAAATGATACTATATCCAGGACCCATCTAGGTTTACTAGACTTTTTAAAAAAGGGGATCAAGAACGGTTTGTTCATTTCTTTCCTTCCCTTCCTCATTCATTCATTCATTCATTCATTCATTCACCAAGAAAAGAACCCTCACACATGAATCTCCCTATATTTAGCAATGTGCTTGCAAACTGTGGGAGCTGAACCATTTGCAGGTTACAGTATCTTTTTGGCTTCGGGGTTCAAGGCCATTCGTTTTCTGATTTTTCCACTGCCCTTGAGTGACCCACTCCGAATCAGGTTGTGACCCACCAAGGGGTCCCAACCTGGAAACAGCTGATCTAGAGGCGCAATCCATAGGTCTGGCTAGGATGAGGGGTTGCATTTAAACATGCTGCATAAATTACTCGAATCTAACGCTCGCCTTTGTCAGCCAAATTCAGTCTCCAAAATCGGGACACATGTTAGATTTGATGGTTATGAGTAAATACGGTGTTTTGATTAAAAGTTTATAAGTTCATAATTATAAGCATTAGATTTGGTGGCTCATTAGATTCGAATAAATACTCAAACAATATTCAGAATGCCAAATTAGATCTGAGTCAATGCGGTATTTCGATTACAAGTTTATGGTGCGCATTACATTCGATGGCACATTAGATTCGAGTAAATACTCATACGATATTCAGATATTGGCTGCCCTCAGGTGGTGCTCGGTTTGGATTTTGGAAACCCCGTGGGGTTCAGTCGGCAGTCCGCTTATTGATCAGGTAACAGGGGGTGCCTTCAAACCCCCCCCCCCACATATCTATGGTCAACCCCGAAAACATCACTTCTTCTGATTCACATCTGTTTGCCCCGATTTTAGATTTTGATTATCGCTCCGTTATTAAAAGATCTCATTAAGACTTTAAAAAAAAATAACGGGGGCCTCAAAGCAGCTTGATGGAAGGACGCCAGCGTCTTTGCAACGATTTCCTCTCCGTTAACGATTACAATTTTTTTTATAAAGATAAAGCCCTGTCTTAATTAGCTATTGTTCCTAACAGGCTGTTTATTGGCTCAAGTTTAATTAATTTGTGCAATATCCCTTCCTCAGTGGTTCTGACAGCCGGAGAAATTAAGATTCCTGTGAACGAGATGGAACAAGGGGCAGTAATGAGGATGGGCAATGGTGAGTCAGGGGGTGATTTGGGGGGGCACGCAAGCAAGAGGGGAATCGGTACCACTGATCTATCTCTGGTCGCTTGCAGTTGATCAACATGGACTTAATGGGGTTGATCAACATGATCATTAGTTGATCAACATGATCACCAGCAGTTGATCAACATGGACTTAATGGGGTTGGTCAACATGGACTTAATGGGGTTGATCAACATGATCATTAGTTGATCAACATGATCACCAGCAGTTGATCAGCATGGACTTAATGGGGTTGGTCAACATGGATTTAATGGGGTTGATCAACATGATCATTAATTGATCAACATGATCACCAGCAGTTGATCAACATGGACGTAATGGGGTTGATCAACATGGACTTAGAGCACAATCATAACCAGGTCTACTTAAAAGTAAGCCCTATTGAGTTCAAAGGGTCTTACGCCCAGGAAAGTGTCTTTAGGATTGCAGCCTTAGTTGATCAACATGATCAACATCAGTTGATCAACATGGACTTAGAGCACAATCCTAACCAGGTCTACTTAAAAGTAAGCCCTATTGAGTTCAATGGGTCTTACTCCCAGAAAAGTGTCTTTAGGATTGCAGCCTTAGTTGATCAACATGATCAACATCAGTTGATCAACATGGACTTAGAGCACAATCCTAACCAGGTCTACTTAAAAGTAAGCCCTATTGAGTTCAATGGGTCTTACTCCCAGAAAAGTGTCTTTAGGATTGCAGCCTTAGTTGATCAACATGATCACCAACAGCTGATCAACATGGATTTAATGGGGTTGATTAACATGGACTTAGTTGATCAACATGGTCAACAGCAGTTGGTCAACGTGTGCTTAATGGGGAAAAAATTGGGGGCTCAATGGGGTGAGAGGATCTGTCTTCCCATTGCATATGAATTGAATATGGGGACATGTGCTCACTAACATACGGAAACGTGCCAATTGTCCACCACCCATGAAGTCACCGATCACTAGTGAAACAAATGTTTAGGTCTTTCGGTGCCCACCACCTGCCTCTTGGTGGGTGGGCACCTCGGGCGGCATCCTCTGCCACCTACACACCATCCAGGTTTGCACAACAGCCCTGCAGATCAGACCTGACCCTTTGCTTTGGGTTGTTGTGCAAGGTTTTCAGGCCTTGGGTGGGCAGCAAGGTAGTTGGGGGGAATCAAGAGATCTTTGGGTGGCAGGAAGGTGAAGTTCACAGGCAGAAGGGATGTGTGGGGACGCAACGCAGATAAATGAGTTGGCGTCGAGGTGCCCAAGGCTTCTGCAGTGAGTGGGTTGTTCAGTTATTGGGGGATGCTGAGCTCTCCCTAGTCACAGATCCGCTCTCGGAGATGTGCCCAGAATGACTGATGTGCACCAGCTCTGGGATAAAAGCGGAGAGGTTAACCCGCTCCTCACCTGTCTTCACATCATGCGGGCCTTTGAAGTGTGCCCCGGTTGCCCCCTACAGCGCTCTTGATTCTGAGCGGATTGACGGGGTGGGGGTGGGGGGCTCGATCCCCACTTCTGACGTATTCAATTCGGGATCTGAACTTGTGCCGAGCTTGGAGAAGGAGAGTCCATCGCCTCCCCAAATGCCCCACTGATTGAAATGAATCCAACCCCATTTTCAAGGCATGCTGTGGCAAGGAGTTCCACAGATGGACCCTCCTGCACTGGGGATCTTCAAGCAGAGGCTTGACCTGTTGGAGACGCTCGGAGGGGTTTGAGTTGGCTTCTAAGCACCACAGCTGTGCGTAACCCCCAAGTGTGTGCATTGCTCGGATCGGGGCTGCGGGCCCCGTGACCGACTTGGAATAACTCTGCCCTTGCCGGTGGTCGACCGAACTTAAAAATCCGGCGGCCGAGTTAGTTTCGGAGCGAGATGTGTTGTGACAATGGAAAGGGAGGTATTAAACATTTAAGCCTCCAAATGTGCACAGTCGGGTTATGAAATATTTAACTTTTTCAGAAAATGTATTTTATTAATAATTCTCCTGTTTTTAGAGACAGAAAAAGCCAGGCGGTGTGGCGTGGCGTGAAGCGGCGCGGTCCGGTGCCACTCCTCGTTCGTCCAAACTAGCAGAACGGTGTCCTGGTCTACCCATCCTTGTCTGGATCTGCTTGTAGGATGACACTTTCCTACGGCCCTAAACCTTGAAGCAATCCGGTTTTGGAGTGTGCAGATTTTTTTAACCCCTTAATGACTGTGAGTGGGGAGGGGGTGAGAGATCTGCCTCTTTGTGACTCTGTGGGGGGCTCACAAGGGCAAGGACGGGAACGTGGCATAAGAGGGTATAGGGATCTGTGGCTCAGTGAACACTTTCGAGTCCAGATCCTTTGAAGAGGAGAGGCTTGTTGACCCCTCTGTGTTGACCCATAGTGGCTCAGTAGGACCTCTGTGTCCAAAGTTGGAGGGCACCGCATGCTGTGCACGTAGAACTAGGTGGGAAAGGGGTTGTGGTTTCTTCTAGGGTTGCCCATCCTGGGCTTGCTTGTGTGCCGTACATGTGTCCCCCCTCCCCAGATTTCCGTCGCCTCCTGAAACACCTTGACCCGATTGCGAGTTGGCTCTCCGTCATCCGGCATGCCAAATTTTTCCATCAGATTTCAGCATGCGCCTCCGCTTCCTCCTGCGCACACGGCCGCTTTGGGGGATATCTCAGCTCGGGGCTGTTGCGAGGCAAAGTCTCTCATCTGACTGCAGAAGCGTCGACTTGAAACCGACGGTGCCGGGCGCAGAGGGGATAGCGGGGAAAGCAGCCTCTCGCCTCCGCAGGCCGCCACCCAGAAGACCGTTTTCTTCCGAACAGCTCCTCCGCACGCTCTGCGTCCTCAAAATCCGGGCTGTCAAGTGGCACCAGGGAATCCGCCTGCGCCATGGCTCCCTTGTCACCCCACATCCGTCTCAAGCGGACGTCTGTCCTACGGCTCAGAAGTGGTTCTGATGTCGTCGTCCCCTCGCGGGTCTCTGGAGTCCCGCTTTAGGCCAAACGTTGCCTTGGCTTGGAGAGTCAGAGTTGACTTTTCCAACTCGCCGCCTGGAGAACAGCTTGCAGTCCCAGGATTCCCCCCACCCACCCGTATCCCCCCAACCGAATGCCTGCGCTCCCCGCTCCGGCAAGAGCCATTACCCTGCATTGAACGATTAGAGCCGGCTGTGGCGTCAGCAGGCGGCTTTTCGGAGTGGAAATAATATTCTCCCTCTTAAAAAAAATAGAATTGGAGGTGCTTTGCATTTATATAGCATCTTCTTCTAGGCGGCAGGAAAACGGCGCCACCCGTTTTCAGCACGTGCTGTTTCGCAGAGTTTGGGGGGGCTCTTTTGGGACTGCACCCCTTTAAAAACAAACCTTTTAACGGCTCTATTCTTGAGCACAAAGAACTCAAGCCAAAGGGGGTCCAATCTCTCCAATCTAATTTTCACAGGCAGATCCTGTGGCGAGGAGTTCCACAGGTTAATTCTTGTTTGCGCCGGTTGGAAGGGGGTAGTATTCGGCCGACTCTGGAACGTTTCGTGCGCCGGACGTATCGGGATGCATTTGGTGGCGAGGACCATGCGTGAGCCCGGTTCCCAAAGCCAGCACAGGGCTGTCGGAAAAGAGCCGGCGCCGTTCACATGGATGTGCGCGGAACAGCACGTGCGGTCAGGGCTGGTGGCTGGAAGGACACGGACTGCCCCTCGGCCGTCGGGCCAGCGCAGGCTCTGGTTTTGTTCCCCCGTCAATAGCGCAGTCTGCTTCTGGGAGTGAGTTCCACCTGCCCTGTGGGTTGCCCGGGAGCTCCGCTGCCCGCGCGGCCCTTTGTCTGGCAACAAAGCCGAGCCTCCTTCCCTCCCCCTTCCCTCCTGACTCCTGCCATGGTGGGCCTCGGGGTGACCCAAGCGGTTGCCAATCCATCTACCGTGATGTCACCAGCCCCCTATGGCAGCGAGGGTCCCTCCTTGATCTTGGGGACGGGTCAGCAGTACGGGGTGACGGCCACCAAGTTTGGATCTGGCTTCCTTTGAGGATTCTCGCTTTGGGGGGGAGTGGATGGTGGTGACCTACTTTTCCGAGGGAGGCTTGGTGTGAAATTAACCATCCTGCGTGCCAAGTGGGTGGACAAGGAGGAAGGTTGGACAGCAAGGACAATTCTGGTACGGGTAGGGGTGGGGTGAGGATGAGGAAGGATGGCCGTCAGAGTCCCTGCTGCATCACGTGCACTGAGGACATGGTGGGGAGGGGAATCACCATTGGGACACAGTGGGGAGGGGATCACCATTGATGCAACAGCAAGCCCCGAGATTGCCAACGTGTGTGCTCCGCCATACAATCCGCCAGGCCCGTGTCAACCAGAGCTGACCCTGGTATGGGTCACCAGCCCTCCATTTTTGGAAACCCGTTTTACAGATGGGGAAACTGAGGCTCGCACAGTTCACCCCACACAGACCTATATACCCCTCGGCAAGCAAGTGGTGGACATCAAGAACTGCGAGGGGGAGAAGTACCAGATTTTGTCCCATTTGGGCCGGAAACCACACAGCCTGCTCAAGCTGGCCTACCTTACAGGGATGTATGTACATACTTATGAAGAGTATCAGGATTGCTATTTGCTGGGTGGTACATGGTGTATCGACACCCCAAATGTCTGCCCCTCGGTCTGATTAGCCCCCAGGACATCCCATAGCCCCTCTTTCTGCCTGGCTGCCCCCTTTCTGAGGATTAAAGAGTGGGAAGTGTGTGCATGTATGTCCATGCACACCCTCACATGCTTTTCTTTCGCTCCCCCCCACCGGCGTCAAGCGGGTTCTCTCCCCCAAAGTGACAGGGGCAGGCAGGTGGAAGCATTGCAATAATGAGGCAGGCTATGGGGGGGAAGCATGGCCCCCTCCTCTCCCCCCACTCTTTTGAAGAAGGCTCCAAGGGGGGCAGTTTCAAACCAAGGACATACCAGTGCCAGTGTTTTGGGGGACTCCTGGTGCAATGCACACTCATGTGTGTTTGTGAGTGTGCGAAACAGCTTCGCGGGCGCATGATGCGCATGATGTGCAGGATGCTCAAGGCCTCATTGCCTATGGGGGAAAGGGGGGCTGTGCTGCCTGTATGCAGAGGGAGAGGGAGGGAGGGAGGCCACTGTTGGGCTTTGGAGATAATTGGATTCTTCTGCCCTCAGATGTATGAAAGGAGGCAATGGGGGGGGGGGCGGCTGGAGAGACTCTAGAAGGGGGGCATGGATTCCAGATCTAGCACTCATGGCAAGGCTGGTTAACCCAATCTTGCCTGCCCCATAGACACCCCATGGCTGCCACATTGCTGTGGTGATGGGCGTGCCACATCCTCGTGCATGGCCGTGAGTTGTGGGCTCCCTATAGAAAGATCTAGGGCTCAGAAGGGGGATCAGTGTCCACAACCCCAGCTGGCCACCTTGGTCCTCATCCAGGCAGTGGATCAGCCCTTACTTTGGACACCCCAAGCAGAAGAATAGCTGGGAACTGAGTTTTTCTGGTCATGTCCATAACCATGGATGGAGTAGAGGAACCCACAGTCCTGACTCTCCACGAGGATCGGGTTTTTTGGGGGGGGGGGGGCTGTTGTAAGGCCCGATCATTAGGACTTCCCTAAAGATCATCTAGTTCAACCCCCTACCTGTAGTAGGGACCCCCTAGAACATCTCAACCAGATCCTGTTAGAGATGCTCGAGAATCCCTGCTAAAGGCAGGAGGTTGGACTATATGACCGATTGGTGTCCCTTCCAACATGACCTGTTGGGTCCCTTCCAACAATAAGGTTTGGATTCTATAACTCTGGAAATAGGGGCATGTCCCGCAAACCCACCCTTAGGATCCCAGCGTCCGGTTCGGACCCCAGCAATGCGGATCCTGCGACTCTTGGGCCTCGCGGTTCATCGTGGTCTCCAACCCAAGCAAGTATCTTAAATCCTGACCCCTGGAAGGCTATTGAGGATCAGTTTCCAGATCCCATATCTGATCCCAAGACCTGGAGTACCGTCGTCCATCAGGGAGTGCTTTGCAGTGGAAGTTTGCAAGACTGTCTCTCTCTTTTCCGGTCCACCTGTCTGTCTATTTGTCTGTCCGTCCTCTCCGCCAGCCTCTTTCTCTCTCCCCAAACAAATTGAGCTGTTTACTGTAATGCAATCAACTTCTTCATTTGTTTTAGGGTCTCTTCCTCCCCCCCCCCCCAAAAAAAACCCATCACTCGTTCCCGTTCTCGATTTTTACCTTCGGCTCGCTTTTATTTGCCGCGCGTGAGATCGTTTGGAATTTTATACCTATTTTCCTCGGAGCCCGAGGTTGATGGAAGCTTTGTTGTTAATAATAATAACGATGTTATTAGTGTTTTGGAGCAGGTGAGGGGATATTTAGGGCATCTTGAGAGAGAGGGAGGGAAAAGTAGCCGATTCCGTGGCGTCAGCCCGTTCCGTATTTATGCCTCCTCCCGACACAATTTTAATTGAAAAATGTTTATATATCTTTTTTTCCTCCCCAAACTAATTACTCTACGGTTCCCTCCTGCACATCAGAGCCTGGCTGGGTTGTCTCTGCCACCCTCCCTCCCTCTTCTGGAACGGATGTGTGGGATGAATCTGGCAGGAGGTTCTCCGTGATGTCTCTGTGTGAGTCCCTGTTCGCTCCACTGGTTCCAGTATGGCTGCTTAAGGGGTATTGGATGTGTGGGTTCAACCCCCCTTTCCCACCAGAGGTGGATTCGAGGCCCACGTGGGACCTCGGAAAGGTTTCACATCACCGGTGACTCATTTAGGGTTGCACCGGGCAACCCCAAGGTTGGCATGTTGGCGCCACCACCCACCCAGGTCTATAATCTTGCCCATAATCATTCAGCATAGGCTTTTGGGAAGCTCATCTATAGGACCGGAAGGCAATTCTGGTCACACTTCCAGCATCTGGCACTGAAATGTAGACTGCTCCTGAAGTTGGAGGTTCCTTATATGACATAGTGCGCAATCCCAACCAATATTGAGTAGCGTAACTCACCCGTTCCCATAGTGGTGTGGGGAGGCCAGTGCATGTTCCGCCATATTGCCCTTGACGCAATATTGCCAGATTGCCGCCGATATTGACGCAATATTGTTCGGATTGCCGCCATAATGCCCTTGACGCAAGTGACCCTATTGGTGGCCCCACAGACTCCTAATCTAGAATAGCCCTCTAGTAGTTCCTGATCCTGTTCTACACAAGGGGAAATGCACCCCAATTGACCAGGTGAGACCCCTGGAAGCACAGGTGGGCTGCGGAGCCACCCTCCTCATCCCATCTGGCGCATGGCGGTTGGAAACGGCACCTGCCACGGCTTCCCGTGCCACCCTCTTGAAACCTCCCCCCTCTCCGGTCTCTTCTTCCCCCCACCTCCTCCGTTTTCTGCCGAGATCGGAAAGTGAAATTGATTGAGTCTGACGTCCGGCGAAGGTGTTTTCCGCTCGTTTGGACGCGCACCGCCCCGTCTGGGTGGCGGGGAGATAATCGAGGTGGAATATTTGATCAGGCCAGGAAATGAGGTGCTAAATTTGTTGTGAGATTGATGTCAAAACCAATCAGGGCGGCTCCCTCCTGGCAGGAACGGGAAGGAAATGCGAAGCCGTTCGGTGATGTCGTTGGGGTGGGGAAGAGCGAGGCTGGTTTGTGGGGGAAGGGGCAGTTGGGGTGTCCCAATACGTGCACCCCGTTGTGATGCATCCACATGTGATGCTCTCTTGAGCACTGTGCGTGATGATCCGCCACGCTCCAGACACCTCCATGTGCAATAGATCACCTATGGCGTGCCATACGTGCGCTGTGATATACGTGCCGGGCAACCTCTGGATGAAATTGGCAAGTGCTGGAAAGTAGCGCATCGAACCCATGTGCCCGGCTCAGCACTTTGAACCTCAAACCAATGACATTTCTCATTGGTGTGCAATCCTTCTAGCTTTAAAGAGACTTCACGGGGCAGGATGGGAAAGGGTTCTTGTGTTGTGGCCTGGCGGCCGAGCCCTACATATTTAATTACCCCACGTTTACGACCCGAATCCGAGCCCTTGAATTATTTAGTCTCAATATCTATCCGATCTTGTTGCCTTGCCTTTTAAATTAACATTTACTGCCCATTTTCCCCCAGGCAAGAATTAACATCTTAACATGTCGATGTTGGGGTGCCGAAAATAGCCGCCGAGGGTCTCCTTCCCCCTCCCTCCCAGTAGTGTTTTTGGAGGAAAGGGGCCGTACACAGACCCCATACATGAACCCCATAAAGGACCCCATACATGGATCCCATACACGGACCCCACAAACTAGGAGCGCCATCTGCCCTGTTGGGGAGAGTTGCTCCGGGATCACCCTTGCCTTGAGTCCTGGGACTTGCTCCAGCCAATCTCGCGACTCGTGAGACACAACTCGGGACGTGGGACTCAACTGACTCGCGACTCAACTCGGGACGCGGAGCCATTTTTGCATCCAAGCCCCTGGGTGAATTCTTGCTAACTTGGCAGAGTTTGCCCTGCTGACTCAGGCCCGTTGAGTCCACCACATGTGGCAAGGAGTTCCACAGATTAATGGCAGGTTAATATCTCTGTAAAAACTTTCTAAAGTTGAAAATTCTTATGCGTCAAACCGGAGGAATGTATACTCTGGATTTTTTCCCACCTTGCTCAACTTGGCGCATGAGCCCCCGAATGCGCCGTCTCTCCACCCCACGACGGCATCCACTGAGGCTGAGAGAGCTGAGAATCAACCGGCCCTGGAGGACTTAATCCGCCGGCAAAAATCTTCCACTTTCCAGGGATTTGGCGTCTTCCCTTTTGGCCTAAGTCCTTAAAATGGCCATCGGTTAATCCTTTCCGCCTCTCTCCTCGGCTCGTACGCCAGGCGCACTCCTGCAGAAGGGCAGGGAGCACTCTATCCATCTTGGCCACTGGCAATCTCAGCTCCAAATGCGGGGTGCATGCTTTGCATGTGCGGAGGTGTGGCGCATGGCGCATGCCCCTCGTTCATGTGTGCCGATCGCTCGTCTCCCTGGTGCCTGCGGGACGGGGCAAACTATGTCGGCACTGCAGCTGTTGTCTCCTAATAGATCACCTACAAATGGAGGGGTTGGGGGGCTCCAGCTGGCAGGGACGAGTCTGCGGACAAAGCCCAACCATAAAGGGGGACACGGGAGGGCTTGGCAGATCAAAAACTCACTTTCCTTGCTTGGGCGGTGGGGGGGCGGGAGTAGAGCACTATCAAAAGCACACCAAGAAGGGGGGTTTCCATCCAGTAGAAGGAACTGGAGGATCTTCCAGTGGCAGGGAGTTCCACGGTCTGCCCAGGCCAAGATTTCATTGGGGCAAAACGCTGCATTAATGCTTCATGTTAGCAGGAAAGAGGGCATTTTTGGCAGTGAATAGCCCATTTGTCCCCCCTTTGGAGCGACAGTGTCACCCTATAGCAGTGTAACCCAGCAGTGACCCACATCTGGTTCACCGTACGATTTTACGCACCTTTCAACCACTTCAGCGCATAAGTTGGGCAGCGAGCAATGAGCATGCACACTTCTGTCCGTACATCCGGAGTACGTCCGGTCAGATTGGTTAACTCTCCTTTACAGTCACCCGATCCATAGGATGTCGGACCCTCACGCTCTAGTTGCGCTCACCCCCCTCTGCTTTAACCCCATATAAGCCGCTCAAGAGCCCCACTTCTCTGTGAGTAACTCTCGTCTTTGCGTAAATCCTCCTCATTAGAATTTTAAAAAGATAATTCTAATCTTTTTATTGTTCAAATCTGCCCCTCTTTTAAATTTCATTCACTCGTTATAAACCTGATTTATTTTTTTCCCAGCCTGCGAAAATGTGTAACATATACTTAGTGACAAATCGGGGGACCCCTTTCCGGGGACATCCTCGGTGTCCCAAATGCCGGCATCTTGGGGTCACCTCTTGGCATCACCTTTTCCTCCTCAATCGTAAATGGTTTTGGGATTTCGGAGTTGGGGAGGTCTCAGAAAGGACCCACCGTGAGGACTTGGGGGCATCACTTCTGGGGGGTGTTTTGGGATCTTCGAAAGCCACACAGAGAGGTCTTGGCTTTGGAAAGATCGGTGGCCAATTTGGGGGTCCGAGTTGTGTTTTGTCCACTGGGGAAGCGCTGGTTGCGCAGAAGGTGCGAGTTCGAATCTCGCTTTGCTGGGCGGCCTCAGTTTGGCTATTCTCGTGCACGTACCCCTTGTTTTCCGTGTGCGGTGCGGGTGTCTGAGTATGCACCCCTTTGCGGGGCAGCGGCACAGATTGGGAGGTGAGTGAGCAACCCTCCACCATGTACTGCTCCCTGCCTTGCTTGGACCCCCTCCCTACCATTCCCCCCACTCCGGCCACAAGTGGGGGAGCACAACGAAGCCGATGAGGGTGGCGTCTTCCCCCGATTGGCACGACTTTCTGGTTCCCATGGAACACATTGCGGTTTGGGAAGGGGAAAGAGGAGGCTGCGCATAGGAGAGGCGCATGGCCACGAGATATTTGCATCTCCGTGTCACTTCTTATCTGGCTCACCAGGCCCTTTTCCCTGAGCCTGCCTGTTCTGTTCTCCCCCCCACCCTGTTTGTTGTTGGTTTGGTACTCGAACGCCGGGATAATTATATGAGGATGGGGAAAGGCTGTAATAAGTCTGCATTAGCCGGGACGCGGCGGGACTCTGCGCAGGCTGCGGGAAACGCAATTGATCTTGGCACCGTGGGAATTCCAATCCAGCGGGCTACAGTGTGTTGCACCAGCTGCGCACCCCCGACTTCTCATACCCGCTCTTGATACCGATACATCAAGTGGTGCCCAGAAGCACAAAGTGCACCTCCTGAAAAGGTGTCGGGGGACCCATCATAGCGGGATCCTCAGAAGGGGGCACCCAGCCTTACCAAACTGGTCCATCTGTTTGCCCGTAGTATGTGGCACTACTAGGCATCACTAGGGTGGCATCACTAGGGTGTGTGGGGTGTGAGGCCCACACTGGTGGCATCACTAGGGTGTGAGGCCCACACTAGTGGCATCACTAGGGTGTGTGGGGTGTGATGCCCACACTAGTGGCACCACTAGGGTGTGTGGGGTGTGAGGCCCACACTGGTGGCACGACTAGGGTGTGTGGGATGTGAGGCCCATTACTGGTGGCACCACTAGGGTGTGTGGGGTGTGAGGCCCACACTAGTGGGCATCACTAGGATGTGAGGCCCACACTAGTGGCACCACTAGGGTGTGTGGGGTGTGATGCCCACACTAGTGGCACCACTAGGGTGTGTGGGGTGTGAGGCCCACACTGGTGGCACCACTAGGGTGTGTGGGGTGTGAGGCCCATTACTGGTGGCACCACTAGGGTGTGTGGGGTGTGAGGCCCACACTGGTGACACCACTAGGGTGTGTGGGGTGTGAGGCCCACACTAGTGGGCATCACTAGGATGTGAGGCCCACACTAGTGGCACCACTAGGGTGTGTGGGGTCCACACTAGTGGCATCACTAGGGTGTGTGGGGTGTGAGGCCCACACTAGTGGCACCACTAGGGTGTGTGGGGTGTGAGGCCCATTACTGGTGGCACCACTAGGGTGTGTGGGGTGTGAGGCCCACACTGGTGACACCACTAGGGTGTGTGGGGTGTGAGGCCCACTCTAGTGACATCACTAGGGTGTGAGGTCCACACTAGTGGCACCACAAGGGTATGTGGAGTGTGAGATCCACACTGGGGGCACAATCCAAACCAATTTACACCAACCCAACTCATCTGTTGCCTGTTTCCATGGTGGTGCGAGGAGGCCGGCGCATGTCTGTGCGCTGGCCTAACCACACCGGAGTGGTGCAGAAGTGCAACACCCGCAGGCCAGAACGGGACATGTGCCCGGACTTATGTCGGCCTGATGTGGGGTTAGGATTGCAGCCTTGGTGTGTGTGTGACATATAGACTGACCGACATACCACGATTGGCCACGATTTTGGAAATTTCGGTATTACGAATAACGCCATCATGTTACGTATCATCGGCCAGGTCTTTCCACGCAGAATGTAAAGAAACTAAACTGTTCTGTGAGCCAATAAGATGTTGTTAGAATTAATTGGGGAGTTCGTTGGATTCCCACATCCCATTTCCCACATCTCGGAGCGCATAAAATAGGGACGTCGGGGACAGGGCTGGCAAGAAGCAATCGTGGAAAAGCACAAAGGCCTGTCAGGCTTCATCACGTCCCTTCCCGTCACGCAAGGGAGACGTCTCTGCTTGCCCGACTGTGCCCGAGAAATGTTCCTCCGGTGGCGCTCCTGCCCCCCTGGGTTGGCACCCCCCAATTTCTCCTCTCGGAAACCCACTTTCCTTGGCGCCGCAGAGCTCTTGTGCCAGGAGGGGTGAACGATGCCACACTCGCGTTTGCAGGAAGGGGATGCCGTATGTGCCGATTTGGGCGTCGCATGGAACTGATACCGCTGTGATGGTCCGCAGCTCTTCCGTGTCTACTTGGAAGTAAGTCCCATTGTGTTCAACGGGACTTTCTCTCAGCGAAGCATGGATTGCAGCCTGAGTATCCCATTCCAAGATGGTGGCACCCAGCTTTATGTGATCCACCCCAAGGGGGTCTCAGCCCCCCACTTTGAAAACCACTGCAATATGAACCCCATAGCAAAGAGTTGGGGGCTCGGAGTGGTCCGTTCCACAACAGCCAGCCGGATTTTCTTCTTCCATCCTCCTCCTTTCTGCCTTGCTGCTGTTGTTGTTGCCGCTTGCCTCCCCTCCACTGGGGTTTCTTGCAGCAATGCCAGAAGGGCCGCCTTCTCCTCCTCCTCCTCCTCCTCACCTTCTTTCCCAAACCCTCGTGTTTTTCTAATTGAGCTGCTTTCTGCAACAAATTACTCCCAGCCCCTCGGATCCGCTTCCAGCTTTGGTCGCTCCTCCTGCCGCAATGACGGCGCCTTTGGGAGAGGCCAGGTTGGATGCGTTGGCAGCCCCCCAAGGAAGCACTTTGGGGGCTGCACATGTGTGGGGATGTTGCCTGCCTTGCTCTGAATAGGGCTTTCAGCCCCCTGCCTCTCCCCACTTTTGCCAAACAGTGGGTGGACTAGATGATCTTAAAGGTCCCGGCTGGCGTTGAGCAGCTCCTGAATGGCAGGTCCTGGGGCTGCCCCGTACACAATGGCAGGAAGGTCTATAGGCTGAACCTGATGACTAACAGCACTCATTAATTAACATTAATTAACATATTAACATTAATTAACATTAATCAGGGTTAACATTAATTAACATATTGCAGATTGGAAGACTGAGGCTGGCAGAGGGAAGGGTACCCAAACACCCTTGGGTGACTCTGTATCTGGGGGGGTGGTGGTCATAAGAACCTAAACCCTGCTGGATCTCGCCAAGGGGCATCCAGTCCAGCTTATAGTGAGATAAGGGGGTCACACAAGGGCTTGGGGGTCACACAAGAACCCTGATGCCTAGGGCTTGGGGGTCACACAAGAACCCTGATGCCTAGGGCTTGGGGGTCACACACGAACCCTGCATCCCATTGCCCCCCCTTTACCCAACATGTTGGAGGTAACTTTGAAAACTTGGTGGTTCATAAACCTGCAATGTACTCTTCCTCCATTGCTCTGTCCAATCCCCTTTTGAGACCAGACTTGATGATATCCTGTGGCAAGGAGTTCCACAGATACACTGGATTTTTAAAAATGGTTTTTTTTATAGGAACGTGTAAAAAATGTTTTCTTATAAGAACATAAGAATAGCCCTACCGAATTAAGCGGTGGGGTCCTGTTCCAGGTCACCCCTTTCTTTATGTGGGCCACCAACGTCCAATTCTTTTTTTCCCAAGGAAATTGAACCGGTCGAGGGGTTGCGATTTTCGTATTTTGGGTGATTTTTTGGCAGGGGAACCTTGTGTAGGGCGTGTAAAAATTATGTCTGAGCGAGAGGGAGAGAGTAGCGAGTGGCTTGGGAAAAAAAGCTTAAATTTAAAAGCAGTGAGCGAGAGAAGGGAGGGAGGATAGAGGGATAAAAAAAGTCTAGCGGAGAGAGATTTAGTTCCATCTGAAAGCTGTCAGTGTGAATAAAAAGCTTTTCTTTGAACCCGGAGTTTAATAGCGAGAGGAGAGAGAGAGAGATTGGAGGCCGGGAGCCCGAGGGTTTAATCAGCGCTTCATTTGATAAATAGAGGGAGACAGGGCCGGGAGTGGGTCCCCCCCTTGCCAACACCGCCATGCGCTTGCTCTCCGTGGCGCTCCCCCCCAAAGCCGGGCTGTCCTCCTGCACTCTGGTTATCTCCCGCTCTGGTCTTTTGGCCGGGAGGTGTTCATGGCCTGCCACCCCACCAACATGCGCCAGTATAACTCGTGCACGTCAAAAAGGGCGCATGGGTGGTGCGCCTGCAGGTGGATTTGCAAGGTGGGTCCCGGGATGTGCAGGCGGCATATGGCGTCAGGTGCAGAGATGGCCGTTCATCTTGGTTCACGGGTTTGGGGTGGATCTGGTTTCCTGCGTGTAGCGGCGCTGTGCACGTCGGATCCCTCTGGCGTTACACTTTCCCCGGAGCGGGCTCTGCATCCTTCCAAGCCTCGGAGGCTGCACTCAGCCTACTTGCAAATGTCTCGCATGACACCAGGGTGCGTTGGCCGAGTGGCTGCCAGAGACCCGCGCATGCTCGTTCAACCATCGTGCGCCCAAGGCGCTCTCTCGAGCGACCTTCGCCAGGCCAGCATAGAAGGAGTGGGCCTGCTTGAGCTGACTGGTGGTGCCCATCGGGTGAACATGCCCCCTGCATGATTTAGAAGGTGGCCCGATTGGTGCACCGCTGGTGGCGTCGCGTGCCGCGCATGGCCCCAACACACACCTCCTCCCTGAAGCACCTAGGGGAGCAAGGCCTTCTCTGCCGTGGAGGGCCACCAGGTTATATCAGGCCAGGGGGCTCAAGGGTCCGACTGGGACCAAACCAGCCTTGTGGCTGGAGCATGCGTGTGACCAGAATCGCACATCACCAGGGCTTCCCCACATTGCCAGTCACAACCCCAATCCCATAGCCGTCCTATAACGTCAACACCCCGACCCGAACTCCCTCACAACCCCGCTCTAAGGTTTTGGGTGCAGGAAGGGCATGGCACAGTGTTGACGTGTTGACACCCCTCATTCTGGCAGCAATTTTGGGAATCCCCCCCAATTTTGGCCATAGGATAGTGATGAAAGTCAATGATTCAATGATGGAACATCAATACCGAGAGCAGCAATGGGGTGGGGGCACCAGTGGGGAGTGAATGGGGTATCCGCTGGACGCCGAAGGCTGCCAGTAGTCAGTCCTGTTCCTCTCAAGGGGGGGCTCCATCCTCCCCCTGCAGAGCCCTGGAGCATCGCGCATAAATGATTTCTTGCGATCTGCCCGAGCCGCTATTTTCTCCCTTCCTTCGATAATCGATCCGGCTGCAGCTTTTTTCTCTTATCTGGGCAGGAGCGACAACTGGGGGGGGGGGGTCTGAACAAACTCCCTGCGCATTGCGCTACTTATCGGGTGGAGGGACGGGGTGTGCGCACGTCCCATGTGGTACGGCATCTCCTTTTTTTTGCACCGTTCCTTTTTGGCAGGTTGAAATTCTTTGGGGCCGAGCACAACAGCCCTGCGAGGTGGCTTATGGTGACATGGCGAGCATGCCGCTTTGCTGGGCTCACAAAATCGGGAACGGCCTAAAGGGGTCTGTGGATCCGGCCAGATTGCTAGTCCTGCGGAGAACCCAGACAGGAAGGACATAACCCTTGCATTGTTAGCCTATGGAACTCCCTGCCACAGGGTTTGGGGATGGCTACTTAGAAAGATGGCTACTTAGAAAGTGTTAGCCTATGGAACTCCCTGCTACAGGGTTTGGGGATGGCTACTTAGAAAATCTCAAATGCTTTTTGGGGGCTTTCTGCTTCAAAGGAAATTTTTTTGGGGGGTCCAAATAATGCGCAACCTGCATTATAACAACCCGGTTTCAGATCAAGGTGCTTTAATGCCGAGCGCTTCTCTGACCCATGTTCGGGGAACTGTCGAGGTAGGGGGAAGGGGAGCCGAAGCAGCCCCCGGCTCTCCCCCCACCTCCATTCTCTGTGCTCTGGAGCTACGATTCCAGGGTGGTTTATCATTTTAATCTGCTTGAAATGTCATTCCTACGTGGTGTAATTAAGGCGAGCCCATGCGCATCCCCCCCCCCACTCACGCTTGTTCACATCCAGCCTGGGAGGCTTTGGCATTTGGGAAGCAGGGGGGGGGGGAGCGCATCATTTGTGTCGATGCGGGCAAGAGAACGAGGCAGACCCTCCCAGTGGATTATTTGGTTCCTATACCGCCTTGTGGCATTCAAAGGGGCTCATGTCTATGGTGGTGCCGTGTGCGTGGAGACCACGATCCCAGCCTCCTTCCAGCGCCCCAACTTATTGGGTGTCTCCATCTCTAAGGGCACTGAAGATACCTTGTGTCCGATCTCCTGGATGCTCAGGCGCTGGTTCCCGAAGGTTGCTTTGGTCCAGCGCATCTCCAGCGCATCCCCCGCAACCACACTTGCGCATGTGCCGCTAAATACACTCTTTCCCTCCCTTCCTTCCTTGCCGAGGCTCTGATTGTAGCCCTGTTAGGGGTCTAAAAATGGCCCCTGCGCATGGGCGCACGGGCGCATGGATGGGCCCATACTACCATGCACAACATTGTGCAGAGTTGATAAGCCATGTGGGTCTCATTCGGGGCTGGGGTCCTCCAGTGTTATGGTGGGTTCAGGCTTGGTGGGTCGGGAAGCATCTCCATGCGCTCCATGCCTCCAGCCCTCGCTTCTTCTCGCGCTGATCTCACCTTCTGCTTTGCGCTCCCCACCTGGTCCCTGGTGGCGCACTTTGATCTCTGCTCCCCCATGCTCCCCCCATTCTTCCTTTCACTCATGTGTCGGTCTACTTCCTCACACCCGCCTCCCTTTTTCCAGAAGGTTGCTGAAGGTGGGGCGGCTGAGCCGGTGTCAAACGTTGTGTCGGGCTGTTGTGTCCGGCGCAAGGCTGGGAAATAGTGATCCAACCACTAGGCCTGCTAACCCTCCTCTTCTCTGTAGCCTGCTGAAATATGGCATGGTGCCCAGAAGGCAAGGAGGGCACATATAGTGGTGCCCAGTGTATGGTTGTAGCCAAAATGAACATGGAGAACCAGCCATACTCCTTGCTATGGGGCTGCTGTTGTTGCCCTCTGTTGAGATCCGGGGGGGGATCTCCCCCATTGAGATGGGGGGGGGGGAGAATTTCCCCCCATTCATGATGATGAGCCAGGCAATGGGGCTGAACATGAAGCATCTCCTTCATTCCCTGTGCCGAGCCTGGCCTTTGGAAGAGGGGGGTCACTGATGCGGCGCATGCCAGTCCATTGCCCTGGAGCCGCGGTGCATGTGGTGCGTTTGGAGCCACGTGAGAGCCTGGAACAAGGTTGACATCGACCACTGTTGGCATAGCGGGCAAGGGTGGGGAGAGGGACCATATCTGAGCCACATGCACCATTCAGCTGCTGGAGTGACACCCACCATGCGCCGTAACGCCGCACGGGGCTCGTCGAAACCCCAAAATGGACTCTTGACGTGTTTCTGCATGTTTCCTTTGACCCGAGAGGTTTCCAACCACACAGATTTGCTGGTGGTAGGTTCAGGGGGCACGAAAGACCCCCGCAGGGTTTGCACAGAGAGCAGTGATGCCATTATAAGGACGCAAGGACGACCACGCTGGACCAACCCTAATGCTCATTGGGTCCTTTTCTCAACCATAGGCCACCAGATGCTCACCTACAGGGTGCAGACACTTGTTGGAGATAGACATCCCCTGCAAGTGGAGGTTCTATTGATGTCTACTGCTAGCCAAAACGGTCTCCAGGACTTCTCATGGCGCTAATAAGAGCATGAGAGCCTTGACCGTAGGTTTGATCCCCCCTTTATTTTTTCCCCAGTTCTCCAGAGTCAGACCCGATTCATCGAGGAGCCCGAAGACCAGACGGTGGTGGCCGGACAGAGGATCGTGCTGTCCTGCGTGGTGCTGAACTATTCCGGGATCGTGCAGTGGACCAAGGATGGCCTTGCCCTGGGGATGGGGCAGGGCCTCAAAGGTACGACCCTTTGGGGGGGGGCAGTGGTGGCCCTTCTGCACCTAGATGGGCTCAAAGCAGTTTGCCGCACCCCATAGATCTTCTCCCCCGAGGGTGGTTAATTCACCCCTTTATCTGGCTTCCTTGGCTCCCTCTTTCCATAGTCCATAGACTGCATTCCTTCCCCCCCAGTCCCAGCTGACCCCCTTGAGTGGACCCACAGCGCCACCTTCTGGCAGAGTTGCAAGGCCGGAGAGATCCAGTCTTGCTGCACACTGTATGTGCCAGTGGTTGCCGGATCCCCCCTCCCCACATCCATCCAGAACTCTTGAATTACCCCCCAGGTGCAGACCCAATAATTAATTAGATATTTATTAATTAATTAAATTAATTAAAAGCAATTAATTTATATTTCCCAGAAAAAGGTGCTCTGTGATGTACCCATGACACATGCTGGACTCACAGGCATTTCTTGGCCTCCCTGATGTGGCATTTGCAAGGCACATAAAAACCCTAAAAGCCCTCCTCCCCCAGATTGGGTCCAGCACGTCCCTCCAACCTGATTTCCTTCCCTCCCCCCCAACAGCGTGGCCGCGCTACAGAGTCATCGGGGCAGCCGATTCTGGACACTACAACCTAGAGATCACAGCCGCCGAGCTCTCCGACGATGCCGTCTACGAGTGCCAGGCCACGGAGGCCGCCCTGAGATCCCGACGCGCCAAGCTGACCGTACTGAGTGAGTGAGCCCCTCCATGTCTCTGCCTTTCAGCTCCACCAGGCTTTAACTAGCTCCCTATAGCCAGGAATAATGGGGCTGGGATGGATCCGATGTGGCGTTCCGTGTGGGACGCCGTGCATCACAGCCGGATGGGAATGCCCCCCATTGCACTTTTTGCTGCGCATGACGGAGATGCCCACGCCGTGACCATGTCTCTTTGGACCAGGCTCTGCAGCGGCCATAACTCCAGCCGGGTGCTGCCCACCCGTTCCTGGGCGTCTTGTCCCATTGATCGTCCTCCCCCCACCCCGCTTAATGTCTTAATATATATTCATAGCCTGCTTGAGTTACAGTTGCTGCTGCAGCTGCTTTGATTTTTTACCTTTATTTTTCCCCGACTTCAGTGCTGCATAAAAACGGCAGGAGAGATGCATCCCTATATGAAGGGGGGCATCTCGGCTCAGTATGTGCCCCCATTTATATACCCCCCATCAGCAACTAAATTAAAATAGACAGGAGAGAGAGAAGCCGGGTGCTGGATCCTTTATGTGCAGGAAATTCTTGCCCTGCTCCTGATGGAAAGACTTAGGGGGTTTATGGGGCAATCTATGGGATGTCTCAATCTGGGGAAGGATCTATAGGGACGCTGTTTCTGCTCAAGGCCAGGGACTCAGTGAGCCACACTCACCAGCTGTGGATTTGATAGTAGGCAGGAGATTCGTGCAGTTTGTGCATGCATGTTCGTGCATACAGAACTCACTGCCACAAGATGTCCCCCTGCTGGGGCTGCATCGGCCCCACCTCCATCTGGCTCTCCGTGTCCTTATAAAGAGGTCAGACAAGAGGAGAAAGTCCAGCCACAAGATCCTCCATGTTCAAGAGCACTCTGGTCCATGTTCATGGCTTTCGGTGCTCAGTTGGAGTGCTCGGTGGGCCCACCATAGCTGGATCCTTGCTTTGTGGCACTGCCTATCCACACGTGGCCTTAATCCAGCCAATTATTTTTGGCAATTAATAACAATAATTAGCTATTATTTTCTAATGAAAAGGTAATAAATCTGTAACGGACCCTCTTGAGGTCCGTCCAGTGCCTGATTCGGTCCCTTCATCTTCCCTGGGTGACGATCACTTGTCAGCCCCGTCTTGGAGTAGCCCTCGGGGGACACCCCCATCTCCCCCTTCATCCTAATCAGAACACCTTTTCTCCTCCATTGAAGTTAACATCAATATTTCAGAGTCAGGCAGCCTCAATTCGTCTCCGTGTTCTCTCTCGGAGACCTGAGTGGCTCCCCCCTTCTCCGCCAACTCGCTTACGGGGAACAAAATTTTAAAATCGGATTGCTAGGAAGCAAAGGCAGCCCCTGAAAAAATATTCTACCCCCCCCCCCCAAAAGTTCTGCAATGTCGAGCTTTGATATATATGCCTGCACAGGAGATGTTGGTGCAGGGGGCAGAGACCTGGTGGCATTGAAACGCTTTGCACCCATTGGTGCTAGAGGTGGGGAGAGGCAAGTAGAGCGTACTCCCTGCAGTGTAGGCAGGCCAAGCTGGTCAGATTCCTGGAGTAGGAGATGCCATGAGTGGTAAGTTCTGAGCCATGATGAGCCTCCATGGTTGAGGACAATGTACCCCAAATGCCGAAATGCTGGGGCAAACTTTATCCAGAGCATTGTTAATCTGTGGAACTCCCCACCACAGGACGCAGTGATGGCACCTGGCCTAGATGCGTCTCAGAGGGGGCTGGTTCAAAGAGAGGATGCAGTGGCCACATCATTGAAAGAGAGAGAGAGGCTGCAGGACACTCACTGACCCACATTTTCTCTCCCCAGTTCCTCCCGAAGATCCCGTAATTGACGGAGCCCCTGAGATCCTACTGCGGGCAGGGACGCCCTACAACCTGACCTGCCGCGCCCGCAACGCCAAACCAGCTGCCACAATTGTCTGGTTCCGTGACGGGGTGCAGCAGACGGATGCCACCACGACCATGGTACGGGCAGTTGCAGGCCGGCATCCATAAGGGGTGTCTCTAGCCACCCAGTTGGGTTTCTCATAGTTGCCAGATGAGCCCCAGTAGGGATAGCCCCACATTCCCTGCACGCTTACAAGGGGTGGCCTCCCCCTTGAAGCCTACCTAGACCCCAAGTTCTCCTAGAGGTTCGGAGAACTCTTGGTCTCAAATATGAGCATGCCTCACACACCCTCTCGATGCGCTTCTCTCTTGCTTTCAATTATTAATTTGATTCCTCCAAACCCGGCCTCGCCGACTTCCCGCTGACAGCTCCATCGGCCCGACTCGAGTTCCCCACTCGTTAATCTCTGAGCAGTTTTACGGTTCGCTAACATTAATTCTGACGACCTCGTTGGGCATTTAACGGGCCCGGCGGTAGCGGAACTGGCACTGCTTCGCTCCCGGGTTCATTTGGCGATAACAACCTCCTTGAGACCCACAGGAGCCCTCCTTTCATTCCCCCACCCCAGTGTTTTCCCCCATCAAGGAAATGTTTGTTTTGAAAACCCCACCAAAATCCCAAAATGTTGTGGAATCGGGACCGTCTGGGTACTTGCGCTGGTCTCGTGAACGTAATTCTGGGTTTGGTGGCGCTGAGCACCCGTCCTTGCCTTGGCAGGAAGTTTTGTCGGATGGAAAGAGGGAGACCAGCGTCAGCCAGCTTCTCATCAACCCCACAGACCAGGACATCGGCCGGGTGTACGTCTGCCGGTGCACCAACGACGCCATCCCGGCTGGCAAGGAGACCTCCATCAAGCTCAACGTGCACCGTGAGTCGTGGTGGTGGGGTGGCCCTGTGGGGTCCGGTGGCACTTCTTGGGGCAGGACTGTCCTGGTCCACCTCCTATATTGGGGACGAGAGTTGCCTGAACAGGAGAGGAATGCCCATATGTGCACATCATCCTCGCATGTGGACATCATGCTCACATGCCCACATCATGCTCACATGTGCCATCTCTCTCCTGCTGTGGGACTTGACTGTACTAGCTGGATAGGAGTGGATTACCTTCTTCCTACCTGTGGCTGTGTCCACCCCATGACACCAGCACTTCCTTTCATGTGCAGATCCCCCAACAGTAACGCTGTCCATCCAGCCACAGACAGTTCAGGAGGGCGAACGGGTCACCTTCACCTGCTTGGCCACCGCCAACCCGGAGATCAAAGGCTACAGGTGAGTTACCAAGGACTACCATAGGGTAGGTAGACCTGTGGTGGTGTGATGGTGGTGTGATGGACCACCTATGGTCCAGTGTCTCCTCTTCCCTCCAACCTGTGCTGATGCGGTTTCCTTGCCCGCTTCCACCCAGGTGGGCCAAAGGCGGCCTGATAATCGAGGAAGCCAAGGAGAGCAAGTACGAGACGCAGGTGGACTACACCTTCTTCACCGAACCCGTATCCTGCGAGGTTCACAACGACGTGGGAAGCACCAACGTCAGCACCCTGGTGGACGTCCATTGTGAGTTATGGTGGGAATGCACAGGAGGGGGGAGCCGGTTGCGCCTTGGAAACTTTGGAGACCCCTAACCCTCCTATGGGCACCTTCCTCCGGCCTGGGTGTGAGGCTCATTCTCGTTCTCTCTCTCTACCAGTTGCGCCACGCATCGTGGTGGACCCCAAACCCACCACCACCGACATTGGCTCCGATGTGACGCTGACCTGCGTGTGGGCTGGGAATCCACCCCTCACCTTGACCTGGACCAAGAAGGAATCTAACATGGTCAGTATGCCCTGGCCCCACATTGACTCATGCAATGCGTGTGGGGGGAGAGGTTGACTGGTCTTGCTGGATCTTACTGGGGAAACTGGAACAGATATTGGGACCGCTGGGGTCTGCTTTGGATTGAAGAGTGCAAGGCTCTGGGCTGCGTCTTCACATACGAGGCAGAGCTTGAGGAGAGAGCTCAATGGGGACCCCAAAAGGATGGTGGGGTGCCCGCTTCCCCCCTAACCCCTTCTTTCCCTCTGGACCCAGGTCTTGAGCAACAGCAACCAGCTCTTCCTCAAGTCCGTCACGCAGGCAGATGCCGGACAGTACGTCTGCAAGGCCATCGTGCCCCGGATTGGGGTGGGCGAGCGCGAGGTCACCCTTTTTGTGAATGGTGAGTCGGTGTGGCTCTTTTATGATGGGCATGGAGGACGGTGGCCAGAGGGGGTTGCACAGGAATCACACACCCCCTCCGGATCAGGCCCCAAAGACTTAGAAGTTGCTCAGACTACCCAACCAGTACTACCAAGGGGTTTATGTTCTGCAGCATACCAGGGGGTGCCCCGGCCAAAAGGCAACGGGGACCACAAGCTAGCGATGAATAGCAAAGTGGGTTCCCTGCGGGGTGCATGAGCTTCAGGAGCTGATCTAGGATTTGGGCTGCTAAGCTCTTCCTGACGGAGCATCCTAATCCCCCCTCATTAGCGGAGCTTGTCTCCAGCGCACCAGTTGCGCACTCATTCGTACCTGCCCACGGCAAGACAGGTGGATGAGATGTGCGTTGTTTTGAGGTAGAGCAGAAGGTGGTTGCCTCGGCCCCATCTCCATCTCCGTCTACCTTCAGGTCCCCCCATCATCTCCAGCGAATCAGTCCAGTACGCCGTGCGGGGCGACCGCGGCAAAGTGGAGTGTTTCATCGGGAGCACCCCACTTCCAGATCGCATAGTGAGTGTGGCTAGGAGCGGGTTGGATACGGGGTGGCGCCTGCACTGTGGGTACTTTGGGGACCGTCGCCTCCCTCGACGCATCTCAGAGCCTTTTTCGTGCCCAGGCTTGGGGGTGGAAGGAGAACATCCTGGAGACGGGCACCTTGGAGCGCTACACCGTGGAGCGGAGCAACACCGGTAACGGGGTACTCTCCACCCTGACCATCAACAACGTGATGGAAGTGGACTTCCAGACGCGCTACAACTGCACTGCTTGGAATACCTTCGGGCCACGGACAGCCATCATCCAGCTGGAGGAGAAAGGTGAGCGGGATGGGGCAGGTCGGAGGGCAGGTTGATGGGGTACCACAAGCACCACCCTCCAGGCCAGAGACCTTGGGGTGCCTGGGATCCGGGCATCCTCACCCTCATTCACGCCTGTCTCCTTTGCAGAGGTGTTGCCGGTGGGAATCATCGCCGGAGCCACAATCGGAGCCGGGATCCTGGTTATCTTCTGTTTTGTTGCGCTGGCTTGCGTCCTATACCGCCGTCGCAAAGGAAGTAAGTTAGTTTGGGGGGAAGGAGGGAACCTGGCCATGGGAGTTCTGGATTGACCTCACACCACAGATCTCGGTCCAAACCCCCCTGTCCGTCTGTCCGCTCAATGCCAAATCCCCCCGTCCATCCGTCCTTTGGAACGGCGAATGAATTTCCTCTTCTCCTCGCAGGCCGCAAGGATGTAACACTGCGCAAGTTGGACATCAAGGTGGAGACGGTGAACCGGGAACCCCTCACCCTGCACTCCGACCGGGAGGAGGACACGGCCAGCGTCTCCACAGCCACCCGAGTCATGAAAGCCATCTACTCGGTGAGATGTGGGTCGGTCTTGATCCTTGGGGGTGGGCCAGGAAATTTGGGGCAGACCAGCAGAACCCACAAATTATATGTCACAGGGGTAACCTACCCCTGTAGTGCAGCATTTAACACAGAGTGGACAGATGCGGCCCTGCCCCATGGAGCATACAGTCTAGACCAGTGGGGGGGTGGGACCCATGGGCTCCGTTGTGGCACCAACATCTTTGACTTTCTGCACCTCCTCCTCCCCAGTCATTCAAGGATGACGTGGACCTGAAGCAAGATTTGCGCTGTGACACCATCGACACCAGGGAGGAGTATGAGCTGAAGGTAAGGGGGACGTGTGCAGATCTGCCAACCCACTTGAAAGTGTGGGTTGCCCATGTGTTGGTGAGGAGGTTGTGGGTCACAGTGATGTGTGGCCCTGGGAGGTGGCGTAGCCAAAGGGGGGAGGCTCCCTCCAAGACTGACTGCTCCACCCTCCTCTAGCTATGCCACTGGACCCGGGTAAGGATTCATTCATGGGATGAGTGGGGCCAACATACTGCCACCCCCCTTAGTGGCAAACATCGGACCCCCTATTCTATGGTTTCCAATTACCTTTCAGGATCCGACTAATGGCTACTACAACGTCCGCGCCCATGAGGACCGGCCAAATTCTCGCACCATGCTCTACGCCGACTACCGCAATCCCGGCCCAGCCCGCTTTGAGGCCCGTCCCTCCTCTCGCCTCTCCCACTCCAGCGGCTACGCCCAGCTCAGCACCTACAGCCGAGGACCCACTTCGGAGTACAGCAGTGACCCTGTCCCCGGGCCCACCCCAGGCACCGCCACGGCCGAAACGGCCAGCCAGCTGTCGTACGAGAACTATGGCGGACACGCGGCCTTCCCTGCCAGTGCGGGGTATGCCACCTACCGCCTGGGCTATACCCAACCCCCACCACCCGCCCTGGACAGAGCCACCTACGATACCTATGACCCGTTGGGCAAGTACACCACCGCCACCCGGTTTTCATACACCTCCTCGGACTACGGACAGCGCTTCCAACAGCGGATGCAGACGCACGTCTGACTCGGGACTGGGGTCCTGGGAGAGGGTGCAGGTACCTCATGACTGCCCCCTGATATTCAGGGGCTTTTCCCCCAATTCCCCCCCCCCAATTGCCCACACTCTGAGTGGACTCAAAGCTGGTTCTTTGCTGGTGGGGGAGCATCAGCACCACTGGCGACGCTGTCATGACACCATCTGGGGAGCTCCGCTCAATCCCCCCCACTTCTCCATAATACCTGAACTTCCTTTCACCATTTTTATATTTCACCCCTCATCTGATCCCAGTGTGCAGACAAAGATGGGCAGGGGGTGTCGCACCCCCACCTTGAACCAGAGCTGGGACTGGAAGAGAATGGTCTGGAGGTGGAAATGGTGGGGTGTTCCAGATCCAGCCAGATCACATCTGTTCTACCTCCTTTTGCGTCACCCATGTGGGGAGGGGGATCTTGGGACAGGATCCCAGCGGTTGGAGGCTTAACCCCCAAGAGGAGGGGCTGAGCCTCCTAGGCAGAGTATAGAATTTGTCGCACATGGGAACACGGTGGGGGGAACACGGTGGGGGCCAGTCACGAGCAATGGTCTTCCCTGTCTCCACGTGGCTATTAGAGGGCCAGCCTAGTCTGTGCCAATGGGACCTTACCCTACCAAGCACCAGCAGTCAAGGTGAGGCCCCGATTCAGCTGAAGATCTTCCTCCACCCAAGGGGGAATTGGGTATGCACAAAACTGCACCCTGCTCCTTCCCACCCCACAGGATAAATTGGGGAGGGAACGAGTGTGTGTGATGCCACCATAGGGTGTGTGCATTGGGGTCGGATTCTGAGATCAAGGGTGTGCGCTATGGGCAAAGCTTGCTTGGGGAAAACTCTAGGGCAGGGGTTGCCAAACTTATCAACTGGTAGACCTCCATGGCTCCTTGAAGTCTTAGAAATGGGGCTGATCTGCAAAGGCTGCCTCCACCTTCCCCATCTCGTTCGCACCCCCAGTTCTTTGCTGTCCTACACAAGCGTGTGCAGCAAATCCTTTTGCAGTGGGCGGGGGCCAGGGAGACCCCCCACCCCCATTTGTGCTGATGGCCACAAACTCATCCCCTTTTACCCTCTTGGCCACATCCCTAAACACCACTCCCCCATCAGATCCCCCCAACATGTGGGGAGGACTAGGTTTTGGGATTCAACTTGCTTCCACTCCAGTGTGGAGCTGACCACGTGCATCCTGGCCCCCCATCCTCTTGACCACCAACCTGCAGGTGCCTGCAATTGGGCGGAAATGGTTCCCTCTATGTTTGAGACCCATTTCCCCAGTTGTACCAACTGGGACCTGCGACCTGTTCCGCCACTGGTGCCTTAATCTGACCAGTCCGGACAGTCCACCACTAAATGGGGTGGAGGAAGTGAAGGTTCATCAGTTTTTTGGGGGGGCATCAGTTTTGGGGGGACACTCGTCCCCACTGTCCTATGACTTTCTCCCTTCCCCTTTGACACAGTTCCTATATTGGGCGATGGGGGGGTCACCCCAAATTCCTTGCCCCCCAAATAGTGGATGAAAACCTGCCCTCTCCACAGGTCTAAAAGTTCACTGGACTGTGTATTAACGCTGCCCTCCTGTGGCCACTTCCAGCAACTGCAGCAGGTCTGCAATCCACAAGCTGGCCCATGCGCCAGGCGATTGCGCACTCTGCCACAGGACAGCGCTCCAGCCCCATTGCTCCTGCCTCCCTTTTGAGGTTGCAATCCTAACCCCTAGTTGGGCTGGCATAAGTCCCAGTGCAAATCAGATGCTGGCCTGGGGGTGTCACCTCTGCGCCACTTCTGGAGACCTTAGGCCAGCGCACAGACATGCGCCGGCCTCCCCACGCCACTGTGGGAACGGGGAGACGGGTGAGTTGCACCTTAAATTGGTTAAGATTGCACCCTGAGACGGCAGCTGGGAGTCAAGTTTGGGTTGGCACTGAGCTGTCACCCCCTTCCCCGTTGCGCACCATGAATGGTGTTGCGCCACCCCTTGGTGCGCAATATGGAAAATATCTCAGCGTATTGAGAAGACGGATGCAGGCTTGTGCCTCTTGGGAACATGAGGGATGGATGAATGTGCTTATGGGGTTCAGGAGCCCCTCTGCCAAGGGTTGGTTGTGCACGTGCGCAACCGCGGTCACGTCTGCGCCACTCTGCGCCTTGAGCCCTGCAACCACGGCTGGCTCTGTTCTGGATGCCAACCTGGTTGCCAGTTCCGATCCAGCCAACGGGGGCCTCTTTCAGCACACTAGGTACGGTGGGATCATTGACACATCTTGGGAGGGGGGAGTAGTTTTGTCAAGGGGGGGCTGCAGAATTCTGAGTTACAGCAATAAAAAACCTTTTCAAAGCTTTGGGACAGAGATGCGAGCCCCGAGGCTCAGCCCCACACTTTGCCCCCCGCCCCCGGCGGCTTTGGGTATCTGGGGTGGTCCCTTCTGGAGACAGACATCTGTAAATCCCCCCCCCCACTTTCCTTTTCATTTGGTTCATTTTTTTCTCATTCTTTTTTAAAATATTATGTACTATATTTTTAGTCTTAAACACAATATATTATATATATTTAATTTTTTATATATATAAATCTAAATGTAAAAAAAATATTGTATTGCCTTGTGTATTTATTTTGGGGGGTTTCGGGGAGGTAGAGGAAAGTTTACTCAAATCAAATGCACCATTGAATCGAATGTGCACCCTATAGTTATAATCAGAATACCGCATTTACTCCAATCTAATGCGCCATTGAACACCCTATACTTATATTCAAAATACCGCATTTACTCCAATCTAATGCGCCATTGAACACCCTATATAACCAAAATACCACATTTACTCCAATCTAATGCGCCATTGAACACCCTATACTTATATTCAAAATACCGCATTTACTCCAATCTAATGCGCCATTGAACACCCTATATAACCAAATACCACATTTACTCCAATCTAATGCGCCATTGAATACCCTATACTTATAATCAGAATACCGCATTTACTCCAATCTAATGCGCCATTGAATACCCTATACTTATAACCAAAATACCGCATTCACTCCAATCTAATGCGCCATTGAACATCCTATACTTATATTCAAAATACCGCATTTACTCCAATCTAATGCGCCATTGAACACCCTATATAATCAAAATACCACATTTACTCCAATCTAATACGCCATTGAATCTAACGCACACCTTATACTTCTCAAAATACCTTATATAAGGTATCGATATACCTTATACAAAATATACTTATCAAAATACTGCATTTATTCCAATCTAATGCGCCATCGAATCTAGTGCACACCCTATACTTATAATCAAAATACCACATTTACTCCAATCTAATGTGCCATCGAATCTAACGCGCGCTCTGATTTTGCAGACTGAATTCGACCGGTGAGTGTTAGATTCGAGTAAATACAGTAGATGGAAATGTTTCCTTTGAAAATGAATTGTTTTAGTTGGAGGCTGTTCAGGACCCACCAGAAATCTGGCCATGACCCACCAAGAAGGTTGTGACCCCCAGTTTGAGATACTCTGTTGTAGGTCCCCATTTTCCTCAAAACATGGAGTGCCAACCGGGGGGACGTTGTGGGGGGCTCTCAGCGTCTGGGTGCTGTCCCCTTTTTCAGGTGGGTCTCCCAAAATTTGGGTTGCCACACTACCCAGTTTTGGAGCGTGCCAAAGTTGCGGCGTAGCTTTACACGCACCCCCCGACGGCCTCGCTTTGCTGACCTACTTCACAGCAGCGCCTGCCAATTCCGCCGTGCCAGCCGAGTTGAGAACGCAGCATGAATGGCTCCGCTCGGAGGTGTTTTGCGCGCAGGCGGCAGAACGGGTTGGCGGCGCTCGATGGTGGTACTTTCCACACCGGCATGCCCGTCTTCCGGCACGCTTGGTCTATAATGCATAAGGTTGGCAATTGGCTTCTGGCTCTGGGGACCCTTCAGGAAAACAAGAGGAAGGTTTGTCGGTCTTAACAGCCTTTGCTGATGGGAGGCAAGAGGCAGCAGGCATTGGCCGATGGGAGGCAATTGGCAGCATGTTGGTTGGCGGGAAAGATGGAGCCTAATAATGAGGGGGATGTGATTGATGGATATGGGGAGGGGTGGTCTGATGATGGAACAGATGGGAGAAGAGAGGGAGAGAGATGTTAATGGGAGGATGAAGGAGGCAAAGGAGTTGGGCAGGTGATGGGGTAGAAGAGAAATGGGCACCACGGAGTGAGAACCTCGGAGAAATGGGCACCTATAGGCACCCTGGAGTCCCATATGTGCTTTATGTGCTCTCGGTGTGCAGAAGCCGAGACCTGATGCAGTGCAGGCATTGAAGCGCGTTGCACCCTTAGGTGCTGGTGGGGGGGGGGGCAAAGCTGTAGAGCAACCTCCCTGCAGAGAGGGGAGGGCAGGCCAGGCTGGTCAGATTCCTGGAGCAGGAGAGGCCATGAGTGGTAGGTTCTGAGCCACGATGAGGACAGCATCCTAAATACTGGGGGCAAGCTTTACCCAGGGTGTCGTTAAGCTGTGGAACTCCCCGCCACAGGATGCGATGATGGCACCTGGCCTAGATGCGTTTCAAAGGTTCAAAGAGAGGATGCAGTTGCCGCAGCATTAAAGAGCCCGGCTTGGCTGAAGAGGGGCTGCAGGACATACATTGACCCACATTTTCTCTCCCCATTTCCTCCCAAAGACACCATAATTGACGCAGCCCCTATTGCAAATCAACGATGGGAGTAATACAGGGTTCCGGAGGGTTCGCCACCCCAAGCATGGGGTGCCAAGCCTTGCCCGCCACAACACCCACTCTTCTCCGCTTGCCCCCCTCCGACCCCGAGACCTCTTGGCAGCATCTCTGCCCCCCGAGACGGGCAGGTCTGTTTCATCAGCAGCACCGCCACCCACAACACTCCAGGTGGTTTGGCGTAGTGGGGGAGCCGGCGATGTATTCTAATTTATGCCAGGATGAAAAGGGGCGAAGAAACATTCCTGGCGGCTGTTCAGGGATTGCGTGCCTTGTTGCAGGGCCCCTTCCTGCTTTGGTCCTATGATGTTCCCCCGCAGACGGAGACAAGCGGCTGCCGGGAGGAGAAGGGGGGCTCTCTTTTGATCCCCCCTTTTTCTGCAAGCGTCAATTTCGATGTACTTTTGTCCTCCCTTGATTTGACAGGCTGCCTGGGGAGCGCCGGGAATAAAAGCGGAACACTGTGCGGTTTGGCGGGGAAGAGGAGGTGGCGGAAATACCAGCCAGATCCACAACAGGCCCCCTTCAGGGTGGCAAGGAGACCTCCCTTTCACCCCAGCAGTTGTCAGTTACTCTGACCATGCCCTTTTCTGGCAATCCCCCACCAGTGGGTACCACCATTGGGCACCTGAGTGAACCCCATTTTTGCTGGGTTTGTCCTACACCTTGCCCAGGTAGTTGAATGCCACCAACCCTTGAATGTTCTCCAGAACATCCCAGACCAGTTCTGTGCCATATCCTTGCCCGCCTCTCCGCAGCCTCTATGGGGTGGGTGCCCTTTGGGCCGTTAAAGTGGGTAATGGTCTGCTACTCAGCACATAGAGGCGGTACTGATGGGTGGGTGGCATGTTGTTTCCTTTGTAAACCCTGGTTCAGGAGTAACAAACCCTGGTTCCAACCCCAATTCAGGAGTAGCAAACCCTGGTTCTAACCCCGATTCAGGAGTAGCAAACATGGTTCCAACCCCGATTCAGGAATAGCAAACCCTGTTCCAACCCCGATTCAGGAGTAACAAACATGGTTCCAACCCCGATTCAGGAGTAGCAAACCCTGTTCCAACCCCAATTCAGGGGTAGCAAACCCTGTTCCAACCCCGATTCAGGAGTAGCAAACATGGTTCCAACCCCGATTCAGGAATAGCAAACCCTGTTCCAACCCCAATTCAGGAGTATTAAACCCTGGTTCAAAGCCCGATTTAGGAGTATGAAACCTTGATTCAAACCGTAGTTCAGGAGCAACAAACCTGGTTCCAACTCCGATTCAGGTGGAGCAAACCCTGGAGTAGCAGAACTTTGGAAACAAAAATTGCCTTAGGGAACACCCAGGTGGGGAACTCACCTGCCATATGGGTCAAACAGATGTTTCTGGAAGCTCACAGCTGGGCCCATAACCTTCCTGTTATCCATCCCCAGCATCTGGCGCATAAAGGTACACTGCCCTTGAACATGGGGGCTCTAGTGTTGCTGCTGAGATACCCACAGGCCGCAGCGAGCAAAATCAGGACAGTGGTGTTTTTGTGGCAACAATTTGCTTTCTGTGGGGTGACAAATTCCTCTCCCCACTACCCCCAGCCCCATAAAATCAGCTGTGGCACCGTTTCCCAACTTGTAAAACGGTATCGTAAAATGGGAACCTGGCTAGAAAAATACCGCAAAACCCTTTGGTGTATTTCAGGTGTGACAACAGAATCCATCTTGGATGCTAATTTGAGTGGTGGGGGGAAGATAATGACATGCCGCATGAGAACCCCGCGACGTTCCCATCACGCCATGTTTCCTTTCTATGTGGCAAGATTGCCACCCGCTGGCAGTGCGCCTCTTCCAGAACGTGTAACATTTCGGAGGTAAGAAAACCGGTAATGTTACGTTTTTATATCGAGCGACACGGTCCGTAAACGGCAGAGATGCCGGAGACGCACATTGCTTGTACGCATGGAACGGAGGGGGCTACTTCGCAAACAATTTCAGCCTTGCCGGCGCAAGTCCACCCGGTGGAGAGGATATTTTTATCGGTGGCGTAATTATGCACGCAGGGGGAAAATTCTGTAATTAGCTTGAGAGGGCGATTCAGCCTGGATTCCTAATCGGGGAGTTAATGGCTTTCATTAGTACAGTTCGGTACTGGGTAGTAGCAAGAACCATGTGGTATAGTCCTTCCTAGACTTTACAAAAAGTCACATGATACAGCCCTTTAGTGCACACGGTCAGCAAACCCAAAATACGGTATGGCTTTTGGTGGGCTGTCGGAAATATCACATGGAACCAGACCTCTGGGCAGGGGCAAGAACTGCATGGTATAGTCCTCCCCAGACAGTAGAAAAAACTGCATCGAATGGGGGCCTCCAGTTTGCAAGCACGTATGTGTGATTTTGATTTTGAATTTGTCTCTTACTGCAGGCATACAGTAAGGGTGTGCCTATGTTGGTGTAAAAGGTCCCGTAGTTACTCGGGAATGTCGCCTGAGTCAGTGAAGGGGTGGGTCTGTGGCACTGTGCCAGTGGACTTCCCTCCACCTTCCTCTTCCACTCTTCTGGTCTGTGGTGGCATCTCAGAAGGGTTCACCCAGCATCGTCTGGAGGGGGCTGCACCTCCCGCTTGCCTGCCTGCTCCTGGGTACGTCCCTGGGGGAAAGTGGGGAGGGGGTGAGTGGCCTCTGAGTGTCGGGGGAGTCTGGGGGGGGGGGAAGATCAGCCAGCCCTCCCCCCTTCATTTCTTCTACTAGTCTCTGGATCAGTGATTTTCAACCAGTGTGCCACGGCACACTGGTGTGCCCGCCGCTAGTTCTCAGGTGTGCTGTGAGAATTTGGGGATTGATGTCCAATAAATTAATAATAAATTTATTATTTATTTATTAGTATTAATATAATATATTATTTTAAATGAATGAATGAATGAATGAATGATAGGAAAAGTGGGGGATTTGAAGGGTCTCTGTGCCTTGTCAATGGTGAAAACAATGGCTGGTGTGCCTTGACCCAAAAGGTTGGAAATCACTGCTTTGGATGATGCAAATGACTACAAAACTATTGCAGTTGGGGGTGCGACGGGGGGCAGAAATGCCTCTCTTTGCAGAAATCATGGACGGCTTTATGCTTTATAAATACAGTGGTGCTTCACGTAAAGAGCTTAATTCGTTCTGGAGGCCTGCTCTTTAAGTGAAACGGATTTTCTCATAGGAAACAATGGAAACTCGGATTATTGGTTCCACAACCCCCAAAACAGTCAGATAAAAATATTAACTGGATGTAAAAATGATGACAAAACCACTGGAATTGAATTCAAAACATGCATTCAATGTGCAGGATCCTATGAAGTCTACTTAGGCTGCAATCATAAAGTCACTTTCCTGGGAGTAAGCCCCATTTAACACAATGGGGCTTACTTCTGAGTAGATATGGTTAGGAGGCTGCAATCAAAGACACTTTCCTGGGAGTAAGCCCCATTTAACACAATGGGACTTACTTCTGGGTAGACATAGTTAGACGGGTGCAATCAAAGACACTTTTCTGGGAGGCTTACCTGGGCTGCTGCTGAAGGTTCAAGGTGGTTGGTAGGGGCATGTGAGGACAGTTAGGGGCAGCTGCCGCTGGTACCCCCCAGGCAACTTCCCCCATGTTGGGGGTAGTTCAAGGCAGCAGCGCTGGCCGGCAGGCCCTTTAAAGAGCCTCCATGCGGAGCGTGAGGGCTGCATAGCATGCATGCCCATAGTGTGTTTGCTTGTTAAGTGAAGTGGAACTTGTTATGTGAAGCAAGATTTCTTGGAAATCTTTGCTTGTCATGTGAAATGCTTGTTAAGCGAGGCGCTTGTTAAACAAGGTACCACAGTACCATGGTTGACAGGATGAGGCAGCTCCGGGTCCTCTAAGTGTTGGCTGACCTCAGATCCTGATCGGATGTGTGACTATGAATTCAGTGGGACCACGAGTACGCAACTTGGTTGCACAAGCATCTGTGTGGGGTTTTGACGGTAACTTTATTCTTCTTTCTTGCCCCAATTCTTATTATTTTTCCTTTTATTATTATTCCCTTTATTATTATTCTCAGGCACTGTGAATAGTCCAGCAGATCTGGTCTGCCATGTGTCCCGGATCGTGGGAGACTCCATCCCACTTTTTCTAAATACAACTCCTGGGGAGAACAGTACCCTAGACTTTCGCTCCCTCTCCAGAAAAAGGCATAAACTGGCGCTTTTCATGAACGGCAAGTGGGAGCGCACCGAATCCAACGACAGGTTTGGGCAGCGGCTGGAGGTGGTCAACGAGACCGTGCTGAGGGTGAAGAACCTGGAGAAGGAAGACAGCGGACTGTTTAGGTTTGGTGTGAGTCTCCCTCTGACCAAGATTCGGCATCTCACCTTCAACCTCACTGTCTATGGTAAGCGACAGCTTCTCCGTCCTTGTCTACGGGGATGTAAGGCCACCACTGATTCTTCCTGACGGGCAGACTTCATTTCTTATATTTAAATTATTTTATAGGTTCAGGTGCAGTCCTATCCAAGCTTCCTAAGCAGAGGCCTTGTTGCCTGTAATGGGATTTATTCATGGGCGGACAAGCCAGCGGGTCTTCTCAGGCACAGAGGAGCCAGGATGCTTAATGTGTTTTCCTGAAAATCCCTACAATCCAGAGTAACTAAGGGAGCCCGGAAGAGACATGTCACATTATGTGCACCCATAGTTACTGCACCACCTAGTGAAAACCTATGGGAAATTCACATTGCAATCTAGAGTCAAGTTTTCTTACACCAGAGTAAGTACTCCCCGTAGTTACTCCGGATTGCGCCCAATAAGTACTATTAAACACAATGGAACTTACTTCTGAGTAGACGTGCTTAGGATTGCACTGTATGGCTGCAATCCTAATTTCCAGCTACCTGGGAGTGTCACAAAAGTGCCATAAGATACTTCTGCGCCACTGTTGGGAGAGTTAAGCCAATGCACAGGTATACAGTTGCCTCCCTTCTTCATCGTGGGAATGGGAAGACCAATAGTTGGGCCAACCTAGGTTAGGACTGCACCCTATATCTTTGTTTTTCCAGGACAAGTCCTCTTTTATAACCTTGTGTGCTGGAAAAAATCTTCATTGTCCTCTTTCTCCTTACATCATGTAACCTTCTTGTAATTAATAGACTTTGGCTACAATCCTGAAAGACACTTTCCTGGGAGTAAAACCCATAGAACACAATGGGGTTTACTTTGAGTAGCCATGGTTAGGATTGTGCTCTTTAGGTAATAAATTACATGTTATAATTTTAAATTTAATAAGAAATCCAGAGTAACTACGGGAGCGCATAAGAGACTTTAAGTGCACTCACAGTTACTGCACCACCTACTGCAAACCTATGGGAAATTCATATTGCAATCCAGAGTAAATTGTTCTTACACCGGAGCAAGGATGCCCCCTAGTTACTCTGGATTGTGCCCTAAGAGTTTTAGCTTTCATTTTGTTGTGTCCTTCATATTCCTGGTTGTCCTACTTTTTTTGGTCCTCTTTTGCGTTTATGACATAAGGAGCACAATCCAGAGGAACAACGTGAGCACGTAAGAGACATTACGTGTACCCGTAGTTATGGCACCACCTAGTGCAAACCTATGGGAAATTCATATTGCTATCCAGATTAACTGGTTCTTACTCCAGAGCAAGGACTCCCTGTAGTTACTCTGGATTGCGCCCTATGGCTGCAATGCACTTTCCTAGCAATATGGATTTCCCATAGGTTTTCACTAGATGCACGTAATGTCTCTTCTGTTCTCAGGTAGTTCCTCTGGATTGTTGACAACTGGCTGGCTGGACAGGCCCAGTGAAAGGAGTATCTTCTGAAGCTGGGGCCAGCTATGACCATCTCCTATCCAGCACCCCAACCATTGTGGGGGGGGGGGTGTCGTTCTCGGAAGGGGGTCAGGGCTGAAATCCTTAAGAACCACTGAATTTTGCTCATCTGGCTGTCTCCAAAGGGGATGGAGCCTCGTTCCTTGGGTACTGCTTTGAAAAAGTGTGCGCATCACAACTTGCGCCAAGACTTGCGCCCTGCCAGTTTAAGTGCATGCATGCGGCTGCTTGTGGGTCACGACTGATTCTGACTATGATGTCCTGTCAACTTTAGACCCAAAGAATGAACACGATGAAAACAAATGGTTTTTTCCCCTGATCGGCACAGTAACAGCAGTACTACTACTGGTAATAACAATAGTGGCAATTTACTTCCTGTATCATACCTGGACCAGAAGGAGTAAGCGCAAGGAAGGTAAGTCCTTTCTCTGTGGTTCCAACCCCTCTCATCTACATTTTCTAATTCTTTAGGGTGTATCCTACCCAGGATGAACAGAGATCCTCTTTTTCCAGGACAGGTCCTCTTTTTCATCCTTGCACCCTGGGAAATCTTAGGGCGCATTCCAAAGTAACTATGGGGAGTCTTTGCTCTGGAGTAAGAACACTTTACTCTGGGTTGCAATATGAATTTCCCATGGGTTTTCACTAGGTGGTGCAGTAACTACGGCTGCATGTAATGTCTCTTACGTGCTCCTGTAGTTACTCTGGATTGCAGCCTTTTCCTTGTGAGCAGGCAACACGGAGCCTTACCCTACAATCCAGAGTAACTACGGGAGCACGTAAGAGACTTTACGTGCACCTGTAGTTACTGCACCACCTACTGCAAACCTATGGGAAATTCATATTGCAATCCAGAGTAAATTGTTCTTACACCGGAGCAAGGATGCCCCGTAGTTACTCTGGATTGTGCCCTAAGAGTTTTAGCTTTCATTTTGTTGTGTCCCTCATATTCCTGGTTGTCCTACTTTTTTTGGTCCTCTTTTGCGTTTATGACATAAGGAGCACAATCCAGAGGAACAACGTGAGCACGTAAGAGACTTTACGTGTACCCGTAGTTATGGCACCACCTAGTGCAAACCTATGGGAAATTCATATTGCAATCCAGAGCAAATTGTTCTTACACCGGAGCAAGGACTCCCCGTAGTTACTCAGGATTGCGCCCTTAGTGTAATTAATAATTGTTTGGTAATAAATTATCTGTAATAGTTTCACATTTGATAAGTACTATAGTGTTTAAATAACCACATGAGAATAGAGTAAATGTGGTATTTTGATTATAAGTATAGGGTGTGCATTAGCTTCAATGTTGCATTAGAGTCAAGTAAATACACTATATATAAAACATTTACACACACAAACACACACACACGTCTTCCATTTTTCTTGGGTGTTTCTTGGCCTTGTCCTCTTTTGTGGTTACAACCCTATGTTCACAACCAATCCCACAATATGGTTACAAGTTCAACCCTATATTCTGGGCAGTCCAGTGCATGGATTGGTTCCAAGGGGGTTGGGAAGGGCCCTCTGTACACCACAGTGTGACTCTCCACAAAACCAACTTCTTTGACCCCCCTCTAGCTATGCCACTGCTCTGTGCCAGTGACCACCAAGGATAGAGCAGCCACTTGTCCCTCCTTCCATCCTGTGCCCCAAAATTAAATAGGGTCCAGGCCAGCAAACCATTTTATATTTTGCTAATCCTTTTTTGGTCCCCCTTTTTTGTTTTGAGTCCTGGAAGAAAGGATGATTGCCAGGGTGGGGGGTGGCATCAGTCGAGCAGGGTGATGGGAAAAGGGTTGGGATACCAAAGACTTGCCAATAATAAACTGTTCCTCCTCCTGGATATTTCATTTTCACTTTTAGGACCCCGAGACCATTCCAGTGCTGAAAACAGCTCAGCGGACCTGCTGTTAGAGAGAGTTGAATCTGGTGAGTCTTCGTTTGGGAGGGGGCTGGCCGGATCCAAGCAACGGTCACAGTTTTGTCACCCCATCCCCAACATGGTCATGACTCTGCCCCGGGAGCTACGTGGTGGGGTGGGTGATGGATAGAAATGCCACAGCAGGGCTTAAAAACCTTAATTGTCTTGCAGACTTACAGGGATCTTGGGGGGGGGGGATCATAGTCTTGCCTCCCTCGCAAGGTTGTTATGATGAGAAAAAATGCAGGCACTATATGTTGTGCTGTTTGCCTTCTGATAAGTGATTGGTGGCCATATATCCCCCAAAACAGGGACAATCCCAATTTTGGGGGGTTGTGTTCACAAATGTGGTAGAGGGTCCTGGATCAGAGAGGTGTGATATCAGACTCCGATATGGTAAAGGTCATGCCTGTGGCTGAATGTGTGGCCCCCTCCTAGTGATCTGCCACCTGTGGCTTCCTCAGGGAAGGGCATCACCAGGGTTCACATTTCCATAAGTCCGCACACCACAGCGCATTGAACCAGAGTGAATCACGAGTGCTTTTCTTCTCTACAGTCCCTGCAGGTTGGCCGGAAGACGGGATTGCCATCACTTCAGAGCTCTCATCCAGAGGAGTACCGTGTGTATAGCACCACATGTCTCATGCCATGGGTGCTTATGCACTGTGGGCACAAGTGCTCCCACCCCAGTGCCCTTTTATGCCAGCCAGAGACTGCACATGCAGTAAATTATGAAAGATACATGTATTGTTTAATGTGCAGTGAATAGAGTAGCAAGAAGCGAGAGGCTCAATGAGCACCTGTCGGAGATGCTCTAGGAGGATTTCCTGCTACAGGCAGAGAGTTGGACTAGATGACCTTCTGGGTCCCTTCCAACTCTAGGATTCTTGGATTCTATGCAGAGTATGTCACTTTAACTTAGGGAGAAGGGATTTCCTGCAATCTGTCCACAAAGCTATCCAGTTTTGGGTATAATTGTAGCACTTGGAATCCACTGGAGATTGGTTAAGTGTTAGGTAGGTGGATGGGAGGGAGAGACAGACAGATGGGGTGAATGTATGTATTTATGTATGTATGTATGGACAGACAGATGGAATGTATGTATGTATGTATTCAGACAGACAGACAGACAGACAGACAGACAGATAGATAGATAAGGGATGTATGGATAGATATATAAGGAAGGGATAGATCAGTGTTTCTCAAAGTGGGGGTCGGGACCCCTTTGGGGGTCGCCTAGAGCTTTCCTGGGGGTTGCCTAAAGACCCCTGGTGCAGGGGGCCAGGTCAGGCTTGCCAGACCTACTGTAGCTGCGTGCACACTGGGGCTGACTGACAGCCTCAGGGCCCAATCCTATGCAAGCCTACTCTGAAATAAATCCCATTATAGTCAGGGGGGCCTTTACTCACATATTAATGTGGATAGGATTGCAGCCTCAGGGCCCAATCCTATGCATGCCTACTCTGAAATAAATCCCATTGTGTTCAATGTGTGCATAGAACACACATTTCATTTGTAACAATGAAAATACATCCTGCATATCGGATATTTACATTACGATTCATAACAGTAGCAAAATTATAGTTATAAAGTAGCAACAAAAATGATTTTAGGGTTGGGGGTCCCCACAACATGAGGAACTTATAAAGGGGTCATGGCATTAGGAAGATTGAGAACCACTGGGATAGACAGATATATAAGGAAGGGACAGACAGACAGACAGACCTGCTAACACTGTTATCATCTAGATAACCTACCAAGTACACTTTAAAAAGTGGGTATAATTGATCATTATAATGTAAATTTTGAATATGTTCACCCAATGCCACTTTTTGCACTTTTTCTGGAAAACCACTACATTTGTAGAAAAAATAAAGGCATTTTCTCCCACCTTTCTCTGCTGTTTTTGGCCACCTCTGGGCTTCTTGTGTGTGGACAAGGTGGTGGAGGCAGATCTCAGTGACCAGATCCTTGACTGGTCTGTCATACAGACCAGTGCTTCTCTGGAACTGGTTGGCCGAGTGGGGTTTTTTAAAGGACTCTGCATTGGAAGGGAAGTGGGACCTGAGTGGGGGCTGAAGAGGAAGCACGGTGGTCAGGTGGGGCATGGACAAGGCATCAGACTGAAGGTTACGCAGGAAGAGACGCATAGCAGTGTGGTGGGTCTACTTAGGAGATCAGATGCAAAGAAGCAAGATGAGGACAAACTTGCACGGCGCTTGGCTCCTGCTCTTGATCTTCACCGTCCACCTCACAGGTGAGCATCAAGGGAAAGTTGGATGACGCTTGTCTGGCAACCTGGACTAGCAAGGAGCCAAAATGGGGTTTGCGCACACCCAGAGCAAATTTTTGGGTGTCTGTGGAATCTATGCGCATTCATGTACCTTGGTATGGGAATGATGCTCAAACTTGGTACCAGCAAGTGGAGACAGGGTGGGTGACCAGATGCCCAAACCTCAAAAGGACATTTCTGGTGGACAAAGTGGACAGATCCAGACATTCCGGTGATATGGTCACCGTGTTTTCAGGGCTCTCCAAACTATTTAGCCCCCCACAGCATATGTTATATCCTATCATGGTGTTGAGCACCAGACGAGGTCAGCGTTTGGAGATGCCCACTCTAAAAACAGGCCAGACTTGGAGGTGATGGTCCCAGAATTGAGGGGGCTTTCCAAAAAGAGTCCAGAATCCCAACAGATCCACCATCCCAATCGGTTTCTTGGGTTGTCCACAATCCCAGTCCCAGAATCACAGAATCTCTTGGGTTGTAGGCATGATAGGGGGTGATAGGAGGAGATCCTAGCATGGGAATAAAAACAAAATAAAATAACAAAAATATTTTGTTATTAAAATAACACTACAGGAAAGCCTCCTAGGGCAGGGGTCAGCAAAGTGCGGCTCTAGAACCACATGCGGCTCTTTGGCCCCTTGAGTGTGGCTCTTCCATTGGAGGAGGAGACCAGCTCAGGCTGCCCTCCCAGCCACACTTTCCTGGGAGTAAGCCCATTGGCTGTGTCATGGGTCTGCCTTCGCCTGGCTTCCCCCTGTCTGCCAACAGGGGTCTGATCATCAAGGATGACTGAGATCTGTGTCTCATCTTCATCTCCCTCCCGAGAATACATGATACACAACCACTCGAAAGGTAAGTTCAAACACTTTTGCTTTCTCCTTTCTTTCTCTCTCCTGCTCTTCTCTTATTAACACTCTTTTCTTTTAACAGGTTACATGACCAACAAGTGTCCCATAACAGAACCCCACCACCGCAACAGGTAAGTGTCCATATTTTGTCCCTCGGTTTGTTTCCAATGGAACGCAACTCACGCCTCACTTTCCTTCTCTCCGCAGGTGGCTCTCTCCCCGCCGTCTTTCCTTTTGTCCGGATCCCCAGTCGTTGTTCTTGAGCCTCAAGGGATAGGGTCTCCAAGGATAAATTTGAGGGGTTCTCCCTCCAAGCTTTGTAGGTGCTCCTCTCCCTCCACGGCACCTCTTCCCGCCAAAGAACCTCCTCCACCTCCCCCTCTCGCTCCCTTATATCTTCTACTCCCCCGCCCATCTCCTCCCGCCAAATCCCTACCAATGAAGACACCCCCTCGTGATCGTACCAGTGGGTAGAAGGTCCCACTGTTATCCCCCTTCTCCTAGGCCCGCCACGTCCGCCCATACGCCACATCTCCACCATGTCTTTCATTGTCCAGACCTCCACTGCATCAGGGAAGTCCTTTATGTCCAAGGGGGGTTAATTCAGTCTCCTCCAGACTCGGAGGCTCTCCCCCATATACACCCCCATCGGCTCGAGGTTGAACCGCTGGTGTGCATCCCAGTCCGTCTGACAGGCTGTAATGGGATTTACTTGTAAAGTAGATCTGCCCAAGAGGGAGCCAGGCAACCAGGAAGGACTAATCCTTTTCTTAAAGAGACCCTGCTCTTTGGGGGGACAGGGGACTGGGCAGGCTTCTTAGCCTGGCACTGAAGGACGCAGGCAGGGCTGTGGAACTCCCTGCCACTGGAGGAGGAGAACAGCTCAGGCTGCCCTCCCAGCCACAACTTTCCTGGGAGTATTTTTGTTATCAGTTTGAGAATTGTAATAATTTCTGTTGGTGGCTTTATTATTATGAAATAATTGTTAATAATAAATATTATTATTAATAATAAATATTATTATAAAATAATTGTCCCTTGTTTGACATGGCCAATTTAGGAGTACCCTAATTAACTTAATAACAATATACCTACCTATATAGTTTAAATTTAAAAACTTCGGCTCTCAAAAGAAATTTCAATCGTTGTACTGTTGATAAGTAATATACAATGCAATCCTATTTGTGTCTACTCAGAAGTAAGTTCCATTAGGTTCAATGGGGTTAGTTCCAGGAAAGGATCCTTGGGATTGCAGCAATAGTGTATGCACAAAATCTACTTAACACACCATCCCTCCCTTTCTAGTCCGGTGGATGCAAGAAGAGGGTATGCCATAACCAAAAAAGATGGACCAGATCCTCCCAAAATGTAGGACACCCAAGAATAATGTAGGACATGACAAAATAAAATCATATATATTGATTCATGTTCTTAATTTAAACACTATATTAATTATCATGTGATGGCTGCAATCCTAAAGACACATTCCTGGGAGTAAGAACCATAGAACACAATGGAACTTACTTTTAAGTAGACATGGTTAGGATTGTGCTCTTAAAACTATTACAGGTACATATAATTTCTTTATGATAAAAAGGCTACCTGCTGACTGCTTACAAGGAAGGGGATATTGAAGTTTTTTTACAGGACACAAGCATGCCCAGGAAAAACAGGACATATGGTAAATCTGGATACCATAAACGACCCCATATCGGGGCAACAAGGCACCACTCATGCCCACACTACTGCGCACTAACCCATAAGCTGTTCTCCTTGTGATCCTTGTGAGGTGTGACCCTATATCCTGCCCATTTGTCATCTGGGCTCATTCCCTTTGGTCCTCTGACCACCGACCTGCATCGATGTGCATGCCACAGGGTTCTGATGCCCATGCCATCTGATGCCCCATGCCATCTGATGCCCATGGTCTGCCGGATGAGGCAGCTTCAGGGCCTCTAGGTGTCGGCTGAACCTCAGATCCTAATTGGATGTGCAACTATGAATTGAATGGAACCATGAATAAGCATCCGTGTGCGGTCTTGGTGGTAACTTTATTCTTGTTTCTTGCCCCATTTCTTATTATTTTTCCTTCTATTATTATTATTCTCAGGCACTGTGAATAGTCCAGTGCAAAAGGATCTGGTCCACTATGTGGGAGACTCCATCCTGCTTTCTCTAAATATAATTCCTGGGGAGAAAAGTCACCTTGACTTTCAGTCCCTCTCCGGAGAAAGGCATGAACTGGCGCTTTTCATGAACGGCAAGTGGGAGCGCACCGAATCCAACGACAGGTTTGGGCAGCGGCTGGAGATGGTGAACAAGAGCATGCTGAGGATCACAGACCTGGAGAAGGAGGACAGCGGACTGTTTAAGTTTCATGTGAGGCTCCCTCTGGCCATGATTCAGGATCTCACCTCCAACCTCACTATGGTAAGCGCTATGGTAAGCGATAGCTTCTCCGTCCTTGTCTATGGGGGAGTAAGGCCACCACTGATTCTTCCTGATGGACAAGACACACCAACTTCATTTCTTATATTTAAATTATTTTATAGGTTCAGGCTGCAATCCTATCTGAGCTTCCTAAGCAAAGGCCCTGTTGAGTGTAATTTATTTTATAATTTATTTTATAATTTACTAGCGTAAAGCGTACCTGCGTTGCAGGAGTAACATTTCCCCATACACCATCCCCCCATGGTGCATAAACTCCCCATGCACATAAACACCCCATGTGCAACTTCCCCCCATGCGCTAGTTCCCCTATGTGCCACTTCCCCCCATGCGCCACTTCCCCCCATGCACATCATCCTCCCCATGCGCATCGTCCCCCATGCACAACTTTCCCCATGTACAACTTTCCCCCATGCGCAACTTCCCCAGATGCATCATCCCTACATGCGCATCATCCCCACATGTGCAACTTCCCCATGTGCAACTTCCCCCTAAGCGCAACTTCCCCCCATGCGCACCATCCGCCCCTTTTCCCAATGCGCAACTTTCCCCCATGCGCAACTTCCTTCCATGCACCTCAACCCCCCTGTGCAATTTCCCCCATGCGCAACTTCCCCATGTGCATCATCCCCATGTGCCTCAACTCCCCATATGCATAAGTTGGCTGGATGTTGTTCAGTCTCCCATGTTAAGTATAGGAGAGAAACACGTTGCCCCCTTTTCAGCCCCTGAAGGGTTAATTTCTCCAGATGGTTCTTGGTGGGTGTTCAGGTGCCAGAAGGAACTCCCAGAATTCCCTGCTTCAGGCCCGGCAGTTGGGGCGGAATGTTGCTGAGTTAGCAATTCTCAATGCAAAGTATAGGGAGGAAAACGCGTTGCGCCCCTTTTCACCCCCTTCCCGTTGGAATTTCCGAAAACCGGTTCTTAGTGCACCCCTCCGTCACGGAAGGAACACCCACCCCAAATTTCACGCTTCTAGGCCCACCGGTTTTGGCAGGACGGTGATGAGTCAGTGAGTCAGTCAGTGAATCAGTCAATCAGTCAGTGACTTTTCTCTTTTATACATATATAGATTATATTCTGCATTAAATTACCTTTCCACTGATATACAACATGACGGTATTATTCATAAATTATTCATAAATTCAAATTTTCCAAAAGGTTTCCAATATTTTGGCTGCTAGTGGTGTCAACCCCCGCTAGGGTGTTATGTGGTGCAGTCCACGTACCCCAGACTTCCCAGTGATCCCACTGATCTCAAGTTTGTAACAGTGATAATTGTCAGTGAGTGAGCAAGCGAGCGGCTGGGGGGGGGGTGGGTGGTTGAGTGAGTTGGTGAGCGAGTGAACAAGTGAACAAACCAACCAACCAAACCAACAAATAACTATGTTAAATTGTTATTTAACATTAAAAAGGGGATCAAACTCATTTGGGAAGGAGAGTCCTTTGTATGGAACTCCTCTAGACATCTTGCAGCCATATTGCGAGAAAGTGTGTCCTTCTTTTAATCCAGACGGGTTCGTCTTCCTTGAACCAAAGTCGGTGGTGGAGACATCTCAGCTCGGCTTTCCTTTTTTCCAGAATGTGCACTACAATCACCGTCTGCCCCACTAGCCCCACTGTGACGATGACCCTATGCCAAGAGTGGTAGAGAGTTCCTCCTGCAGAGAATAAGAAGAGAGTAAGGGGGTGTGGGAGAGGGGACATGCTGCCCGTGGTTCCCAAGAAGCAAGTCACGATTCCCTGGGATTCATGAAATCCTTATGCCCTACTACCCTATACAATATATAGAATTGGGGCCCTAATGGGGAGCCATGGCCAGCAGCCCAGTAGGTTACAGGAGCCATCAAAAATATTTGAGAACCACTGCCCTGAAAAATCTCAACCGCTTTCTAAATTTTTAATTTTTAGGCTGCAAACACTTTCCTGGGAGTAAGACTCATTGAACACAATGGGTCTTACTTTTGAGTAGGCATGGTTAGGATTGTGCTCTTCGTAATTAGTTTTCAGCTGATACATTTTAGTTTTGGTGATGCAGCACAATCCAATTGATGAAGTCCATCACTGGTTTGACCATCTCTAGATGGCATCTAGGCCAGATGCTATCACCATATCCTGTGCCAAGGAGTCCCACTGCAGTCCTCTGTCAGTCTTGGAAGACTATGGTATCGTGCTCGGCGCTGCATACGCTGCATGCAAAGCACGAAAGCCTGGGGTGGATTGTTATGGAGGATAGGCTGTTCCCCAAGCAGCAAACCCCCCTCTCCACGCCACTGAATGAGTCCAATGGAAAGGCAGAGCCAATACGATTGGATCCAGCTGCGTTGCAGAGCCGGGCTAAAGACAGGAGCTCACCCTGTCTTGTGGGGCCGACCCGGGTCTCGAACCCTGGCCTGCTGGTTAACAGGCACCGTGTCTTAACCACTTGCACTACCCACAGCCCTAGTAACACTGATTAAGCTAAAGCTATAAAGATACAGGAGTCCCACAGATTAGTTAAATAGAAATGTTCAAATAGGAGAAATATTTGAATATTTTATTTATATTTTCATATCTATCTGAATATTATATTTATATTTTCACACTATATTATTTTCGTGATTTTCATTACATTTCCGATTTATATTTTCACAAATACTTTATTTATAGATTCAAATATAATTGTCTTCTATGATATATTCCAATATTTGAAGACTTGAATGCTCACCTTCTTTGGGACAGATACTGAGCAAGTCCAAGGAGACCCTCCTCTGATCGGCTGGATTGCTGACCAGGGAAGTGATGCTGGAGTTGGATGTGGTGGACTCCCATAAGAAGCGTAGGGTCCTGCCGTTGTCCAAAAACTGGTATCTCTCCGGGCTGTTTTCCAAAGACCTGGATGATCCTCCCATCTCCCAGAAGACGGTTAATTCTCCCCCTCCAAATGTCCGACACTGCAAAGTTCAGTTGCATCTGTTGGCTGTTCTGGAGACAACCTGGGGTAGTATCTGTGGGGCTGGAAGTGGATCTTTTGAATATGGAGAGAAAGAAATTTTAGGGGTGTCTACCCATCGTTCAGAAAATTAGATAGATAGATAGATAGATAGATAGATAGATAGATAGATAGATAGATAGATAGATAGATAGATAGATAGATAGATAGATAGAATGGATGATTAGACAGACAGACAGACAGACAGACAGACCGCATTTCTTTCTAAGAAGGATACCCAAGGCAGTCAATACCCAGACTGGGATCTCTATCCCCAGCGGTGCCGTACCATAGACAGCAAGGCGGAACAAATGCTCTTCCACCACGGCCGTCGCCAGCCGCACGCGAGCGCTGAAGATCCCACTATCCTCCACTTCTAGGTCCCTGATCCTCAATGTCGTCTCATTGACCAGCTTCAGTCTCCTCCCAAACCTGTCCCGGGGATTGGGCCACTCCAACTTCCCGCCTATAATTTCGGCCACGAGGAGCGCCAGGTCGCTGGTTTTGCCTTGAAATTTCCGTTCAATGGTTTTGAGGTTATGTGGTGAGGTAATGACCACAGGGAGCAAGGCCAACCCACCCAGGATCTCGTTGACCTGGCGGGGAGGATTCAGCGTTGGGAAACTTGTGGTGACTGTTGGAAAAAATAATAGTAATGAGAAGATGTTCAACCTAAATCCCTCCAGGCTCTTTCCTTTGGCTACGGTCCTTTGTTTTAATTCCTTTATTTTATTCCCATGCTAGGATCTCAAAAGCTCCTATGAAGCCTCAACCCAAGAAATTCTGTGATTGGGATTGTGGAAAACTTAAGAGATCTATTGGGATTGTGGATCTGTTGGGATTCTGGACTCTTTTTGGAAAGCCCCCTCAATTCTGGGACCATCACCTCCAAGTCTGGCCTGTTTTTAGAGTGGGGGGTCTCCAAACCCTGACCACATTTGGTCCTCAGCACCATGTTAGGATATAAGATGTACCCTGGGGGCTGAAAAGTTTGGAAATCCCTGTAAACAGGGTGACCATATGACCGGAAATGTACGGATTTGTCCTCTTTTTTTTAGTCTCCTGTCTGGGTGTCCTCCAAAAGGGCTTCATTGTCCTTCATTTTGGAACTTTGCGATGGTGTGCAGGAGCCCATCATGTCATATGTCCTTGGATTCATATTGAGGAGCAGTTTTGAAATATCTCCTTCCTATCAAAAGTGATCGCCAAAAAACTAAAAATCAAAAATATGCATTGAGCTATATGGGAAAATGAAAGTGCCCGATATCATGGCTTTACTCGTGAGTAGGTAAACATGCCATTGTCCGTTGGAAAGGCCAGGCTGAGAGGAATCCAAGACCTTGTCCTCCTTTTGACAAGGTTTGAGGTTTGGGCATCCGGTCACCCACCCCGTCTCCACTTGCTGGTAGCAAGTTTGGGCATCATTCCCATACCAAGGTACATGAATGCGCATAGATTCCACAGACACCCAAAAATTTGCTCTGGATGTGCGCAAATCCCATTTTAGCCGAAAGTGGCATTGGGTGAACATATTCAAAATTTTAATTATAACGAACAATTATACTCTCTTTAAAAAGTGTACTTGGTAGGTTATCTAGATGGTAGGTTAGCAGATCTAGCAGATGTCTCATCTATCCATCCATCCATCCATCCCTCCCCTCCATCCATACATACATATACGAGTACAGACGTATATACAGATATACAGACAGATTCATTCCATCTGTCTGTCTGTCCATAAATAAATAATCTTTGTGGACAGATTGTAGGAAATCCTTCCACCCTAAATTAAAGTGACATACTTTGCACAGAACCCTAGAAAACTTAGAGTTGGAAGGGACCCAGTAGATTATCTAGTCCAACCCCGTACCTGTAGCAGAAAATCCTCCTTGAGCAGCGTTTCTCAAAGTGGGGGTCAGAACCCCTTTGGGAGTCGCCTGGAGCTTTCCTGGGGTTTGCCTAAAGAACCCTGGTGCAAGGGGGCCAGGTGGGAAGACCTGGCAGAAACGCTGGAGCCGCTGCGGTTGGAAGAAGCCGCTGAGAAGCAGCTCAGAAGGAGCCTCTGAGGTAGTGTGAGACCGATGTGGAGTCTTGGGGGTGGGGAGCCGCCCGACACACTCACCACAGATGGCAGCCTTCTCCCCCCCCCACAGATCCTCAGTGCGCTTGTAGGCTGAGAGTGTTAAGTGTGCTGAGGTGTGAGTGTGGTGAATATGGCACCAGAGCTCTGGCGTGTGGGCTGTCTGGTGGATGCCCTGCTTGTGCACTGATCGTTGTGCCCTGCTCCTTGTGCTCTACTCAAAAGTAAGCCCCCTCAATGTTGTTGTTCATGATAAGTGAATGGGACTTAATCCCAGGAAAGCGCTAGGATTGCAGCCTTAGAGCCCAGTTCTATGCATGGCTACTTGGAAGTCATTCCCATTGAGTTCAGTGAGGTTTACTCCCAGGAAAGTGTGCATAGCACTGCCGCAGTAGCAACAAAAATAATTTTATAGTTGGGGGTCCCAACAACATGAGGCACTTATAAAGGGGTCACGGCATTAGGAAGATTGAGAACCACTGTCCTAGAATATCTTTGACAGGTGCTTGTCGAGCCTCTTGCTTCTTACTACTCTATTCCTTGCACTTTATACATTTATCTTTCATAATTTCATTCATTCTCCGAAACCTTTATTGGCATATAGATTAATAAACAATAAATAAATAACAAGTCAAATAGGCAAATAAATAAATAAATCCAAGTAACCATCAAAGTCTAGTCTTGCAAGATAAAAGACGCCAGCCGGATCCGATCGTATTGGCTCTGCCTTACCATTGGACTAATTCAGTGGCGTGGAGGGGGGGATTTGCTGCTTGGCTAACAGCCTATCCTCCATAACAATCCAACCCAGGCTTTCGTGCTTCGCATGCAGCGTATGCATACCATAGTCGATACCATAGCACGATACTATAGTCTTCCAAGACTGACGGAGGCCTGCTTTTTATATTATAGAAATATATTTATTAATTTATTTATATTAAATAATAATATTAACCAATATTAAAAACTGAGTTTCAGCTCCAAAGTATAACAGTCAAATGAAGGCAGAGATTCAATTGCAACAGATAGAATTGATAGAATTGATAGATTTGAGGGTTTTGCTTAGACCGAAAAGGAACCTCAGACGCTACTTTTTTGTTGGAAGCACCGATTGAAGCTCTTTGGATCCCGCCTGGGCTTGAACCCAGGACCACTGGAGCGCATAAATTTTCTATTCTTGGAGAGGAGCGAGTACTCAAAAGAGGGCATTCCAAAGTTTTCTTTCATCATTTACTGCATGTGTGTTCTCTGGCTGGCATAAAAGGTCATTGGGGTGGGAGTGCTTGTGCCCACTGCGCATAAGCACCCATGGCATGAGACGTGGTGCTATACAGATGGTATATCCGTGGTGACATGGGACGTGGTGCTATACAGACGTGGTGCTGGATGAGAGCTCTGAAGTGATGGAAATCCCGTTTTCCAGCCGACCTGCAAAGACTGTAGAGATTAAAAGCATTAGTGATTCACTCTGGTTCAATGCGCTGTGGTGTGCGGACTTATTAGATTAGATTAGATTAGATAGATTTATTGGCCAAGTATGAACTCCATACCCGGAATTTGGCTTCGGCAACGGCTGCAGACATACAAACACCAACACACAAATATCAAACAGCACATACAATACATACGGAGCATACATCAGTTACTACTTCAGTATTTTCAAAAGAGAGTCCTATATCGGCGTCCAGAGGGAAGAAGCTCAAACAAGATGTGTCCAGGGTGAAGAGGGTCCGCAGCAATACTCACGGCTCTCTTCTTGACCCGAGCGATATATAGATCCTCCATAGAGGGCAGACTGACTCCAATTATTTTCTCTGCCCTACTTCTAGTTCTTTGTAGTTTTTTCTTGTCCAGTTTGGATGCTGTGCCAAGCCAGACAGCGATGGAACTGCAGAGAACAGATTCAATAGTTCCCCTATAAAACAGGGTCATCAGCTCTTGAGGCAGATCGAATTTCCTCAGTCGACGCAAGAAGAACATCCTCTGATGAGCCTTTTTAATGATGCTGCTGATGTTAGTTGATGGAACAATAGTGTTGAACGCTGAGCTGAAGTCCATAAAAAGGACCCGTACATATGTACCTAAAGAATCCAGATGTTGCAGGATACAGTGTAATGCCATATTGACAGCGTCATCCACTGACCTGTTAGCCCTGAAGGGGGTCTAGCAACGGGTCTGTGATGACCTTCAAGTGGGCCAACACCAGCCTCTCAAAGACCTTCATTACAACAGATGTTAAAGCAACAGGTCTACAGTCATTCAGCCCACTGGCGGAAGGTTTCTTAGGAACTGGAACGATGATGGAGTCTTGAAAACATGAAGGGACCTCATTTATGGAGATGTGAACCCTGGTGATGCCCTTCCCTGAAGAAGCCACAGCTGGCAGATCACCAGGAAGGGGCCACACATTCAGCCACAGGCATGACCCTCACATTTCGGAGTCTGATCTAGAAGGCTCGTCCCTCTCACCCCAGGCAGTGTTAAGTCAAAGGGGAAGACATGGATGGCCTTAAGTTCTACATTTTTTTAGGGTTGCCCTAATTCTCTTCCACCAAATCAGGACAGGACCCTCCATCCCATTTGCCAGTGTGTGAACACGACCCCCCCAAATTGGGATTGTCCTTGTTTTTTGGGACATATGGCCACCAATCACTTATGAGACGGCAACCAGCACAACATATAGTGCCTGCATTTTTTCTCATCATAACAACCTTGCGAGGGAGGCAAGACTATGATCCCCCCCCCCAAGATCCCTGTAAGTCTGCAAGACAATTAAGGTTTTTAAGCCCTGCTGTGGCATTTCTATCCATCACCCACCCCACCACGTAGCTCCCGGGGCAGAGTCATGACCATGTTGGGGACGGGGTGACAAAACTGTGACCGTTGCTTGGATCCGGCCAGCCCCCTCCCAAACAAAGACTCACCAGATTCAACTCTCTCTAACAGCAGGTCCACTGAGCTGTTTTCAGCACTGGAATGGTCTCGGGGTCCTAAAAGTGAAAATGAAATATCCAGGAGGAGGAACAGTTTATTATTGGCAAGTCTTTGGTATCCCAACCCTTTTCCCATCACCCTGCTCGACTGATGCCACCCCCCACCCTGGCAATCATCCTTTCTTCCAGGACTCAAAACAAAAAAGGGGGACCAAAAAAGGATTAGCAAAATATAAAATGGTTTGCTGGCCTGGACCCTATTTAATTTTGGGGCACAGGATGGAAGGAGGGACAAGTGGCTGCTCTATCCTTGGTGGTCACTGGCACAGAGCAGTGGCATAGCTAGAGGGGGGTCAAAGAAGTTGGTTTTGTGGAGAGTCACACTGTGGTGTACAGAGGGCCCTTCCCAACCCCCTTGGAACCAATCCATGCACTGGACTGCCCAGAATATAGGGTTGAACTTGTAACCATATTGTGGGATTGGTTGTGAACATAGGGTTGTAACCACAAAAGAGGACAAGGCCAAGAAACACCCAAGAAAAATGGAAGACGTGTGTGTGTGTTTGTGTGTGTAAATGTTTTATATATAGTGTATTTACTCGACTCTAATGCAACATTGAAGCTAATGCACACCCTATACTTATAATCAAAATACCACATTTACTCTATTCTCATGTGGTTATTTAAACACTATAGTACTTATCAAATGTGAAACTATTACAGATAATTTATTACCAAACAATTATTAATTACACTAAGGGCGCAATCCTGAGTAACTACGGGGAGTCCTTGCTCCGGTGTAAGAACAATTTGCTCTGGATTGCAATATGAATTTCCCATAGGTTTTCACTAGGTGGTGCAGTAACTACAGGTGCACGTAAAGTCTCTTACGTGCTCCCGTAGTTACTCTGGATTGTAGGGTAAGGCTCCGTGTTGCCTGCTCACAAGGAAAAGGAAGACGAAGGCTGCAATCCAGAGTAACTACAGGAGCACGTAAGAGACATTACATGCAGCCGTAGTTACTGCACCACCTAGTGAAAACCCATGGGAAATTCATATTGCAACCCAGAGTAAAGTGTTCTTACTCCAGAGCAAAGACTCCCCATAGTTACTTTGGAATGCGCCCTAAGATTTCCCAGGGTGCAAGGATGAAAAAGAGGACCTGTCCTGGAAAAAGAGGATCTCTGTTCATCCTGGGTAGGATACACCCTAAAGAATTAGAAAATGTAGATGAGAGGGGTTGGAACCACAGAGAAAGGACTTACCTTCCTTGCGCTTACTCCTTCTGGTCCAGGTACGATACAGGAAGTAAATTGCCACTATTGTTATTACCCGTACTAGTACTGCTGTTACTGTGCCGATCAGGGCAAAAAACCATTTGTTTTCATCGTGTTCATTCTTTGGGTCTAAAGTTGACAGGACATCATAGTCAGAATCAGTCGTGACCCACAAGCAGCCGCATGCATGCACTTAAACTGGCAGGGCGCAAGTCTTGGCGCAAGTTGTGATGCGCACACTTTTTCAAAGCAGTACCCAAGGAACGAGGCTCCATCCCCTTTGGAGACAGCCAGATGAGCAAAATTCAGTGGTTCTTAAGGATTTCAGCCCTGACCCCCTTCCGAGAACGACACCCCCCCCCCACAATGGTTGGGGTGCTGGATAGGAGATGGTCATAGCTGGCCCCAGCTTCAGAAGATACTCCTTTCACTGGGCCTGTCCAGCCAGCCAGTTGTCAACAATCCAGAGGAACTACCTGAGAACGGAAGAGACATTACGTGCATCTAGTGAAAACCTATGGGAAATCCATATTGCTAGGAAAGTGCATTGCAGCCATAGGGCGCAATCCAGAGTAACTACAGGGAGTCCTTGCTCTGGAGTAAGAACCAGTTAATCTGGATAGCAATATGAATTTCCCATAGGTTTGCACTAGATGGTGCCATAACTACGGGTACACGTAATGTCTCTTACGTGCTCACGTTGTTCCTCTGGATTGTGCTCCTTATGTCATAAACGCAAAAGAGGACCAAAAAAAGTAGGACAACCAGGAATATGAAGGACACAACAAAATGAAAGCTAAAACTCTTAGGGCACAATCCAGAGTAACTACGGGGCATCCTTGCTCCAGTGTAAGAACAATTTACTCTGGATTGCAATATGAATTTCCCATAAGTTTGCAGTAGGTGGTGCAGTAACTGTGAGTGCACTTAAAGTCTCTTATGCGCTCCCGTAGTTACTCTGGATTTCTTATTAAATTTAAAATTATAACATGTAATTTATTACCTAAAGAGCACAATCCTAACCATGGCTACTCAAAGTAAACCCCATTGTGTTCTATGGGTTTTACTCCCAGGAAAGTGTCTTTCAGGATTGTAGCCAAAGCCTATTAATTACAAGAAGGTTACATGATATTTGCTCACCAGGAAAAAGAGGACAATGAAGATTTTTTTTCCAGGACACAAGGATAGAAAAGAAGATGCGTCCTGGAAAAACAAAGATATAGGGTGCAGTCCTAACCTAGGTTGGCCCAACTCATTGGTCTTCCCGTTCCCACGATGAAGAAGGGAGGCAACTGTATACCTGTGCATTGGCTTAACTCTCCCAACAGTGGCACAGAAGTATCTTATGGCACTTTTGTGACACTCCCAGGTAGCTGGAAATTAGGATTGCAGCCATACAGTGCAATCCTAAGCACGTCTACTCAGAAGTAAGTTCCATTGTGTTTAATAGTACTTATTGGGCGCAATCCGGAGTAACTACGGGGAGTACTTACTCTGGTGTAAGAAAACTTGACTCTAGATTGCAATGTGAATTTCCCATAGGTTTTCACTAGGTGGTGCAGTAACTATGGGTGCACATAATGTGACATGTCTCTTCCGGGCTCCCTTAGTTACTCTGGATTGTAGGGATTTTCAGGAAAACACGTTAAGCATCCTGGCTCCTCTGTGCCTGAGAAGACCCGCTGGCTTGTCCGCCCATGAATAAATCCCATTACAGGCAACAAGGCCTCTGCTTAGGAAGCTTGGATAGGACTGCACCTGAACCTATAAAATAATTTAAATATAAGAAATGAAGTCTGCCCGTCAGGAAGAATCAGTGGTGGCCTTACATCCCCGTAGACAAGGACGGAGAAGCTGTCGCTTACCATAGACAGTGAGGTTGAAGGTGAGATGCCGAATCTTGGTCAGAGGGAGACTCACACCAAACCTAAACAGTCCGCTGTCTTCCTTCTCCAGGTTCTTCACCCTCAGCACGGTCTCGTTGACCACCTCCAGCCGCTGCCCAAAACTGTCGTTGGATTCGGTGCGCTCCCACTTGCCGTTCATGAAAAGCGCCAGTTTATGCCTTTTTCTGGAGAGGGAGCGAAAGTCTAGGGTACTGTTCTCCCCAGGAGTTGTATTTAGAAAAAGTGGGATGGAGTCTCCCACGATCCGGGACACATGGCAGACCAGATCTGCTGGACTATTCACAGTGCCTGAGAATAATAATAAAGGGAATAATAATAAAAGGAGAAATAATAAGAATTGGGGCAAGAAAGAAGAATAAAGTTACCATCAAAACCCCACACAGATGCTTGTGCAACCAAGTTGTGTACTCGTGGTCCCACTGAATTCATAGTCACACATCCGATCAGGATCTGAGGTTCAGCCAACACTTAGAGGACCCGGAGCTGCCTCATCCTGTCAACCATGCACATCAGATGGCATGGGCATCAGATGGCATGGGCATCAGAACGCTGTGGCATGCACACTTACGCAGGTCGGTGGTCAGAGGACCAAAGGGAATGTGCTCAGATGACAAATGGGCAGGATATAGGGTCACACACCCCACAAGGATCACAAGGAGAACAGCTTATGGGTTGGTGCGCAGTAGCGCAGACATGAGTGGTGCCATGTTGGCCCTGATATAGGGGCAGTTTATGGCATCCAGAATGACCATATGTCCTGTTTTTCCAGATCATGCTTGTGTCCCGTAAAAAAACTTTCCATGTCATTTTCCTTGTAAGCAGTCAACAGGTAGCCTTCTTGTCATAAAGAAATTATATGTACCTGTAATAGTTTTAAGAGCACAATCCTAACCATGTCTACTTATAAGTGCGTTCCATTGTGTACTATGGGTCTTACTCCCAGGAAATTGTATTTAGGATTGTAGCCTTAGTCAACTGGCTGGCTGAAACTGAGGAGGCTCACAGAAAATTGGCTTATGCATCAGGGTGACGATATGACCAGAAATTTCCGGATTTGTCCACTTTTTAGCCTCCTCTCCGGGTGTCCTCCAAAAGGACTTGATAGTCCTCCATTTTGGCTCCATTTTGCAATGGTGTGCAGGACCCATCATGTCATATGACGTTGGATTCGTACCGAAGAGCAGAATCCAAGGCAAAAATCGGTGTTGAAATATCTCCTTCCTATCAAACGTTAGGGCCAAAAAAACTAAAACTAAAAATATGCATTGAGCTCTTATGGGAATGTGAAAGTGCCCCATATTGTGGCTTTACTCGTGAGAAGGCAAACCTGCCATTGTCTGCCAGAAAGGCCAGGCTGAGAGGAATCCAAGACCTTGTCCTCCTTTTGAGGTTTGGGCATCTGGTCACCCTTCTTATGATCCACTTACTAGGCCCGGCATACAGTTTGCGAGACACATAGGCGCAATCCAGAGTAACTACGGGGCGTCCTTGCTCCGGTGTAAGAACAATTTACTCTGGATTGCAATATGAATTTCCCATAGGTTTGCAGTAGGTGGTGCAGTAACTATGGGTGCATGTACAGTCTCTTACGCGCTCCCGTAGTTACTCTGGATTTCTTATTAAATTTAAAATTATATCATGTAATTTATTACCTAAAGAGCACAATCCTAACCATGGCTACTCAAAAGGAAACCCCATTGTGTTCTATGGGTTTTACTCCCAGGAAAGTGTCTTTCACAATTGTAGCCAAAGTCTATTAATTACAAGAAGGTTACATGATGTAAGGAAAAAGAGGACAATGAAGATTTTTTCCAGCACACAAGGTTATAAAAGAGGACTTGTCCTGGAAAAACGAAGATATAGGGTGCAGTCCTAACCTAGGTTGGCCCAGCTATTGGTCTTCCCATTCCCACGATGAAGAAGGGAGGCAACTGTATACCTGTGCATTGGCTTAACTCTCCCAGCAGTGGCGCAGAAGTATCTTATGGCACTTTTGTGACACTCCCAGGTAGCTGGAAATTAGGATTGCAGCCATACAGTGCAATCCTGAGCATGTCTACTCAGAAGTAAGTTCCCTTGTGTTCAATAGTACTTATTCGCAGGAAAGCATCCTGGCTCCTCTGTGCCTGAGAAGACCTGCTGGCCTGTCCACTCATGAATAAATCCCATTACAGTCAACAAGGCCTCTGCTTAGAAAGCTCGGATAGGATTGCAACCTGAACCCATAAAATAATTTAAATATAAGAAATGAAGTTGGTGTCAGGAAGAATCAGTGGTGGCCTTACTCCCCCGTAGACAAGAACGGAGAAGGTATCGCTTACCATAGACAGTGAGGTTGAAGATGTAATCCTGCATCTTGGCCTCAGGGAGCCACACGTGAAACTTAAACAGTCCGCTGTCCTCCTTCTCCAGGTCCGTGATCCTCAGCATGGTCTTGTTGACCACCTTCAGCCGCTGCCAAAACCTGTCGTTGGATTCGGTGCCGTTGGGTGCCGTTGGGTGCCACTTGCCGTTCCTGAAAACCGCCACTTCATGAATTTTTCTGGAGAGGGACTCAAAGTCTAGAGAACTTTTCTCTCCGGGAATGCGATCTAGAGGAAGTGTGATGGAGTCTCCCACGATCCCAGACAGGTGGACTGGATCCTTTTGCACTGGACTATTCACAGTGCCTGAGAATAATAATAATAAAGGGAACAATAATAACAAAGGGGAAAATAATAAGAATTGGGCAAGAAAGAAGAATAAAGTTACCACCAACACTGCACACAGATGCTTGTACAGCAAAGTTGCGTACTCCTGGTCCTACTGAATTCATAGTGACACATCCAATTAGGATCCGAGGTTCAACCAACTCTTAGAGGACCCAGAGCTGCCTCATCCTGCAGATAGCATCAGATAGCATGGGCATCAGATGGCATGGGCATCAGAACCCTGTGGCATGCACATCTACGCAGGTCGGTGGTCACAGGACCAAAGGGAATGAGCTCAGATGACAAATGGGCTGGATTTAGGGTCACACACCCCACAAGGATCACCAGGAGTACAGCATATGGGTTAGTGCGCAGTAGCGCCGGCATGAGTGGTGCCATGTTGGCCCTGATATAGGGGCAGTTTATGGCATCTAGAATGACAATATGGGCACAATCCAAAGTAACTATGGGAGCGCGTAAGAGACATTACGTACACCTGTAGTTACTGCACCACCTAGTGAAAACCTATGGGAAATTTATATTCCAGTCCAGAGTAACTTGTTCTTACTGTGGAGCAAGGACTCCCCGTAGTTACTCTGGATTTCACCCTCTGTCCTGTTTTTCCAGGGCATGCTTGTGTCCTGTAAAAAAACTTCACTGTCCTTTTCCTTGTAAGCAGTCAGCAGGTAGCCTTCTTGTAAAAAAGAAATTATATGTACCTGTAACAGTTTTAAATGTAATAATTAGTATAGTGTTTAAATTAAGGACATGAAAGCAATATATATGATTTTTATTTTGTCATGTCCTACATTTTTCTTGGATGTCCTACATTTTGGGAGGATCTGGTCCACTTTTCTGGTTATGACATACCCTCTTCCAGCATCCACTGGACTTGTAGGGAAGGATGATGAGTTAAGTAGATTTTGTGCACTAGGATTGCTACAATCCTAAGAATCCTTTCCTGGGAGTAAGTCGATTAAACCTAATAGAACTTCTGAGTAGACACAAATAGGATTACATTGTCTATTACTTATTAAATTTGAACCGGTTATATATAATTTATTAAGTACGAGAAGGTTACACTCTTAAAAGGAAAAGGAGGACATTGAGGGGTTTTTTCCTGGACACAAGCTTAAGCTCTAGGACACGTCCTGGAAAAAGAGGACATATGATCATCCTGAGGACACCTGAGAAAAATATAGGACAAATTAAAAAACACTTTCATGTGCTTCATTGAAACACTTGTTGCTTATCATGAAATTTCAAACTATTACACATAATTTATGATTTCCAAGAAGGCTGACTAGGAAAAGGATGACAATGAAGTTTTTCTCCAGGACACAAGGCTAAAAAAGAGGACAGGTCCTAGAAAAAGGGGACAGACTGTGAAGTCTCAAACTTGCTGACCCTTAGGTTGGCAAGCACCTGGTCTCTAACCACTGAGCCACTGCTGCCCCGTAACTTGCAGTGGCATAGCTAGAGAGGATGGCGCTGTCAGTCTTGGAAGGAGCCAAGGAAAGCCTTCTGGGAGCCCTTGCAGGACTGACTGCTCCGACCCCCCTCTAGTTACGCCACTCACCCCCATCCCCACCCAGGACTTTCCACCCAGGACTCTCCCTCACTGGGGATCTTCAAGCAGAGCACCTGGCGGAGATGCCCCAGGAGGGGCATCTCCATAAGGGGGTCCCTTATGGGTCCCTTGTGGGTCCCTTCCAATTCTAGGATCCTAGGATTCTATGACGCACCCCAGATCAGGCAGGCGACCAGCAACTGCAGCCCCCGAAAGATAATGCTGGGCGATCCCTCCAGCTGAGCCATCCCAAGCGCCCTCTTCCAGGCTTCCTCGAATGGCTGGTGAGGAGGAGGAGGAGGAGGAGGAGGAGTCGCAGAAACTTTTCTAGTGGCTTCTACCGGTATTCTTTGGCATCTTTTTAGATTGTGATCCCTTTGGGGATGAGGACCCTGTTTGGGGACGGTCCTGTCAATTTTAACCCCCAGGAATGAACACGATGAAACCAAATGGTCTAATCCCCTGATCGGCATCCTTGTTCCAGAGCAAGAACACTTTACTCTGGATTGCAATATGAATTTCCCATAGGTTTTCACTAGGTGGTGCAGTAACTACGGGTGCGCATAATGTCTCTTACGTTCTCCCGTAGGTACGGTACTCATGATTGCAGCTATAGGCTGAAATCCTAAAGACACTTTCCTGGGAGTAAGACCCACTGAACACAATGAGGCTTACTTTTGAGTAGACATGGTTAGAATTGTGCTCATAGTCTTCCTTTTCCTTGTGAGTAGGCAGCTCGTAGCTTTAGTGTAATTAATAATTTTTTGGTAATAAATTATCTGTAATAGTTTCACATTTGATAAGTACTATAGTGTTTAAATAACCACATGAGAATAGAGTAAATTTTGATTATAAGTATAGGGTGTGCATTAGATTTAATGTTGCATTAGATTCGAGTAAATACAGTATATATAAAATATTTACACATAGACACAGATACACACACACACACGTCTTCCATTTCTTATTTTTTTGGGGGGGGTGTTTCTTGTCCTAACCCTATATTCACAACCCTATGACCCCACAGTATGGTTACAACCCTATATTCTGGGCAGTCCACTGCATGGGTTGGTCCCAAGGGAGTTGGTAACGGCCCCCAGTACACCACAGTGAGACTCCCCACAGAAGCAACTGCTTTGACCCCCCTCTAGCTATGCCACTGCCCTATGCCAATCTCCTGCCTGGGATCACTATCAGTGGATAGGGCAGCCCATCTGTCCCTCCTTCCGTCCTGTGCCCCAAAATTAAATAGGGTCCAGGCCAGCAAACCATTTTGTATTTTTATAATACTTTTTTTGGTCCCCTTTTTTGGTTTTGAGTCCCGGAAGAAAGGATGATTGCCGGGGAGGGGGGACATCAGTCAAATCGGGTGATGGGAAAAGTGTTGGGGTACCAAAGACATGCCAATAATAAACTATCGTTCCTCCTGGATATTTCATTTTCACTTTTAGGACCCCGAGACCCTTCCATTGCTGCCTCCGTAACAGGCTCGGAGGAACAGCTGGTCTCTCCTAATTCAGAAGAAAGAGCTGAATCTGGTGAGTCTTCATTTGGAAGGGGACTGGCTGGATCCAAGCAGTGGTCGCAGTTTTGTCACCCCCTCCCCAACATGGTCATGACTCCATCCAGGGAGCTACATGGTGGGGTGGGTGGTGGATAGAAATCCCACAGCGGGGCTTAAAAGCCCTAATTGTCTTGCAGTCTTACAGGGATCTTGGGGAGGGGGAAAAGATCATAGTTGGTTAGTCTTGCCTCCCTCACAAGGTTGTTGTGATGAGAAAAATGCAGGCGCTATATGCCGTGCTGGTTGCCGTCTCATAAGTGATTGGTGGCCATATGTCCCAAAAAACAAGGACAATCCCAATTTGGGGGGGTCGTGTTCACATACTGGCAAATGGGATGGAGGGTCCTGTCCTGATTTGGTGGAAGAGAATTAGGGCAACCCTAAAAAAATGTAGAACTTAAGGCCATCCATGTCTTCCCCTTTGACTTAACACTGCCTGGGGTGAGGGGGACGAGCCTTCTAGATCAGACTCCGAAATGGTGAGGGTCATGCCTGTGGCTGAATGTGTGGCCCCTTCCTGGTGATCTGCCAGCTGTGGCTTCTTCAGGGAAGGGCATCACCAGGGTTCACATCTCCATAAATGAGGTCCCTTCATGTTTTCAAGACTCCATCATCGTTCCAGTTCCTAAGAAACCTTCCGCCAGTGGGCTGAATGACTGTAGACCTGTTGCTTTAACATCTGTTGTAATGAAGGTCTTTGAGAGGCTGGTGTTGGCCCACTTGAAGGTCATCACTGTTGCTAGACCCCCTTCAGTTTGCCTACAGGGTAACAGGTCAGTGGATGACGTTGTCAATATGGCATTACACTATATCCTGCAACATCTGGATTCTTTAGGGACATATGTACGGGTCCTTTTTGTGGACTTCAGCTCAGCGTTCAACACTATTGTTCCATCAACTAACATCAGCAGCATCACTAAAAAGGCTCATCAGAGGATGTTCTTCTTGCGTCGACTGAGGAAATTCGATCTGCCTCAAGAGCTGATGACCCTGTTTTATAGGGGAACTATTGAATCTGTTCTCTGCAGTTCCATCGCTGTCTGGCTTGGCACAGCATCCAAACTGGACAAGAAAAAACTACAAAGAACTAGAAGTAGGGCAGAGAAAATAATTGGAGTCAGTCCAACTTTGGTTCCAACCTATCGATAGAACATTGATTCAATGTAGGACATCCAAGAAAAACGTAGGGCATGACAAAATAAAAATCATATATACATTGATTCATGTCCTTCATTTAAACACTATATTAATTATTCCATGATGCCTGCAATCCTAAAGACACTTTCCTGGGAGTAAGACCCATAGAACACAATTGAACTTACTTTTAAGTAGACATGGATAGGATTGTGCTCTTAAAACTATTATAGGGACATTGTGACAAGTCTTCTTTATGACAAGAAGACTGCCTGCTGACTGCTTACAAGGAAAATGACATCAAAAGTTTTTTTATAGGACACAAGCATGCCCTGGAAAAACAGGACTTATGGTCATTCAGGATACCATAAACTACCCCTATATCAGGGCCAACATGGCACCACTCATGCCCGCGCTACAGCACTAACCCATAAGCTGTTCTCCTTGTGATCCTTGTGGGGTGTGTGACCTTATATCCAGCCCATTTGTCTTCTGAGCACATTCCCATCTGATTTTTCCTGGTGAGCAAATATCACGTAACCTTCTTGTAATTAATAGGCTTTGGGTACAATCCTGAAAGACACTTTCCTGGGAGTAAAACCCATAGAACACAATGGGGCTTACTTTTGAGTAGCCATGGTTAGGATTATGCTCTTTCGGTAATAAATTACATGTCATAATTTTAAATTTAATAAGAAAGATAGTGTTTCAATTAACCACGTGAAAGCACTATCCATAACCCTACAATCCAGAGTTACTATGGGAGCACATAAGAGACATTTACATCAACGAAGTTACAGCACCACCTAGTGCAAACCTATGGGAAATTCATATTGCAATCCAGAGTAAATTGTTCTTACATTGGAGCAAGGACTCCCCGTAGTTACTCTGGATTGCACCTATGTGTCTTGCAAACTGTGTGCCGGGCCTAGCAAGTGGATCATAAGCAGGGTGACTAGATGCCCAAACCTCTAAAGGAGGACAAGGTCTTGGATTCCTCTTAGCCTGGCCTTTCCGGCAGACAATGGCACGTTTGCCTACTCACAAGTAAAGCCACGATATTGGGCACTTTCATTTCCCTATAAGACCGCAATGCATATTTTTATTTTTAGTTTTTTTGGCCATAACTTTTGATAGGAAGGAGATATTTCAAAACTGATTTTTACTTTGGATTCTGCTCTTCAATACGAATCCAACGACATATGACATGATGGGGTCATGCACACCTTTGCAATATAGAGCCAAAACGGAGGACAATAAAGTCCTTTTGGAGGACACCCGGACAGGAGGCTAAAAAAGTGGACAAATCCGGAAATTTCTGGTCATATGCTCACCCTGATTCATAAGCCAATTTTAGGTGGGCCCCCTCAATTTCTGCCAGCCAGTTGACTAAATTAGTATATTAAGGCAGCAATTGTATCCATACTTTCCTGGGAGTAAGCCCCATTGACTTTAATGGGACTTACTTATGAGGAGACATGCATAGGATTGGGCTTCTATATTAAAAGACTCAAGAAGACAGTGGCAAGAGTTGTCTCCTGGAGGCCAATATTGAGAGAGACAGCCCATAGGGGAGAAAGTTAGAGCACAACCTTAAGCCTGTCTACTCAAAAGTATAACCCATTGTGTTCAGTGTGTCTTACTCTCAGGAAATTGCATTTAGGATTGCAGCCTTGGGGTAACTCTCTAGGTCTAGGGTGTATCTGTTCTGGTCTGATTGGATTTCTAATGAGTCAGAAGTCCCTGAAAAGCCTCTTTAAGTGACCTAAGTGAGTACTAAGTGATAGACTCTGGCACTTAAAGTGCCCAAGACAGTATCCTACACAGGATGAACATGGGTTCTCTTTTTCCAGGACATGTCCTCTTTTTCAGCCTAGTGTCCTAGGAAATCTTAGGGTGCAATCCACAGTAACTACAGGGAATCCTTGCTCCGGTGTAAGAACAATTTGCTCTGGATTGCAATATGAATTTCCCATCGATTTTCACTAGGTGGTGCAGTGACTAATGTCTCTTACCTGCTCCCGTAGTTACTCTGGATTGTAGGGTTCGTGTAATTAATAATTTTTTGGTAATAAATTATATATAATAGTTTCACATTTCAATAGTTTCACAGTACAGAGTGTTTAAATAACCCCATGAGGAGAGATGAGAGTAAATGTGGTATTTTGATTATACGTATAGGGTGTGCATTAGGTTCAATGTTGCATTAGATTGGAGTAAATACAGTATATATAAAATGTTTACACACAAACACAGATACACACACACACGCCTTCCAATTTCTTGAGTGTTTCTTGGCCTTGAACTCTTTTACAACCCTATATTCACAACCCTACAGCCCCACAATATGGTTACAACCCTATATTCTGGACACCCTGGTCCAGGCCAGCAAACCATTTTATATTTTGGTCATCCTTTTTGGTCCTCTTTTTCGGTTCTGAGTCCCAGAAGAAAGGATGATTGCAGGGGGCGGGGGGGGGGAACATCAGTCAAACATGGTGATGGGAAAAGGGTTGGGGTACCAAAGTCTTGCCAATAATAAACTTAAAATAGTAATAATAAAATAATACAAGTTTTGTTCCTCCTGGATATTTCATTTTCAATTTAAGGACCCCAAGATCTTTCCGATGCTGCGTCTGAAAACAGCTCAGTGGAACAGCTGATTCCTCCCAATTCGAAAGAAAGAGTTGAAACTGGTGAGTCTTCGTTTGGGAGGGGGCTGGCCGGATCCAAGCAATGGTCACAATTTTGTCACCCCGTCCCCAACATGGTCATGACTCTGCCCCGGGAGCTACGTGGTGGGGTGGGTGATGGATAGAAAGTGGGGCTTAAAAGCCGTGTCTTGCAGACTTACAGCGATCTTGGGGAGGGGGAAAAGATCATACTCAGTTAGCCTTGCCTCCCTCACAAGGTAGTTGTGATGAGGAAAAATGCAGGCACTTTATGCTGAGCTGTTTGCCTTCTCATAAGTGATTGGTGGCCATATGTCCCAAAAAACAGGGACAATCCCAATTTGGGGGGGGGGGTTGTGTTCAGAGGGTCCTGGATCAGAGAGGTGTGATATCAGACTCCGATATGGTGAAGGTCATGCCTGTGGCTGAATGTGTGGCCCCCTCCTAGTGATCTGCCACCTGCGGCTTCCTCAGGGAAGGGCATCACCAGGGTTCACATCTCCATAAGTCCGCACACCACAGCGCATTGAACCAGAGTGAATCACGAGTGTTTTCCTTCTCTGCAATCCCTGCAGGTCGGCTGGAAGACGGGATTGCCATCACTCCAGAGCTCTCATCCAGCACCACGTCTGTATAGCACCACATGTCTCATGCCATCGGGACTTACGCACTGTGGGCACAATTCCAGCCACAGAGCGCACCTGCAGTAAATTATGAAAGATACATGTATTGTTTAATGTGCGATGAATAGAGTAGCAAGTAGCAAGAGGCTCAATGAGCACCTGTCGGAGATGCTCTAGGAGAATTTCCTGCTACAGGCAGGGGGTTGGACTAGATGACCTCCTGGATCCCTTCCAACTCTAGGATTCTATGCAAAGTATGTCACTTTAATGTAGGCTGGGGGGATTTCCTACAATTACAATTATTTATTTGTGTACAAAATAATCAGAGCAAAGATTATTTATTTATGAACAGAGCAAAGATTATTTATTTATTTCTGTATAAATAACAATTATTTATTTATTTTGGAATATTTCTGTATATGTCTCTGTATGTATGTATGTATGTATGGATAGATGGATGGGAGGGAGGGATAGATAGATCCACAGGTGGGCAGATGCCGGTTTGGGCCTCTTTGCCTGAACCGGATCTTCCCATGTGGCAGCCGCTGGTGAATCACCCAGAGCCGCGGCTGGCAAGAACCGCGGGGACCGGTTCGCCAGCGGCCGCCATGCGACTCCTGAAGCTCGGCTGGATGCTAGCATCCAGCTGGACGCTAGTGCACTGCGTCTCCTGAAGCCGCGCCTCAGGAGACTGAGCACGCTTGCGTCCAGCTGGATGCATGCGCACTGAGACTCCTGAAGCCGAGCTCGGCTTCAGGAGACACACTGTGCATGCGCCAAGCCTGGCACATGCGCAGTGCGGCGGGGTCGGGGCCCACCCCCGCCCTGCTCCCTGACCCCAGCCCCTCCCCCTGACCCAGGCCCCGCCCCAACTTCTCCCACCTTTCTCTGCTGTTTTTTTGGCCACCTCTGGGCTTCTTGTGTGTGGACAGGGTGGTGGAGGCAGATCCCAGTGACCAGATCCTTGACTGGTCTGTCGTATAAACCAGTGCTTCTCCGGAACTGGTTGGCCGAGTGGGGTTTTAAAAAAATACTCTGCACTGGAAGGAAAGTGAGACCTGAATGGGGGCTGAAGAGGAAGCAACTGTGGTCAGGTGGGGCACAGACGAGGCATCAGGCTGAAGGCTATGCAGGAAGAGACACATAGCACTGTGGTGGGGCTACTTAGGAGATCAGGTGCGAAGAAGCAAGATGAGGACGAACTTGCATGGCGCTTGGTTCCTGCTCCTGCTCTTTGCCATCCACCTCACAGGTGAGCATCAAGGGAAAGTTGGATGACACTTGTTTGGCAACCTGGATCAGCAGGGAGCCAAAATGGGGTGTGCACACATCCAGAGCAAATTTTTGAGTGTCTATGGAATCTATGTGCATTCATGTACTTTGGTATGGGAATGATGCCCAAACTTGGTCCCAGCAAGTGGAGACGGGGGGATGGGGGTGGGTGACCCCCAGAAATTCCTGAGATTCCTGAGAAATTCCTGAGATTGAGCATCAATCAGTCTGAAAGATCCAGAACAGTTGCTCCTTTGGACCACACAAGTGGGGAATAAAGAAAGGAGAAGCGGATTGAAGGTTGGCGGACACAGGGTCCTTAGGCTTGGCGATAGGCGGAACCGGTTGAGAAACCAAGAGGTTGGGATTCTTGGTCACCAATTTAGGGTCACTGCTTGCAAAGTGGTTATTGGAGGCTATAGGGTCCAACTTGGCAGAATGGGGAAGGCAGCCTGTTGTGGACCTTTCCAGCCGAGCAATGTTTAAGTTCTTGAAGTGCCTTAGGGGGAAATTCCCTAAGGGCAAAATCCAGAGTAACTACGGGGAGTCCTTGCTCCGGTGTAAGAACAATTTACTCTGGATTCCAATATGAATTTTCCCATAGGTTTTCACTAGGAGGTGCAGTAACTACGGGTGCACTTAGGGCTCAATCCAGAGTAACTACAGGGAGTCCTTGCTCCAGTGTAAGAACAATTTACTCTGGATTGCAATATGAATTTTCCCATAGGTTTTCACTATGTGGTGTCATAACTACTTTGACGTAAATGTCTCTTACGTGCTCCCCTAGTTACTCTGGATTTGGGGGTAAATCTCTCAAGGTAGAAGCATGGGAGAATATCAAGTGCGGGACCAAACGGGAATGGAAGTGCAGAAGAACTCGGGTCTGCCAAGGGATGAAGGAAGTGTTTCCGCTTTGAGCAGATCAGTCTTGGTGGGATTAAGCCTCAGGATGGTAGATAGATGCTTCTAAGCCTTCCATAGCTGGTCCAGTCTGGTGGATATTGGGAAAAATGGTGTACCGAGAGAGCAACCCTTTGCGCTGCACTGGAAGGGAAGTGAGACCTAGTGGGGGCTGAAGAGGAAGCAACTGTGGTCAGGTGGAGCACGGACAAGGCATCAGACTGAAGGTTGCGCAGGAAGAGACACTTAGCAGTGTGGTGGGACTACTTAGGAGATCAGATGCAAAGAAGCAAGATGAGGATGAACTTGCACGGCGCTTGGTTCCTGCTCCTGCTCTTCGCCGCCCACCTTACAGGTGAGCATCAAGGGAAAGTCGGATGACACTTGTTTGGCATCCTGAACCAGCAGGGAGCCAAAATGGGGTTTGTGCACATCCAGAGCAAATTTTTGGGTATCTGTGGAATCTATGCTCATTCATGTACCTTCATCAAGGGAAAATGATGCCCAAACTGACTACCAGCAAGTTGAGACAGGGTGGGTGACCATTTGCCCAAACCTCAAAAGGACATTTCTGGTGGTGGACAAATCCGGACATTTCCGGTCATATGGTCACCCTGTTTTCAGGGATCTCCAAACTATTCAGATCCCAGAGCATATCTTATATCCTATCATGGTGTTGAGCACCAGATGTGGTCAGGGTTTGGAGATCCCAGGCCAGACTTGGAGGTGATGGTCCCAGAATTGAGGGGGCTTTTGAAAAAGAGTCCAGAATCCCGACAGATTCACAATCCCAATCGGTCTCTTGGGTTGTCCACAATCCCAATCCCAGAATCACAGAATCTCTCGGGTTGTAGGCATGATAGGAGGTGATAGAAGGAGATCCTAGCATGGGAATAAAAACAAAAGAACGTAGCCAAAGGAAAGAGCCTAGAGGGATTTAGGTTGCACATCTTGTCATTATTATTATTTTTCCAACAGACACCACAAGTTTCCCAACATTGAATCCTCCCCGGCAGGTCAACGAGATCCTGGGTGGGTCGGCCCTGCTCCCTCTGGTCATCACCTCACCACATCACCTCACCACCATCGAATGGAAATTTCAAGGCAAAACCAGCGATCTGGCGCTCCTCGTGGCTGAAATTGTAGGCGGGAAGTTGGAGCGGCCCAATCCCAGGGACAGGTTTGGGCAGCGATTGAAGCTGGTCAATGAAACGACGTTGAGGATCAGGGACCTAGAAGTGGAGGATAGTGGGATCTTCAGCGCTCGCGTGCGGCTGGCGACGGCCGCGGTGGAAGAGCATTTGTTCCGCCTTGCTGTCTATGGTACGGCACCGCTGGGGATAGAGATCCCAGTCTGGGTATTGACTGTCTTGGGTATCCTTCTTAGAAAGAAATGTGGTCTGTCTGTCTGTCTGTCTAACCATCCTATCTATCTATCTATCTATCTATCTATCTATCTATCTATCTATCTATCTATCTATCTATCTATCTATCTAGCTATCTATCTATCTATCTATCTATCTATCTATCTATCTCTCTCTCTCTCTCTCTCTCTCTCTCTCTCTCTCTCTCTCTCTCTCCATCCATCCATCCATCCATCCATCCATCCATTCTGTCTATCCATCCAGTCTATCAATCCATCCAATTCTTCTATCTATCTGTCCCTGCATCCCTCCATTCCTCCATCCAATTCATCTATCTAACATCTCCATCCATCCCTCCATCCCTCCATCCCATCTATCCATCAGTCAGTGCATCCCTCCATCACTCCATTCTTTCTTTCTTTCTTTCTTTCTTTCTTTCTTTCTTTCTTTCTTTCTTTCTTTCTTTCTTTCTATCTCTCTCTCTCTCCATCCATCCATCCATCCATCCATCCCTTCTATCTATCCATCCAGTCTATCAATCCATCCAATTCTTCTATCTATCTGTCCCTGCATCCCTCCATTCCTCCATCCAATTCATCTAACATCTCCATCCATCCCTACATCCCTCCATCCCATCTATCCATCAATCAGTGCATCCCTCCATCACTCCATTCTATCTATCTATCTATCTATCTATCTATCTATCTATCTATCTATCTATCTATCTGTCTGTCTGTCTGTCTGTCTGTCTGTCTGTCTAATTTTCTGAACGATGGGTAGACACCCCTAAAATTTCTTTCTCTCCATGTTGATTAGAACCACTTCCAGCCCCACAGATACTCCCCCAAGTTGTCTCAAGAACAGCCAAGGGATGCAACTTAACCCTGCAGTGTCAGACACTTGGAGGGGGAGAAGTGACCATCTTCTGGGAGGTGGCAGGATCATCCAGGGCTTTGGAAAATGGTCCTGAGAAATACCAGCTTTCGGACGATGGCAGGACCCTACATTTCTTATGGGAGTCCAACTCCTCGGACTCGAGCATCAGTTGCCTGGTCAGCAATCCAGCCGATCAGAGGAGGGTCTCCTTGGACTTGCTCAGTATCTGTCCCAAAGAAGGTGAGTATTCAAGTCTTCAAATATTGGAATATATCATAGAAGACAATTATATTGGAATATATAAATAAAGTATGAAAATATAAAATGGAAATGTAATGAAAATTAGGAAAATACAGTGTGAAAATATAAATATAATATTCATATAGATATGAAAATATAAATAAAATATTCAAATATTTCTCCCATTGGAATGTTTCGATTTAACTGATCCGTGGAACTCCTTGCCACAGGATATGGTGATTGCAGCCGGCCTCGATGCCATCTAGAGACAAAGTGATGGACTTCATCAATTGGATTGTGCTGCATCACCAAAACTAAAATGTATGAGCCGAAAACTAATTACGAAGAGCATAATCCTAACTGTGTCTACTCAAGAGTAAGACCCATTGTGTTCAATGAGCCTTACTCCCAGTAAAGTATTTTTTAGGATTGCAGCCTAAAAACTAAAAGATGAAAAATTTAGAAAGCGGTTGAGTGGCTCCTGTAACCTACTGGGCCGCTGGCCATGGCTCCCCATTAGGGCCCCAAACTTATATATTATATAGGGTAGTAGATCATTAGGATTTCATGGAACGTGACTTGCTTCCTGGGAACCCCGGGCAGCATGTTCCCTCTCCCACACCCCCTTACTCTCTTCTTATTCTCTGCAGGAGGAAATCTCTACCACTCTTGGTTTTGGGTCATCATCGTGGTGGGGCTAGCGGGGCAGATGGTCACTGTGATTGTAGTGCACATCCTGGAGAAAAAGGAAAGCCGAGCTGAGATAGGAAAGCCGAGCCACCGACTTCGGTTCAAGGAAGACAAACCCTAGATTAAAAGAAGGACTCACTTTCTCGCAATATGGGCGCCAGATACTAGAGGGGTTCCATGCAACGGACCCTCCTTCCCAAACGAGTTTGATCCCCTTTTTAATGTTAAATAACAGTTGGATTGTTTGGTTGGTTCGCTTGCTCGCTCACCAACCCACTCATCAAATCACTCACTCATCAACTCACTCACTCACCCACCCACCCATTTGCTCTCGTTTGTTCGTTCGTGTGTTCACTTGTTTGTTCACTCGTTCGCTCGCTCAGCAACTCACTCACCCACCCGCTCGCTCTCGTTCGTTCATTTTTTTGTTCACTCACTCACCAGCTCACTCAGTCACTCACTCAACCACTCACTCATTCACTCACTTACTCACTCACTCAACCACGCACCCAGCCGCTTGCTTGCTGGCTCGCTCGCTCATTGACAATTGCCACTGTTACAAACTTGAGATCAGTGGGATCACTGGGAAGTCTGGGGTACGTGGACTGCACCACTTAACACCCTAGCGGGGGTTGACACCACTAGCGGCATAAATATTGGAAACCTTTTGGAAAATTTGAATTTGTGAATAATACCATTGTGTTGTATATCAGTGGAAAGGTAATTTAATGCAGAATAGAATATATAATATAATGAATATAATATAATATAGAATATAATCAAATATATATATATAATGCATTACATCAAAGGGTATGGCCATTTAACGGAAAAAGGAAAACGCAGTTGCCTAATGGAACCAGAAAAGGGATTTCCTTAACTCAAAACTGGCGGATGAGACTGAGTGTTCAGATAGCCAATGAAGTGTTATTATGATGCAGAAAGAGTTATTATTATTATTATTATTATTATTATTATTATTATTATTATTATTATTATTACATTAGCACGAGACAGCTCTCCTTTCCATGGATTATACTAGAACCCTTACTCAGTGGTGTGAGCGTCAGCAACTTGAATCTCTGAATAATACCGTCATGTTCGCTCAAATATTACGCACCATCGAATCTAATGCGCCCCCCTATTTTGGAAACTAAATTTGGCTGGAAAAGGTGCGGATTATATTTTATTAAATAATAAAATAATAAATAATAATCAAATAATAGATAAATCAGTACTTACTCAATTCTATTTACTCAAATCAAACGCACCTTCAAATCTAATGCGCACCCCTATTTTGGAGACTTCGAGCGCAATCCTCACCATGTCTACTCAAAAGTCAGCCCCGTTGTGTGCAATGGGTCTTACCTCCAGGAAAGTGCCTAAAATGCTTTCCTGGTAGTAAGGCCCGTTGAACACAATGAGGCTTCTGAGTAGACATGGTTCGGATCATGCTCGAAGGCTGCAATCCTAAAGACACTTTCCTGGGAGTAAGACCAATTGAACAGAATGGGGCTTTCTTTCGAGTAGACGTGGTTAGGATGGTTCTTTATTAATTTGGCTGAAAAAGGTACGCGTTAGATTTGAGTAAAGATGGTATTTAAATCATTAAATGCCGTGACTGCAGGTGCCCCCCCACACCGTAGTGATGCCACTGCATTGTGGCTGTGTTGCAATTAATTTTGCAGTTAATTAAGATTGCAATTAATTCTGTATGGTCTGGTATGGGAGGTGCTCCCATTATGGGGTGATGCCATGGGTTCTCGCACAGATTTTGCCAACGGCTAGGAGCATATCGATTCTTCCAACTATGGAAAGGATCCAGGCTTCCTTGGCGCAGCACCCACTATCACATCACCCCATACCACCCCACTATCACATCACCCCATACCGCCGCATCCCCGTCCCCCCTTAATGACGCTACTGGGCAGGGGTTCCTTGCAGCTTTGAAAACAAACCTCTCTTCCCCACTGCGGCCTTTTCAATGGGAATAAATGCCTGTATTTGAATTTTTTTTTTTTATTTTGAATTTCTGACCAGGCACAGCAGCCAGGCAGAAAATTAAGATTTTATGGGTTGTAAAACTCGAGTATTTTGTGTGCAATATATTTTCCGTGTTGTTAAACATCTCTCTGCTACATTACCGCACAGGTTAACAACATTGTCGGTCCTTTCCCCGGTTGTGAGTGCGTACGTGTGCGTGTACATCTTACTATCACCCCGCTTCATTTTAGGGTGGATATAGGGCTTTTTGATATGATGCCCTACGACGAGTAGGAAGTCAGGTGGGAAGGGTGCAAAGGGGACGGGGGTGTGTGTTCACCCTAATGGCTGCAGAGTAAGTCCAGAAACTTGGGGTGGGGGAGAAGGTGAGGACCTGGCTTTGCTGGGGGGGGGGGAGGTCTGGGGGTACCTGGCCCTGCTTCTCTCCTTGGGTAAGTGGCTGGAGAAGGGCATGCGGGACTCATCAGCCTTGCATAGCCTCATGACAAAGGGGACCCTAGATGACCCCAGATCTCCATACTTCAGAGGGACACTTTGGAGGGGAGCATCCCCATATAAATAGGTCCAGCACCCGAGGGGCTTTGTGGTTTGAAAAATAGAAGAAGAGCAACAACCAAGATCCATGGCTATGACAGGTTTTTGATCGGTGCGGCACGCCGACCCTCCAGGCACCGGCTTCTGAAATCCACCAGCTTCTGAAACCACAGAGGACCTTCTGATGTTCAAAGGTACCACATCGGTCAAAGGTCCTTGGATGCCGGGGGTGGTGCTGAGCTCCTTGGGTCTTGGGCAGATCCAAGGTAGGAATTCTCTCCGACATTTTCCTTTTCAATGTTTTCCTATATGTAGTTTATTTAATAATAAGCATTTATTTAACCTTATGGCAATTATATTTAATAATAAGCATTATTTAACCATATGGCAATTATATTTAATAATAAGCATTATTTAACCATATGACAATCAACCTGTCCTGGGGAAATTCTTATTTTGGGTAAAATAGTTGACTCAGGCAATAAGTTGGGAAGGAAACCCATCTCTATCCCCCTACTGCCCCTCGTCTTCCTCCACTCACCACCCCATGGACTGGAAAAGAGGGGGTGCAAAGGAAATGTGGGGGATAGGCCTGGGTTGAGCTGGAATAGTGGAGAGAGCAAAGAGGTAGGCACATCGTGGGGGGGAAACTGAGTCCAAGGCATCAGGATAACTTGGGCAGGCCCTGATCAAGCCCCAGGTTGCAACCCCCAGGATACCATCCCCCCCCCCCCCCCTTGAAAATTCCTGGCTTCAGATTTGGGTTGCACTCCCCTTTCTTGCCACCAGATGTCACCAAAGTGTTAAGAATAAGTTTTGCTGCTCCTAACCTGTCCTTTCCAAAAACCTGGGGGAGATATGGGGGGGGGGCCACTTTTATTCTGGTGCATTCATTCAGAAAAGGGGGGCCACAAGCAAATAAATCCTGGAGCTGATCCGGACAAAACGGAGGGGCTATGAACCAGAGATCTACCAACCCTGGGTGGAGCGCTAGGGAGGTTAAGTGTCCCCCTAGAAAGCTTGCCACTTTGGGGTTCTCTTGGACCTAGATGGACTGGTGGTCCAGCAACTTTGGCCACCGTACCAGCTGTGCCCACATGTGGCTCCGCCAGACCTTGCAATAGCCACCCATGTATCAGTAGTGTCTAAACGGGATTGACTGCGACGTCATCCCATCTTGAGACTGCCCTTGTAGACGGTCTGGATACTTGTCGCAGTGTTCGGTGCAAGATCTGGGGTAGGGTCAGGACTGTGCCACGTTCTGGTTCATTTCCAGAAGCTTCCAGTGCAGATTCCAGACTTTTGGCACAACTGGGAAAACGGGCTCCAGGTGGCCAGCGGGATTTTAATGCCAACCCCAGGCCCGCTAACCACAGAGTCATCTGTTGGTGGAATATGGGATGTTTGCCCAGCAGCCCTGCCATTTGGAAGAGGGATCAGTGACCACAATCCCTACAAGATAAGCGGGATGTGTGGCCTGCATTGCTGTCCCCAAAACCCCATTGTTGGAGATCTGATCCTGCTATGCAACAGCCGCCCCTTGGACCATGAAAACCACCACCTCTGGGTGAAGGAAGCCAATGTGATGACAGATAAGGTGGAGAAACCCCAGACCCTTCCTAAGTTATGAGTCACCTTCAATGGAGCACCAGAACAGTTGAGCATCTATGGGGTCCCAGCTAGTGGCATAGCTACAGGGGAACACATGTCCGGCCTAGATTCACAGTGTGTGCCACCCAGAGGCATGCACCAGGGGTTGCATCCTTGCACCAGGGGTTGTGTGACGCATTGGGGTGCATACAATAGGATCCTGCTACAAAGCTGGTTCAAGCAGGCATGCTGCCAGGCCTGTCGCTGCTTTGATGCCGGGGGAAGCAGCCATATAATTGCCCCGATAAGGCACGACATCAGGACTTGTGTTCGCCAAACCTCTGATTAAATCGTCATCTGTTCATAATCTGAACCAACCTCGCCCACCCACCCCGATCCCACCAAATCCTGTGCCAGCTGCATCTTTGCCGGGAGAATTTGGGCACCGTGGAAGTGCCTCAAATAATAATTACGGCTGGTTAATTGTCGCTAATTAAAACTGGGGGCTGAGAGAGCGAGAGGGGCCTGCGAGGAGTCGGAATGTCACAGTGTGCCCGGCTCCTCCTAAGCCCCCCCTCGACAGATGCTCTCCAGGCAGCCACAACTAAGAGGCAACTGGCAAGGGAGACATGGAGATAAGGACGGAGACTGGCAGGAAGGGGACTCTCGGGGTGCTGATCTGGGCAGCAGCTAGCCTCTGGACAGGTAAGCAAAGCAGGCACCCATGGGTGCCTATATCCCCAGAGATAGTGCCACCCGGGACTTGGAGGTGAGAGGGCATCAGGTGGCAATGGGGACGATAACAGATTTGGCGTGGTGGCTGGAAAACTGGTATTTGAGATTATTGGGCATGATCTGAACCAACTTTCCAGCCCTGGCATAGCTGTGCAGTGGGGCATCTGCTCTATCCTGCAGTTGGGGGGGCAGTTACAGAGGCTCCCCAATATTTGTCCCCTTATAATAGCTGCATCACCCTTACCCCAAAGCTGGAATTGTGCCCTTTTTCAGTTTACAAGTAAGATGTGTGTTAGTTTTCCTTTGACACGTCAAGGATCTGTAGAACTCACTGAGGCTTTATTTGAAACAGAATTTCTTAATTAATTAATTGCTTAAGATAATGTTTGGTGTAAGATGCCTGTTTGGTGGGGGGGGGGGGGTAGTGGAGTCCCTCCACCCTAACCCACATCCCAAAGCAGTTCCTATTGACTTTGAACCTGTTGTCTTCATCCATTGCATCTTTAAGGGCACAATCCTAACCAGTTTCCCAGCTTTGGGGTAAGGGCATGATCCTAACCCATTTTTAAGGGCACAATCCTAACCAGTTTCCCAGCTTTGGGGTAAGGGCATGATCCTAACCCATTTTTAAGGGCACAATCCTAACCAGTTTTCCAGCTTTGGGGTAAGGGCATGATCCTAACCCATTTTTTAAGGGCACAATCCTAACCAGTTTTCCAGCTTTGGGGTAAGGGCATGATCCTAAGCCATTTTTAAGGGCACAATCCTAACCAGTTTTCCAGCTTTGGGGTAAGGGCATGATCCTAACCCATTTTTAAGGGCACAATCCTAACCAGTTTTCAAGCTTTGGGGTAAGGGCATTATCCTAACCCATTTTTTAAGGGCACAATCCTAACCAGTTTCCCAGCTTTGGGGTAAGGGCATGATCCTAACCCATTTTTAAGGGCACAATCCTAACCAGTTTTCCAACTTTGGGGTAAGGACATGATCCTAACCAATTTTAAGGGCATGATCCTAACCAGTTTGCCAGCTTTGAGACAAGGGCATGATCCTAACTCATTTTTAAGGGCACAATCCTAATCCATTTTCCAGCACTGGGGTAAAGACACAATCCCACCCCATTTTTAAGGGCAGACCCATTTTAAACCCATTTTTAAGGGCAAACCCATTTTAAACCCATTTTAATCCTAACCAGATTTCCAACTTTGGGGTAAGGGTACCATCCTAACCATTTTAAAGGGCGTGATCCTTACCAATTTTTTAGGACATGATCCTAACTAATTTTTGAGTGCTGGGGTAAGGGTAAAGCAACCCCACAATTTGTCTTAACAGGCCTCTGTGACTGCCCCCCAACTTTAGGACTCATCACGTGCCCCATGGGCACAGCTTGGCCAGTGGTGGGAAGTTGGTTAGGATCATAGTCCTTATTGCAAAAAGGGCATCCTATATCCAGATTCCAAATCTATGGAGGAGTCATCAGTGACCTCCCCCCCCAGAGGTCCTGATCCACAGAAGTGCCATTGGAAAAGCATTGCTCATGGACAGACGGCCCTTTTCATTCCATCAGGACTTGCGGCAGAACCCAGGATCGGACTTGGCTTACGCAACAGCCCCGCAAATGAACTTTCCCCATTCTGGATAATCTGATTTCAAGGAGGCAATCCTTGCCCTCTTCCACCAATCTTCTCCCCCTTTACTCTCCCCACCCTCAGCCCCCAAATCCCACTAAGAAAGGGATTTCATATCTTTTAAGGGTGCAACGGAAAAGCAACTCCTTCAAAATAATGTGCAAAAGAGGCGCTTCGAGGAAGGGGCCGTTCGGCACCGAGACACTTTTATTTTGCAGAACAAGGTGGCAAAAGATCCTATATAAAGCCAAATATAGAATAAACTGCGCCATATATAGAAGAAACGGTGCCATATTAACACTTCCCCCTTCTCACTTATATTACTGCTCCAATCACAGATTCCTACCTACTTGCACTAATTAAAATGGGCATTTTCTAAGCTGATGGCGCACCATCAGTGGCATAGCTAAGGGGGGTCAAAGCAGTACATTTTGCAGGGAGCCTCATCATGGTCCCCGCCTTTCAAACCATAATACTTTTTTTCCAGGACGTCCTCTTTTTTTAAAGCCTGGCGTCCTGGGAAAAAAAAAACCTTCCGCGTCCTTAATTTCCTTGCGAGCAGACAGCAAGTAGCCTTCTTGGAATGAATGAATTATATGCAATAAATTATATTTATTTATTTCATTTCCATTTGATGTGACGTAATGATTTCAGTTTCCGTCACATGTGAACATATTTTATGTTATATATAATTTAATAAGACGTCTAACCCTACAATCCAGAGTAACTACGGGAGCACAGAAGAGACATTTACGTCGAAGCAGTTACAGCATCACCTAGTGAAATGCTTCAGTCCAGATTGAAGCAATCCAGAGCAGTCCGCATATTGCAATCCAGAGTCAATTGTTCTTATGTCAGAGCAGTAGTTACTCTGGATTGCGCCCATATAGTGTTTAAGTTAACCACACAAGAGCAAAATCTATGAGTGTTTTTCACTTTTATTTTGCCGTTTCATCCTTTTTCTTGGGTGTCCTCCATTTTCGTGGGTGTCCTCCGTTTTGAGAGGACCAACTCTTTTGTTGTTACAACATATGATCGCCCTTTATCCAGAGCCATTCCGTCGACGGCACGGATTGGCTCCAAAGGGCCCCTTGCATGCCACGGTGAGACTCCCCACAAAATGTACTGCTTTGACCCCCCCCAGCTATGCCACTGCCCTCTGCCAATCTCTTCCGTGGGGTGACTGCCAGTTGCCCCTTGTTCTGTCCTACTAATCCATGCCACAAAATGCTTTGAGATTAAAATGCCAGCAAACCATATAATATTTGGGACTACTCTTAGTGTTCTCTGGATTCGGTCTTGGGGTGGGTGGCTTGGGGGGGATCAGGGCCTTTCTGCTTCCAGAATCTCTCATCTATTTGCCTCTCCTTTGCCATCTTTGCATCTAAATTTTCCTTCTAAATCCTGCTTTTCTGGTTGTAATCCACCGTCCGTCTCCCCCCACCAGCCACCCAACCAGTTCTGTCTTTCCGTCTGAGGACAGGGGATTTGCGGAGATTACAATGTTCTCTGACCAACTTGGGGGATCAAAATGAGATGAAGCTGTGATAAACTCAGGAAGCAATTTTCTTCATCCCAGCAACCTGGTGCGTCCCCCCTACGCACCCCGGGGTGGGGGGGACGCCCGGCTTCCTTGAGGTGAAGCTTCTGAACAATAGCCGGAGTGGCACGGAAGAGTCTCAAGGGGTGGACTTGTGTGATTAAAACGGATCAGGGGGAAAGGATGTCATCGGGCAATTCAAACCATTCATAAGAACTTAAGTCTGTTGCTGGATCAGCCAAAGGTTCTCAAATCCGGCTTCCGGTATCCTATGGAGGCCCACCAGATGCCCAAGGAGCCCACAAGACCTTCATCCGTATTCATAAAGACCGACCTCTCTAGGCGTTTCCACATCCCCATCATGGCTTGTAACCTGTGACGGTCTTAACTGTGACACCATTAACCTGTGGAACTCCTTGCCACAGGATGTGGTGACGGTTTCCTTTCTGGACACTTTTCAAAGAGGGATTGGGGGAGGAAAAGTCCATCATGGGTTATAAACCATGATGGGGTATGTCCAACCCCATCCAGGGGTATGTCATCCATGGGTATGTTATAAACCATGATGGGGTATGTCCAACCCCATCCATGGGTATGTCATCCATGGGTATGTTATAAACCATGATGGGGTATGTCCAACCTCATCCATGGGTATGTCATCCATGGGTATGTTTTAAACCATGATGGGGTATGTCCAACCTCAAGTGAGCTATCTCTGAATGCCAAGGGAGAGGTGATAGGTCCCTTGTGGTCTTGATGTGCACCTTGTGGGCCAATGTGACAACCAAGAAGCTTGGTTTGGACCTTTGCCTGATCAGATGGACCTTTGCCTGATCCAGTGAGGTTCATCCCAGATCATCCCTACGTACGGTCCATCCCGGCAGAGTGGTCATGCAGGTGATGTGGTCATCCAGGTGATGCAGCCATCCAGGTGACCCAGGTGTATTTCCCCACCTTACCTGGACATGCCACTGGGTGTCAGCACTGAGCCATGTACCATCCTATGGAAGCTCTTGTCAACATCAAAAACTATAATATTTAGGGTGCAATCCAGAGTAACTACAGGGAGTCCTTGCTCCGACATAAGAACAATTTACTCTGGACTACAATATGAATTTCACATAGGTTTTTACTAGGTGATGCTACGTCGACGTAAATGTCTTTATTTAGTTATTCTGGATTGTAGGGTAAGAGTACAACCAACCACCCCTCCATTCATACCCTAAAACGGAAGTCCAATTTAATACAGACAGAGGTCAGGAATCTTTGTGGGGTCAAACAATCTCCAAACAGGTGATCTGAGCATGCCCATTGCCTCGCAGACGGACATGCAGCTTCACAGTACAGCCATGCCCGTCGCAACCCTGGCAGCTGTGCGCAGAGGGAAAAACTCTGATGTGGGTATTTAATCTTCTCTTAATATGCCCCACATCTGTTTCGCTCTTCATCGGAGCACTGATATAGATCAGGGAAGGGGGGGTTAGCGCCGACTGTACGAAGCAGGAAAGACGCCAAATAGTTTTCCATATTGCGCAATCCCGAGAGATTTAGCAAATTTGCGAAACTGGAGCGGCGGTGGGGAGGAGAAGATAGTTATTTATAGCACTTGGCAAAGTAACAGTAAGAAAGCGGCTCTGGTGGACGCAGAGCAGGATCGTTGGATAGCAGATCTGGGGTAGGAATCACATTAAAGCAGTGTTTTTCAAACTGTGGGTCAGGGACCAATTTATGGTGGGTCCCCATCAACCATGGGCGATGGGAAGGTCAGATAACTAATTGCCGCAAGTCGCAAGGCTCTTCGAAAATCCAATAGCTGGCAACAGCCCTGCAAATAGCTCAGCTCCTATCGTTTGCAAGGTAGCTACAAAGCGTTAAACCCCTTCAGTTTGCAAGGTTGTACTGCGGGGTTAATTCTCTTCCGGGATCTTAATGGACCACCCGGGTCACGGCCCACCTAGGGTACCGTCTGCTTCCTTGCAGGGTGCGTCCTGGTGTCCTCCACCCTCCGACTTTATGCGCGCCTTCTTCCCAGGACATATTGGACGGAATAGCCTGCCAACCCACTCAGCAACATACGGTCCCGATGGTTTTATGACTTAATGCTCAAAGTATTAGGTTTTTATCCTGGTTCATATTTATGGCTATAAAACATAAACTGATGTTATTCGGGAAGGCCTTTCTCCATTTATTGCCCCCTAAATAAAAAATTGGGGTCACCCATACTGGGTGATGCACACCGTAGTGAAACCATTCCAAATTTTATCTGTACTTTTTATTTTCATTTTATTGTCCTAATAATAATAATAATAATAATAATAATAATAATAATAATAATAATAATAATTTTAATAATAATAATTTTAATAATAATAATAATAATAATCCATTTTCTCTTTTTCAGTTCTGGTGGCCATCCAGGGACAGGGTCCTCCCCGGCAGGTGAACGGGGTCCTGGGCGGTTCGGTGGTTCTCTCGGTGAACATTGCACCGCGGGCGAAAGTCAAAGAGGTGGAGTGGAGTTACCGGGCTGGTCCGGGGCCGGCTCTCCTGGTGGCTTTGTTTCGGGATGGCAAATTTGAACGCCCCGATCCCAGCGACAGGTTCAAGCAGAGGATAGAACTCTATAACGAAACTCTGCGGATCAAGGCCCTGGAGCTGAACGATAGTGGGGTGTTTGGGGCACGAATCAAGTTATTTCCAGCTATCGTGGAGGACCAGATTTTCCGACTTGCTGTCTATGGTAGGTGAACCTATAAATAGATGGATGATAAATATAGATTAGCTTAGATTAGATTAGATTAAATTAGATTGGATTAGGACAGACAGACAGACAGACAGACAGACAGACAGACAGACAGATAGATAGATAGATAGATAGATAGATAGATAGATAGATAGATAGATAGATAGATAGATAGATAGATAGATAGATAGATAGATAGATAGATATAGGGATTGTTTGGATTGGATGGATTGGAAGGAATAGATAGGTGGGTAGGTAGATAAGTAGCTAGGAAGGTAGATATGGAAGATAGGTAGACGGATGGAAGGATGGATGGATGGATAGAATATGATGGGCGGAAGGAAGGAAGGAAGGAAGGAAGGAAGGAAGGAAGGAAGGAAGGAAGGAATGGATAGGTAGCTAGGAAGGAAGGAATGGAAGATAGATAGATGGATAGATAGATAAATAGATAGATAGCTAGATCCTACAAATATATAATATTTAATTATCTACTCATACGTATATGGATATCTATATATTTATATACATATCTCTATATGGAAAGTAACTAATTAACTAACTAAGAAAGAAAGAGATGGATCCTAAAAAGTTGTGCCTCAAGTCCTGGATTCTGGGTCAAATGCATTAGGAAAATCTCTGGAAAAGAGTGACATCACTTCCTGCTTAATGACATCACTTCGTTCTTAATGACATCACTGCTGGCTCTCAGCAGGTGCCACAAATGCTGTTTGGCTGGCCCACAATATGAATCGGACATCCCTGCCTGAGGTGGACAAAGGGGCCTGACCCAATCAAAGACAGTTTACTCCAGAGAGCATCTGGGTATTAATCTTAATTATTAATATTAATAATAGCCATATTCAGAGAATGAGGAACAGAAACCTGGAGGCCATCTAGACCAACCCCATGAACAGAGCAGGCAACTATAGGTCATCTAGACTGACCCCATGAATGGAGCAGGCACCTGGAGGTCATCTAGACTGCCTCCATGAATGGAGCATGCACCTGGAGGTCATCTAGACTGACCCCATGAATGGAGCAGAATCCCTAATGGAGCAGAATTGGGTATCCCTAATTCTTTAATTTTTCTCTTCTGCCCCCCAGAACCTGTTTCCACTCCCCGAATCCAGAGCCAGTTGGTGTCCAGCACCCCCAAAGGGTGCAACGTCACCCTGCAGTGCCTGTCGCTTGGGAAGGGGCCAGTGAACGTCACCTGGAAGAAAGGGAACCCAATCCAGGACTTGGGGAGCTCCGACAGGTTCCAGGTTTCTCCTGACGGCAGGACGCTACGACTCTCGTTGTTGCCGGCCGCTCTGAACACCACCTACTCCTGCACGGCCAGTAACCCCATTGAGCACAAAATTGTGTCCTTCAACTTACAGAGGATCTGCCAGAGTGGAGGTGGGTCCCTTACCTGTTTTGGTGTCCAAGCTGGGGTGGCTTCGGATCAACATTGCTTTGGTTTAGCTCTGGGATCAGTGATGGGGTTCAAATAAATTAACAACAGGTTCTGTGTCCCATTTGTAACCAGTTCTCAGAACCAGGCGCTCATTAGCAAAGGGTTCTATAGAACCTGTGAGAACCCCCTGAAGCCCACCACTGGCTAGAGTGCTCAGGTTCATATTGTGTCCCCTGAAGCCCACCACTGGCTGGGATCTAGGGTGCTCAACGTCCTATTGGTCGCCTGAAGCCCACCACTGGCTGGGATCTAGGGTGCTCAAGGTCCTATTGGTCCCCTGAAGCCCACCACTGGCTGGGATCTAGGGTGCTCAAGGTCCTATTGTGTCCCCTGAAGCCCACCACTGGCTGGGATCTAGGGTGCTCAAGTTCCTATTGGTCCCCTGAAGCCCACCACTGGCTGGGATCTAGGGTGCTCAACATCCTATTGGTCCTCTGAAGCCCACCACTGGCTGGGATCTAGGGTGCTCAAGGTCCTATTGGTCCCCTGAAGCCCACCACTGGCTGGGATCTAGGGTGCTCAAGGTCCTATTGTGTCCCCTGAAGCCCACCACTGGCTGGGATCTAGGGTGCTCAAGGTCCTATTGGTCCCCTGAAGCCCACCACTGGCTGGGATCTAGGGTGCTCAAGGTCCTATTGGTCCCCTGAAGCCCACCACTGGCTGGGATCTAGGGTGCTCAAGGTCCTATTGGTCCCCTGAAGCCCACCACTGGCTGGGATCTAGGGTGCTCAAGGTCCTATTGGTCCCCTGAAGCCCACCACTGGCTGGGATCTAGGGTGCTCAAGGTCCTATTGTGTCCCCTGAAGCCCACCACTGGCTGGGATCTAGGGTGCTCAAGGTCCTATTGGTCCCTTGAAGCCCACCACTGGCTGGGATCTAGGGTGCTCAAGGTCCTATTGGTCCCTTGAAGCCCACCACTGGCTGGGATCTAGGGTGCTCAAGGTCCTATTGGTCCCCTGAAGCCCACCACTGGCTGGGATCTAGGGTGCTCAAGGTCCTATTGGTCCCTTGAAGCCCACCACTGGCTGGGATCTAGGGTGCTCAAGGTCCTGTTGGTCCCTTGAAGCCCACCACTGGCTGGGATCTAGGGTGCTCAAGGTCCTATTGGCCCTCTGAAGCCCACCACTGGCTGGGATCTAGGGTGCTCAAGGTCCTATTGGTCCCCTGAAGCCCACCACTGGCTGGGATCTAGGGTGCTCAACGTCCTATTGGTCCCCTGAAGCCCACCACTGGCTGGGATCTAGGGTGCTCAACATCCTATTGGTCCTCTGAAGCCCACCACTGGCTGGAATCTGGGGTGCTCAAGGTCCTATTTGTCCCTTGAAGCCCACCACTGGCTGGGATCTAGGGTGCTCAAGGTCCTATTGGTCCCCTGAAGACCACCACTGGCTGGGATCTAGGGTGCTCAAGGTCCTATTGGTCCCTTGAAGCCCACCACTGGCTGGGATCTAGGGTGCTCAAGGTCCTATTGGTCCCTTGAAGCCCACCACTGGCTGGGATCTAGGGTGCTCAAGGTCCTATTGGTCCCCTGAAGCCCACCACTGGCTGGGATCTAGGGTGCTCAACGTCCTATTGGTCCTCTGAAGCCCATCACTGGCTGGGATCTAGGGTGCTCAAGGTCCTATTGTGTCCCCTGAAGCCCACCACTGGCTGGGATCTAGGGTGCCCAAGGTCCTATCGGTCGCCTGAAGCCCACCACTGGCTGGGATCTAGGGTGCTCAAGGTCCTATTGTGTCCCCTGAAGCCCACCACTGGCTGGGATCTAGGGTGCTCAAGTTCCTATTGGTCGCCTGAAGCCCACCACTGGCTGGGATCTAGGGTGCTCAAGGTCCTATTGGTCCCCTGAAGCCCACCACTGGCTGGGATCTAGGGTGCTCAAGGTCCTATTGGTCCCCTGAAGCCCACCACTGGCTGGGATCTAGGGTGCTCAAGGTCCTATTGGTCCCCTGAAGCCCACCACTGGCTGGGATCTAGGGTGCTCAAGGTCCTATTGGTCCCCTGAAGCCCACCACTGGCTGGGATCTAGGGTGCTCAAGGTCCTATTGGTCGCCTGAAGCCCACCACTGGCTGGGATCTAGGGTGCTCAAGGTCCTATTGGTCGCCTGAAGCCCACCACTGGCTGGGATCTAGGGTGCTCAAGGTCCTATTGGTCGCCTGAAGCCCACCACTGGCTGGGATCTAGGGTGCTCAAGGTCCTATTGGTCCCCTGAAGCCCACCACTGGCTGGGATCTAGGGTGCTCAAGGTCCTATTGGTCCCCTGAAGCCCACCACTGGCTGGGATCTAGGGTGCTCAAGGTCCTATTGGTCCCCTGAAGCCCACCACTGGCTGGGATCTAGGGTGCTCAAGGTCCTATTGGTCCCCTGAAGCCCACCACTGGCTGGGATCTAGGGTGCTCAAGGTCCTATTGGTCGCCTGAAGCCCACCACTGGCTGGGATCTAGGGTGCTCAAGGTCCTATTGGTCCCCTGAAGCCCACCACTGGCTGGGATCTAGGGTGCTCAAGGTCCTATTGGTCCCCTGAAGCCCACCACTGGCTGGGATCTAGGGTGCTCAAGGTCCTATTGGTCCCTTGAAGCCCACCACTGGCTGGGATCTAGGGTGCTCAAGGTCCTATTGTGTCCCCTGAAGCCCACCACTGGCTGGGATCTAGGGTGCTCAAGGTCCTATTGGTCCCCTGAAGCCCACCACTGGCTGGGATCTAGGGTGCTCAAGGTCCTATTGGTCCCCTGAAGCCCACCACTGGCTGGGATCTAGGGTGCTCAAGGTCCTATTGGTCCCCTGAAGCCCACCACTGGCTGGGATCTAGGGTGCTCAAGGTCCTATTGGTCCCTTGAAGCCCACCACTGGCTGGGATCTAGGGTGCTCAAGGTCCTATTGGTCCCCTGAAGCCCACCACTGGCTGGGATCTAGGGTGCTCAAGGTCCTATTGGTCCCCTGAAGCCCACCACTGGCTGGGATCTAGGGTGCTCAAGGTCCTATTGGTCCCCTGAAGCCCACCACTGGCTGGGATCTAGGGTGCTCAAGGTCCTATTGGTCCCCTGAAGCCCACCACTGGCTGGGATCTAGGGTGCTCAAGGTCCTATTGGCCCCCTGAAGCCCACCACTGGCTGGGATCTAGGGTGCTCAAGGTCCTATTGGCCCCCTGAAGCCCACCACTGGCTGGGATCTAGGGTGCTCAAGGTCGTATTGGCCCCCTGAAGCCCACCACTGGCTGGGATCTAGGGTGCTCAAGTTCCTATTGGGTCCTATTTTCCAATTCCTGTCTTAAAGGCTACTTAAAACTGGGGTGCTGGAGTTTACTCCAGAGAGCATCTGGGTGTTATATAGCTTGCACCTATAGCAAGTTCTTCTATTTTAATGTTTTCATTGAGTTTATGGGTTCTTGGCCCACTTCAATGGGGCACACCTTCTTAAATACAGAATTGATCTCTATTCCGCTCCTTCAGAACTAATAAATGTGACCTGTACAGGTTGGGCATCCCTTAAAATATTCTGAATTTTGGAGTTTTACGTATTTTTGGAATACTTGCATACCCAGGAGAGATTTGAGGGTCCCAAATCAAACTGAATATATAATTCATTCCATTATCAATGAATACATTGATAAATTTATATATTGATAATGAATAATGAAAATGAATAAATTTTCTATCTGCCAATCAATCAATCAATCAATCAGACTATCTATCTATCTATCTATCTATCTATCTATCTATCTATCTATCTATCTATCTATCTATCTATCTATCTATCTATCTATCTATCTATCTATCTATCCACCAACCCAAATATGTATCTATCTACCCATGTCATGAAGGTGTGCAGAAAAGTCTTATAATTTGTGATATTCCATATTTCCAAATTACAAGTAAGGGGTACTCGACCTTAAAGTACTAATTGGAGCAAGTTGTATGTGTGATGTGTGATATATGTGTGATGATGATGACATATTTTAATGTATGTGAAGCTCGACGAGCACTTGTCGGAGATGCTCTAGGAGGATTTCCTGCTACAGGCAGGGGGTTGGACTAGATGACCTACAGGGTCCCTTCCAACTCTAGGATTCCCAAACACACCCTTGAGTGTCTACTCCAGATTCGGGGCTTCCCTAGAGGAATTTATATATGTACAACAAATACCTTCCCTTCTGTAACATGGCTGTAATATGTCCCCCGACAGCGGAGTCCTCCTTCTCCAAGTCCGGCTACGTGGTCCTGACCTTCATCCTGCTGGTGTTCAGTCTCGGGGCAGCATTTTGGTGCTGGAGGATCAACAACGAGAAGGCTGCAGAGGCAGGTGAGACATGGGATATCTGAAGAAAGCGCTAGTCCAGGGGCCTCCAAACCCTGGCCCTGGGGCCAGATGTGGCCCTCAGTGAGCCTCAGTGTGGCCCCTGGCAAGACCCATCTATCCAGCGCCTGGGTGACTGTTGGATGTGGTGCTCATCTCCCTTTCTAGAGCCATAGAGCCAGTGTTGTCTGACATGTGGGTCGCATGTGCCCGGAACACTGTTACCTTCCCACCAAAGTGGTACCTATTTATCTACTTGCATGGTTTTCAACTTTATATCATACGTATCGTATATGATATATATGACCCCTAAAGCGTGGGAAGCACCACTTTGATCTTTAAAGGACCATCAAAGTGTTGCATCATGAGATCACCCTCATTCTTGTTATCTCAGCAACCATCCCGACCGTCCATGTGGAGGAGAGCCCTTCCGACCCCCAATATGCTGAGATCCTTCGGAGGAGCCCCCCTGAAGGTAACAACAAGGTGAGACTGTCTTGGGGCTCCGTTCCACTGTCGGAAGGCTAGATCATGCCTCGGTAGTGGCATAGCTGGGGGGGGGTGAAGCAGTCAGTTTTGAAGGGAGTCATCAGAGCTGTTCCAAGTTGGGGAGCAAGAGTGGTGCTGTTTCTCCACTGTTTCTCTTTCTTATCCATACTCAGTTGTAAACCCCACTGTTTCTCTTTCTTATCCATACTCAGCCCCTAGGTCTCCGGGAAAACAACGCTGATCAACGAAGCCCCCAGCGAAGCCCCCAGAAAGATCGGCTCGGCACCACCATTTATGACCAGATCCCTAGGAATCTGGACAGTTCCTCCGAAGACGTCACATAGGCCCCGGTATGGAGGACGACAGTATGACCACAGTGGCGTCACTAAGTCTTCTGGCTCCTGGGGACGGCACAATATTTTTTATATTTCCTTTAACACTTAATTGTGGTATCATGATATTACTGTGAATTATTTCCATATTACGGTGTGCTCGTCGCGGTTAAGAACTGTTCAAGATGCACGCTGGGCAGTTTTATTTATTGTTTTTAATATCTATATCTGGGCATCCAACTGACCGACACAGTGACATCTGACCTGTGGACTGTCCATGTTTGGCTACCCTGATCAACAGTTGACTCCCTTCGAGCTTTATAAATAAAAACCTATTGTTCACAACCCCCACGACAGTTGACTCCCTTCGAGGTTTGTAAAATAAAAACCTATTGTTCACAACCCCCGTGACAATTGGTTTATCAAATAAAAACCTATTGTTAACAACTCCCGCGACAGTTGCCTCCCTTCGAGGTTTATAAAATAAAAACCTATTGTTCACAATCCTCGTGACTGTTGACTCCCTTCAAGGTTTATAAAATAAAAACCTATTGTTCACAACCTCTGCTGCAGTTGACTCCCTTCAAGGTTTATAAAATAAAAACCTATTGTTCACAACCCCCGTGACAATTGGTTTATCAAATAAAAACCTATTGTTAACAACCCCTGCGACAGTTGACTCCCTTCAGGGTTTATAAAATAAAAATCTATTGTTCACAATCCTCGTGACAGTTGACTCCCTTCAAGGTTTATAAAATAAAAACCTATTGTTCACAACCCCATGACAGTTGACTCCCTTTGAGATTTATAAAATAAAAACCTATTGTTCCCAACCCCCACGACAGTTGACTCCCTTTGAGGTTTGTAAAATAAAAACCTATTGTTCACAACCCCCGTGACAATTGGTTTATCAAATAAAAACCTATTGTTAACAACCCCCGCGACAGTTGCCTCCCTTCGAGGTTTATAAAATAAAAACCTATTGTTCACAATCCTCGTGACTGTTGACTCCCTTCGAGCTTTATAAAATAAAAACCTATTGTTCACAACCTCTGCTGCAGTTGACTCCCTTCAAGGTTTATAAAATAAAAACCTATTGTTCACAACCCCCGTGACAATTGGTTTATCAAATAAAAACCTATTGTTAACAACCCCTGCGACAGTTGACTCCCTTCAGGGTTTATAAAATAAAAATCTATTGTTCACAATCCTCGTGACAGTTGACTCCCTTCAAGGTTTATAAAATAAAAACCTATTGTTCACAACCCCATGACAGTTGACTCCCTTTGAGATTTATAAAATAAAAACCTATTGTTCCCAACCCCCACGACAGTTGACTCCCTTTGAGGTTTGTAAAATAAAAACCTATTGTTCACAACCCCCGTGACAATTGGTTTATCAAATAAAAACCTATTGTTAACAACCCCCGCGACAATTGCCTCCCTTCAAGGTTTATAAAATAAAAACCTATTGTTCACAATCCTCGTGACTGTTGACTCCCTTCGAGCTTTATAAAATAAAAACCTATTGTTCACAACCTCTGCTGCAGTTGACTCCCTTCAAGGTTTATAAAATAAAAACCTATTGTTCACAACCCCCGTGACAATTGGTTTATCAAATAAAAACCTATTGTTAACAACCCCTGCGACAGTTGACTCCCTTCAGGGTTTATAAAATAAAAATCTATTGTTCATAATCCTCGTGACAGTTGACTCCCTTCAAGGTTTATAAAATAAAAACCTATTGTTCACAACCCCATGACAGTTGACTCCCTTTGAGATTTATAAAATAAAAACCTATTGTTCACAAGCCCCATGGCAGTTGTCTCCCTTCAAGGTTTATAAAATAAAAACCTATTGTTCATAACTTCCCCAGGACACACCTTTAAGATAATGTCCTTTCGGTACTTTGCTCGCCTGTTAATATAACCTTTAATATTAATGTTTAACGTAAACATTAATGTAACCATTTTCTGGCAGGGACCCACAGGAGGGATTTTGCCGAGGGATGTCACTGCCACGGGCAGCACCACCAGGCCCTTTGAGCATCATACAGGATGTTCCACGACAATTTGCTCGGCACGGAACTGGAGAGGATCTCGACACGTGGACAAAATTCCCTCTCACACCCATCCTTGCGGAAACGTATCTTCCACAAGTAGGACTGAGTCTGGGGTGGTTGAAGTCACCCCGCTACCGGAGACTGGTCTGCACTGGGGAGCTGATCACAAACTGGAGAGCCCGTCTTCCCAAAGACGACCTTGACAGCAAGCGCAACAGAACTCACCATTTGCCTCAATGGACAAGAAAGGGGTCGTGGATCCCAAGCGTGCTGGTCTAAGGGGTGGAACGAAGAGATACTCCACTCTACTATGGAAACTCTACTAGAGATACTCTAGAAAAAGAAAGTCTTGATCTCTAGATAAACTTTTGCGATCGACAAACGTACTGACTTTTTTGGGTGGACCCTCTGCATATTTATTCTGAATTAGTTGCCCTCTCATAGCAAGTGCTATGCAAATGCTGAAACTCTTTAATGTGTTGCAGGGATTTCTAAGCAGGACTCTGAGGGTCTTTGGGGGTCTTTGGGGGGAGAGCACAACTGCTTCTGGTCTGGTCCAGATCTGGAGATATTGATGCTTAAATAATTCACAATTCGATGTAGTCCTCAGAAGGATCCAATATCGTTCCTATAGAGCGACCGGTCTAGAATGTCCCTGCCGCGATCCTCGCAATTAAAAAGCACCAAAACGCAACTCTCGAGTAAGACTTCATTTCTGAGCGGGGTGTGGAAGGGACCCCCTCGAACCCTGAACATCTGTCTGCTTATTCTTTGAGTTGTTGGATCCTCTGGAGGTCAAAAGGAGCATCAGACAGACAGACAGACAGACAGACATAGAAAGGTGGCAAAGACAGACAGACAGATATGGAAGGGAGGCAAGGACAGACAGACAGATATGGAAGGGAGGCAAAGACAGACAGACAGACAGATATGGAAGGGAGGCAAAGACAGATATGGAAGGGAGGCAAAGACAGACAGACAGACAGATATGGAAGGGAGGCAAAGAGAGACAGATATGGAAGGGAGGCAAAGACAGACAGACAGACAGATATGGAAGGGAGGCAAAGACAGACAGACAGACAGATATGGAAGGGAGGCAAAGAGAGAGACAGATATGGAAGGGAGGCACAGACAGACAGACAGATATGGAAGGGAGGCAAAGAGAGAGACAGATATGGAAGGGAGGCAAAGACAGATATGGAAGGGAGATAAAGACAGACAGAGACCCAGACACATAGACAGATATGGAAGGGAAGCAAGGATAGACAGACAGATATGGAAGACAGACAGACAGATATGGAAGGGAGGCAAAGACAGACAGACAGACAGACAGATATGGAAGGGAGGCAAAGACAGACAGACAGATATGGAAGGGAGGCAAAGAGAGACAGATATGGAAGGGAGGCAAAGACAGACAGACAGACAGATATGGAAGGGAGGCAAAGAGAGAGACAGATATGGAAGGGAGGCAAAGACAGACAGACAGACAGATATGGAAGGGAGGCAAAGAGAGAGACAGATATGGAAGGGAGATAAAGACAGACAGAGACCCAGACACATAGACAGATATGGAAGGGAAGCAAGGATAGACAGACAGATATGGAAGGGAGGCAAAGACAAACAGACAGGTATGGAAGGGAGGCATAGACAGACAGACAGACAGATAACAGCCCCCATGCAGCCTCCCCAGAGCTCAGATGACCACTTTTTCACCCCTGGTCCTCCATCAGTGGGGTGGATCGGCACCCCCTCAAGGCATGGCACCCAGGGCGATCCCCCCCCCTTACCCCCTTTGCTATGCCACTGGGGAAAGAAAAGCAACCCCTGATTCAGGGTTGGAATTTGGCCCACTTTGGGGGTGGGAGGTGCGGAGACTGACTTCCTGAAAGGGAATCAATGCCATATTAAGGGTTTCTGTGAGGTTTCTCTGTATTTTTCATGCAGGTATACTTGGAGGAAGAGCGTACCATAGCAGACCCCAGTGGCGTAGACAGACCCAGTGGGGGGGGCAAACCACTAAGTTTTGTGGGGAGTCTCACCACACCATTATAGTCAATGGGACTTACTCCCAGAAAAGTGTAGCTAGGTGGCAGATCAAAAGCAGAATCCAATGCAGGTCTACTCAGAAGTCAGTCCCATTATAGAGAACGGGGCTTACTCCCGGAAAAGTGTGTCTAGGGTGGCAGCCTCACAATTCGATCCTACGCAGGTCTACTCAAAAGTCAGTCTCATTACAGCCAGTGGGGCTTTCTCCCAGGAAAGTGTGTCTAGGGTGGCAGCCTCACAACCCAATCCTATGCTGATCTACTCAAAAGTCAGTTCCCTTATAGTCAATGGGGCTTACTCCCAGGAAAATGTAGCTATGCAACCCTTGCAGATCCCCTTCGGGGGTGGGGCAGATGAACCCCCACCCTCTGGATGGAGCCCCTCTTCCCCCTGCCTGTCTCACCAGTGGACCCCCCTTGCTGCCCATGTGGGGCACCAATCCAGACATGTGGGTTGCAGCTGCTTCCAGGAGGGTCTGACTCAAAGGTGACTCAAAGCTGCTGCGGTTTCCCAGTGGATCCCAGTACCAGGGGGTGGCTTAGTGGGTGGACCCCCCTCCCCAGCAGCAGCACAGCCCTAGATCCTCCCCCTGCCCCTCCTCCTCCTCCCTCTCCCTCTGCAAGCTCCCCCTCCAGCACCATGGCCACTTCCCCTCCAGGCTGTCTCCTCCGTCCTCTGGTGCTCCTGATCTGGGGAGCCTCCCCGGGTAAGTGTCTCCCTGATCTCATCTTCCCAGGTTGCCTGTTAACCTTTGGAACTCCCTGCCACTGGATGTGGTGCTAGAATCTGGTGCCCATGCCTCTCCAAGGGGATTGGGAAGGAAGGCGATCCAGGAGCCTGGGGAACTCCTTGCCACATGATGATCTGGCCCCTGATACCTCTCCAGGGTGGTGGAAGGAAGGCGGTTTGTTAACCCAGGGAACTCCTTGCCTCATGGTGTGGTGACTGTATCTGGCCTCTGGGTGGTGGAAGGAAGGTGGTCCATTAACCTGGGGAACTCTTTGCTACATGATGTGGTGCCAATTTCTGCTCTCAGTGCCTTTCCAAGGGGGCTGGATAGGTTGGTGGAGGAATCGTCCAGCCCCGTTAAACTGTGGAACTCCTTGCCACAGGGTGTGGTGTCTGGACTAGGGAGGGCACCTGGGTGCAGGTCTCTGAGGCCTGGTGGGTTACTGGGAGGGTGGGTCTGGTGATCTGGTGGGTCACTGGGAGATATAGGGAGCTGGATTAGAGGGACTTTGGGCCTGATCCAGCATCTTTTTAAAAGAAATTCACCCTTTTTTCCTCTCTGCTTCCACTTACCTCTCTCTCTCTCTCTCTCTCTCTCTCTCTCTCTCTCTGCAGCATCCTTCCCCCCCTCAGCACTCCTCTGGCCCTCACCAGCTTCCATCTGACATGTACTGACACAGAGATGAGGTTGCCCCATGCAGAGGAGCAGGCCCACATCTGCACCACAGTGAATCCCAGTTTCTCCCAGTATGTGCACATGGCTGTCGGCAAGCAAGGCCCCCTTGATCCACAAAGGGGCCCTTTGACTCATCACATCCTCCTGACAGTCATGGGTGTTTCCTCCTTCCTCATTATGGCAACCAGACCATTTATTCTTGCCGTTCCCCCCCCCCATCCACCCCATACTCACTGGCACAGAATAATAGTGTTGCAGGGGAACCATAAGGTCATCTAGTCTAATAGTGGGGGATCAAGCCCACCACCTCCCTTGGCAATCTATTTCCAAACCGTTCTGAGCATCATTCTAGAACTCAAGCCATGGGGCAGGGTACCTGAAAATGCCATGTGGGGGCTCCCCCAAAGGGATTCCTGCCTTAGATCATCATCCTATAGCCATTCCCATAAAGTGATGGCAAAAGTCCCACCCCAAAATGGCCAGATCTTGCAATTATCTGGTATGCTCAACCCCAAAGTGTGACTGTTCCCCTGTCTGGTTCCATAATAACAGCTGAGGGGAAAACCACAGAGCAAAATATCTACGTTGGCGGAAACCACCTTTTTCAGCTTCCCTCATTCTTTTTCTCAACTTGCTTCCTCTATGGGTGGGCTCTGATTTGGATATGGGGGGGGAGGATGGGGTGGAAACCGGGTCCCCTCATCCAATAGGCCTGCAGGATTTTCCTGACCTTAACATCAGAACAGGAAACGTTCGAGTGGAGCATCAGAAGAGTTAGAACAGAAAAAGGAACATTCTCGTAATCTGGGGAACTCCTTGCCACTGGAAGCAGTGATGGTGGCAGGCCTGGTTGCCTTGAAAAGGGGATCAAGCTGATCAGTGGAGGAAAAGTCCGTTATAGGTTGTACACCAGGATGGGGGCGTTCAACATTTTTAGAAGGTTTTAGAAGGGGTCAGATATAAGGGGGGCACCAGGTTGTGGGCACCCCAAGGCACATAGTGGGGCCACTTGGAGGTACAAGAAGGTGGACCAGACTAACCTCTGGTCTGATCCTGTTGGATCCCGATAGATAGATAGATAGATAGATAGATAGATAGATAGATAGATAGATAGATAGATAGATAGATAGATAGATAGTCGAGGACGGGCGGCGGGCGGATGGAGGGAGGGAGCGAGGGACAGAGGGACGGACGGACGGATGGATGGATACTGTAGATGGATGGATAGATAGATAAATTTCTTTTTTCCAAACAGGCCTCATCAGTGACCCTGTTCAGAATCCGCACCTGGTGAACGGACTCCGGGGTGCGTCCATCCTGCTCCATCTCAACGAATCCTCCGAGCTGCTGGTGTCGATTGAGTGGACGTTTCAAAGCGAGACCAGCGAAGTCCACCTGATCACCGAGTTTCGAAACGGGCAATGGGAGCGCTTCAATTCCAGCTTTGGGACGCGGCTGGAGCCGGTGGAGAAGACCGTGCTCAAAATCCGCAACCTGGAGGCGGAGGACAGCGGGGTGTACAAGGCCCAAGTGACGCTCAAGACCAACCAGGTCAAAGATCACCTATTCCGTCTCGTAATCTACGGTAAGTAAATGAAGCACTTTTTTTATTTTGAATACAATTTTTTTTAAAAATTTTTTATTAAATTATTATTATTTATTATTTTTTAATAATAATAATTATTTATTTTATTATTATCATTTTTTTTAAAAAAAAGAGCCGGTTCCAGAACCACAGATCACCCCCCAAAAGATCTCTTACACTCCCCATGGCTGCAATGCGTCCCTGCAGTGTTGGGCGTTCGGAAAAGGGGATTTCAATATTTCATGGGAAATGGGAATTCCTCCCAGTACGTCAGAAGGTAACTCGGACTGGTACCAGCTCTCAGCGAACGGCTCCGATCTCCACGTGTCGTGGCGGCCCAGCTTCTCGGACGCCAACCTCACCTGCCGGGCCAGCAATCCCGTCGATCAGAAGAGGGTCTCCTTCGACCTACGCGGCGTTTGCTCAAGCGAAGGTGAGCCGCATGTTGAGCCTCTGCCCACTACGATACAGCACAAATGCTAGGAAACCTGCGGAACTCCCTGAGACATGCTCGACCCTGATCCTGTGCTTGGTGTAAACTGCCTGAGCATTGTATGAATGGGTGCTGAGCTGTGGCTTTATGCTCTTTGCAGGTGGAAACCAGTCCCAGAGAAAGTGGACAGGCCTTATCGTTCTCGGCGTTCTGGGCCTCATCCTGATTGTACTCGGTGGAGTCTGGCTAAGGAAGAGAATACGGGAACCTTAACCAACAAAGGCAGGAAATGTTCCCCTCCTTCTCCAGCCCCATTAGCCAAGGTGGCCAACGGTGGCCAAGGTGGCCAAACGGTGCCGTATCCCTCTTTTGTGTTATTTTCTGAGGCCTCTGAAAGTGCAACTCGCAACATATGAGAGCCTCGTGCACCTCACCAGAACCAGGGGACTTCCACTAAAATTTGGCAGCCTGTGGAACTCATTGCCACAAGGTGCGGCAATGGTTCCCAAAGGAAGCATTGATGGAGGAAAAGTCCATCTCATGTCACAAACCATGGTGGATCTCCTGGTTTGGGAAGTTTTTGAGCACCAGCTATAAGGGAATGTGACCTGATGATGATGATGATGATGATGATGATGATGATGATGATAATAATAATAATAATAATAATAATAATAATAATAATAATAATAATAATAATAATAATAATTAGCAATCTGTTTTCAAACACCAGCTATAAGGGAGAGGCAACAGCATGTGGAGATCTCAGTGAGGAGTCTCTCCCTATGGAATCTGGTGTGTCTCTGTGAGACATAGGACGTTGGATTTGATAGGAATGTGACCTGATAACTATTATTATTATTAATAATTAATTAATTAATAATTAGTAATAAGTTTTGGAACACCAGTTATAAGGGAGAGGCAACAGCATATGGAGATCTCACTGAGATTGCTGAGTAATCCCTCACTAAGGATTCTGGTGGGTCCCTATGAAATGTAGGAAGCTGGACTTGATAGGTCTATGACCTATAATAATTAAATAAAAATTATATTATTTTTACTATATTATTAATAATAATTATAATAATAAATAATAATTATTATTAACCTTATTTATATCCCACCTTATTCATAAAAGAGTGAAGGTGGCTCCCGCAGGGCTCTTCTTATGTTCTCTTAAAGGGCAAGAGCCGCTCGGGAATGTGGTCAGTGGACTCTTGGATCGGGATCTCCAAATTTGTTGGTCAAGGGGCTGCGTTAAATAGTTTCATCTTCAAAGTTTCATCTCTAATGTATTTATTTAAATCAAATAGATACAGGCTTCCTGTGGGTCACGTCTGGCCCCTGGGCCGGGGTTTGGAGACCCCTGTGCAGATGAATGCGCTCATGGTGTCGCACCAAATACACAAGCCCCAGAGATCTTCCCACCCCGTTAGTTAGGGCTTGATGGCCAACAAACACTATACTAATAGGATTTTTCACTTTCTCGGTTTCTCTTCTAGTGATCGGAAAATGTTTGCGTGCCTTGAAGGGGACCTACACATATTACGATGGTGTGCCTGGGGGTTGTCGATCGTCGCCTAATTCGTCCTGTAAATGATGCGCATCGTTCTGCTTTTGGTTTACCACTACCATACGAGAAAACCTCAAAACACCTGCTCACACGAAACCTGAGACTAGCGCTGCTTGGCTGGGTTAGGTCCAGACCCTCATCTAGTCCAGCATCCTCTTTCTCACCAGTTACCCCTTTGCAGTTATGTGCTCCCAGCACCTGGTATTATCATGTAGGCTGCTGCTGAACCTGGAGGCTCTTGAGCAAACACCAGGAGGGTTCAAGCTCTAAGTGAAACGAGAGTCAGATACAGACCAAGGTGGTATCCGCAATTTAGGAACAGAACTGGTTGCCATAAAAGGAGGATGGGTGTCTGGTTGGATTTCCATCCTGATCCAGCAGGGATCGCTGGATATTAATTATATATATATATATATAAAATAAGCAGGGATATTAATAATATATATATACCGTATATATTTTCGCTTTATATATAAAGCTAAGTTGTGTTTTTTTTTACCAACAGTTTGCAGAACTTTGGACATCTAAAGGTCACTAGTCCTTCTGCTGCAGGACCAAATTTCTGAATCGGGACCCAGTTTGCAGGACCCAATTTCTGAATTTGCAGGATCCGGTTTCTGAATCGGGACCCAATTTCTGAATCGAGACCTAACTTGCAAGACCCAGTATCTGAATCAGGACCAAATTTCTGAATCGGGATCCAATTTGCAGGACCCGGTTTCTGAATCGGGACCCAATTCCTGAATTGAGACCTAACTTGCAAGACCCAATATCTGAATCAGGACCAAATTTCTGAATCGGGACCCAATTTGCAAGACCCAGTTTCTGAATCGGGACCCAATTTGCAAGATCCAGTTTCTGAATCGGGACCCAATTTCTGAATCGGGACCCAACTTGCAAGACCCAATATCTGAATCAGGACCAAATTTCTGAATCGGGACCCAATTTGCAGGACCCAATTTCTGAATCGGGACCCAACTTGCAAGACCCAATATCTGAATCAGGACCAAATTTCTGAATCGGGACCCAGTTTGCAAGACCCAATTTCAGAATCGGGACCCAACTTGCAAGACCCAATATCTGAATCAGGACCAAATTTCTGAATCGGGACCCAATTTGCAAGATCCAGTTTCTGAATCAGGACCCAATTTCTGAATCGGGACCCAACTTGCAAGACCCAATTTCTGAATCAGGACCAAATTTCTGAATCGGGACCCAATTTGCAAGACCCAGTTTCTGAATCGGGACCCAATTTCTGAATCGGGACCCAACTTGCAAGACCCAATGTCTGAATCAGGACCAAATTTCTGAATCGGGACCCAATTTGCAAGATCCAGTTTCTGAATCGGGACCCAAATTGCGGGACCAAATTTCCAACTGAGCTCTTATGGGACCAGAAGAGTATTGTGTATGACTTGCCTGCCTGTCTGAAGACTTGGTAATGACTTTCACTGCCTGTTTACCAAGTTGCACTTATGTGTTATTTTTGTGTGTTTGTGTTAATAAAACTAATATTTGGTTAATTAATCAAGTTTATTTGGACGGGAAGGGGAACCAGATTGCCGCTTTCTCACACCATCTTCTCTGCCTGATTCCTGACCCTTCTTCTCTGGAATGATTGGGAAAGGTGGATCCTCACCTGAGTGGATCCTCACCTGAGTGGATCCTCACCTGAGTGCCCAGATTTGCTGGGTGTGGGTAGAGACGGGACCCCAAGTTGCATCGATCTATTTGTGTTCCTTCCAGGTTGTCCCCGCAAAATTTCTATGTTTTAAATAATCCCATAGACAACCTTTTCAGACCCTAAAACCTATTTTCAAAGCCAGAGTCGGAAAGGGGAAATACAGATCAAAGTATCTCTGGGCATGTACAGAGTTCTTTTCCCTGCTCAACCAATCTCAGGTTTAGTTGCATGCCTTGAAGGGTCTTCCAGGATGTCAGAAGTTTGTACACAGGAACAGACCTCAAATCAATGGGGTCCTGCCACACCACTACACCCCCCCCCCAAAGATGAACACCCCCCAGCCCCATCAGAAGTCTCCAGATCCTGGCGGAGGGTCCTGCTGGAGCTGAACCTGGTGTTCTCGCAGTCTGGTGGAGCTGGGGTTTGGGCTGGGCTGGGGGTTGGGGTTTGGGCTGGGTGCCCTAAAAAAAAAGGTCTTCAGATCCTTTGGGAAGCATTAAGTTGTTTTTCCTTGAGTAAAGGCGCAATCCAAAGTAACTGCGGGGAGTCTTTGCTCTGACGTTAGAATTTACTCAGGATTGCAATATGAATTTCCCATAGGTTTTCACTAGGTGGTGCTGTAACTACGTCAATGTCTCTTACGTGCTCCCGTAGTTACTCTGGATTGTAGGCTAAGCTAAAATTCTTCAGGCACAGAAAAATCTGCATAGCTCGTCACGAAGGAGGAAGCAGAACTTCCTGAAAAAGCGACGGGGACTTATTTTTGGAAACACAAAACTGCGCACTTTTAAGAGCCCTGGAAATGCATCCAGCTCTAACCCACCGCACAGCGGCACCCATGAGGTGGCAGCGTCTAGTGACTCCCTACAATCCAGAGTAACTACAGGAGCATGTAAGAGACATTTACGTTGAAGTAGTTACTGCACCACCTAGTGAAAACCTATGGGAAATCACATTGCAATCCAGAGTAAATTGTTCTTATGTTGGAGCAAGGACTCCCCGTAGTTACTCTGGATTGCGCCCTCAGTCAATAGTTAGCGACACTGTTCTTGTCAACCTGTAGATCAGCAGATAAGTGGACCTAAGTATCATCATCATCATCATCATCATCATCGTCATCATTTTCTCGGCCTGTTTACCGGATTGCACTTACATGTTCTGTGTGTGTGTTAATAAAACTAATATTTGGTTAATTAATTGAGTGTGTTTGGATGGGGAAGGGGATCTGGATTGCCACTTTCTCACATTTGGATGTGCAACCTCCAACCTGCTTCTGGAACTGGGAAATGGAAAACAAGGATCACAGTATCTCTGAGCATGTGCAGAGTTTTTTCCCTCCCCACTCAACCCATTGTAGGTTCAGCTGGGTCTTCCAGGATCGGGACCCAGTTTGCAGCACAACTTTCTGAATCGGGACCCAATTTTCAGCACCAGATTTTTGAATCGGGACCCCATTTGCAGGACCCAGTTTCTGAATCGGGACCAAATGTCTGAATCGGGACCCAGTTTGCAGCACAACTTTCTGAATTGGGACCCAATTTTTAGCACCAGATTTTTGAATCGGGACCCCATTTGCAGGACCCAGTTTCTGAATTGGGACCACATGTCTGAATCGGGACCAGGGGTGGGCCTAGCCAACCCCAAGATCTGGTTCGCCGGAAGTTGGGGGGTGGGCAGGTCAGGGAGCGGGGCGGGGGGTGGGCCAACGTTGGCGCCTGCGCAGTACCTGCCCAGAAAACAGGCTGGCCTGCTTCAGCGCAGGCACTGCGCATGCGTCAACATTGATGCTTGCATGGTGCTTGCCCTAAAGCAGGCTTGCCCGCTTCAGAGCAGGCACTGCGCAAGCGTCAATGTTGACTCTGCGGTGGGCGCAAGAGCATGGCGGATCGTACCGGTCCGCTATGTTTTTGCGTTTCCCTGTAGCTGGCGGTTCGCCAGCGGCAGGGAAAAAGGGAGATCCGGTTTGGGCGAGTAGGCCCGAACCGGTAAGTGCCCACCTTTGATTAGGACCCAGTTTGCAGCACAACTTTCTGAATCGGGACCCAATTTTCAGCACCAGATTTTTGAATCGGGACCCCATTTGCAGGACCCAAATTCCAATGCGACCTTTTGGGGGACCATGTACAGTATTATCTGCCTTCAATTTGGGGGGACTCACCTGAGAATTAAGCAACATTTCTTAGCCTGTTTACTGGATTGCACTAATAAAACTAATATTTGATTAATTAATTGAGTGTGTGTGTGTTAATAAAACTAATATTTGGTTAATAAAACTAATATTTGGTTAATTAATTGAGTGTGTTTGGATGGGGAAGGGGAACTGGATTGCCACTTTCTCACAGCATTTCGATGTGCTTTCCCAGCCTCATCTCAACCGAAAACCGGCTTTCAAAGCCAGTGTTAACTTCTGGAACCAGGAAATGGAAAACAAGGATCACCGTATCTCTGAGCATGTGCAGAGTTTTTTTTCCTCCCCCCTCAACCCATTGTGGGTTCAGCTGGGTCTTCCAGGATGTCAGGAGTTTGCAGACAGGCACAGACCTCAAAGCAAAGAGCCAGTTGGTTGCTTTCAGGGAAGTTGGGGGTGGGAGGGACTAGGGCTGCCCCCCCTTTCATGACTTCCCTCCACACAATGCGCCTCTTCTAAGAGATGCGCCTCTTCTAAGAGAGGTTCTGATGTGGCAATTCATAGGGCCGAGATATGCAAGGATGTGCTGACCTGCGCACCATGTTCGCCGAGCCCCATCCTCTCGACCACATCCGAACTTCTGCAGGTGCGGTTGTGTGTCGATGTGGGTCTCGCCACATCGCTGCCCCCCAAAGATGTTCACTCCACGCACCATCAGAAGTGTCCAGATCCTCCTGGGAGCATTAAGCTATTTTTCCTTGGGTAAGTCAATGAAGGTTTATTAAAAATCTGAGGGTGCAGAAAAGTCCGCTTGGCTTATTATGAGCGAGGAAACAGAACTTCCCCAAAAAAGCGATGCAGATTTATTTTTGGAGACACGAAGGAAGCCGGAATATGTGCTTTTCAGGGCCGTAGAGATGCCGTGACCTCTCCCAGCCCGAACCCACAAGCAGCAGCAGCCGTGGGGTCGCAGCATTTGGTGACTCTTAGTGTACGGAAACTTACATTGTGGCTTATGTGGGTGATACCCCCATAGACTTGCATGTTCTCCTTGTCCGACCTCAGATGGGCATCCTTCTGTCTGTCGCTCACTCCCACCCCCGGGTATCTCTTGTGGGTTCACAGATCTCCCAGTCTGTGTCGGCCAAACCAGGCCCTTGGAAACTGAACAAGAATTTGGACACCATCCCAGGAGCTTATGAGAACAAGCGATCCTTTGATTCTTGGTGGGAATACCATTCTTGGTGGGAATCCATCTTCCCCACTGCCAATAGTCCACCTCATGCCAGTTAAGACATCTGGGTACCTAGAAGCGCACTTGTAAGTTAATGCCCATATGCCCCCATAGTTGGCTTTTCCCAAACTTTTTTTCCACTTTTTAAATCCATACATCAGACTTAAGAAAGATCTAGAAAGAAATATGTTTTCAAGAATTTCAAAAATTTAAAGAATATTTGTGGGCACAGCTGGGCACTTGTGGGCACCACTGGGTACCAGGCACTGGCAGTGGGCAATTGGCACCAGCGGGGCACTGAAAGACATGGGGCACTGGAGGATACCAAGGGCCAGTGGTGGGTGGCAGAAGGCATCCTTACTGGGTACCCCTACTGGGCACCCTTGGGCAGTTTGCACTACTGGGCGCCACCACAGAGTGGATAGCGGGCACCAGAGGACACCAGCAGCAGCAGTGGCACCAACAGGCACCAGCATGCTCCAGGCCTTCCTACTGGGCACTATCAGTTACTGGGGCACTGGAGGATACCAAGGGCCAGTGGTGCATAGCTACAGGCATTCTTACTGGGCACCCTTGGGCAGTTTGCCCCACTGGGCACAACCACACAGTAGATAGCAGGCACCAAAGGACACCAGAGGCAGCAGTGGGCACCAACAGGCACCAGCATGCACCAGGTCTTCCTACTGGGCACTATCAGCTACCAGTAGTGAGAAGTGGGCACCAGCGGGCAATACCGGACACCACTGGGCATCAGTGAGCACTGGGCATCCCTACCAGGCACCATTGGGTAGTGGGTACCCCTGGGCACTACAGTGCAGTGGGTAACATGTACCACTGGCAGTGGGCACCAGCAGGTAGCCCAGTGGGCACCACCAGGTAGCGTGCACCAGTGGGCAGCAAGAAGCAGTGGACAGTGGGCACTGGGCATCCCTGCTGGGCACAAGGTAACAAGCACCAGTGGGCAACACCAGCCACCAGATTTGTTCATAGAGGGTCCAACATCCAACTCCTTACCACCTTGCAAACTGCAAGAGCTCGGCTATTTGCAGGGCCATTAGCAGCTCTCTGATTTTTGAATGGCCTCGAGGGTCCCCAACATTCAGAGGGGGCTCCAGACCTGTATATATGGGGCTGGAAACCTCTCCACCCCCCCAAAAAAATGTTCTTGACCTTCAGAACCTTTCATGAAATGTGCTCAAGAGGCAGTTGCTCAACAGTTTGCACCAAATGCAGAAATTCCTCCCACCGGAACAGGCTATTTTGGGGACTGAACTTTTCTCCGAATCAGACTTTTTTTTACCGTCGTGCCAATAGATGGAGAAGAGGAAGTTTGCAGATGCATGCACATGCATGCCCATCGCATGCCCATGTTAGGACATGTGTATGTGTGTGTGTGTGTGTGTGTGTGTGTGTGTGTGTGTGTGTGTGTGCCTTTTGCCCGACAACAGGGTCCGGGGGCCGTGGCATTTCCGAGCTGGTTTGAATGAGATATTGATTGGTATCAAGAAATCAAGAAATCCACTTGATGTGTAAAAACAACCATCCTATGCATGTCTACCCAGAAGTAAATCCCATTATACTCAATGGAGTTTACTCCCAGGAAAGGCTGTTTCGGATTGCAGCTTTTGTTTCTTTTCTCTCTTTCTGAATGAAACAGACATTCAAGGTGACCACGGACAGAAAGTGAACTGGATCCTGGGTGGATCAGCCTCGTTCTGTGTGTACGTGTCCCCTGGAAAAAGCGTGGACAGAATTCAGTGGCTCTTTACAAAGGATGGTGGTGCTGAGAAAGTTAGGATCGCTACATTTGAAAATGGGAAAAGTAATCTCAATGTCAGCGACCAGTTTAAGGGGCGGCTGGAAGTGGTCAATGAGACGGTGCTGAGGATCAAAGATCTGGAGATGGAGGACAGGGGAAAATTTACGGCTCGTGTGAGGCTGAAATCAAAGGACGGATCTTCTCCACCAGTTAAAGAGTTCACCTTCAGTATACCAGGTAAGCCATTATTTCTTCTTCTTCTTCTTCTTCTTCTTCTTCTTCTTCTTCTTCTTCTTCTTCTTCATCATCATCTATCTGACTGTCTAGGGTTGGGGTGTCCAAACCCCAGTCCGAGACTAGATGTGGACTAGAGGACTAGAGCCTCAATGCAGTCCACAGCAGAACCTCTCCATCCGGCAAACGTTGACATCCTTCCAAGATTTCTCTATAATATGTAAATTTATGTAAATATATTCAAATATGAAATGTTTATCATTTTTCTAGCCCCTGGCAGTGTCAGGGAGATCATGTGGCCCTCCCACCAAAAAGTTTGGACCCCCTGGGGGTAGGACATGAATGACCCCAGAATCAGATCTTCATATGGGGTGACACACACATACTTTCATTGATTCCAACAGAGCCGGATCCCGAACCACAGATCACCCCCCAGCTCGTCTCCAGCACCCCAGAAGGGTGCAACGTCACCCTGCGGTGTGGGGCGTTTGGAAAAGGGAGACTCAACATTTCCTGGGAAATGGGAAATCCTCCGAGGAAGTTGGAAGGTGGTTCGGGCTGGTACTCCGAGAACGGCTCCGAACTCCACGTGTGGTGGCAACCCCAGTTCGTGGCCTCCACATTCACATGCCTGGCCAGTCGGAAAAAGGTCTCCGTTGACTTGCAGAACATCTGCGGAAAGATAAGTAAGCAATATTCTTCCTCCTTTCAAGTTATGCACACTTATTATTTTGTCCAGTGGTGTCATTACGGGGTTGCAAGCCGCACCAGGTGGCACACATATGGGGTTAGGGTGTTACACCACCACTGGCCAACTGTTTGTGGTTGCTTGTTGCAGACCCAAATGAAGTGCCCTGGTGGGTATGGCTGGTTGGCACACTGGTTCTCCTTCTCCTGGCAGCAAGTTTGGCCATCTGGAAGTGGAAGAGAACATCTACCAACAGAGGTAGGAGACATCTCTGTTCATCACCCAGGTCACTCCTCGTGAGTCACCAAAGAATAAAAATATTTGCTCAGAGGGTTTGGGGTTGGTTTGTAGAACAGCCCTCAGGAACCCCAATCCAGTCTAAGGAGCCCCCCATCTTCAGCAGATACCACTGGAGACGCACTTGTGCCCAAACTGGTCCAATGTGCCAGGTGGAGACGTACTGGTGCCCGCACTGGTCCAGTGTGCCAACTCCAAACATGGTTCTCTCCATTGCCTTGAGCTTCATATGTGATTCTTGATTGATGGATGGATGGAGGGAGGGAGGGAGGGAGGGAGGGATGGATGGATGGATTGAGTAAACAGGAGGAGGTTCTGCGATCGTTTCACCCGCAGATTAAGGCTCGGTGATTGCAGAGGGTGAGGTCTTCTGTTGGTGCCGTGGAGTAACCCATTCTTATGTCACCCACCCCAGATGTTTCCTCCACAGCACCACAGAAAGAGAGATCTTCTGAACCTCTGTATGATGAGATCCCAGAAAGCCCTCCAGGATGCCAGGTGAGAGTCCCATGCAACCTTTGGGGTTAACAATATGGAGATATTTAGAAGCACTGGAGTCCGTCTGTCTGTCTGTCAGTTTTTGGATGACTGTAACGTGGGTAGAAAGGTGATCGTAGGAGCCCTGATGGTCTTGGCTGCGGAATCAGGTCTCAGTTTCTATACCTCCCACACCACCTCCTGTAGCACATTGTTTCCATCCTGCCATTGAAACCACAGCCCCTGGGGAGTCACCTGTACCCCCCACATCCCTCTGATGACCTTATGTGGGCTACGAGTTTTTCAATTCCAGCAGATCTTCACCTTTTCCAGAGATTAATGGGGGGCAAGGAAGGGTTAATTTACTTTTCTTGGGACATCCCATGAAGTTGGAGCTGCACAATAAGAAAGGGGTGACCATATGACCGGAAATTTCCAGATTTGTTCTCCTTTTTTGCCTCCTGTCCACGTGTCCTCCAAAAGGGCATCATCGTCCTCCATTTTGGAACTTTGTGTAGTACCCCATCACGTCATATGTCGTTGGATTTGTATGGAAGAGCAGAATCCAATGCAAAATTCAGTTTTGACATATCTCCTTCCTATCAAAAGTTATGGCCAAAACACTAAAAATTTAAAATATGCATTGCGCTCTATGGGAAAGTGAAAGTGCCCAATATCGTGGCTTTACTCGTAAGTAGGCAAATGTGCCGTTGTCCACCGGAAAGGCCAAGCTGACAGGAATCCAAGACCTTGTCCTCCTTTTGAGGTTCAGGCATTTGATCACCATGCCTGGGGTGTCCTCACACTTCATACATGGAGTACATTGTCCAGTTCTGGTCACCACATCTCCAGAAGTACGTAGAGAATGGAGAAGGTGCAGAAGAAATGGGGTCACCGAAGGTTATTGGGTCCCGTCCAAGGATAGGCTACAATGTTTGGGGGTCTCCATCCAAGAATAAAAGGCAGTGGGGTGACCAGGCTTCATAGCCAGAAGGAGGACAAAATTTAGGACATCCCCCAAAATGTAGGACATGATTAAATTAAAGCTAAAAATGCTCAGATGTTTTCCTTTCATATAATTCAAACACTATATGACATATTATTAAATTATTATTAAATTATTAATATTGTTAAATATTATTAAATTTAAAACGATTATTGACTTGAAAACTATGCTATATACGGTAATTATTATTACATTTAAATTTAAAACTATTACATATAATTTATTACTAACAAGAGTGTGAAAAGGAGGACAACAAAGAACAATCTCCAATGTTCCAAGACGTAGGGCTAAAAAAAGAAAATGACTTGGAAAAAATGGACCGATGGTAACCCTGACCTTGCATGGTCCTCGCACCACCACTGCAGGGTCATTGTGCGTCAATAACTGGTTTTCCTTTTAGAAATCTTTCAAACCACTGCAAGCCCGTTTTGTCCAACGATCATAACTACAATCTGGAGCGTGTGGGATGGTTTGGAGCCAGCGAAGTGGATTCCACTCAAGGGCAGGGCAGGAGAGTGGAAAGAACGGAGAGTTATAAAAAAAGAGGGGATTAAAATCCAACGCCCTTTGTGAACTTTTGGTTCAAAGGGGATAGATAGATAGATAGATAGATAGATAGATAGATAGATAGATAGATAGATAGATAGATAGATAGATAGATAGATAGATAGATGGATATGGATATGGATATGGATATGGATATGGATATGGATATGGATATGGATATGAAAGGAAGAGAGACAGACAGATGGAAAGGATAGAAAGAGATAGATATGGATATGAAAGGTGGGCGGGCGGGCGGACGGACAGACAGACAGATGTGGAAGGGAGGGTGGGAACAGGGGTAGTTAGTGGGTCCACTCCCAGAGCAGGGCAGGCGTCATGCAAATGTGACATTTTAGGGACATCCTGACTATGTTGGGTAAAGCAAGGTTGTCGCTCTGTGCCTGGCACACATTGCCCTCTGATGGTGACCAACTGGTATTTACTGGGACAACGTTGTGAACAAATTCACAAAAATGATGCCTACTGGAGACAAAGAAGTTTTATCCAGCTTGTTGTTCAACCCCCAAGTCCTAGAAGGCTGAAAATGAAGCCCATCCATTTCCCCCTCACGTTGAAAGGGACCCAGAAGGTCATCTAGTCCAACCCCCTGCCAGGAGCATATCCAACAGGTCCTGGGCCTAAAATGTTCTTTCTTCTCCTGTTCCAGCCCCCTGGAATCCCTGCCGGTCGTGATCAGCGTACCCCAAGAAATTTACAAACAGTATATACCTTAGTCCATGGACGGACTTTCCCAACGAACACCGCAACGGTCTATACCTCGCTCAAGAAGCCCACCTGTGGGTCTGAGATGGACACCTGAACAAGGTGAGGGTCAGTAAGGCAGGAGGTTTTTCTGGAGACAAACTTTATTGGGTTTTCCATGCCTGCTGGTAGTGGTGAGGTGGACGGGCACCTCTGCCCTTTCTGGAGTTCCCGAAACCTGTTGCCATTTGGACCCCACTGCCTGGGAAGCAAAGTCCTCCTGGCCGAGGAAAGACCTCAAGGTCCAACTGAGAGGATGCAGACCCCGTGCCACGATTCCTCCCCACCCCGACCATCTTGGCTCTTAGAAAAAGTAGTCCCAAAGCAAGAGGAGTGCGTTGGCAGAAATTCAGCGCTTCTCATCGGAAAAAGTCTCAGGAAGCTGCGGAAAGGTGGTTTGAGGACAAGGACCACCGACCCCAAATGGGAAATTTGGAAACGTTTTGGTTCCCGTCAAATGGACATATAAGGGACCCATTTGCAAGCTGTCAGGGACCCATTTGCCTCAATGTGCCACAAATCCCATGCCACGAGGGAAGACGTGCCGCCATTTTGGTTTGGGGATTATGGGGCTCGGCGGTAGGGCTGGAATGAAAACCGACCCATTTTCGAAAATGAATCAATAAACTTCCCTGCTTTGAAGTGTCCTCATTGCAGCGTCATCACATCTGTTGTCTTTGCGCACAATCCTATGTCTACGCAGAAGTCAGCCCCATTGTGTTCAGCGGGTCTTACTCCCAGGAAAGTGTCTTTAGGATTGCAGCCAAACAGTGCAATCCTAAGTGTGTCTACTCAGAAGTAAGTCTCATTGTGTTCAATAGGGACACAGGAAAGTGTCGTTAGAATTGCAGCCTAAGTGGGTTTATCTAATCTGTACTGGATTAATAAACTTTACTTAATTGTCGGTTAATAAGCTGTACAGGATTTTATTGAATATGAAATAACTAAAAATTTTTCAGATGTGTTACAAGTTCCTCTTAAAATGCAGCTGAGATCCTAAGAAATTTCCAAACCCCCATCTATGGGTCCTGGGCCCCATACCGATCCAGGGTACCTGTCACCCACTGCACACCCCCTTTTCATGGGCCCTACAGCATCCATCTCTCCCCTTTTCCGCTTTCTTTTTGGAAGGGAACCCAACAACCGACTGTCCCATCATGGGATGCCAGGACAAGCAGAGGTCTAAAGGGGTTGGCAATAGGGCCGGGATGTTGGGAAGGGGACCCCGAACCATCCCTTGTGTGGCTGATTTGGGACCAAGTCTTGGAGATCAGAAGGGGGCCTTGCATGCCAGTTGGCGTTGAGCCACAATCAAGGCTGTAGCTAAGGGGGGTGAGGAGGGGCTGAGCCCCCCCCAAAGCAATCAGCTGCCCCCCCCCTTTTAGGATTTTTCCCTGATCTGCCATGTGTGTGTTAAAAAGCGGAAATGAGAGGACACAAATGTTTGAACAACTCCAGAGGTGGGCTGAGCTTCTCCCCAGAGCTTATCAGATCTGAGCTGCCTTCCTTTTTCTCACTCTGAGCAAGAGGTTCAGCCAACCTGGGGGTCCTCAACTTCATGGGACCCCCCCTTACAGGAGTGAATGCTTTGGGTGCCTACCTTGTTGGGTTCTCCAGACCGCAAGCAAGAAGAGATGGTTGCAACCAGAAGTCTCCAGACCCCTCTTGTCATGGGAACCTTCCTCTTCTCTCTTCTCCGTAAGTACCCTATAGCTGCCCTCAGTGGTGGGATTCAAATCAATTAATAAGAGGTTCTATGTCCTAATAACCTCATTATGTCCCATAAGTAACTGGTTCTCAGAACCAGGTGCTCATTAGGGTTCTACAGAACCTGTAGAACCCCCGCAAGCCCACCACTGGCTGTCCTCCACTTGATCACCATAGAACCATGGTTTTCAACCACTGTGCCGTGGCGCACCAGTGAGCCGTGAATGGTCCACTAGTGTGCCGAGGTTCATTTTAATAGTAGGGCAATTGGGGGATTTCAGACCCTTTCCCGCAGTACGATGTCCAAACACCGAAGGACCACCTAATAATTAATGTTCAAATTAAGTATCCAAACAGGTCCTCGGACAAAAAAATGAAGTAAGGCTGATCGCAGAGGTCCATTTGGCTCTGGGTGGGGATATTGATTTATTAATCTATTAATAATTTATTAATAGTATTGATTTATTAATTTATTTACTCAGTTCCAGTGGTAGCAGCGTTTCCAGATTTTTAAAAATTAATTAGGGGAAAATAACAGCTACAATCTGCCCTGGGGAAAAGCGTAGAAGAGGCAGAAATGAATTTTCAAAGTCTTGAGACAGTCCCGAGCATGTTTACTCAAAAGTAAGCCCCTTTGTGTTCAATGGGTCTTACTCCCAGGAAAGTGACTTTCGGATTGAAGCCAAATATAGAACAGTATTCTGGTGGTATGGGATGTTGTCTTAACCTAACCATGTCTACTCAAAAGTAAGCCCCATTGTGTTCAATGGGTCTTACTCCCAGAAAAGTATCTTTAGGATTGAAGCCATAGAACAGTATTCTGGTGGTATGGGATTGTGTCTAATCCTAACCATGTCTACTCAAAAGTAAGCCCTCTTATGTTCAATGGGTCTTACTCCCAGAAAAGTGTCTTTAGGATTGAAGCCATAGAACAGTATTCTGGTGGTATGGGATGGTGTCTAATCCTAACCATGTCTACTCAAAAGTAAGCCCCATTGTGTTCAATGGGTCTTACTCCCAGGAAAGTGTCTTTAGGATTGAAGCCAAATATAGAACAGTATTCAGGTGGTATGGGATGTTGTCTTATCCTAACCATGTCTACTCAAAAGTAAGCCCCATTGTGTTCAATGGGTCTTACTCCCAGAAAAGTATCTTTAGGATTGAAGCCATAGAACAGTATTCTGGTGGTATGGGATGGTGTCTAATCCTAACCATGTCTACTCAAAAGTAAGCCCTATTATGTTCAATGGGTCTTACTCCCAGAAAAGTGTCTTTAGGATTGAAGCCAAATATCAAACAGTATTCAGGTGGTATGGGATAGTGTCTAATCCTAACCATGTCTACTCAAAAGTAAGCCCCATTGTGTTCAATGGGTCTTACTCCCAGGAAAGTGTCTTTAGGATTGCAATCCATTTTGACCAGGGTGACCATATGCTGTATTTTTCTAGGACATGTCCTCTTTTTTATTCCTTGTGTCCTGGAATAAAACTTCATTCCTTGTGAGCAGGCAGCACGGAGCCTTCTTGTAATTTATGCATTATATATCATAAATTATATGCATTATTTATGCATTAAATTATATGCATTGATGCATTATATATCATAAATTATATGTTAATAATAAGCAATACAGAGTTTAAATGAACCACATGAAAGTCTGAATTTCATGTATGAGTTAAATATACGAGTTTAACCCTACAATCCAGAGTAAACTATGGAAGCTCATAAGAGACATTTACGCCGATGTAGTTATGGCACCACCTAGTGAAAACCTATGGGAAATTCATATTGCAATCCAGAGTAAAATGTTCTGATGTTGGAACAAGGACTCCCCATAGTTACTCTGGATTGTGCCCTATATATTAATTAATTATTAATTAATTATTAATTAATTATTAAATAATATATGAGTTTAATCCGGTGTTTCTCAGATTCTACAACATACGAGTGTTTCTAGCTTTTATTTTGTCACGTCCTACATTTTTCTTGGGGGTCCTACACTTTTTTGGGGGGGGGGGCTTTTCCTCTTTCTTGGTTATGACATATGGTCACCATGATTTGGGCAGAGCAAACCTGCCAGATTAAAAACAGAAACCTTATTTGTTTCCCTCCTTGGAAGAAACTTTCTTTATGACATTTATTTTTCCGTTTTAGATAAAGGCAGCGCAAGTGATCCTCCGCAGAATCAGGTCCCAATCCAAGTTAATGGGGTTCAGGGAGGCTCGGTCCAGCTTCCAATCAGTATCTCCTCGTTGGGAAATACGGTGAATAAAATGGAATGGGTATTTCGGCCCGAAGGCAACCAGAAAACGCTTACGGTTGCCGATTTCCAAGATGGAAAAACACAGCGGCCGAATCCTAAGGACAGGTTTGGGGAGCGGCTGGAAGCCATAAATGGGACCATGCTACGAATTAAAAACCTAGAGTTGGGAGATGCCGGAGCCTACGAGGCATGTGTCAGGCTTCCCAATGCCGAGAATGAAAAATATACATTTATCCTCACCGTCCATGGTAAGCCATATATTTCTTTGACCCAAACTCAACACCGAAGGGGGATCACCTGCATTGACCCTCCAGAGAAAGGCCATGGATGTGGTTTGCGTGTGCTTTTCTTTCAACAGATCCAGTTCCAGATCCCCAGATTCAGCACTGGGTGACCTCTGGCACTCCGTCGGCCTGCAATTTGACCCTCCGCTGTCAGCCATCCAGACCAGGGGATTTTAATGTATCCTGGAGCTTAATGGGAGGTGTGGACTGGTACCAGTTGTCCGCCAATGGCACAGATCTCCACTTGTCCTCAAAACCTAATTCCGTGGACTTAAACATCACCTGCCTGGTCAGCAATGCGGTGGATCAGAAGCAGGCCTCCTTTGACTTAAGCCTGATCTGCTCCTCTCAAGGTGAACCATTGATTTTCCCCATCCTTTATTTTCTCCTTTACATGTCTGCAATATGCTTTTTATATGGCCAATATGTGGCCTTCAGTATATTCCACGAAGACATCACTAGTGCTAAATTATATTAATTGTGACCAGTTTGGGGGGGTATCTTGCAGAATCGAAGCATCAACCACAGTAGCATAGCTAGAGGGGGGTGGAATGGCTAGCCTGGGGGAGGATGGTGGGAGCTCCTTGAATGTCTCCCTCCAAGTCTAACTGCTCTGTCCACCTAGCTATGCCACCGGTGCTGATGCTGGATGGATGGATGGAGGGAGGCTGGGATCCATTCCTTTCGGTGCCAGACCAGGCTCCCCCCTCCAAGCCAGACTGCTCTGCCCCCTATAGCTATGCCACTGGTCTTGTGCAGGTCTCAATTATGTTGGGGGGCTTTCAGTTTCAAGATCTGGGGTGCAGAGACATGGGAGACCTTCCAGCAGATGATATTGCTAAACTTTTCCAACTGCCTTGACCACCCCGGGAAATTGGTTCCGGCTCACCATTAGGACTACAATCCCATATATTGTATAGGGATGCGGCTTTTCCATGAGTATTGGTTCCCAATGAAATTTGGTTCCATGAAATTTGGTTCCCAAACTGTGAGCCGTGACCCCCTCGGGGTGGCACGGAAAAGGGATTTCCGTGCCACCCCGAGGGGGTCACGGCTCACAGTTTGGGAACCAAAATTCATACAGCCACCTTGAGTCGGCCTCAGCATGAGAAAGGTGGGGTATAAATTTGTTAAATAAATTAAATAAATCTGGTTTAAAATGTTGATTTAATGACGTCTTATACGTATTATTATTAATAATATTAAATGACGTAGGAAAATGCAGTCTGCAGAGTTTTCTAATGCAGTGCATGTTCTCAGCAGGCTTGTAGAAAGGCTATAAACTTAACTGACGGTTACTTATCTCTTACATTGCCTTTACTACCTCTTTCTTATCTTTGCCTTTACAACCTCTCTTCGCTTATCGGACCAGGAGTAAAATAAAAAGTGATACATGGCCATTATTAAGTGATGCACCTTCCCGGAAGCCACTGTCATTCCCAGTCCAGGGTAGCCCTGGGGGCAAGTGTGGGGTGATGGATAAAAAAGGGGGTGCAGAGGGATGGAAGGATGGGAGACACAATCCTCAACATGTCTACTCAGGAGTAAGCCCCATTGTGTTCAATGGGTCTTACTCCCAGGGAAGTGTGTTTATAATTGCAGCTAAGACTAGATTATGCACCCCCAGAACAGGAGGGGCCGGGTTAGTCCACCAGCACAAGTGGCAGAAGTGGAACTTCTGACAAACCATCCTTTGTCTTGCCCACTCATATATCATGTTAGTTAGTTAGTTAGTTAGTTAGTTAGTTAGTTTGTTTGTTTGTTTGTTTGTTTGTTTGTTTGTTTGTTATACTCCACCTTATACCCAAAGTGAAGTACAAACCTTTTGTTCCTCCCCCTCCTGCTGCTCTCACAACGACCCTGTGAGGTAGGCGAGACTGAGAGTGAGTAAAGTGGACTGAGGTCACCCTAGAGCAGTGGTGGGCAACCTTTTTCCCACCAACTGCCACTGATGGCATCGGTGCCCGCCACATATACCAGTGCCCACCCCACATGCCCAGATCTTCATGCATGCGCAGTGGGTCTGAAGCGCCCTTTGCCCACTGCGCATTCCCAGAGCCCAGTCAGTTCGGCTGCTTCTTTTTGCAGTTCATCTGAACTGATGGGACACATGTCCGGGCATGTGCAATGGACATGCCGGAGCATGGGGCAGTACTATGTCCGCATGCCGGCCGGGAGGGTTTGGAGTGTCCTCCATGACACGCGTGCCATAGGTTTGCTACCACTGCCCTAGAGGAAGCTTTGTGGCTGAGGTGGAGACTCGAACCTGGATCTTCCAGATCTCGGTCCAACGCCCGAACCGCTTCACCATCCTGACTCTTTCTTAAATTATTCCTATTAAATTTCTGTTTTTTTTCTGTTTAATTGTTGCATCCGCTCCAGGAACCGGTGAGGAAATAAACTCCACCTTTAAATGAAGAATATTAAAATTTGGAAGTAAGACATAAGTGGTGGGCAAACATTCCAGTAAAGACACTGAATTTTATTTTTTGAAAAACAAAAATAATCTAATTTTAGCATGGCAGATGGTGATGCCCTCTGGCAGTTGACCGCTCTGCCCCACTGATCCACGTACCCCCAATTCTGGGCTGCGTTTCCAAATGCTCCCCAAAATTGCTGAAATTGTGGCTGAATAGGATCGATGGCAAATCAAACCCCTTTGATCTCTTGTAAATTCGGCTTTTCTTGCCCGTGGGTGGGCAACGGGGTGGGCACCGTTGTAGCGTTTTGTAGAAGGCCACTATTTCTCCTAGCAGATAAGGGCAGTTCCACCAAGCTGGGCCTCATCCTGCTTTTCTGTGTGCTGCTTCCCATCCTGGTCGGAGTTCTGGGAATCCTACAGTGGAAGAAAAAGAGAAAACCATCACCCCCCACTGGTAAGAAACCTTCTGCTAAAGTTTTGCTCCTCTTTGCTAGAGATCAGGCTTTCCAAATTGGCCAGAGATCAGATCCACTGGTATTTTTCCTCAGTTATGTCCCTGATCTAACTCCGCAGTTCCCAAACTTCTTAGTGGTGGGACCCACTTTTAAAACTGATGCACGATCAGGACCCACCAAGCTTTCCTTGTCAGCTCGGAGAGCAGGTGACTTCCCAATAGATAGATGACTGATAGGTAGGTAGGAAGGTTGGGTAGATGGATGGATGGATAAAAAGATAGATAGGTAGGTAGATAAGAGGGTCAGTCAGTCAGTAAGAAGGCAGGTAGGCTGGCAGGCAGGCAGGTAGGTAGGAAGGTTGGGTGGGTTAATGGATGGATGGATAGGTAGGTAGGTAGGAAGATTGGGTGGATAGGATAGATGGATAGGTAGGTAGGTAGGTAGGAAGATTGGGTGGATAGGACAGACGGACAGGACGGACAAACAGATAGGACGGACAGCTAGGATGGATGGACAGATAGGACCTGGATAGGATGGATGGAATGGTTAGGAAGGATGGTTGGATGAATGCATGGATAGATCAATAGATAGCGATGGGATGAGAAGGATGGATGGATGGCCGGAAGGATAGGATAGGGTGGATAAGATTGGGTGGATAGGATGAATGGATAGGTAGGTAGGTAGGAAGATTGGGTGGATAGGATAGATGGATAGGTAGGTAGGTAGGTAGGAAGATTGGGTGGATAGGATAGATGGATAGGTAGGTAGGTAGGTAGGTAGGAAGATTGGGTGGATAGGATAGATGGATAGGTAGGTAGGTAGGTAGGTAGGTAGGAAGATTGGGTGGATAGGACAGACAGACAGGAAAGACAAACAGATAGGACTGACAGCTAGGATGGATGGACCGATAGGACCTGGATAGGATGGATGGAATGGTTAGGAAGGATGGTTGGATGAATGCATGGATAGATCGATAGATAGCGATGGGATGAGAAGGATGGATGGATGGCCGGAAGGATAGGATAGGGTGGATAAGATTGGGTGGATAGGATGGATGGATAGGTAGGTAGGTAGGTAGGTAGGTAGGTAGGTAGAAAGGATGGGTGGATGGATGGATAGATAGATAGGTAGTAGGTAAGTATGTAGGTAGGTAGGAAGGTTGGGTGGATCAGATGGATGGGTAGGTAGGTAGGATGGAAGGAAGGAAAGTTGGGTGGATAGGACGGACAGACAGACAGACAGACAGACAGAAAGGATAGAAGGATGGATGGATGTATAGGAAAGATGAATGGTGGATAGTATGGGTGGATGGATGGATGGGTATGTGGGTGGACAGACGGACGGACTGATTGGTTGGTTGATTCTCGAGTGTAATTTGGGGGTCTGCGTTCATTGGATCAGGACCCTTCTGGTGACCTGGCATTCTTCTTGGCCTGTCCTTCAAAAGGGACTGAGGAACGTTCCTACTCACAGATTAATGCGCCAACTCATAAGTTAATACAACATGTGCTTTCCATAGGGCTCACTCAATTTTCCTTGCCAGTTTCCTGACCCACCAGTGGCCCTTCTGGTGGGTCCCTACCCACCATTTGGGAAACACTGATCTAACATGTTCAACTCTATTAACAGCTATGGATTTCATGGAAGAGAAGCCTATGGAGCTCCAGTATGCAGAGATCACAAAGAAGGGATCTCCAGAAGGGGGTGAGGACAAGGTGAGAGTATCTTGCCCAGTATGGTGGACTTAACCTCACTAGGTTAATCCTACAACCTCTTCTTTTCCGAAATATATAAAATATATAAAAAATTAAAACTATTATATTGTACAAGCTACGACATATAAGATGAAATCCTAAGAATGTCTGCTCAGAAGTGAGTCCCATTGTGTTCAGTAGTACTTACTCCCAGGAAAGCACAGTTAGGATTGCAGCCATAATTTATCGATTACAAGAAGGCTACGTGCTGCCTGCTCACAAGGAAAAGGAGGTCAATGAAGATATTTTTCCAGGATATAAGGCTAAACTAGATCATATATCCTGGAAAAGGAGGACATACGATCACCCAGTAGGGGGTGCCTCTTGCATGCCGCAGTGAGGCTCCCTGCAAAACCTTGTGCTTTGCCCCCCTCTAGCTATGCCACCTTGTCCCCATACTTGGGCATAATTGCCGGTTTATTATGGCAGAGCAGGTGGTGTGCACCAATATCCCTGGTGCGGGTTGTTTGCACAGTAAAATAAATACACAAAAAGCCTGCTATGTGTACTTCACTACCCATCTGTTCCCATTATTGATTATCCATTGCATTTTTGCCCGTTGGTATAAACCCCCTTTCAGCCTCATAGCACCAGTTAATGGTTAACCACTAGTTAACCGTAGCTAACGATTGTGTAGCCAGGTGCCAAGCTACCCCACGCACACCTTGGCGATGCCACCGCAAAGTGCGTTTTAATGTGATCTCAGGATCGGAGTGGAGATCAGGGCGGAAAATCTTAATCCCAGGACTGGATACCCAGGAATATATATACTGGTGGTCCTCCACTGGTAGTAGTGTGGTGAGCATCCACAAACTGGTCTCCCACCAAGAGCTTGGCAATGATGATAAATGGCAGATAGGCCACCTGCGTGGGACTTTTCCATGGGGTACGTGTTGTCGACAGCCACGTATCCCGCAGGGTTACACCTTCTCCCTTTATGAGTAATGATGTTCCTCTTTCTGGTTTAACTTCCCATGCAAAAGAAGTTCATTCCCCCCATAAAACAAACCTTATTGTGTGTTTTTCCCATAAAACACACAATACAGCCCTATTTGGTTGTTGCAAATCAATACCGGGAATTACTACCGTATTCACTTGAATCTAAAGCGCCATTGAATCTAACACACTATAAGCACCTCTAGAGATAAAAAAATTACCAGTAAAACACAGAGAGATAAAATCTAGATTAAAAAATGTAATGTGCGTGTGCAAAATTTAATTTATCATATACAATAATGAATTTTATGACAATAATAACATGGAAATGGGTTTATATTTTGATTTTTTAACCTACTTTATATAACACTACTACTTTATATAACAATATACAACTACTACTAGTTATATATATATAACTACTACTAGTAATATGCACTACTTTATATAACAATATGTAGCATTTTAAAATTACAATACAGTGTTTAACAAAATTCCGACTCCAGACTTCAAAAATCAAAATATTTTATTTAATAAAATCAAAAAATAAAAATAAAATCAAAAAATTTTATTTACTCGAATCTGATCAGCCATAAAATCTAATGCGCACCCCAATTTTGGAAACTTTGAGCACAATCTAACCATGTCTACTTAAAAGTAAGCCCCATTGTTTTCAATGGACCTTACTCCCAGGAAAGTGCCATTAGGATCGGTCAGTGATGGTGTACGGAGCGACTCCTCCATGAGACTGACCAAGGTTGTCTCCTCGGCCACAGGTTGGTGGGTGATGCCTGATGTCCAGTTCTTAATGCAAGACCCCCAGAAACAGATTTGTTTTTCCCTCCTTATTTCAGAATCCGTACCATGGCTTAGATCCCACCATCTATGCCCAACTCACCATGCCCCAGCCCAGTTCTGAACTGGTCACCTAACCCAGGTGCGGCACTAATTTCGGTAAGTGGGTGGCTATGTTAATTCCAGTAAGCAAGGTTACTGGGAGTTTCTAGAACCCACTCAGTCCCAAAACTGGGGGCAGAAAGCTAAATTTCCTAGGATCAGAGAGTTGGAAGGGTCTTCAAAGGTCATCTAGTCCAACCTCCAGGACTAGAGCAGGAAATCCTCCCACAGCCAGAGATGGGCCCAGCCTGCCCCGAGGTCCGGTTTGCCGGACGTTGGGGGATGGGGCTGGGGTCAGGGGGTGGGCGGGGCAGGGGCGGGGCGAGGGATGGGCCCCAACCCCGCCGCACTGTGCATGCGCCAGGCTTGGCGCATGTGCAGTGTGTCTCCTAAAGCCGAGCTTCAGGAGATGCAGTGCGCTTGCGTCGAGCTGGGACCAGTCCCCGCGGTTCTTGCCAGCCGCCGCTGTGATCGGGTCGCCAGCGGCCGCCAGGTGGGTAGATCCAGTTCAGGCAAATAGGCCCGAAACGGCATCTGCCCACCACTGCCACAGCAGAATATTAATAATAAATTCATTCATTCATTCATTCATTCTTTCTTTCTTTCTTTCTTTCTTTCTTTCTTTCTTTCTTTCTTTCTTTCTTTCTTTCTTTGATTTGTATGACGGTGCACAAATCCCACAACTCAAGAGTGTTAGAACCTAAGAACATCAGAAGAACCCTTCTGGATCTGGCCAAAGGCCCACCTTGTCCAGCTTACCCCCCCAACCCCACCTGGCACCTTGGGGACCCCACAAGACACCTGCCATAGGCTCCCCATTCCTTGCGGCAGGTATTTTGAGGTAGCCCCACTCCTAAAGCCAGGAGGCTGCACCAACTCACCACAGCTTGTAACCTGTGATAGACGCTTCCTCCATCAACCTGTCCATCGCCCTTTTTAAAGGCATCGAGGCCAGAAGGCATCACTGTGGCAAGGAGTTCCACAGATGAACATCATTGGATCTTGAAGAACCCGTCAAGGAGTTAAATTTTATCTCAGCCTTTAAAAATAAAACAGGCCCACATCTAAGGGATTGAGAGTTGCGTGGTCTACTTAGCCGCTATCACTACTGTGGACTTCAGGAGATAAAATCCACCGGTGGTGGCCTCAACATCTCAGCACAGCAAAACCTCAGGCTGTGGAAACCTCGGCCAAGTATTATGTTCTCAAGGCTCACCCGCCCCAGGACCCATGTCCTCTAAAGCCACAGCCAAGCGAGCCTCACATCGCTCTCACCCACACGCATGCGTGTTGGCTGCCGTGCATCAAGGCCAGTGGCTGCTGTGGAGCCACATCTGGGTTGCTAGTCTGCAGGCCAGGAGATGCTGCAGAGCATGGTAGGGATATATTTTGAGCTCTACCTGGGAACGGAAGCAGAGGCAGACATGGGGGTGGTATGTTGTGTATATAGACTTTTTGTAAAAGTCACGTAGGTATGGCTGCGTTTCACAAACCACTCAGTCTTTGAAGGTCATGTTGAAGAATCATTCAGCAAACCCCCCCCCCCCCCCAGTGACAGTTTTTTCCCCTCCCGATGTGGCCTTGGGGCCACCACGGAGTCCAATTCAGCATGAGCATTTCTGAGCCGTGCCACCATTGGGATCACCGCGGACCTGGCCAGAGAAAGAGACAACAGCCTGGTTTTCCCATTCAGACTTCCAGACACTAAGGAGGACATCAGGACGCAGGTGTCTGGTGTGGCCCGAACATCATCTGATGGACCACTGTGAGATACAAGAAGCTGGATTAGATGATCCTTGAGCCGGATGCCACCAGAGCTTAGGTTCTGAAATCTCCAGCCACAGAATTGAGCTGGTTAATAGATGAGTTATACCATGGGTTGTCATCTATCATCCATTAGGGTAGCCATAATTCTCTTCCACAAAACCAGGACATGACCCCCTATCAAACTTGCAAGTACATGAATGCAATCCCCCAAAACCGGAACTGTCCGGATTTTCCGGGACGTGTGGCAACCCTCCATCCAGCCATCATGCATCATCCATCAAGCCATGATAGAAATGTGCAACCTCCTGATTTTAGAAGTAGGTTTTCCCTGAATGTCGGGTGTAAGGGTGGGCACCCCTATTATCTGTTCAACCCTACATTTCCCCCCCCACCCTATTACCTCCGTAGCGTCAACATCAAAAGCAATGATTTCCAACCAGGAAATCATGTGTGTCGATTTCACACGCGTGGCACACTAATGTGTCATGGCACACTATTGTGCCTTGTCAATGATGCTTTGCCTGGACCGTTTTCGCACCACGTCAGTGTGTCATGAGTTGAAAAAGGTTGAAAATCAACAACCTAGAGAGAGTTTCTCCATTTATTTTTCCTCTCAGGACCCGCTTTTGAGAATAACAATGATTACTGGAGATTGGAATGTCAATGCAAAATTTAATTTATTATATACAACCACAAATTATATGATAATAATAAATATTTGTTATGATTTCTATGGAACTGCACCACTTTCTACAACAATGGCTTTATGTTACAGTTTTTATTACAATATAATAAAATGAAATGAAATAAAAAATTAAATTCTGCCCTCCTGTGGACAAAATGGGTATTTTTCCAGCCAAAAACCAGTGTCCCCCAATCCACTTAGGAGTGGGCTTCTTAGCACCAGGGGAACCCCCATGTTACATTTCCAGTGTCCCTGCAGTGTTTCCTCAATCCACCCGGGGTACGGGATTTTTATCCCAAGGGGTACCCCTTGGGTATTTTTCCAGCCAAAACTTTGTGTCCCCAAAATCCACTCAGGAGTGGGCTTCTTAGCACCAGGGGAAACCCCGTGTTACTCTTCCAGTGTCCCTGCAGTGTTTCCTCAATCCACCCGGGGTACGGGATTTTTACCCCAAGGGGTACTCCTGGGTATTTTTCCAGCCAAAACTTTGCGTCCCCCAAATCCACTCAGGAGTGGGCTTCTTAGCACCAGGGGTACCCCCGTGTTACATTTCCAGTGTCCCTGCAGTGTTTCCTCAATCCACCCGGGGTACGGGATTTTTACCCCAAGGGTATTTTACCCTTGGGTATTTTTCCAGCCAAAACTCCGTGTCCCCCAAATCCACTCAGGAGTGGGCTTCTTAGCATCAGAGGAAACCCCATGTTACTTTTCCAGTCTCCCTGCAGTGTTTCCTCAATCCACCCGGGGAACGGGATTTTTACCCCAAGGGGTACTCCTGGGTATTTTTTCCAGCCAAAGGCAGTGTTCCCCCCCCCAAAAAAATGAAACTCTGCCCTCCTGTGGACCAGAGTGGTATGCGCAGAGGGCTGTGAAAGGCATGGCATGTAAAGTGCATAAAACACGATGGAAAAATACTAAGCTGTACCTCTTAGGCTACAATTCCCATTCCCTGCATAGATTCCTGAGTGACGTTTTGCAAAGCACTTACGTTTTGCAAGGCACTTACGATTCCTGAGTGACGTTTTGCAAGGCACTTACTTCCAGCTCCTGCCTCCCTTACAGGGTTGTTGTGAGGATAGCAGGAGGGGAGGAACGAAACCTTTGTAAGCTGCCTTGGGCACTTGTGTTGGCATGTGAAGGCCATGTGAAAATCCCAAATAAATAAAGTCAATAAATATTTATGATCATTGGATTATAATTCCTACGACATACAAGAAATAAAACTAGCTGGGTCTACACCAAATGCGAACGCCAGTCTTCGCACAACAGATGCGAACTTTTTGTGAGATCCCAGGAAATTCCCAAGCCCCCAACTTTGTTTGCCAGGACCCTTTTTGTGACCAGTTTGGGGTCCACGTCACCTTTGGCACCCCGTTCTCATGGACCCTGAAGCAGCCATGTCAACCCTCCTGTTCCTCCCTTTTGTAAGGGAACCCAACCACTGGCTATTCCATCATGGGGTCCCAGGACAAGTGGAGGTCAGCAATGGGGCTGTGATTTGGGGAAGGGGACCCCAGCCATCCCTTGTGCTGCTGAGTTGGGACCGAGTCTTGGAGATCGGAAGAGGGCTTTGTGTGCCGGGTGGCATTGAGCCACAACACTTGAAAGCAGGTATCAAAAAGGGGAAGCAGGGAGGAGACAAAACATCTGGAGATGTTTTGAGCTCCTCCTCAGAGGACCAGATCTTGTTAGGACCAGATCTGAGCTGCCTTCCTTTTTCTCACCCTGAGCAAGAGGTTCAGCCAACTTGGGGGACCTCACCATATTTTCCCTGGTCAAGACCCCCAAGAACTCCCCTCTGCAAGTCATCCAGGAGTGAACGCTTTGGGTGCCCACCTGGAAAGGCTCTCCAGACCACAAGCAAGAAGAGATGGTTGCAACCAGGAGCCTCCAGACCCTTCTTATCCTGGGAACCTTCCTCTGCTCTCTCCTCCGTAAGCACCCTATGGCTGTCCTCATCCTCCACTTCGAGCTTTGTCACCATAGATCCATGGCTTTCAACCACTGCACCGTGGCGCACTCATGTGCCATGGATGGTCCACCAGTGTGTCACGGGACACTATTCTTCTGGTATGGGATGGGGTTTCATCCAGGGTAACCCTATGTCCTGTTTTTCCAGGACATGTCCTCTATTTTTAGGCTTGTGTTCCAGGAAAAAAATCTTCATTGTGTTCCTTTTTCCTTGTAAGCAGTCAGCATGTAGCCTTCTTGTAATTCAAGCAATACATTGTTGGGAATTAAACACATTAATAAATATGTTTGTGTTTAGCTTTTATATTTTCATACATTTTAATTTATTTGTACATTTATTGTAGCTTTTATTTTGTCCTACTTTTTGGGGGTCCTCCTCCTCTTTTTCAGTTATGACATATGGTGACCCTGATTTTGGCAGACCAAGGCTACAATCCTAAAGACACTTTCCTGGAAGTAAGACCCACTGAACTGGGTGGAAGTAAGCCCCACTGAATTGAATGTGGCTTACTTTTGAGTAGACATGGTTAGGATTGTGATTTATATTAAATATACGATATTTAAAGATATGTGTTCCCTACCCGGAAGAAATTTCCTTTTTCTTTTAAATATTTTTCCCTTTTAGACAAAGGCAGCGCAAGTGATCCTCCGCAGAATCAGGCCCCAATCCGAGTGAATGCGATTCAGGGAGTCTCGGTCCAGCTTCAAATCGATATTTCCCCTTTGGGAAATCGATTTCCCCTTTGCCCCTAACTGCCCCCAAGTGCCCCCACCGGCCACCTTGAAGCTCCAGCAGCAGCCCGGGTAAGCCCCCAGGAAAGTGTCTTTGATTGCAGCCTCCTAACCATGTCTACTCAGAAGTAAGCCCCATTGTGTTAAATGGGCCTACTCCCAGGAAAGTGGGAGTAACAAATTCAGCTCTTTATGTGAGGTGCCACTGTACTGTACTTCTCATTGCAGGCAGAAGCACAGTCTGGGTGATGTGGTGGCGTCACTCTCTTGCTCTCATCATCATCGTCGTGGCTCTCCTCGCTGCGGTCGCTCTTTGCGCAATCCGGTTGTGGAAGACACAAAGGAGCAAGCCATCCATGAGGACAGGCAGTATTTGAGACCCACCTTCGTGCCCCCACCCAATCCTGGGGTTACGTCTCCCTCCTTTAGCTGTACTCTCGCTTAAGGGGGGTCCCTTTTCTCCTTCTTCCAGAAAGGTGAACTGGAATTGGAGGCAGCGCCCAGTATTCAGTTAAAGAAATCCACTTTTTGTGACTAGCCCTACAATCCAGAGTAACTACAGGAGCACGGAAGAGACATTACATGCACCCGGAGTTACTGCAGCACCTAGTAAAACCTATGGGAAATTCATATTGCAATCCAGAGTCAACTGTTCTTACGCCGGAGCAAGGACTCCCCATAGTTACTCTGGATTGTGCCCTATGGGGGACATCGGGACGCATGTCTCTTGTGTGGCCCCAAATACAACTGATGGACCATTGTGAGATACAAGAAGCTGGTCTAGAGTTGTCTTGGGCTGAATCCACCAGGACTTCGGTTCTAAAATTTCTCCAGCCACCATCAAATCTAATGCACTCCCCAATTTTGGAGATGAAATTCAGCAGGAAAGGTGCGCGTTAGATTTGAGTAAATATGGTATAATTATCAATATTAATGTGTATTATGGTTTCTGAGCCATTTCAAAGGAAACAGGCGTAGGTGTCCCACCTCCGACCCTACACAAACCACCCCAAATTCAGCGGTAAAACAGCAACATGGCGGACTCCAGCAGCTGTTTGGAAACGCTCCAATCCACGTGTGTGCCGTAACCGTTCCAATCAAAGGCTGTGTAGTCACCGCACTGCCGCGGGTTTCCTTCTGGAAAGTACCCTCCTCCGCCAACGCAGAACTGGGGAAAGAAAAGGCAGGACAAGTTGGGGTCAAAAGCGAACGTCCCATTCTCCATACTCCAGATCTCATCCTATTGTTTTTGGGGTAGCCGCTTACATGCTCCGTGTCGCAAGCAGTGGCTTTAATGCCGGCACAAAGGGCTATGGCTGCTTTATCGTTGTTAAACACCCGGAACTGAATGAAACCAGCAACGAATTGGGCTAAAAAAATAAAATTATAGTTTATTATTATTATTATTATTATTATTATTATTATTATTATTATTATTATTATTATTATAACTGCAAAGCAGTTAATCAAGCAGGATTGCTTTAATTATCCTCGCCTTGAGATTCCAAGGGTTCAGGTCTTGGTAACTAATATTTGAATATCCGTCATTTAATTTGTTTGTTATGTTTGTTTGTTTGTTTGCTTGTTTGTACGGGGGGGGGGACTCAGTGCGGCTATCAATAAAACAAATATACAAAAAATGTTTAAAAAAACAAGTCTATCTGAGCAATCAAAGCATTAAAACATCATAAAAGCATTAATTAAGCAATAAAAGCATTAAAAATTAAGCATTAACTAAGCAATAAAAGCATTAATTAAGCAATAAAAATTAATTAAAAGCATTAATTAAGCAATAAAAGCATTTAAAAAAGCATTTAAATGTTTTAACATTTAAAGCATTTAACATATTTAAACACACTACACAGAAAACAGGTTAAAAACTGTATTGCACGCCAGCCCTCCCATCAATCAAAATCTCTTTATTATTTATTTTTTTTAATTTGAATTCTAATTTTAATAATAATTTTATTAAATTAATTTTAATAATAATTTAATTATTTTTTTAAATCTTAATAACGACAAGGTCAGATCTGTTCCTTTGAAGTCCTACAAAGAATGGTACCCAAGTGACGGTACTAAACCCGGTGTAAAGATGATGTCCAAGAAAGGGGATTTATATACCGGTGAAATGTTCCCGCATCGAGCCCCCATATGCGTCATCCCTCCCATGTGCATCAACCCTGAATGTGCAACATCCCCCATGTGCAACATCCCCAAAAGTACATCAACCTCCCATTGGCAACACCCCCCCCATGTGAAACATACCCCCATTGGCAACATCCCCCATGGGCATCAACCCCTCCTGTGCATCAATCCCCCATGTGCACCATCCCACCCCCCATGGTGCAACCTCTCTCCCAGTGTATCAGGCGCTGGGCACCAAATTGGCTGGATGTTGGTCAGTCTTCCATGTTACGTATAGGACAAAAACACCTTGCACCCCTTTTTAGCCCCTTAAGGGTTAAATTTCTCCACATCGGTTCTTGATGGGTGTTCATGTCACAGAAGGAACCCCTTCTCCGAATTTCATTCTTCCAGGTCCAGGGGTTGGGGCTGAGCGTCCCTCAGTCAGGGATTCTCCAATGGAAAGTATAGGGAGGGAAATGCGTTGCGCCCCTTTTCACCCCCTTCCGGTTGGAATTTCCAAAAACCAGTTCTTAGTGGAAGGAACACCCTCTCCAAATTTTAAGCTTTTAGGTTTTGGCTGGACGTCCAGTGGTTTTGGCTGGATGTTGATGAGTCAGTGAGTGAGTCAGTGAGTGAGTCAGTCAATAACTTATCCTTTTTATATATATATATAGACATATTTGATATATATGATGTATATTAAATTGACATATTATATTGATGACCTGATCAGAAGGGGGAGAGGACACCAATATTCACCTCGGGCATTTGGAGAGTAATAAAAGGCCGTTTGCTGGGCGTTGCCGGTGTCGTAGACCACAGGTACGATCGGCCCGTTGTTGGCCGGGCACGATCCGATGCCAAATTTAATCGGGTATTGCTAAAAGGAAAATAGTTTTTAATGAGATCCTGCAAAGAACTGGGGGGTCACCCTTTATCAATTGTGATTCACCCTTTATCAATTTTTACTTAATTGTGAAATTAAGTAATGAATTAAACAGTATATAAATACTGTTGATTGACTGATTGTTGATTGATTGATAATGAATCCCCTGTTTGTGGGAGATCTCCAGAGTAGTTGTGACCTGATAGTTCCCAAATATTGATAACCTTGGGGGGCTTTGGTTACTAGTTCCCAAATACTGATAACATTGGGGGGCTTTGGTTACTAGTTCCCAAATATTGATCACCTTGGGGGGCTTTGGTTACTATTTCCCAAATATTGATCACCTTGGGGGGCTTTGGTTACTAGTTCCCAAATATTGATAGCCTTGAGGGGCTTTGATTACAAGTTCCCAAATATTGATCACCTTGGGGGGCTTTGGTTACCTCATAGAGCCGGAGGAGATTTCCACCTTCAACCGCCAAGAAGCCCGTCTCGGTGTGGTATCTCAAGAAGGCCAATTCCTGCCACTTCTTCACTGGGGTGTTGTTGGGGACGTGCCAGATTGCCATGTCCTTGGCCTGGAGGTCGTAGTAACCGGGGTTCTAGAAAACAAATAATTGTGAGCCCAAACCTGTATCTGGGTAGGGGTGGGTGGGTGGTTAGGTGGCCCTGGGGCATCTTTCATTGCACCTTGTAGTCATCACAAGTTGCACCCACGGCGGTCCCGAAAGTGGAATTGTTGGACCAGTTGCCGTCCCCGCTGGGGTAGTTGGCGTTGTTCCCTTGCTGGCTGGACCAACGGTCTCCAAGTGTGCACTTCCCATAGATGTTGTTCTCGTGGATGCTGGCCACCAAGGTCCAGCCGCCTCCGTGCGTGGACATGTCACAGAAGGTCTGGTAGACCTCGCCGTCTTCCGTGCCCCGGAAATATAACCCGTCTGCAGGAAACACACCACCACGTGCCATTATTTTCTCGGCAAGTCCACCAAACATGTATGGTTGGCTTGATATTGGTGATGGGTATTGTCTCCATTGCACATACAACCATGGACCAATTCTGGTCACATCACCCCCTTGGGTGCATCACCTGGTGCAAGCCGCACTCCTCGCACCCCACTAGCAATTCCATTTCACCCTTTCGTAGCTGAATCTAAATTAATTCATGGGGTTCAAGACTCGTCCCTATTTAAGTTCACCCACCTGCGGCCCCTTCCAGGGCAGTTTTGATTTCCTTGCAGCTTTGGGGCAGAGTCTGGAGCAGGTTCGGGGGCAGAACCTGCTGGTTCTGGAGACAGGTGGCATCTTCCCACTTGACCATCAACTTCAACATGTCCCGTTTCAAAGAGGTGACGCAGCCGTTGTGATCTACGCAAAATGGGTTCAGAAGACGAGAAGAGGGACGATTTAGGGGGTCTCAGTCTCGCCTACCTCACAGGTTTGATGTGAAGATTGTAGGAGTGAAGGAACTCAAGCGTTGTAAACCGCTTTCGGCACTGGCATTGGCATGGGAAAGACGAGGGTATAAACCACTTAAATTAATTATATTTAAATATATTAAAATATAATATATAAAATAATATAATAATATAAGCAAGGACTCCCCGTAGTTATGCTGGATTGCGCCCTTAATCCCCTTGTTGTATAAAGTAGTGCAATTAGGTAAAATTAGTGTGCAATTAGGTGGGATACAAATTTTTAGAATGAATGAATGAATGAATGAATGAATGAATGAATGAATAAATAAATAAATAAATAAATAAATAAATAAATAAATAAATAAATTTTGGTCTGCTTTGCAGCCGCACGTTACAATCGCCAGTACTCATTTTTTAACCTCTAGCCTTTTAAAATAGGGGTGCGCATTAGATTTGAGTAAATATGGTATGTTTTATTAATGGAAAGCCCAAAGCTTAATTTTTTTGGGGGGGGGTGTTCTTTGGCTTTCTTAATTTACTGGGTCACCGGCCATACGTTGGAACTATGATGCTATATATTGGATAGGTTTTTCTTGTGAGATTATATAGTTGCTCACTGAGAGGTGGGTGGTATGTTCATTGTGTAGGATATGGTATATTTGCTGTCTGTTTCAAATTCCAATAAAGGTTCTGGATATAGGTTCCGGATATAGGTTTTTTGCAAGGAACCTACGGATCCCTTGAAGTTCATAATTTGGGAGCCATGAAGGTGAATAGATTATTAGGGGGGAACAGATACAACCAAGGTCTGCTCATGTGCTCTTTTAGTAACTTATTTACCCTTTCCTCCCAAATAATAATAATAATAATAATAATAATAATAATAATAATAATAATAATAATAATAATAATGCACAGACTTACCACATTGTTGACCTTTTGGGTACACAAGCAGGCAAAGAAAGACAGCCATGAACCAATTCATTTCTGAGTGGGAAGATTAAATGTTCAGATTTTATTCTGCGGCTAAAAGTTGTCGTCCTCCTTGATCACCCCGACAAAACCCCAGAAAACCCCAGACAAAACCCCAGACTTTCCAGCATCAATGCAGCCATGAATTAAGAAAACAATTGATGCCCCCCACTGCCCCACAAGGAGGATTCTGCTGACAGAGATCGGGGCAGGAAAATCCCCCCCCCCAAAAAAAAAAATATTGGGGAGTTCCCTATCCTCACCTTTTTACCCACAGGAGGGCATTACTTTATGTGTTAAACATTTTCCAAATTTCTGCACTTCCTATTTCGTCCACAGGAGGGCACCAAAAATCCCCCCGGTTTATATATACAGTATATTTAAACTGAAATGTCAACACCCAGCCAAAACCAGCAGGCCTAGAAGCATGAAATTTGGGGAGGATGTTCAACATGATGGAGGCACACACTAAAAACTGGCTTTCGGAAACTGCAACTGGAAGGGGGTGAAAAGGGGGGCAACGTGTTTTCCTCCCTTTACTTTACATTGAAGAATCCCTGACTGAGGGGCTCAGCCCCAACCCCTGGACCTAGAAGTGTGAAATTTGGGGAGGGGGTTCCTTTTGTGACATCAACACCCACCAAGAACAAATTTCTAGAAGTTTAACCCCTAAGGGGGTGAAAAGGGGTGCAACGCATTTCGGCCTATACTTAACATTGATGACTGATCAACGTACATCCCCAAATTCTGCACCTGCTCGGTAGGGGTGCCCATGGATGTGGGGGATGATGCACATGGGAGGGGTTGATGCACATGAGGGGGTTGATATGCATGGGGGAATGATGCACATGGGGAGTTGATGCGCATGGAGGATTTGATGCACATGTGGGTGTTGCGCATGGGGATGATGCGCATGGGGGGTTGATGCGCATGGGGTGATGCACAAGGGGGTTGATGTGCATGGGGGTTGATGCACATGGGGTTGATGTGCATGGGGGTTGATGCACAATGAGGGTGATGCACATGGGGGTTGATGTGCATGGGGGTTGATGCACAATGAGGGTGATGCACATGGGGGTTGATGTGCATGGGGTTCGGTGCACATGGGGGTTGATGTGCATGGGGGTTGATGCACAATGAGGGTGATGCACATGGGGGTTGATGTGCATGGGGGTGGATGAGCATGGAGGAGTTGATGTGCATGGGGGATGATGCGCATGGGGAGTTGATGTGCATGGGGGATGATGCGCATGGGGAGTCAATACGGATGGGGGTTGATGCACAATGAGGGTGTTGCGCAATGGAGGCCATTGCATAATGGCATACATGGGGGAGGGATTTTACTCCCACAATGTGGATACATTTTGCTGGTACGGTATATATATTTGTTGGAATATATATGGTTGATAGAGTCCATAGTACCCACCCCCACCCCAGTTTTAAAACCTCAAAGCAAGCTTTACCATGCCCTGCTTGGGGCGGGGGGGGGGGTTATCCTTTTTGACATTAACCCAAGCAGGCCTTTAATGCAGAGATATTCAATATTTTTCATCTCATGACACACTAATACGGCACTGAAATTATCAAGACGCACCGTCCTTTTTTTGACCACTAACAAGGCACACCATACTGCTGGTAGAGACACATAGTCCTACTAATTGTCCTACTAATTAATGATGCTCTCCCAAGTTCCGCAGCACCCCGTGGACTCACTGCGGCACACCGGTGCGCCATGGCACAATGGTTGTGACTTGGAATAAATATTTTCTGCTTACCTGGGGGTCCCAACTCCCTTGGAGTTGCAGGTTTTGGCGGTGGTTGAAGTTTGAAAAGAAAAGGAAGTCCCAATCTTTTAGTTGGGGTCAAACTTCTCTCTCTCTCGTTCTACTTTTTTAACCGACAAGTGGACCTTGGATCACGGATTTGGAAATCAGTATTGCCGGGCACACAATGACCGGAATATGTTGGCACATATGTGGAGGAGAAGGCGGCAGGAGATCCGGTGGCATAGCTAGAGGGGGTGCAAAGCTCTCGGTTTTGAAGGGAGTCTTATGACATGCCTCCGCTTTGAAGCCATTCCAGATGGGGGTCTTGTGTGTGTATGTATATGTGCGTGTGTGTCCATGCGGACCCTCGAGGAACTTCACTGCTCCACATTTAATGCCTCAGTGGCATCTGGTGGCGATGGAAGAAACCGCCTTTAAATGAGCACTATAGAGTCGGTCACGACTAGCAAGGCAAGTTCATGATGACCATATCATCATCATATATGTAAAGATAATGGGGACAAGAACCCCCCAAGATCCCCCTAAGTTGGATCTTGGATCCCCCCAAGTTGGATCCCCCCAAGAAAAATGTAGGACATGCCAAAATAAAAGCTAATATATATATATACATATATATTGCTTTCATACTTTCATATATATTGCTTTCATTTAAACATATGGCTTATTATTAAATTTAAAACAATTACATATAATTTATTACCGATAATTTTTTAAGTACACAAAGGTCACCAGTGGCATAGGTAGAGGGGGGTCAATGCATTATGTTTTGCAGGGAGCCTTACTGCAGCATGCGCCAGTGGCGTAGCTAGAGGGGTCAATGCACTACATTCTGCAGGGAGCATCACTGCAGTGTGCACCGGTGGCATAGCCAGAGGGGGTCAATGCACTTCATTTGCAGGGAGCATCACTGCATCATGCACCGGTGGCATAGCCAGAGGGGGTCAATGCACTTCATTTGCAGGGAGCATCACTGCATCATGCACCGGTGGCATAGCCAGAGGGGGTCAATGCACTACATTTTCAGGGAGCATCACTGCATCATGCACCGGTGGCATAGCCAGAGGGGGTCAATGCACTACATTTTCAGGGAGCATCACTGCATCATGCACCGGTGGCATAGCCAGAGGGGGTCAATGCACTACATTTTCAGGGAGCATCACTGCATCATGCACCGGTGGCATAGCCAGAGGGGGTCAATGCACTACATTTTCAGGGAGCATCACTGCATCATGCACCGGTGGCATAGCCAGAGGGGGTCAATGCACTACATTTTCAGGGAGCATCACTGCATCATGCACCGGTGGCATAGCCAGAGGGGGTCAATGCACTACATTTTGCAGGGAGCATCACTGCATCATGCACCAGTGGCATAGCCAGAGGGGGGTCAATGTACTACATTTTGCAGGGAGCCTCACTGCAGCGTGCACCTATAGGATAGCAATTCTAAGCTCACAAAGTGATCCTTAGTTGGAAAATATTTTTCAATCTAGGAAATTATTTTTAATTTATTGTTAATTGAAGAAATATAGTTGAGAGGTGCCAATCGGCGGAGAGGTTGAATTTTCCAAGCTGTCCATCAACCCCAATTGGATTTAATGCACATTGCGCATGGATTTGCTGTCAAGGGCTGCCGTTATTGGGACCCCCACTTGTGGGCCATCGACACACTCCGGACGGATCCAGACCTCGTCCCTCCAGCCGTAGGTCGGAGGCCTCTTTTTGAATGTATTAGGGTTTGGGAATGAGAGGGGAGAGCCCTCCGAGCTATTCTGGGCCTCACCTGTTGCCGGCTGAGCAGCCACATGAGAAACAGATGACAGGAAACGGAGGGCTTCAAAAATAGACCATCTTAATGTCAAATGGTTGCAGATTAGCCGGGCCCAGGCGGTGCAATGCAGAGCGCAGGCTGTGCAATGGACTAGAGCAGGGGTCTCCAAACCCTGGCCCTGGGGCCGAATGTGGCCCTTGGCAAGGTCCCCCCAATCTGGTGCAAGCCTTGCAATATCTCTAATACAATCTTATATGTAAATTAATTAAATTCAAATTTGACATGCAAATAATTTCTCCGGCCCCCGACACAGTGTCGGAGAGACAATGCGGCCCTCCTGCCAAAACGCTTGGAGACCCCTGGACTAGAGCTGGGAAGAGCGGATGGCACCTTAGACAGGTGATGGTAGGCACAGGTGGCATAGCTAGAGGGGGTCAAAGCACTATGCTTTGCAGGGAGCCTCACCGCAGCATACACTGGTGAGGGGGTCGATGGACTACATTCTGCAGGGAGCATGAACACAGTGTGCACCGGTGGTATAGCTAGAGGAGGTCAAGGCACTACATTTTGGAGGGAGCACCACTGCAGCGTGAGCCAGTGGCATAGCTAGAGGGGGTCGATGCACTGTATTCTGCAGGGAGCATCACCACAGTATGGACCGGTGGTGTAGCTAGAGGGGGTCGATGCACTGTATTCTGCAGGGAGCATCACCACAGTATGGACCGGTGGTGTAGCTAGAGGGGGTTGATGCACTACATTCTGCAGGGAGCACCACCACAGCGTGCATCAGTGGCATAGCTAGAAGGGGTCAAGGTACTATGTTTTGCAGGGAGCCTCACTGAAGTGTGCACTGGTGGCGTAGCTAGAGGGGGTTGATGCACTACATTCTGCAGGGAGCATCACCGCAGTTTGCACCGGTGGCATAGCTAGAGGGGGTCAAGGCACTACAATTTGCAGGGAGCATAAATGATGGACCACCTCCCACGCAATGTACAGGGCAATGGATCATCACCCCATTGCCCCACCCCACTGGGTACAAAAATGTATGGGTGGACATCAGTGAATCACACAATCTCTGTGACCTTCCAATCAATAGAAATATTCCATTTTAATATATTAGATATTCCATTATCTATTTACAATCCCAAATAGGATTTTCCCCATTTTTTTATTTATTCCGAGTTTTTAATCCCAATCTTTTCTTTTTCTAGGTTTTTTCTAGGTTTTTTTCTAGGTTTTTCTAGGTTTCCATTACAGTTTTGTCTGTCACAATCTTTATGGACTGGAGTTGCGCTGAACCCATCACTGGTACCGGATGAAACCAATTTGTCATTCATATTCACAGGGCACTTTATAGGGCAGTTCGGTTTATAGGGCAGCCCATCAAAATAATTTGGGTCCTGAGTCCTGAAAGCAGAACAGGCACCAGGATGGGTGCTGAAGGTCCTTGGGTTGAAGGTCCTTTGTGTTGAAGGTCCTTGGATTGAAGGTCCAAGCAGGGCCCCCATCTGGCCCCAGGCATTATTACTGGGTTCAAAGTTGACATATCTAGGTGGGTCCTCAAGGTGTTAAGCTCTTGGATGGGTAAGGAACATTATATATGGGGCCAGTATATATGGGGCCAGTAAATAAGGACTTGAATTTTTACCACTCTTGGGCTATTCCCAATTCCGTAGATATGTATAACTTGAGATCTTGAGATCTATATCTTGAGATCTTGAGGATCTATATCTTGAGCTCTTAAGGATCACTGGTTAACCCACCCCTGCTCGTCTCCAGGTGTGGATCCTCAAAGCTGTGGATCCTTGATGCCCATATGGGAACCCGGCCCTCTTTTCTTGGACGGGCGCAACTTGGCTCACCATGGATGGTTAAAAGAAGACCTGAAAATTGGAAAACACCAACAGAACAAGAAATAGGGGCGAACCGCTGGCCCCAAATGCCGCATCATTTTGGAAGAGGTGAAGTTTTTTAGCGTCTGGGTGGAACACCCTGGCGTCTTCGAGAGCCCCATGCGCAGCCAGGGTGAAGTTGGTGTCCCCTGAGGTCACCACATCAAAGACACAAGATTGGAAGTAGACATCCTCCACGGGCAGCTTCTCCTTGCACAGATGGTGGGCCTTCTCGGCGGTGATGCCACCACCATAGCACTCGCTCCGGGAGATGCGTTGACTGAGTGGGCAACCTCCCACGCACAGCTGTAGGTCCTGCTCCTCGGTGAAAGAGCCAGCCACCTCCTCCGGCGCCCGTATGGAGAAAGAGAGTTGCCTCCCCGCCTGGCGCACAACGATGGTGGTGCCAATGTAGGCCGCCTGGATCGCCAAGTGCCGCCCGGGGATGTGTTCCTGGATGGTCAAGCTGTTTCCACCAGGCCTCTCACCACCGTTTACTGAACCATCCTCAAAGGCGGCCGGCAGGTTGTCCACCTCGGCCTTGTAGACCTTCTGATCGATGCACTCCTTCATGTTCTTGAAGATGATGGTCAGCTAAAAAAAAAAAAGAGGATAGATGAGGAGTGCCAGGCAGACCTGGAGAATGGTGATGGGTTCCCACCTGACCTGGAAGCCCCAAAAATGGAAAGATCAACCCAAACCAATGTACTAACTACTTTTTTTGTAGGGTACCTACTGGCAGATCCCAGCTGCAGCCCTTCAAGAAGAAGGACAAGGGTCTCCAAGCCCATCCTTGGTCTCCACTACATCTGAGATTCCATTAACAAGAAACATCACCAGGGCATGCGCCAGAAACATGCTCGTATGTGGCTACCACTGGTGGTGCTTGGATAAGAACATCAGACGAAACCTGCAGGATCAGGACCAAGACCCATTTAGATCTTCTGGTATCTCACAGTGGCCTCAGTTGGGACCCCTCAAACCAAGGAAAACCTGTTGGTGACCATCTCACCTTGCTGGTGGAGGTGGCATTAGACCCTTTGGCCACGGGGTAACTGGTGGCCTGTGCAAATAAATACTTGTTGTCTAAAAGCGGCCAGGACCCCTCCACACGGCAGGTATGGAACTCGTCGCCAAATGTCCGTACATGGGGGTCCCCGAATGTGGCACAGTGCTGGTACGCAGGGGGGCGGCCATGCTTGTGAACAAAGTTCTTCTCATAGTCACAGATGTCTGGGGACTGAGATCCGTGGGGGTTGGGTGCCGGCGCATGGGACCTCGGCGCCACAGTGGGCCCCTCCTTGGAGCAGTTGTTTTGGATCATGAGGTCCTCGATGCCGTGGACGGCAGAGTGGTATGCCAGATCGCCCCGGCACGTCCGGGCCGTCCGGCGTGTGCAGCGGGAGTAGGAGCGCAGGGCATTGCAGTAGGCGGCGTTCTTGTTAGGGCCGCGCAGGTTGAGCGTGGCGGCCACATACTCGGAGTTGCAACGCAGGATCTTGCAGTGGGAATAAACTGTGTGACAGAAACAAGCACATCACTTTTTGCAATATGACAGCAGAGTTTCTACCCTGTCTTGTGACATCCCGGAGGTTTAGGATCTCATTCCCCAAACACCAGCCTCTTTTAAGTCTGAAAATATCCTCTGGGTCACCAGGAGAAAGGCCAGGATATTAATTAATTAACATCCATTATTAATTAAATAATAGTAAATATTAATTAATTAATAACATCCATATAGCCCTCTACACATCCTTACACCAGGAGAGGCTTTGATCTAATCTCACCCCTTTGAGGGTGCGAGGTTGATTTAGGTCTATATGGACAGTGTGACCATATGTTGTAACCCAAAAAGAGGACCCAAAAAGTAGGACAGCCAAGAAAAATGTTGGAGATACCAGAATAAAATCTTAAAATACTCATATACTGTATTTACTCGAATCTAACGCTCACCTTTTCAGCTAAATTCCGTCTCCAAAATCAGGGTGCGCGTTAGATTTG